>OY744519.1:184029718-184641120 GCA_963556195.1 Sepiola atlantica
ATTAATTGATGACCCACCTAATTGTTTACTGACCGCATGGAATAAAAAACAAACCATCACCAATGTCCATCTCGTTTCTTCTATTCGCTGGAATGTTATTGGCCATCTCTTTGCTGAACATTGGAAATCCTTAATGGTCATACTTTATCAGGGGTATCTTTACAATAATGCGCTAAAGCAATTTCCCGTTCGTATGCACGTATGTATGTTATCACCATCTACCCCTTTTTTAAAAGATGGAATCGCTCGATTCCTTTCACACCTTTTTTAAAAGATGGGATCGCCGACGCAAAAAATATAATTTAAAAAATTTAATCTTCCTGGTCTTTTGTCAAAGAACAAAGTGTAGTATTTATTCTGTCCAATAATGGTGCAGTAATATCGCGCGGTCTTTGCTGGCGCCGGACGTCCATAGTATGGAAATATGTCACAATCTCCTACAAGGATTTTGGAGATATACTCCCATAACCAGATATATTCTGAAACTAAATTAATCAGACTAGTTAGATAAATATGTTTCAGTTTGAACAAAGGTGGTATGATAATATCGTGAGGTCTATGTTCACACCAGACGTCCACAATATACAGCAGATGAAGTATACAACTGTGGAATTTCCACATGTCGCACTAGTAAGAATAGTAATGTGCGTTTCTTAGTTTAGCTTAAGACTACACTTGATCTTCAGGCTAAGATCAAAGTGTAGTACCTGTAAACAAAATTCAATTAAAACCATTGGATAACCATGGATCCAACCCGCACGCTTTTAATAGTCTTGTGCCTAACTTGCTAAATTGCTGTTTTACCTTATAGCAAATAAATAATTCAAAGTGTAGTATCTGTTCTGGACTTGGGCAATTTTTATTTTTGCCCCATCCAGAGTGCACCCTTTTAGAGAACTGGATATTTCCTACGTAAAAAAAATGACCTTGTGTCTAACTTGACCCTAGTAGGATGGCAAATATATAGGGACAACCCACTTTGTTGTTTACTGACCACAGAATGTAATTTCTTCTATTAGCTTAAATGTTATTGGTCATCTCTTTGCTGACCATCCAAAATCCTTAATGGTCAAGCTTTAATCAAGAGAAAAAGATTATGTGATTTTTTTTGTTTAGTAATACTAATAGCTTTAGTATGTCTAGCAATACTAATAGCTTTAGTATGTCTAGCAATACTAATAGCTTTAGTATGTCTAGCAATACTAATAGCTTTAGTATGTCTAGCAATACTAATAGCTTTAGTATGTCTAGGAATACTAATAGCTTTAGTATGTCTAGGAATACTAATAGCTTTAGTATGTCTAGGAATACTAATAGCTTTAGTATGTCTTGCAGTACTAATAGCTTTAGTATGTCTAGCAATACTAATAGCTTTAGTATGTCTAGCAGTACTAAGAGCTTTAGTATGTCTAGCAATACTAATAGCTTTAGTATGTCTAGCAATACTAATAGCTTTAGTATGTCTAGCAATACTAATAGCTTTAGTATGTCTAGCAATACTAATAGCTTTAGTATGTCTAGCAATACTAATAGCTTTAGTATGTCTAGCAATACTAATAGCTTTAGTATGTCTAGCAATACTAATAGCTTTAGTATGTCTAGCAATACTAATAGCTTTAGTATGTCTAGCGATACTAATAGCTTTAGTATGTCTAGCGATACTAATAGCTTTAGTATGTCTAGCAATACTAATAGCTTTAGTATGTCTAGCAGTACTAAGAGCTTTAGTATGTCTAGCAGTACTAAGAGCTTTAGTATGTCTAGCAATACTAATAGCTTTAGTATGTCTAGCAATACTAATAGCTTTAGTATGTCTAGCAATACTAATAGCTTTAGTATGTCTAGCAATACTAATAGCTTTAGTATGTCTAGCAATACTAATAGCTTTAGTATGTCTAGCAATACTAATAGCTTTAGTATGTCTAGCGATACTAATAGCTTTAGTATGTCTAGCGATACTAATAGCTTTAGTATGTCTAGCGATACTAATAGCTTTAGTATGTCTAGCGATACTAATAGCTTTAGTATGTCTAGCAATACTAATAGCTTTAGTATGTCTAGCAGTACTAATAGCTTTAGTATGTCTAGCAATACTAATAGCTTTAGTATGTCTAGCAATACTAATAGCTTTAGTATGTTTAGCAATACTAATAGCTTTAGTATGTCTAGCAATACTAATAGCTTTAGTATGTCTAGCAATACTAATAGCTTTAGTATGTCTAGCAATACTAATAGCTTTAGTATGTCTAGCAATACTAATATCTTTAGTATGTCTAGCAATACTAATAGCTTTAGTATGTCTAGCAATACTAATAGCTTTAGTATGTCTAGCAATACTAATATCTTTAGTATGTCTAGCAATACTAATAGCTTTAGTATGTCTAGCAATACTAATAGCTTTAGTATGTCTAGCAATACTAATAGCTTTAGTATGTCTAGCAATACTAATAGCTTTAGTATGTCTAGCAATACTAATAGCTTTAGTATGTCTAGCAATACTAATAGCTTTAGTATGTCTAGCAATACTAATAGCTTTAGTATGTCTAGCAATACTAATAGCTTTAGTATGTCTAGCAATACTAATAGCTTTAGTATGTCTAGCAATACTAATAGCTTTAGTATGTCTAGCAATACTAATAGCTTTAGTATGTCTAGCAATACTAATAGCTTTAGTATGTCTAGCAATACTAATAGCTTTAGTATGTCTAGCAATACTAATAGCTTTAGTATGTCTAGCAATACTAATAGCTCGACTCCACCTACAAAACAATAACAGATTAAAACTCAACACAGGATACTTTATATACATATAATTGACACTTCACATTCGGTAATACCTGGTGTGGTATTCGTCCTGGATGAACATCTGGTTTCCACCAAAAGAGAAAGTTTCTAGGGAATATCAAATTCACATTCAGTTTCCAGCGTCATGTCTATCCTGGTCAAGGGAGATGACATACAGTGCTTGGTATTCCCAAATAGTCACTCACCTGGTATTGGCCAGGCTCAACGTCACTTAACTTTGGTCATCTCACGAGAACTGGTGTGTCATGATTATGCTGTATATTTAGTATGGTATAAGGCTACATAAATGGAGCAATTAAAATGAACTGGATTTTCTATTTGCAAAATAAACTTAAGCCAAGATGTTACTGTTGTCTGGTTTTCTAGATACCATTTGGGCACTTAGTGAGCATCAACCTCATTAGTAATTGTCATCCGGTCAAGTTTGCTACCAATTTCACACTATGCTTGTGTTAAAAACAGGACAGTATTGGCAACATCCTGCAGGTCGCGGATGTCAAGTTGGTTGGCCCGTTCGCACATGCTTCCACATATGGAACAATGACAACAGTGACCTACCATCAGATCGAAAACCACCACTGCTGACGATGACCACTATGGCAGGCTCCAGAGTAACAGAAAGAGATGCCTTTCGTAATACTGTGATGGCACTAGTCACGGTTTCGCTTTAGAGGCTTTAAGCTGTTAGCGCACGGAGGCAGTGTTGGGCCGCTTGTTCAAGTGAGCATGAGAACCGTTGCTCCGATCCCGTTGTTACTCCAATACTGGACAGGATAGCCACGGCCTGCATTGCCCATGTGTCGATCGGTAAAATAAAACTAACCTGTTTCTCAACGGTCTAAATTGAAGGAATTATTTTTTTTATTTATCAATGAGTCACCACTTATCAAGGTTAAAAGCCACTCAAGGATAAGGATTAATTTAATAAGATAGCTAGATTGTCAGTTGAATAAATGATGAAGAATATTATAACAGGATTGAAAATATTGAATGGAATGAATAACATTTGACGGCTTATGACAAGTGTTTATTGACATTGGATTTGCTGATGACCATGTTGTAGTCTGCAGGGAAGCTGTCCCGTGGTAATGTGTTCCACAAATGGGAAGTTCTTAGAAAGAAACTCTGTTCATGGAAATTCTGTTTGATGTTAAGCACCCGGAGGAAGAAAGGAAAGTTCTTTGCAATTGTGGTAGGAAGACGAGTTTACATTCCATTTCTAACAGTGATCCTTACAAGACAGAGTGACTATTGCAACATGTCTTGCTGGTGGTTGGTCGTGGAAGTACATTCGCCATCATAGCAGATGGAATGGGATATGAATGCAAAATTGAAGAGTCTTTCTTGTAAAGCCTCTTGGCCCTTTTTGTTACCAAATCTTATTATTATGTTTCGGGATTTTTGAGATGAGGATTTATAATTTGGATCATTTAGATGTTATTCTCACAGCATTTCGGTTGATGTAACATCTGATCTTCTTTGAATGCGTCTTGTCGAACTAGAGAATCCGTACGGAATTTCGAATGGAACCGTTTATTTAATGGGGGGGGGGGGCTTAGGCTCGGTTTATCAGCCATGGCTGGGTAGAAGTCTTACCTCCGTTGATTAAATAAAGGGTTTTGTAACTGAACTGTTTATTTAATCCGGAGGGGGGGGGGGGGTAGACTGCTCTCATTCTGTTAGCTATAACCAGGTCTAAAGTAATTCTTAATTATGTTCTTAGTATCGCCTGTACTGAGGATTGAACCTTCAACGTCCAAAAGACTATCATTGAAGGTTCAATCCTCGGTGCAGGCGATACTTAGAATATAATTAAGAATTACTTAAGACTTCTACTCGGTCATGTCTGACCGAACCAGAGCAGTCTACCCTCATGAATGAAATACGGGGTTCTTTTTTTAAATTTCATACAGATTCTCGAGTTCAACGAGATGCACCCGAAGAAGGTCGGAGGTTACATCGGTCAAAACGTTGTGAGAATAACATCCAAGATGAGAACAGCAGTCGAAATAATCCAAATCTCCTTAGCTGTCTTTCCTTTCTTATTTGTTATGATTCTTCAGACATCTTTTTTAACTTCTCACTTCAACCCTTAAAAAGTTTTTTTAAATTAATCTTTGTTGTCCACAGTATCAATATACCAATCAAACTATATTAACATCTCCAAAAATATATCACTCTATTAGCAAAGAAATTCAATTTGTTAATAGATCTTTTTTTTTAAACCTGCATCAACAATAACCTTCCAGATCGAGGTAAAATATTTGAAAAAAATATTCATTATATTTAGAAATGCCATTAATTATTTTGAAACTTTCAATTGCATCACCTTTCATTAGTAAAGTAGTTAAACCTAATTTTCTAATCTCTCCTTGTAACTGTAGTCTTTTACTCTTTTTATTACATTTGTCACTCTTCTTTGTATGGATTACAATCTCAATATTACATTCCAATTTCCATGTCTAGACACTAAAGCTCAATCTTGTATGTAATCTCTATTTATATAAAGTTAAGTATGTGCATATGTTTATATATTTTTATGTACCGGATTCACTCCTAAACTAATTAACCAATCATTATGAATTGTGGAACACAGTTACTAGGCGTAAGGGGTCCAAATGTGGGCTTAATTTAGATTAGTTTTATTCAAAGAGAGGGTGGAAACCCTTTGTGAAAATTCAGATACCTCTGATTTTTGTGAAATTTTAACAATAGGTATTAAACATCAATTAATAAATATTCCCCAAATTTCAATTTCTTTGGAATATTTTAAAGGGTTTTTTGGGGGGCACAACCTTTCATTGAATGCATTGAATTTGCTCCATAGTCATTAAACACCAATTAGCAAGATTCCCTGAATTTCAATTTCTTATGAACAGCCCTTAGATTTTAGAAATTTTCTTGAATCAAATTCATGCCATGGATTTTGGACTAAAATTGGAATGAGGATTCTTCAAATGAGGTTTAGTATCGTTATATTTTTATTATTTTAATCTTCGTAAGGGGACATAAAAGTGGTGCAAAACTGTTCTGTTCAAGGAAATTAATGTTACCCGTCCTGGGACGAGTATTCTTGTAGTACTCCATATGAGATTTATATATTTTTCAGCAGCTGAAATTTCTTAACTCTTTTATTTAGTTTTGCCATTCTTTGTATGTCTTCCGATCTCAATATTATATTCAAATTTCCATGTCAAGGATGGTAGTGGAGGGATAGACTGGCCACATGTATATTGTTGCAGACTATAGAATCAGCTATGCTGAGTTCAAATCCTATGACATCTGTTGTGGCTATTTGCACACTAACATCTATGGGTAAAATAGTGACTTGTGTTGAACAGTTGGTGGCAGTTAATCACCCAAAATGGGTTGATGTGCCATAAAACCAATAAATCAAATGTTGCAGTAGATGATATTCATTACCTCCACTAAGGAGGATATGTTTTCAGTCAAGTTTGTTGGTTGGTTTGTCACTGTGTCTGTTTGTTTGTGTACAGCCTAGCGTCCACATCACTTGACCAATTGTTACCACACTTGGTCAAAATATTGGTCATGGTTTAACTTAGAGTTGATTTAATTTTGTAATGTCAAGACAATGGAGAAAATGAAAGTCATACTTTTGGTGATAACTTCGGTTTGGATTATCGTGGAAACTCACTACTTGGCCCATATTGTAGCCAATGAAGTCCCGCATCTTATATGATCTTGATCTTGAAAATTTTGGTCATGGTCGAAATTTTAACTTCCGATTTTCACAAATTTGGTTTTGATACTCTTTGGTAACTACCACGCAAAATTTCAGCCTCATCGAATGAATAGTTTTTGCATTATCAGTGTTTCCATGGCATAACTTCGGGAATACTTCATAAAATATGGAGAACTAAGGCACACATAAGACTTTGACCCATCTGTACGTTGTCAGACATATGCTGTCTCACGACTGACTTATTTTCTTGTTTTATTTTGTTTTCACTTTTTTAATGGCTTCTCTCGATAATTTAGCATTTGTCTGCAACCATATGATGCATCCTATCAAATTATTACCGACCATTTTATTACCTATCAGCTTAATCGGCGCTTATATTCACAACTATTTGTGCTACCGCCACCATCACATGATCTTGACATTACACCGTCTCCACATTAAAGGAGTGTGTCGACCGTTCTCCCAATGGTTGGCGTGGAGAAATATTTTTAAAAATATATATAACAACAATGTCGGATTCTTAGTTTCATTGAAAAAGGATGGGTGATCGTCCAAAATATTTGATTTATTGTATAAAAAAATTAATAAATCTTGGCATCTCATCAATTTCTTAAACAAAATTGTATTTCATTTTAAAAATGCGTTCTAATGTGAAAAGACATTTTATTACCTATCAAATTATATTCGCTTCAGTTATGCATTAATATCGTTGAGAAAGGCATGAAACTACACTCCCTTACTATTATCTAATTCTCAACTCTTGCTGATAATCATATCTAAACTTTCTCAGTGAATGCATTTCACAAATAATTTTTTGATTATAACATTTTTATCGTTTTCTTTTCTTTCTGGACTGGTGATGGGCATGATGTGTTTAAGTTTTGCCTACTTGTTAACCGTGTTGGCCCCTAAAATAGTATGCTCGCCCCATGCTGAGTTTTAGGACCTCCGACAATGCTATCTTATATATAAAGTAATAATGACCAAAATTTTGTGATTAATAGTTTATTTGTTTGTTTTTTTTTTACTATAAATCTGTTTCGTCAGAAATTTATGCCAAGTATTGTCCCCATGTTGTTAAAAAGAAAAAATTATTTTCAATCGATTTCATTGATTTTAATTTTTAATCCTGATCAATATTTTATTTTTGATCAGTCATGAATAAAAGAAGTTACATACATAAATCTGTTTCGTCAGACATTTATGCCAAATATTGGTCCGTGTTGTTAAAAAGAAAAAATTATTTTGAATCGATATCCTTGATTTTATTATTTAATCCTAATCAATAATTTAGTTTTGATTAGTCTGAAGACTAAATTGAATAAAGGAAAGTTGTCTGTCTGTATGTGTGTATACAACTAAAAGTCAAAAACTATGCAAAATACACCCTCAAACAATTGCCTCAGACATTTTATTTATAATATTCATTTTTTATTCAGGAACGGAATTAGTCAGGCGAGTCGACATTTAGAGCAATGTTTTTTATGTTATTATATAGTAATTTGCCCCCACCCCCCACCCCCACCCCCCCAATTTTTCCAGTGGCCAGAGAAAGTGAGAGAGGGGTTGATTGATAAAGAAGGGGTAAAGAGAGAGAGGCTGTTTTAAAAGAAAGATGTTACACACACTTCTTAACTCTTCTATTTTGTTATCCATGCCCCCGAGCAACACCGGGTAACCATGCTAGTCATAAATAGTCACAGTCAAAGCTCCTAACACTGCCACCTAAATCACAGGCTACTAATTTAATAGCAGACAATTTTTTTCGCTATTCGGCATTTCATTGGCTATTACTCTTCCTTCTCCTTTTTTTTTGGATAAGCAACTGACCTACATTCAACTCTAGAGAGATTGGGAGGGTAAGGAAAAAAAACAGTCTTATTTATGTATTTAATAGCATAACCATTTTCTATTTGCCTCCATGGGTCAATTGGTTGGTGCGCCGTACTTAGAGACAGACATTCTGAGTTCAAATCTCACCCGAGGCATAAGTATTTTTACTCTGATTTTGTCCCCAAATGAACTTAGACATTTCAAATTACATGATTAAGCAGATTGCTTAGTTTTAGTTTTTCTGTAATCTATGTAATTTAGAGAAATTAGAATCCCAGGCGACGCTGGGTAGCCGTGCTAGTCATAGTATAAAGATAAGAACAGGCCAGTTGTTCGGTTCTTTAATTAATCCCATCTGCTCTACCATTCATTCAGACAAATCATCATTAAAAAGTTACGACTTTCTATATTGTTCTCATTTATTGTTAAGTGTTTTGCCGTATGACCCTTCACGGACAAATTAAAATCGGACATGCACCGTAGTCATCCAAAGACAACCCATTTTGCCATATCATGGCTCTTTTGATGTGTCTAAACCAATAAGTGCTTCAAGCTAAGATTCAAAACCTGACTGCTTTGTCAACAGTCAAGGCCTCTTACCAATATTGTAGAGATTTTTCTCAAATATAGAGCTGTTCTAGATAGAAAGGAGACTGACTGCATGTCACAGAACCGGTCTAGTAGGAGTGAACAAATGGTCAAACCGAAAAAGGGGAAGTAAACTTCTGAGCCACGCCTTTTATACTTGTGACCACATGACTAAATCAACCAATGGTTGACCACCCTGTCATCATGTGATCTAGAATTCCATAAATTAGGAAAAACCAGACCCCAAATCTCCTTTTAGAATGATTATTAAAAGAATGAACCTACTCATAGAAATGGTATTTCTTAAATTTACCCATTTTTGTTTAAGAAGGATGTACCTATTTGATATTATGTTTCAGAATTTTTTAGATGAGGATTGATAATTTGGATTATTGTTCTCACTCATCTTGGATGTTATTCTCGCAACGTTTCGGCCAATGTAACCTCCGGCTTTCTTCAGGTGCATCTTATCAAACTCTGGAATCTGTGTGAAATTTTAAACGGATCCCTTTATTTAATCCATGGGGTAGATTGCTCTTGTTCCGTCAGCCATGACCAGGTAGAAGACTCAAGGAACTCTTAATTATATTTGAACTCTGGAATCTGTATGGCATTTTTAATGGAACCGTTTATTTAATTCACATAGGTACATTGTTCTCATTCCATTAGCCATGACCGGGTAGAAGTCTCAAGTAATTCTTAATTATATTCTTAGTATTGCCTGCACTGTGGATTGAACCTTCCACCTCCAAAAGACTATGACTTAGAACTGGTTATTACTTAGCACTTTATTTGTTACACCATGGAATAAAGGGTTTTTTTCTAACACGTTGTATATCTTTTAGAGTGTTTGGAAAAATAGTGGAGAAGACTGGCTCTAATTATAATTAAACTAGTTTGATCTGTTCAATCAGATCAATTTGTTTATGTTAAGGAAAGGTGTATGTTGGTGTGTGTGTGTCCAGCTAAAAGTAAAAAACTACACAAGACACACCCACAAAGCTGATATATTCTTTATCACCATTGCTTCAGACAAAATATAGGCGCATTTCTTTCTTTTTTTTTTTTTTTTAATATTCATTTTTTGGGGGTTTCACAAGAACAAAATGGATGTTATTCTCACAACATTTCGGCCTTTGTAACTGCCGGCCTTCTTCAGGCGCATCTTGTCAAACTTTGGAATTTAGAACCAAATCCTTTATATAATCCACGGGAGTAGATTGTTCTCGTTCCATCATTCATGATCGGGTAGAAGTCTTAAGTAAATCTTAATTACATGTTATAATTAGTATCGCCTGTACTGAGGATTGAACCTTCAACCTTCAGAAGATTATTACTTTGCACTTTATACGTTGTACCATGGGTCTTTGCGGAGGTTACATCAGCCGAAACATTGTGTGAATAACATCCAAAATAAGAACGGTAGTCCAAAAAAGTACAAGGATGTAGCTGGTGTCCATTTCATTTTCATTGGAATTTTAAAATTCTTTTATTCTGCAGGTGCGCTATGAAGTAGACATAAAAAAATTACAAAAGAATGTGAAAGAATTAGAAAATGTGATTGACGAAAAGAATGAAGAAAATTACACATTGAATGAAAAAGTCGAAGAATTGGTAAGTTTAAATTTAATGCAATAAATTTGCTTCAGTTGCCATGTAGCGAACGAAAGAGTTTGGTGTAGTAGAAATTTACACCAAAGAGGATGCAATAGCCCAACATCTAATCAATTTTGCCTTGAATTGCTGCGTCGTTGGCGCATTTACTACATTTCCTGACAGTCCATTCAAAGGTCAAGATATCCTGATTGAGTCCTTCAAAATAAACAAAAATATATGGAAGGTGGTAGAAATTTACAGAGAAAAGAATACAGTAGCCCAACACCTGTCTAATTTCACCTTGAATTGCTGTGTCATTGGCACATTTACTACGTCTCATGGAAGTTTTTCCAAGGTCAAGAGTTCCTTATCGAAAAAGCGGCCCTCCTCTGATTCAATCAAAATCAGCTGTGAAACAGTTTCTGGTAATGTCCGTGCAGACCTTTTTCTGGTGCAGGAATGAATTGTAGTTCCTGAGATAGATCATAATGACTATTAAGGAGATTGTAGGCCAAAATGAGATCATTGTGTAAACGTTGGTGCTCAAGGGAGAAAAGGTTAAGCGTCACACGTCAGCTTTCGTAAGGCAGGTCCCGTAGTTCCTGCACCATTCGAGTAGTCAGTCATTGAACTCTCTCCAGGTACTGGATATCACATATTAGATATTGAGCAGAGGCCTGGACACCATACTCTAACAGTAATATGACGAGGAGAGACGTAAAGTGTAAGAAATATTTCAAGAGTGAGTTTTCAGAAGGTGCATCAAATGAGGAATAGGGATTCTTGTTTTGTTTGCAGCCTGAATGCAATGTTTATATGGCTTGAAGGACGAGTCGCCCACAAGGTCAAATAAATAAATATAAATGTATTTTCTTATGTCAGGGGTCAGGGTTACATATATCCCCCACATATAACGAGGGGCATTCAATGAATGAGGTGAATTTTGCAATAAAACAACCTGGGTTTCACCCAATAAACAAAAGATTTGCTTTATTTTTTTTTTAAACTACCCGCCATTCGGCTGTTATCAATCTAGCTCTTAGTATTTTTTTTTAATGTATATTTGGATTATAACATGAGGCAAGAAATATACATAATGACAAAGTACAATAAATAGCATTTATGAGACAATTTAGTTATTTATTCATTTTAACTTATTTAGTTCACTCAATTTAAGAAATTCAAAGCCGGCTCAACCTGACCAGGGTGATAGCTGTTACAATTACAAGTAAGAAGTAAAACATGATACCTGTTGTAAACACGATATTGTATACAATTAATTGAATGCAGGTTGTTATAATCAACTTCTGAAATTCGGAGCCAAGCTGAATCAAGACATCATACCTTACACATACAAAGGGCTCAATATTATTTCAAATAGAGCTTTACAACAGTAAAAAAGTTTCACTAGAAGATAGCCAAATTTGAAAAGATGAAGGTCGGAAGTTACAATATGCAAATTAGTTAACCTTGTTACTAATTTAGTATATACATAAGCAGTATATGAAAAAGATGATATGTCTATTGTGTAAAGTTGAATTAACTTTAAGTAGGGCATTTTGACTTTACCATTACTGCGAGAAATGCGTCCAACTTTCTCATTTATTCATTCATATATATATATATATATATATATATATATATATATATATATATATATATATATGGATAATATAAAGATTAAAAATTATATTTGATCCTATCGAGATACGGTGAAGCTCAATATAGTAGATAGAGCATTTATATACACTTTTGCATTTTCAAGATATTCACCTCTAATAATTAATTAATATTCAATTGTTATTGGTCAGACCTTCTAACGATAAGAGTGTTATCTTTGAAAAGCCATGGATTAAAGGTTATTTTGTATTTGTATTCCTTGTTTGAACACTTGATGAGTTAATAAACTTGTAAACTATGCAAATTTTATCTATTTCGTCACTTCATTGTCCGTATATATAGATCACTTTAGCCCAAGATCGTAGGACTTGGAGGACACTCAGCCATGTTAGTGCGTATTCTACGGCTAGCGGAGAAAATGTTTAATAATAAATATTTAGAGAGAGAAGAAAAGAGTCACTAAACTGCAGCCTACATGCCAAACTGATAGACATAAACATTTAAAAAAAAAAAATTTTTTAATTTATTTGTTAAATTTAATTGATCTTTTGTTTTCTTTATTGAATGTTTAATTGATTTTCTTAATTTAATTCATTTTTTTTTTTTTTTTTATCAAGGACAATTTGAAACTCCAGATCGAAAAACTGAAAACCGATCTTCAAGAGAAAGAGAAGAAGTTGTCCAATAATGTGTCTGCAATGCAATCGCTGGAGAAGCATGTAGATTCCTCAAACAAGGTGATCCGTGAGCTCCAGAAGAGGGAGGACCACTGGCACCTAAAATACTCGCAGACAGAGCTGCAACTGCGAGAACGTGAGGAGCACCTGCACCAGTTACAGAATGAGCTCTTGGAACGTGACGAAAATGAGGGGACAGTGCGACAACGCCTCATTGTTGCTGAACAACAAGTTGGCGTGCAGCAGCAAAACATCCAGACTCTGCAGAGCCAAATTGCCGAGCGAGACAAGCGCTTTAAGGAGTACAATGAGACGTCGTCGGAACTTAAGGATACAATCTCTTCTCTGGAGGAGGAAAAAGAGCAAATGGCAGTGCGCATGAGCACAAAAGATCAAGAAATTCCAAAGGTAAGAAAAGAAAAATGAGTCTTTTGAATTAATTTATTTTCCGAGTTTTACAATTTTATATATATATATATATATATATATAAAGATAGAACAAATAAGAGTGATAAACATGTACGAATGTCCAAATTTATTTCAAATTTCGATTGTTCAATGCAATGTGTATTCTGTAATAAACTAGTGTTTATTATTCTTTCCTTAAGCCAAGGCTTTTCAAAGATCGAAATCTTATCATCAGAGGAGAAATGCAGATAGATAAGTTGGCTGTGGAAAAGCCAAAGTTCAAACATTTGAAAAATATTATTAAAAATGGAGTGGAAACAAAAGCAGCTATCATATATATATATATATATATATATATATATATATATATATATATATATATATATATATAATAGCTGGTTTTGCCAGCTCTCTATCAATTCACAAAGTTCGCTACTTGCAATACTTGTTGAAACCAAAATTTTAAATAATAAACATTTCATTCATAAGTTTTTTATAAACTTTCTTCTTCGATTCTTTTAACGTCACTTTTCCCTTGTTCAGAGGTCAGGCGTTTTATGATATTACGCAAGCATTGAAAGATCTCCAGTATTTAAAATAAATAAATAAATAAATAATTTATTTTAAAAAGCAAAAAAAAAAAAAACAGTTATTGGCTTTCAAAAAATTCTTCTAAATTGTTATTCAATATCAATGCTTTCCAGTGTGAATTTCTTCATTATTTCACAACATGTCACCACGTGACACACACCGGCATTTAAATTCCAACCATTGAAACATCAGACCGGACTCCTATCTTAGCAGTGACAATATGTCTTGGTCAAGAAGGATTAAAGAGAAGAAAAAAGAAACTAAATGTCTATATACTTTTGACAAGAACATTTTACATTGAAAAATCTCCAGTATTTAAAATAAATAAATAATTTATTTAAAATACAAAGAAAACACATTGATTGGTTTTCAAAAGATTTGGTGCTTTAGAAACGTAGCCGAGATTTGAAAAGGGGGAGATAATTCAAACGACGAAATATGAAAGGGGCAGATAAGTCAAACTTTAGTGGGGCACAAATCTAATCCTAACCCTAACATTTAAATTAAAACCGGTTTATTTATTTGATGTGTAATTGATTTCAATAAATTTATTTAATTTTAACGTATCCTCAGAAGTTTTATTTATTGCATTTTAGATTCGATAACCCCCCACTCCTCAAAAAAAGTTTGGATTATCTCCCCCTTTAATATCTCGTCTCGGCTACGTTTCTAAAGAAGCACTAAAAAAATTCTAAATTGTTAAATACATATTATATTAAGCAAAGAAACCATTGATAGTACTATACTAGAGATCCCAACATATAAGGTTCCCATTCGGTGCTTCTTGACATAATACTCCCCAGTAAATTCACTAAATAAAATTCTAATTTTAGGAAATACATACTTGTTATGATGATTAAAAACTGGTAACCAAATTTCACTGAAAATAATCCAGTAGTTTTTTTTTTATTATTTCAGAAACTACTTGATAAAAAATAATAATAACTTCCCTTTAGTAAATAAAATGGCTGAAAAACCAAGCTCCCCTTAATGAAACCATGGTCAGTTGACCCCCAAAGAATGAATTTTTTTTTTTAATTTTAGATATTATTTAACCGGGACAACGCTGATTAAGAAAATACCAACTTTGTAGTTTTTACTTTTAGCTGGACATACAGACAACTGCCCTTTATATAATAGATTTACCTGGAGTTAAGTTTCAGATAATCACCAGTTCAATATTTTGGGGTTTTAGGAAGATTGTCGCTTTCATCTATGCATTAACTTTTTAATGTGTATAAAATTGAACTTTTAATGTGTCATGTTTTCACTTACCGATGCATGTATAAACCAGTATGTGCCTGTGTCGTCGTCGGAAACCAAGGTTCTTGTTTGTCTGTGGGTACAATCACTCGGACGCTGATGTTTAGTTTTTAATAAAAGTTTATTAAAAAGAGAAAAACCAGTCACAGAAAAAAAATCAGAGTGATAGGTTACTTGCCTACACGTGAGAGAGAGAAACAGATAAACGGATAGATCGTCCCGCTACACCTCATTACATTGTGCATGCCCGTCCCACTCCCCACCCATTGGAGACGGCGTCCTGGACACATCTTCCCTACTTTAAATATCAACAGACAAGAATCAGAAAATCTTTGTCTGGGAGTCACGTCGACTTCCGTTCTCGGGTCACCTCTGACCTTTTCCATTCAAACAATGGCCTTCATTATGTAACAAATTAAATTGACTTTCTATAATATTTAGGTGATCAGTTTATGTAATTGAAATTATTGTTAAAAAAAGAAATTAAAATAAAAAAATTCAATATGTTTATCTTCAGTTTGTGATAAAATCAGAATTTAAACCTCAATGCAATCTTGTCTTGCCTTGAGTCATCCATCAATTGATCATGAAACATTCACGAAGTTTGTGTGCCATGATGCTCGCTCACTCATTGTGGCCAGAAGCTCTAATCCCGAGAGGCCAGTGTCCTTCTCCAGAAGAATCTTGATTGTAATATGATGCCTTCTAGATCATTGCTTGACCTCTGGAATCGTGATTGCTTAACCATCTCATACGACCTTATTCAGGACTGCCGTGCATGGGCCGCCATGATTTGGGATGTGGTGCAGGCTAGGAAAGAAGCTAGCTCAACCTGACCAGGGTGATGTTCATTGCAACAACATCATCATCATCATCATATTCGGTTTAATGTCCATTTTATATGCTGGCATGCATTGGATGGCTTTAAGAAATTGACTTCAAAACTAACCTATCTCTGGCGAGGTCTTTATTTATCCCTCTTTTTTCCAAGTCCATTTTTTATCACTTCCTCCCACGTTTTCTTTGACCTTCCCCTGTGAACTGGACCTGCTACCCTAACTGTTCTACATCTACTAACTCAATTCATGTTTTATTTTAACATTGTCTGCACATCCAGATTTAATTTTCCTCTGAGGTCATCAGAACTAAGTCTGTCTTTAAGACTCACATTACACATCCATCGTATCATTTTCCTCTCATTTCTCTCCATGCACCACATGTCCTCAACTTTCACTGGCCAGGTTTCACTTCCATAGATCATCACACTGCATACACATGCCTGATAGACTCTTCCCTTGGTTGA
The DNA here is from genome assembly GCA_963556195.1 of Sepiola atlantica. Lineage (NCBI taxonomy): Eukaryota > Metazoa > Mollusca > Cephalopoda > Sepiida > Sepiolidae > Sepiola > Sepiola atlantica. The sequence continues at coordinate 184,046,109 of OY744519.1, forward strand.
CAGTGGTAACACTCTGCTAGTTAGTAATGGCAGAAGTTCCCTGAACTTGCTCCATCCACTCTTAACTCTTGCAATCACACTAGCACCTGCTCCGTCCTGTGCTCCAATGGTATCACTAAGGTAACAAAACTTCTTGACAACCTCAATAGCTTTGTTATCCAAATATATATTGTTCACATGTGAGTTCTCATCCATTTCCATTGTCTTATACTTTTTTGCATATAAACTGGTTATCCTCTCTCAACCTGCTAGTAATTCTACGTCTGCTTTTTCATTTCTTATTAAATCAATATCGTTTTTTCTCTTTCAGCTGCAGGAACAGCTGGCACGACTGCAGAAAGTTGCACAAGACCAAGCTGCAGATATCAGTCGTCGGGAAAAAAGTTACATGACTTTGGTTAAGATGCATCAGGAGAAAGATGAATTGATCAGTATGGAGGAGGGCCGCACGATCGTATTACGATCTGAAGTTGAGGAATTGCAAAATGAGGTAAATATTTGTTAGTTTCACATGACACCCTGCCCCATAAAAGTGGAAGTTACTTTCTAATACAGGGATGTGAGTTCTCCATTTTTTAGTGGAATTCTGCTTCTTTTTTTCGGAAAAAGTGGATTTTCACTTAAATGCCTAAATGTGGGTTCTCTGTTTTTTGGTCGAAATCCACTTCTTTTTTTTTTTAATAAGAAAAAAGCTGATTTCTGCCTTATCACTGAATTTTGTTTTTTTCTCTCTTTCTCTTCCTTCCTCTCTCTCTCGCTTTACTTTTCTCTTTTCCTGTTTTTTCTCTCTTCCTCTTCCTCTTCCTGCCTCGCTCCCTTTCCCCTCTTATGACACCTTTCTCTAAAAACTGAAACTTCATTTTGCTGTATTTCAAACGATTCATGAAGCGGGTAGAGGGAGGGGAGACAACTTCTGTTTCATCAAAGAATAACTTCCTGTCTCCTTCCCAGCACTTGTTTTTTTTTTAATTTTGACTTTCTCTTAATTTTGACATTCTTTGTTGAAAGAAAATGCCAAAAATAATTGATCTGCTTCTAAATGAAGCTAAATTGTGGCAAATAGATGCATTTGTAAATGACAAATTTAGATGGGATTCGTTAAAGAGAAGGTTTCTATTTCTAGTTGTAATGGCGACCCCACACACACACACACACATACATACATACAGTAAGGGGGGGGGTCATCTCGATTTCAGCTTTTTTTGCCAGTGGTCACTCACATCACTGGTAATCTTTTTACCTATCTTTAACTTAACATTGTCACATTGCAAAAGATTGGTCAACTGATGTTGTGTAGTTGTAGGTCTTGGTAAAAATCTCCAACTCCTCCGATCTTATCAAGGATGGAGATATAGTGGGTACCAAAAAAAGGTCGAAACGGTAAAGACAATTCACAACCGCTAGTATCCTTCTTTGTGTATAAATCTAAGTCATTTATTAAATGGATTACACAGGATTAACATATACAGGATGCATTAGTAGTGGATTCAAAATCGGTATCCTGCTGCATATATACCTGGTGCGGATGATATTTGTTCGCAATTTTACATTTGCTAATTTTACTACTTTCGTTATCAGTCTTGTCTTCATGAAAATAGTGACTATATTAAATTTTTTTTTGGGGGGGGGGGGGTCAGAATAATTGATTATGGAAATTTTTAAACCTCCACATTTGTAAAAGAGACAAAGAGTTCTCGGAATCTGCACCGGAATAACAAATAAGGAGATTTTAGACTTCCTCAGTGTCAGCAGGAGGATAGTAGAAACAGCCAGAAAGGAATCGAAAAATTCAGGATTCGATTACAAGATGACATCAGAGACAAAAATGCATGATCGACAATCTGACGTCATAAGAATACTGAATTTGTGGCTTAATATGATGTTATGCCATCCCACTTCATCCCTGAGAGCCTGAGGCTGAACATTGATGGCTATATCCGCATTCTGAGCGAGGTAATGAAATCTTGATCGGCAGATTAGCTACAGATAAGTTGTATGTGTGACAGCAAGATTCTGCACCCTGCCATACTAGCTGAAAAACCCAGGCCTGGTTGTCAGATAACTTTGTCGACCATACTTCACCCGACATCTGGCCTCCCAGCTTGGTTGACTGCAACTCCCCTGACTTCTTTGTTTGAAGGAAAGAAGGACAGGAAGAGACATGGATTTTAGAACATCTCAAAATAAGTGCAGCCGCTCTGCATTTTCCATCCAGACTGCAGAAACTTGCGCTCTCAAATGCCTTGTTGGCATCATTTCCACTAAGCTTGGTTCCCATGCTAGGCAGATTGCCCCAAAAGGTTAACTGCCTGAACCCTGCTGACTCCTATCTATGATTTATCCTGTTCATGTCTTAACTCACATACAATCTTTGTATGAATATAATTTGACCAAGTAAACACTAGTTGACGTACCCAATCACTTATACAAAAACCAAACCATATTCCTTGTTATCAAATCTGAATTTTATTTTATTTTTTAATAATAAGTTACCATTTATCAAGGCCAAGCACCACTCGAGTATAAGAGTTAATTAGATGGATAGATTGTCAGTTGAATGATCAAGAATGTTATGAGAGGATTGAAAATAATGATTGTTGGAATGAACAAAATTTGATTACTTATAAGGACGATTTATGACAAGTATTTCTTAACATAGGATTTTAAGATGACAATGTTGTAGCCTACACACATATGGAAGGAAACTCTGTTCATGGAAATTCTGTTTGATGTTTGGCACATGGAGGAAGAAAGGAGAGTTTTTTTGTAGTTGTGATAGAAAGACAAATTCTTTCTGTGAATGTCCACAAGGAGGAACCAGAGATTGATTACAGTCAAATACCTTTCATGGAAATAACGATAGAGGCAAAATCGCAGAATGCTTATTTGCAGGTTGATGTGTGGGTGTCCAAAATCGTTATATAAACTAACCCAAATTGAGATTGAGAGAGTCGATTGGCTATCGAGTTTGAGAGATCAACCTCCATCAATTCCCGTGCTTCCTCCACCCCGCTCACTCATCCCACTCATTTGATATATTATTATATTAATATACGTCAGTGTTTGTCGTTGTTGTCATTCTTTTAAGCACAGCCGAACTACAGCACTACCTGAACTTATGCCGAATATGGTTGTTATTGAGAGTAAATTCCTTTGTTTCTTATTTGTTTCCAGTTGTTGCAGAAGGATGAGGAACTGAACGAAATGTTTGAAAAACTCCAAAAGATGTCTTCCAAAGAGCAAAGCAGTGAAGTGACTCAAGAAGAAGAAGAAGCGAATGGTGCTGGTCAGGATAATGGTGATTCCACTGCCTTACCAGAAGTCATTTTACGACAGAAAGAACAACTAAACGAGGTAAGCAGGCACATTCCTTTTTCTGATAAAAGTTTTCTCACTTGGAAGGCAAAGAAAATAATAATGATTATAATGGAGATTTCGTTTTTAGTCATTTATTTTCTATGTTAGGAAATATGTGCTCTTTCGGGTCGCATATTTTTGCTAAACTAGGAGGATGGTATCATGACAAATGAACACATACTACACTGCCCCCTTCCCTCAAGGAGGTAATGCCCGGGAGGTTGATGTCATGGCAAACATATACTACACTACCCTCTTCCCACAAAGAAGGAGGTAATGCCTGGGAAGATGGTTTCACGACAAACGCACATATATTACCACCCACCCCCCTAAAGTAGGAGGTAATGCCAGAGAGGATGGTCTCATGAAAACAGATACTACACTACCTCCCCCTCCCAGGAAGAGGTAATGCCTGGGAGCATTTTATCATGACGAACGAACAGATACTACACTACTCCCCCCCCCTCAAAGGAGGAGGTAATGCCTGGAAGGATGATATCATGACGAACGAACATATATTGCACTGGTTTCTTGCCCCCAAGGAGGAAGTAATGGCTGAGAGAATTGTATCATGATGACCTATCATGTACTAACCCCCCCCTCCCTCCTAGGAGGAGGTAATGCCTGGGAGATTGTCACATAACAACAGAACAGATACTACACTACTCCATTAGAAGATAGTACAGTAGAAGAAGTAATGTTTCGGCTTCAAACAGACAGATACCAATTCTCTATTAATAATAGATATCTAATATAATAATTAGTGATGGGACAATTCCAATATTTTTCCCGATTCTGATACAATTACCGATTCTCTTCTAATTTCCCGATTCCGATTCTTATTATTTAGCTATAGAGTGGTTGTTGTTTTTTTTTTAATGTTCAGATGGTACTAATGATAAAATGATAAATATTACATGGGTAATAACATCTACATATTTTTTTGCAAATGTAAAAACTCACTTGTGAAAGATGATCTAGAGATTTTAGTTTTACTGGTATGGATAAATATTTATCATTTTATCATTAGTACCAGCAATGAAAAATTAAGGTTTAAACAAAAACAAACAACAAAAAAAAAAACAATTAAAAGAATCGTTTTTGTCATGGGGAAAATAGGCACAAATTTTTCCGATTCCAATACTGATTCCGATATCCTCGAAAGTTTCGATTTTTCCCGATGCCCGATTGCGATTAATCGTCCCAACACTAATAATAATACATGTGTCTCTGATTTTATATGTATGTATATATGTGTGTGTGTGTGTGTGTGTGTGTGTATAAAACATGTAATAGACAATAACCGAAAAAGTAATGATAAAATTCATTGTATAAATGATAATGAACACTTCAAGGTTTGTTCCAAATTACAGTCTTAATTGAAAAGTTAAAAATATCTGCAATATGAAGTCAAGTAAAAAAAAAAAATAATAATAATAAAAAAAAGCTGTTATTGGTCAAGTGTTTAGAAAATTTACCTTTTTCTTCTTTTTTTTTTTCAAATAAATAAATGCAGATAAAAACTAAATTATTTTTAAAAAGTAAGAATAATAAATTTTTGTTGTTTGTAATTAACCTAAAGGAAACAAATAAAAATTTTTAATTCTAGCTCTGAACGTTTTAAAATTATTCTCAGCTATGAAATGAGTAGTGAGTATGTCTAAAAAACGAAAAAGAAAAAGGAAAAAAATACTTAAAAATTGATTGGCAACCAAATTTTTTTTTTAATATAGGATTGAAACAATATATCTCATCAAATTTCAGAAAATTTAAACAAATTTTTTTTTTTAATATAGGATTGAAACAAAATATCTCATCAAATTTCAGAAAATTTAAACAAATTTTTTTTTTTAAATAGTGCAAGTGATAAAAAACTCATCTAAATAAATAAATCCGGAAGTTGGACCCATTTCTCATACTAACAGTGAGGTCAAACGGGCACATTTCAAGTTAGTTCAACTCTACACCATAAAAGCCCACTATCTTTTTATATACTGCTCATGTATTTGTGATCTAAGTTGGAAAGTTTACTACTTTATATATTGCTTTGCAAAAGGATGTTTTATTAATTAACTATTCTGTGTTATTGTTTTTAATTCAATGATTGTTTTTATTTTAATATAACAAATAGTTATGTTTAAAAATATTGTTTTATTCTGTGGACAAGTATTTAGCATTTATGTATAAATGTTCTATTCTGGCCTTTTCTTTCGGGTGGGTGGGTGGTGGTAGGGGGGGCAGATTTGATTTTCAAGAAGTTGTGATCCATTTCTAAATTGTAACAAAGACACTCCCCCCCCCACACACACACACACACATACAATCGACCAGGGAATTTCATTTCTTCTTTCTTTTCCTTTCTTTACTGGAATATTTAAAAGATAAATAAATTTGTATCAAAATTACCAAAATGTTAATGTTTATCTATCTATATGAATAAATAAGAAAGTTTTTGTTTCATGTTTGCAACAAAGTTATGAATAAAAAAATTTATAATTTTTGTTTTAAGTATTTCAAAAAGCGAACTATACGAAGCAACAGCAATATAAATAAGAACAAAAAAGGTTTCTGCGACTAAATTATTGTTTAAAAATAATTTTTTTAAATAAAATGCAATAGTGGAAACAACAAAATCGATTTTGAAATCTAGTGGGAGGTGATGTCTTCTCCTCCCTACAATCTCTTTCTCACAGGAGAAACGTTGCTAATCTCTCTCTTCTCTATTTTTATTTCCATGGAAGATAGTCGACTGAACTCAAATCTTTGGTTCCTTCTTGTTGGACATTCACAGCAAGAACTCACCTTGCTAGCACAACGGAAATTGACTTTCCTTCTCCTTCCAAGTGCCTAGAATGTAGCGGAATTTTCATAGACAAAGCTTCTTTGCAAGGGCTTCTTCCCACCTGTGGAACACATTACAAAGGAACTGCTTCCCTTTTGATTACAATTTTTGGTCATCTTCAAATTATTGTCATAAACCACCCCATGAGTAATCAAATGTAATTCATACGTCGGTAAAAGAATGAAGGTTCACAATTTGAGAACCTTCCGGAGAAAGAGTTGTTTAGCGTGCAAAAGGAGATTAAGTACACATGTTTGTTTCAACTGACGCCGTGTGTGTTTACATGTATGTAATTGAATAGGAATATGAAAGTTGTGTGTGTGTGTGTATTCGCGTGTCTGTTTTCTTCGTGAGAGAGTGTGTTATGATGTCTGTTAGCTTGAACCCAGGTTTGTCTTGACATCCCAAGTATCTCACACAAAGGCCACGAGTCATTTTTATATAGAGATTCATTAAACAGCAACAAGTCACACGAGGCAGGTTACCTACGTGCGAGAGAGGTTAAGTCGGCTTGCGCTGTGCACCAAGTAAGTCAGATTGTGCGCCCACCCCTATCCTCAATCGGACCAAATGAGGAGCGAGGACTTTCACATCTGTTCTGCCTTGTGTGTCGCTAAAAAAAAAAAGAAAAATTCTCTCTCCCCGGAAGTCACGCTAATTTGCTGACTTCCCTTTCTGGTATTCCCCTTAACCCCCTCGGTGTCACTCAAAAATTCCCATTAAAACTTAGTCTTGATCATGTAACAAGTGTATGTGTACATGTGTTCATTTAGCAGGGTGTATTGAGTGAGAGAGTGTATGTATGTATCTTTAAACTTGTGTTTAGTAGTCCGTGAAAGTCTCTTGTTCATCTGCCGAGGTCGTCCCAACCCCAAAAAGGTACTAGGCTGGATTGTGACGTACTTATGTGTGTTGTCTGAAGAACAACAAAAAAAGAGGCAGAAAAACGCTGTGTTTGTTTTTTTACACCACGGGCTGGAATTCTCAAATGAAGAGTTGATACATGAATACAATATTCACTGTGCTGCTACTCCCAACAGGTATATATCTACATGATTATAATTGTATATTTTTAAAAATTTTGTCCTACAAAATTCCTACATAGAGTTAAACTTAATTGTTTTTTGTCCAAATATGGGTACATGTAGTCTATACATGTGTGTGACTTTGATCTATGGACATCTCTTATATATAAGTATCTATTTATCACTGTTAAATATCCAGGCCATGTGTATGGAAAAGTAATGTTGACAGTAGGAAGATGCACCTGACGATTGTCAAAAGATATGATAATTAACGGATGACCAAAAGGTTATTTGAATAAAAATAATCTTAACACGAGAAAACACCTGCACAGCAAGAGACAACATGTGATCGATTGTCAAAAGATAAGGGGCAATGGATGTACGGAAGGTCATCTGCGAGATAATGCAAGTGCACCGGAAAACAAGCCTGGCAGATTGTCAAAGATGCTGGGAAAATCATTAGCAAGAAAACACAGATGCAACCGAATCACAGACAAAGAGGTTGGATTGCCAAATTATTAAACAACCGCTGATGAATAAAACGCTCCGGTGGGCGGAGCAGGGCTAAAGTAACAATGTCGTTCGAAGTGGAGTGTTCGAGGTAGTCACATCTTGCTATATAAAAGCAACCCGAAATTGATATTGTGAGTTGTTTGACGATCGGTTCCTCGGAGAAGAATCAACCATCAGATTTCTGTGTTTGCATCTCACTCCTACCAGACTGCCATCGCCACCGTCACCAACAATAAAGATTTATATTTTCATAAGATCCATGTGTTGTCATTCTTTTTTAAGTCAGCCGTAATACAACATCACAACACCCCAAATATTTCTTTCCTGTAAAGTAATAAGAAATTGTTTTCTTTTCCCCTGTAATAATAAATAGCAGACCGGCTGTTATGTGCTCTTGTAAAATCGCAGCATCAAATTCCTGACCCCCAAAATGCTAGATCACGTGATATTTTTTTTTTGCGATGTCTGATGAAAAAAAGCATACATTTTCATGAAGTTACCCGTGCGCTACAACAAAAAAGGGTATGGCAGACATATAGTCAGAGATTTTCTTTTATGTATTGCCACCCGGACTTAGGGTTAGTGGTAGGGTTAAGGAAAGGTATGTGTCTTTTTATGACTTAATGCTGACATTTTTATGTGAATGCCAACGTAGGGCAATGTAACACTCAGAAATGGCTAAAATCTGATTTTCAAATCGATTTAAACAAGAATAAAATTTAATTTTAACTTAAAAGTCATAAAAAAAATACATGCCGTTCTGTAGCCTTACCATTAACCCTAAGTCCTGGTGACAATACAAAAAAAATCTCTCACTGTCTTTTTGCCTTATCTATTTGTTTTTTTAGTGCACAGTTAATTTCATTAGAAGGTATACTTTTTCGTCATAGATCAAAAAAATATCACTGATCTAGCATATGGTGGGGAGGTTCAGGAATTTGATATCCAGGTCAAAGAACCGGACATTAGTTTATTCTTTAATTCCTTATTGTAAAATTAAATGGAAAGTAATAGTAATATATACAACAGAATGCAAAGCATTCTTTGAGGTTTAGGCATGTGTGTGCATGTATGCGTAAAGGTGTGGATGTAGATGTGGATGGGTGCAAAAATGAAGGCAACTTAATGAGTTTGACTCTAGTGTCTTCACACCTACGTGTGAATTCTTTAATCTGTAACAAGAGAGGCTGTAGTCGCCTAGATAAGATCAAGACTTAAAGAGAGGAAAATATCTAACAACTATTAAATCTGAACTTTTTTTTAAAATGACTCAGTTGACATGATTTCTGAACTGAGAGATGAGGGTTGCTTCTATAAGATGTCTATGTTTGATATGATGCACAAATCTATACCTAGGCAACACAGTGAGTAATATGGGCACATTATTTTTATTTTAAATGTTCACATTTAGGGGGTGCAAATATATTTTTAAAAATCTTTTCTAATTTAAAAACTTTTTTCAAAATTTGCACCCGCCCCTAAAAAAAATCTTTGAAAATAAGTTAGATACAAAAATTTTAATAGAGATAAGAATTGCTCTACATCAAAATTTGAGTTATATTAAGTAATACATTTTTGAAGTGATCCGTGCGCGTGTGAGCGTCAATATGTATAATATGCTTGGTAAATTCCTAAACTATTGAACTTATGAATTATGGAATATATATTCTAGGTAACAAGGTGAGAAACATGGACACATTATTTATTTTTTTTGTAAACTTTACCGTTTAGGAGGGTGCCACCGAAACCCTAACCATACCATAACTCCCTAAAGAAAGAAAAAACATTAAAATTTAAAACTCATGCTATATTTATTGCTTATACCCGTCCTGGGGAAAGTATTCTACTAGTATATATATATATATATATATATATATATATATATATATATAAAACAGTTAAACCATGAGAATAAATATTGTATAAAATACAATATCTATTAAGTGATCAGTTGTTCAAAACAATGGGTGTCTAATAAAAGAAATGTTATTATTTCTTCCTTAAGACATGGCTTTTCAAAGAATGATATCTTATTGTCAGAGGAATGCAAGCAGATAAGTTGGTAAAGGTAAATTACCAAAATTCATAATTTGAAAAAATATAAAAATAAAGATGATATAAAATAAAAAATATACAATGTAAAAGTTCAAGTTTTAATTCTTTTAAAAGGTTAACAAAATTACATTTTATAAGCCAATGAAATGGTATATTTTTAAACATTATAGTGCTCAGTCTTCTGAATAAAAAATGTATATATAACAGAGCTGATATGATTATTTAAAATTATATATGTGGTTTGATTAGGTTTTCTTATTACAATTGTCTTTATTCTCCTTGCAGCTACAATTGGAGCTTGAAAAACTTAAGGAGGTAGATCTGCAAAAGTCTGAACGTATAAGCGTGTTAGAAGCGGAGCTCAAGGAAAGGTTGTTTGAGATCAAATCACTTAAGACGTCGCTACATGAGCAAAGGCATCGCTTCGAACAGGTCAGCTGTAAAGCCGAAAAGTTGCAAGAAGAACTGCAGGATACGTGGAAGGCAAAACTCGCGGGCGAGACACAAATCGATGAACTTAGGCAACGGTTGTTCAAGGCTGAGTCGGAAGAACTGAAAGCATCTTCGCTTGATGACTCGCAGGCCATCCAGTCCAAGTTTACGGACCTGTGGAGCGAGATCCAGAAACGTGAGACAGATGTCGAGCGCCTGGAGTGTGAACTAACTGATGTCCACCAACAGCTCCGCTCGCAAGAAGCTGAGATTAACCATACGTATCTGCAGACGGCACAGGATGGCGGTCAGTTGTCCGAAGAGATTACGATCTTGTTGGGAAAAGTCCGTCACTTGGAACTGGAACTTGACGCAAAAAATAAGATGATCTCAGGCTATGAAATGCAACTCAAGACGAAGGACAACGCTATGACCATCTACCATGACAATGAGCAAAAGTACCGTACTCTCTTGGAGGAGGAGCAACAGGAGGTATTGAATTCGGAGGGTCGGATTGTTGTGCTTCGTAGTGAGGTGGATGAATTACTAAATGAACTCGGCAGCAGAGACAATGAACTTAGTAACGTCAAAGACCAGTTGATGGAGACCCAGGGTCAACTGCTCGACCGCGCTCAAGAAATGGCTCGGCTTTGTCTAGATCGAAGCTGTTCAGACGGTCAAGATGAATATGACTCCTTCAATGTGCACTCATCGGTGGAAACTGTCAGAGAACAAGAAATTGCAGCATCTATAGTAAGACTTTTATATATACATTTTTTTATTGTTTTTATATGTGGATATGTCATAAATGTTAACGCTCTCTCTATATAAAAGTAGATATACATATATATATATTTATTAATTCATATATATATATATATATATTTATTAATTCATATATATATATATATATTAATTAATTTTTCACATACATAAAAGGAATTCATAGACACATGTTTATGGCTATCAGCCGTCATCAGCATGGCTAACCTGGGCAAGGATTGAACCTACAGTATTACTGTCTACAGTCTGACGTTTTACCACCAGACCACAAACACCTTGCCAAAATATGTACGATTTTTTATCATCATAATGTTACAAAAACTAATATACGGGGTGATTCATAAGTCACTTAGCTATTTATTTTTGAAATTCTAAAGTTAAAAAATACGGTAATACAAAACAGAAAGTTTATTCAACAAATTCATTTATGGGAGTTTAAAATTACAGCAAATTTTCAAAATTTTCACCTTCGTTCTGCATGCATAGCTCTATTCTTTTTTGCAAGGAATTTACGATTCTTTGTAGCATATTTGATTGATTATGAAATAAATATATATAGAAACAAATATATAAACGTACAAATTTTAAATAACAAATAGCAGTAATTAGAGACTAAGATAACAATTATCAAAAGTTCATAGTATGTTTGTGCTTCATATGGTAATCATTTTAAATAGCTAAGTGAAGTGACTTATGAATCACCCTATATATATATATATATATATATATATGGGAAAGGAAAAACCAAAAAGGATGTTTTTTTTATATATTCATCAACGTTTCGTCTTTATTTTTAAGACTTCTTCAGGATGATAATATTAAGAAAAATGTCATGCAAGTACGTGAAAATATTGGGTTTACAATAAAGACGAAACGTTGATGAATATATAAAAAAAACATCCTTTTTGGTTTTTCCTTTTTCATTTCCCATCACATCGGATTACCTTCATCCTTCCTTTCTCATATATATACATACATATATATATATTATATGAGTATGGGGTAATCTCTTAAACTAATGAATGGATGATTATGAATTTTAACATATATATTCTCAGCAACCTGGTGAGTAACATGAGCACATTATTTTTTTTGTAAACTTTACTATTTAGGGCATGCGTCCACTCAAACTTGCATTCCCGCCCCTCCCCCCATCTCCTCCTCAAAAAAACTGAATTGCTCTACATCAAATTGTGAGTTATATTAAGTAATACATTTTTAAAAGGATCGGTGTGTCAATAATATGTATGTGCTTGGTAAAATTCTAAACTATTGTACTTATCGTTATGAATTATAGAATATGTATTTTAGGCAATAGGGCAGAAAACATGGGCACATTATTTGTTTTTGTTTTGTAAACTTTACCATTTGGGTTTTTTTCTTTTAAACTGATGGTATATTTATTGCTTATACCCGTCCTGGTATATGTATATTTTACATTAAGATTTTTTATTTTTATATTAAAAAATATATTATTTTTATTGCTATTTTCAAAGAAATACAATTATAATGGTTGGTTACAGTTGATGAGCATTCTTTTCTCATGAGATTAATTAATAAAAGTTGTCCTATTCTATGGAAAAAATAACTCTTAAAAAATCCTTCAAAAGGACTTTTTTTAAAAAAAATTTTCAATCTTTCTTAAAACATTTTCAAATTTAAAAAAACTATTGGAAGCATCTTTTTATTAATTCAAAGGTCTGATGAAAAAAGAATACTTAAAATTAAAAAAAATATTCTTTGTAAAAACACTTTTATTGCAGTGTTCGCCTCCCCATAATGGAGGCATTGTTTATACGCATTAATAAACCAGACACCAACCATTCCCGTTATGAGAGGGATGAAGGTGTATTGAAGTGCTGTTGAAATAATTTGAAAGAGCGCCCTCTTGATAGATTCACCAATTTATTTAATTTTGCAACCGCCTAACGACGACCGATGTCGGTCGAAAACGTTCACACAAAATACAGAGATTTTTTACACTCCTTGGATTATAACATCAAATACATCGTACGAAGACTAGAAAAAAACGAATCAAAAGCTGAATAAGCAGAAGTTGGCACTCCTGTTTAATCAAACATGTATAAAATACATGTGTATCTATATATATATATATATATATATATATATATATATATATATATATATATTATTATTATTATTATTATTTCATGTATCCACATAAAATGCTATAAGGAGATATGATTTTTTATGTATCAATTTTCAGTATTTACTTCAACACTGCTCAATATGTGAGTAGAGCTAGGTAGTAAGTTATGAAAATATATTTATGGCAATTAAGCTATACAGGTCGGAGGGAATTGTCAGGCTAAAATGCATGGAGTTTTTATATACGCATCTAGCTAGTTAACAAATCAGATTCTTTGTTGTTCTCTTAACCACTCGTTGGGCTTCTCACAAACAAAGTTTTGGTTGATTTTACTTCCTATTTCCTATTCTATTGTTCTGTTTTCTATAGGGTAGCCTATCCCTGTTTCTCTGTGTCGAAATAATGGGTGACCTTATTTTAATAGGTGCTTGCTTGTATTTCTATTTTAAGTTTTAGTTTAGCTTTTTATTTATTATGAATTATATTTTATTCTGTGCAGGCAGTTGTTTGTTATTTCACTTCTACAATTTAAATAAATACTCTCCAATACCCCCCCTCCCCCCCAAAAAATGTTTTTTTAGGCGATTGCGTGTTAACACCGTGGAAAACAGAGATAAAGAAAAACAAATATTTTAGAATTTAGCAGGGGGATATATCAAACGTACTATGTTTCCAATTTCCGGGGCATTCTATCTTTTTAGGAAACTTACCAAAAGTTTTTACTACTAACCCTAAGTCTGAGTGGCAAGGTCATAAAATGGTATGTAATCACCTAAAAAAAGGAGCTCCCCATCCCCAAAAAATGCAGTAGATTTAACTCCCATAGAAAAAAAGAATTTAGTTAATGCCCTAAAACTGGCCCCAAAAATGGGGATCATTTTACATTAAATTTATATACAAAAAATTTCCTCCACTTTAAATTCCAAAATAATACTACTTTTTTTCTTTTCATCGTTCTAACACATGATCGCCTAAAACAGGTAGAATATTTTTGGGGTGGATGGGGCGTAATTTCGTGGAGGATGTTAATCTACAATCATACCAAAATACGAATCAATATTTTTTCATAATTGGGAGGGTGCTACTAAACTATTGTTTTAATTTGTCAATCAGAATAGTGATAAGGTCTTTGTAAACATTAAACAATAAGTTTGTTGTTAAACTTTACAATAAAGTCATTAACTTAACTAATAAAAAAGTTATTTATTTATCTTACAGGGAAAATGTAAAAACTGAAAAATTAAGGCGATAGAAAGGGATCAGAGAGAAGCGAGTGAGACAGACACACTCTCTCTCCCCTCCCCTTTCTATTCTCACTTATGCTTTGCTTGTGGTGGTTGTGAGCGTGTTTTAGTTGTTTAAACTTGAGGTGTTTTAGTTATTTTTCTGATTTATTTATTAAATAACTTTGAATAATTACTGTTAATATGAACGAAACTATTGCATATAGATAACAAACATAAGCAAATGCAATTTTAAATTAATAATACCAAATGTTAATTAATTATGAACGGTTTAAAAAAGAGTTATGCTAATTAGGCGGTCAAAAGGTTCTTAATCGTTTATCTGCGTTATATATAGTCTTTATTTTGTATTGATTGAAATCTGAGGATTCAACCAGGGTTTTTAAACCCACCTTAATGAACTGGTATTGTCCTGGCCTTTGGGTCTGGATTTACGCCGGTCTATTGGGGGTTGAACGGTCCTGTGCAGTTCTAGGAGGTGCACCCTCCCAGGCTTCGCCTCCCCTCTTTGGGGAGGAGTAAGTTTATTGCTTACTGTCTGAGGCGCCCTACCGGGAATGCCGACGGAGCTGCTCGGGCAATTTTTAAATGGCTAGATTGCTCAAACCCTCGAGCGCTGGCTTATCTAATCCCACTTTCCGACCTTGTGTCACATTTTACCTTGTGGGAGGTAGATAAATAATCTGAGTCTCGGCCTTTTGGCTAAGATCAAAGTGTAGTATCTGTTCCGATGGATACTGCACGCCTGTCCTGTGCAGTTCTAGGAGGTCCACCCTCCCAGGCTTCGCCTCCCCTCTTTGGGGAGGAGTAAGTTTATTGCTTACTGTCTGAGGCGCCCCTAAATGCCGACGGGGCTGCCCAGGCAATTTTTAAATGGCCAGAGTGCTCACCTCTCGAGCGCTGGCTTTTAACCCCACTTGCTCGACCCGATCTTGGGTCACATCTTACTTGTGGGAGTAAGATAAAACTGGCCTTGTGCCTAACTCCGCGAGGAGTAAATAAATAACAGTAATGTGTTTTGATTATTAGATACATTCTCATTTATTCATTTAGATTGATTGTTAATCATTTGGCCAAATTTTTTTTATTCTATAACCTTTTGTTTTATTTAATCTGAGCTTAAATAGTAAAAATATATATAGTCTATACATATAAAGTAGAGTTATTTGTTGCACTGACATTGATATTAGAAACCCACTTGTCTATTTAAAAACAACTTCCTAATATACTCAGTCGTGGATATGCGAGCAACTTCAAAAAGGATAACTAATTTGCATATTTCTTTAAAAAGTGAACTCTCATTAATTCACTATTCGTGTTTTCTGGTTGGATGATTGGTTTCATTTAACTATTACATAGAGTTCTATTTATACATATTTTCTACATTGTGCATATATTTATATGTACAGGATAATCTCCTAGACTAATGAACAGATCATTCTGAATTTTGGAATATATATTCTAGGCAACACGGTGAGTAACATGGGCACATTATTTTATTATTTTTTTTTTTGTAAATGTTAACATATGTATAAAGTTAAGTAATATATTTCATTTTATTTACATTTCCAGGAATTTAGACACAAGGTCAGGTGTTAAGTTAAAAAGCCAATGCACTAAGATTAGCATACTGTAGCCTACCCCAATGCCTGAGCAGCCCTATCGGCATTCCCTAGTAGGGGCGTCTCAGGTGATTAGCGATAAACTAACCCATTCTCAAAGAAAAGGTAAAGCTTGGGAGGGTAGACCTGAGACTGAACAGGAGCCTACCTCAGTCCGACAGCAACAAAGTCACTGTTGGACTGATTGTCGAGGACGTATCTCTGACTGGTACGAACAGAATTAAGTTAATTCAACTTAATCAATAGACACACCATCCTTTTTTATATACTGTTTTATGTATATGCAATATAAGTCATAAGGTTAACTAATTTGCATATTGGTTTTGAAAAAGGAGATTTTATTAAGTATTATTTGTTATTGTTTTTTTTTTTAATTCAATGATTGTTATGATTTTAGTATAACAAATAGTTCTGTTTCGCAATATTATTTGATTTCATGGACCAATATTTTGCATTTGTGTTCAAATATTCCTTTCTTGAGAGGGGCCGACTTGATTTTGAACAAGTTGCAAGTGAAAAGGCAAATTTATTTTTTTTCATTCTTCCTCTTACGGTCACAATTAAAAGATGAATAAATCTGTTTCAAGGTTACCAAAATGTTAACGTTTCATGTTAACAACAAATGAAATGTCTATTATTTTAAACTACCAAGGCTACCCTCCGTAATAATTTATTTTTTATCAATGACAATTTTTTTTTCTACGGTTGTTGCAAGCGAGGTAAATCTTACTGTAAAAGCTGAAACAACTATTTGAGTTAAAACTTACCAAAAAACAAAAAAACAAATACGCAAGTAAAGTTTTACAAAAAAAAAATATGCAAGATAAGTTTTACTTATCAAAAACAAAATAATCGCCTTCTTTCTCACTTTCAAATCTGTAAATAAAGCATCTGTGTGCCTATTTTAGTCACAAAATATTAAGAACAAGAGATAGTCTTTATTAAGATAAAGCCTCCCTGTCTTTTCTCATAACAATAAATTTGCATACATGATTATTGAAATAAGCCGGACACATGTAAGTTCATATTCATTATTTTAAATTACGAAGTGATAGCAAGCTGGCTATATATATATATATATATATATATATATATATATATATGATTATTTTTATTTACACAGACATGTACAAAATCTGTGACACTGGCATGTCAATGAAAGATCTTTCCAAATATGATCTATGGTTAAGATCAGATTCTAACTCTGCCTGATGAGATCTCAGTTTATAATAACTGTTGATCGATAACATCGACATGCCAGTGTCGCAGATTTTGTACATGTCTGTGTAAATAAAAATAGTCATATATAAAAGCTCTATTTGATATTGAGCACTTTTTATAAACCCGGTTTAAATTCTTTGGATTACTACCCTGTGGATGTTTTACTTGGATTATTATTATTATATATATATATATATATATATATATATATATATATATATATATATATATATATATATATACAAACAAAAACTACCCACCCTCCAGGCAGCTATTAATCTACATGTAGCTTTATCTACAGAAAAATAATGAAACAATTTTCTTTTCACATTTTGGTAATTTGAAGAAAAACAACAAAAAGATGATTATCATAGTGTTATTTGATATATTCCGATGATAAGATTCGTTTTTTTATAAACATAAAAATGAATTTCCCATAATGAAAGGAATAAACGAAAAATCAAGGCGATAGTCAAGAATAACTAACAGAAAAAAATGGCTGAAAAAAACCCCAATAAATAACTGTTTCCAAAGGCAATGAAGTTACTTTTCTACCTACCTGCCTATTTTTTGTGTTTTAAAGGATTTTAAAGCGTTTTTATTGCATTTTAATAATTTGTCTCAATCCGATCGCATTACAGTTCCATTTTCAAGATGGTGTAAGCGAACATCCTCCAATTTTATTTTTTTTTAGTTTTTCATCTTTTGGGGTGAAAAAACAAATACTCAACAAATAAGTGTCACAAATGCTTTAAAATTTACGTTCTACCTCATTGAAAGGAGAAAACTACAAAATATAATCATCAGACTTTGTAGACGGTCGGCGATCGACTGTCAGCCATTTTTGTTTTTCAGTCTAACGTGATATATTTGACTGAACATTTTAATTGAAATAAAAAACCCTTTAAAATGCTTTAAAACAAAAAAATTAGTTAGGTAGGTAGAAAAGTAAGTTTTATTGCCTTTGGTAACAGTTATTTGTTTATTTTTGTTGTTTTTCTTGTTTTTTTGTAAGTTTCACCTCAAGTAGTTGTTTTCGGTTTGTACAGTAAGATTTACCTCACGTGTGATAATAAGAAATCAATTATCATTGATAAAATAAATTACTATTCCACCCCTCCCCAGGCAATACCGGGTAGCCCTGCTAGTTTAAAATAATAAACTTTTGAAACACGAAACGTTAACATTTTGGTAATTTCGAAACATATTTATTTACCTTTTAAAAGTGACCTAAAAAAAAAAAAAAGAAAAAAAGAAACAAATTTGCCTTTTCACTGGCAATTTAGAAAAATCAAGTCGGTCGCTCTTTCTTTAGAGCGACCGATGTGTGAAACATTTGAACGACATTAAAAAACGTTTGAACACGGATGCTAAATATTTGTCCAGAAAATAAAACAATAGTGCACGACAGAACATTTGTTATTTTCAAATTTTTAAAAATCATTGAATTACAAAACAATAACAAATAATAGTTGATTAATAAAATTAACTTTTACAAAACCAATATGCAAAGTAGTTAACTTTGCGAATCTGATATCACATCTATATAAACGGTATATAAAAAAAATGGTGTATCTATTAGATAAGCTGAATTAATTGGAAACAGCCCGTTTTGACTTTAACGTACAGTCTGTTTCTTACGTTTTAGTCATTGATAGCTTTTATTCTGACAAATCAATATTTGATTCTGACTATCTTGTTAGCCGTTTTTTTTTTTGTTTTTTTTTTGTTCTTTGTATTCTTAAGAAGAAAAACAGAATATTTCAATTCAAGTTCTTTATAATAATTTAAAGCCCAAATCCATTTTAAAACTCTCTTTATTAACTGAAGTTAATGAATTAAATCTCCTTATTTATAAATTTAAGACTTTAAAAAAAAATCAAATGTTTTGATATCAGTGCTTCAATGAGATCTTTGAAAGAATTGAGAAAAGAAACTAAAATTAAAATGAAATGACTCCCAGGCAACGCCGATTAAAGACAACTAATATATATATATATATATATATATATATATATAATTTCCCTTCTTCTCCTGCCAAAACTTTAGAGAAAATTATTTTTTTAAAACACAAAAGCGACAACAACAATCTCATGAAAAAAAAGAAAAAACTCCTGACAACGATTGCGAGGATCAAAAGTGCTTGAGATGGCCGATAAAAGAACTCTTGGAGCCATACTACACCAATTACCACTGGACATCCGGAAACTTGCTTGCTGTGTCGAGAAAGTAATTATGAAAATTACAAAAAGCGAAAAATCTGTAGTCTTCAATCAGACCTGTATACATAACGACTTGATGCCTATATATATATATGTGTGTGTGTGTGTGTGTGTGTGTATATATACATGATATATCATAAAATAAAAGGCTGTGGAAACAGGATGTGTGAAAATAGACAAATTAGACACAGGAAGAAATCATAAAAAAAACAAGAGATTTACCGGTTTCGTTCGGATCAACTTTTTCTGAAGACGTTCGTCGATCCGAACAAAACCGGTAAATCTCTCGTTTTTGATGATTTCTTTCTGTGTTTAATTTCTTTTTCTTTTTGTGTTTTTCACACTCATATATATATATGACCAAGACCTTCCATTCTAGAAAACTGGAAGAATGAGCCAATCAACAACGTGCTAAGTATTTCCTAGGTGAATTATCCCAGGAATATATAGATAAGGAAGGTTCTGTAGACTGACTGAAAAGAGGATCTCTCCACTATGATCAGGAGAGAATGATAATGGCTGCTCAAGATCAAGGCTTGATGACCAATGCCTTTAAAAAGATGAGTGGTCTCAGTAACGATAACAAGTGCAGGTTCTGCCACACAGAAGTAGAGAGTGTGATCCACCTGACATCCAGTTGTAAAGTTCTCCTGGGGGATGGCTATTATACAATGCGACACAACGGAGTGTGTAAATATCTTCACTGGACTATTTGTAAAAAGTTGAATATCCAGTGTAGCAGCAAGTCCTGGGAGTATATACCAGAAAGAACAGTTTGAAATAATTTATACACCATCCACTATGACTATGCAATCCCTACAGCTACATATCTAGAAAACGGAACTGTTAAACCTGACATCGTAATATGGGACAAAAGGGAGAAAGTAGCAACCCTAGTTGAAGTCAGTGTCCCTAATGATGCAGGATTGAACAGAGCAGAAAGGGAAAAGATTACGAAATACCAAGGTCTTATGTACGACATGAAAAGAAACTGGAATCTTAGGAAAATCTCCATCATACCAGTAATTATAGGAGCAACAGGACTAATGAAGAAGAATTTCAAGAGCTATCTGGCAAGTATACCCGGTGAACGGAGTGCAAGAGAAATACAAACAACTGCACTTAAAGGGACGGTTAGAATCTTAAAACGATCTCTAGGCTGGAGTGTCTGAAATAGCTGGTGAATGTCTGGCATCCAGTAGGATGCCCCATCTCCAGCAAAAACAGAAAGATAAGAAAAATAAAAAAAATATGATACACACTCACATATATATATGTGTTGTGTTTCTTATTATTTTTAGAGTATTCAATGTTATAGTGTAATTTATGGTATACAAGCAAGCACTCGTGTCGTTTCTTGGAGATGAATTATGAACCTATACACCATATTACCATGAATTTCTGAAACAATATAAATAAATATTTAAACGATCATCCTTTGGAAAAATCAAGCTTTTTACATAAAAAGGTTGATATGTGCATTCTTCTATGTCAGCTGTATTATCAAGCATAATTTAATTACATATATATAATCTAACCAGCGATAAAACCATCTCAGTGTGTTAATCTGACATAAGACTAGTTAATGATGGAAATAGCTGAGGGGATTATGGTCACCTGCATCGACTTGTCAGCCGCTTGATAAATTCATTGAAATTAATTGCCTCTTAAGGTATTTTCATTTTATATATTTGGGAGCTGCAGTCATTATTTAGCGGACAGTCGAATGGAGGTGAGCATTGTCCTCATCCGATTGCGATCATATTTATAAACCATCTTTGCTCACATTGAGGTCAATACGTGTACACAGGTGCACAGGTAATTGCCTCTCATTTCTGGAATACCTACTGCTTCAACCCCACTCATCTCTTCATCCTCCAACCTCGCTGGACTTGTTACCATGGCTACGGACAAAAATATAGTTCTTATGGTATTGCATCTTTTGTTTTATTTATTTCTTTTTTTTTTACTTTCCTCTTATAGAGATGAGTAGATGCATCGAAGAAAAATAAGCGTGACGGACAAAGGAATTTGCAGTTTCAAATTTAAGCGTGACAGACGGACTGTGGATGCATTGTTTAAGACTTTCTTCTACTATATATACTATCAAAAAGTTATTGCGTTTTTGGAGTTTGTCTGTTCATACACAAATAGAAACATGTGAGTGGGTGATCAAAAAAAGGAATAGGCAGAGTGCACATTACTACGGTAGTAGCTTTTATGATGTCAATACCCGAGTTCGAATCTCACGTAAGTCAAAAGGTTGTTTTTTTAAAACTGAATATGTTTTATAAATTCAAAAAAAATGAACATAATAACACGAAAAAACACTGCATAAATATCTTTTAAAACTAAGTGACTTATTTTCTTTTTTTTTTTGATACTACGCAGAACAGTATACATAAAGTGTATTCAGCATTAGTTCAAAGCAAATTATTTTCGCTTAAAACATAATTTCTAATGTTTATTGTCAATAAAGCAATACGTGAATACATTCATCGTAGTTACTTACTCTCTTATGCAAATACTAAGTAGCAAATTTTTTTCAACAAAATTTCACAAATATTTTTCTTCGTACTAGCTATAAAGCAGTAGAAGCTAGGTAAAGATGGAAACTGACGTACCCAGGTACTGTACCAACTCAACTTCAGGAGAAGGTATAAACTAGTACCAGAAAACGAAACAAAATAAGACACGTTCGCTTTTTCATTGGGTGATTATTAGATGTGACCTTGCGTCTTTATGATAAGCTTTGTCCGTCCTTCGGTCTCTCGTGTGTGAAATAGCATGTTCGTCAGTTTGTCACACTTAAATTTGAAATAGAATTTTCATTACGAGATGTGCACATTGAGTGGACACATTATTTTAGATATGTGCAAAATTTCTATACGAGGGTCCATCTGTCGGTCTGTCATGCTTAAGTCTGGAATAACATTATTGATGCGTCCACACATTTCTATAAGAGGTTTTGTTCGTCCATCTGTCTGTCACGCTTGTTTTAAATCACATTTTCATTGGTAAACTCGCCAATTCAATGGACACATCTTAAGAATAGCTCTTCGTTTTAATTATCAAAGAACCGCATTGTTATTGGGGGGGGGGGCTATTGTCCTCATCGATATGACTATTTGTGTCTTACAATTACGTTTTAGCTAATGTGATCTCCGGCCTTCTTTGAATGTATCGTTCATCCACAGTGATAGTTTTTCCTCTATTCATGACTTGTTGATTATCTGTGTATTTTATTAGCTGATGTTTTCTACGTACTTAAATCCAATGCACTGATTAATTCTTTTTATTTATAAACATCATCATCATTATGGACGGCTCTGCTTTCGTAAGGCGTCGGCGACTATGGTCCTTCACATTGTTCTATTATTCATTGAACGAAATAGTCCCATTGCATTCCGGTTTGTCCACCTACACATATTGTCCATAAACTTATATCTTGGTCTGCCCACTGGCTTACAGCCAGGCACTCTACCAGTAAGAACAAAATGTCCGAGTCCTGTGTGTCTATATATATATGGCCGATAAAAGTAATTTGTCTTTTCATTAAAGTCTGCATTAATTGCCCAGGTTTGTATCCAGATTGCTTCCACGCCTCTTCATTGGTTACATGCTGCTTCCAGTTGATATTTAGCATCCGGCGAATAAACCATGTCTCCATGGAAAAAAGTTTAGTTTCTAATTTAGGACGTATAGTCCAAATCTCGCATCCATAAAGTAGAATGGACCAAATGTACACTTTATAAACAGTCACACACAAAAAACTCTTTTATTCAAATGATAGAGCTCCATGGATAAAGTCACTTTGTGCCATCATGGTTTACATACAACCCCCATCTGATGTTGAAAAGACACATTAAACATAGACGAAATGCAATATTTTATAAACATATTCCTGTCACGCTTCAGGCGATCGCTTATGTTACGTTAAGCATGGCTGTCCAGGAATTTATAAATTAACACCAAAATAACCAATTCATCAGTTAGCTGCATCCGTAGAAGATGAAGCTAATTGATATCACTGCGCCCGTCGAAATCCAACTCTCATGGAAAGCATGCAGTGTCGAACGTTTCAAACACATTTCAGCATGACCATGTGTGTGTTTTCTGTAGCAGAGCCTTTCTTTCGCGAGCTGGTCTACTGAGCCGCATGAGATCTCATGGCAGCAATCAACTACATGAGTCATCATCATCATCAACCGGTTTATTTGTTGAATCAGGTCGCTATTAAACCTCTGATGAGGGTGGGGCCTGATTGTCTAGCCTCAATCTAAGTTTTCCTCTCCATTCTTGTCTTTGGTGAGGCCTGACGGAATCCATACCTATGGCTTTCCTATCACGTTTGATCACGTCCTTTCAAGATAACTTGAGTCTGCCAGGGTTGGTCTTCTCTACTGGCACATTCAACTGTCGGATTTTAGCAATCCAGCCATTGCTGCACTCAACGTGCCCCAACTAACGCAGTCTGCTCGTCTGCATGATGTCCACAAGGTTTTCCAAGTTGACTTGTGTGAGTAGATATACAAAAGGTATGCTTTGTTCAAGCCTCACCAAATAGATCCATCTGACCATTACCTTGTCATTACGGTGCAGTGAGTGTCAAACAGAAGTAGTACCCAGCTATGTATAAACAGAAGATAGTACTCTCATTTGCCACATCTGCAGCAAGATTTGTAAAAGTAAATCGGGGCTGTGAAAGTGTTAACTGAACATATGTCTAAAAATAATACGAACGCTTTAACTGAATGTATTTGTTTACAAATAGATTAACTTCAGATTTCAGACCAGTAATTTAATTGTTCATTAGGCTAGAGTGTATATAGCTGTGGTCATATGTATGTATATATATATATATATATATATATATATATATATATAAGAGGTTTATGTAGTTTGCTTGAAGCATTGTTTATTAGTATATAGAAATGTGATACTTAGAAGGCAATACAATGCAGAGGTGTGACAGATAGACACAAGTTGGAGCAAATAAGATATAATGGTGGAACAAATTAAATAGTTTCACCCTTAATACAATGTATACATACACATATATATATATTTATTTTTATTTTTTTTTCACAAACACACATATATCTGTTTATCTACACAATGTTACAATGTTATGTAATACCTGAATAAAGATGGTCTGGTGGAAACTCTGTATGATATATTTCGGGAACTCTTTTCTTCTTCAGAACCGTGCTCAACTCAAGTTCAAGCGTGCATATATGCACACTTGAGCTTATATATATATATATATATATATATATAATGTGTGTGTGTGCTTTCTTAGAAAAAAAAAGAAACCCCATTCATTTTTACATATTAAACCTATGATGTAGATCTAGATAGTATTGTTCGATTACGCTACACAATCATCTAATGGCCGTCTACATGCACTAACAGGGATATTTTCCCTATTTTGGGATAACATTTTTGACAGTCTCTATTTATATAAAGTTAGGTATGAATATATGTTTATACATTTGTATGTACAGGATTCACTCTTAAACTAATTAACCAATCATTGTTAATTTTGAAACACAACTGCTAGGTGTGAGGGATCCATATGTGGGTTATATTTAGTTTAATTTAGTTTTATGCAAAGTTGATAAAAAAGCGGGCGTGAAAATTCAGATACTTCCGATTTTTGTGGAATTTTAACAAAAGATATTAAACATCAATTAATAAATATTCCCTAAATTTCAGTTTCTTTGGAATATTTTAAAAGGGATTTTTAGGGGGCATAATATAGGCACAACCTCCAATTTGAAAATTCAAATATTTCAGATTTGCATTGACTTTGATCCGTAGTCGTTAGACATATCTTTGCGTGTCTTCAAAGTATGTGGTCATACAACAGTTCACGCAATCCTTTACATTATTGTTGTACTCCGTGAGATCTTTCAAGCTGCACTAGTTGGGCACTAGAGAGAAGAGAAGGCACTGGTGTTTTATGGTATGGTCCTTCTCTTTACATTCGCATATGGTTAGGTCGGTTTTGTAGCCCTATTTTGCCATAGTAACTTTTGATCACCCCATTCCCATTCTCAGGCGCTTGAGTGTTTTTCACTGGACCCAGGGTGCTTCTGAGCCAAGAGAGAGGGGATTCCCATGTCAGTGGGGGTGAGGGCATTCTCTAGCCCTCTGGCCTACAGCTGTAGTCTGCTCTCTTCCTAAGATGTTGTGAGGGGTTCGACATGGCTGGGGAAGTTTCTGCTTGGCTTCAGTCATTGGACTGTTGGTTCATGTTTATGAAGGAGATGACGTTTATCACTGATTACCTTTCTGATCTCTACTCAGCTGGCAACTTCCTGTCTCATATCTGCACGCATCAATGAAGCAAGATTCTCTGAATTTCAATTTCTTCTAAAGACCTCCTAAGCTCAAGCCTTAAATTTTAGATATTTTTTAGAATCAACATCATGTAATGGATTTTAATCAAAATTAAAATAAGTATTCTTGACATAAGGTTTAGTTGCATTATATCCTGATTTTAATATTCATAATGGGGACATAAACGTGGTGCAAAACTGTTCGGGGAATTAATTTGACCTGTCCTGGGACGGGTATTCTTTTATTTTATTATAATGTATTAAACCTATAGTGCAGATCTAGGTATTATTGTTCTATCAAGGCTACACGATCATCCTGTGATCATCTACATGATTTTATTATAATGTATTAAACCTATAGTGGAGGTCTAGGTATTATTGTTCTACCACGGCTACACAATCATCCTGTGATCATCTACATGATTTTATTATAATGTATTAAACCTATAGTGCAGATCTAGGTATTATTATTCTACCACGGCTACACAATCATCCTGTGATCATCTACATGATTTTATTATAATGTATTAAACCTATAGTGCAGATCTAGGTATTATTGGTCTACCACGGCTACACAATCATCCTGTGATCATCTACATGATTTTATTATAATGTATTAAACCTATAGTGAAGGTCTAGGTATTATTGTTCTACCACGGCTACACAATCATCCTGTGATCATCTACATCATTTTATTATAATGTATAAAACTTATAGTGCAGATTTAGGTATTATTGTTCTAATACGGCTACACAATCATCCTGTGATCATCTACATGATTTTATTATAATGTATTAAACCTATAGTGCAGATCTAGGTATTATTATTCTACCATGGCTACACAATCATCCTGTGATCATCTACATGATTTTATTATAATGTATTAAACCTATAGTGCAGATCTAGGTATTATTGTTCTACCACAGCTACACAATCATCCTGTGATCATCTACATGATTTTATTATAATGTATAAAACCTATAGTGCCGATTTAGGTATTATTGTTCTAATACGGCTACACAATCATCTTGTGTTATCATCTACATGATTTTATTATAATGTATTAAACCTATAGTGCAGATCTAAGTATTATTATTCTACCACGGCTACACAATCATCCTGTGATCATCTACATGATTTTATTATAATGTATTAAACCTATAGTGCAGATCTAGGTATTATTGTTCTACGACGGCTACACAATCATCCTGTGATCATCTACATGATTTTATTATAATGTATTAAACCTATAGTGCAGATCTAGGTATTATTATTCTACCACGGCTACACAATCATCCTGTGATCATCTACATGATTTTATTATAATGTATTAAACCTATAGTGCAGATCTAGGTATTATTGGTCTACTACGGCTACACAACCATCCTGTGATCATCTACATGATTTTATTATAATGTATTAAACCTATAGTGGAGGTCTAGGTATTATTGTTCTACCACGGCTACACAATCATCCTGTGATCATCTACATCATTTTATTATAATGTATAAAACCTATAGTGCAGATTTAGGTATTATTGTTCTAATACGGCTACACGATCATCCTGTGATCATCTACATGATTTTATTATAATGTATTAAACCTATAGTGCAGATCTAGGTATTATTATTCTACCACGGCTACACAATCATCCTGTGATCATCTACATGATTTTATTATAATGTATTAAACCTATAGTGCAGATGTAGGTATTATTGTTCTACCACGGCTACACAATCATCCTGTGATCATCTACATCATTTTATTATAATGTATAAAACCTATAGTGCAGATTTAGGTATTATTGTTCTAATACGGCTACACAATCATCCTGTGATCATCTACATGATTTTGTTATAATGTATTAAACGTATAGTGCAGATCTAGGTATTATTATTCTACCACGGCTACACAATCATCCTGTGATCATCTACATGATTTTATTATAATGTATTAAACCTATAGTGCAGATCTAGGTATTATTGTTCTACCACAACTACACAATCATTCTGTGATCATCTACATGATTTTATTATAATGTATAAAACCTATAGTGCAGATTTAGGTATTATTGTTCTAATACGGCTACACAATCATCCTGTGATCATCTACATCATTTTATTATAATGTATAAAACCTATAGTGCAGATTTAGGTATTATTGTTCTAATACGGCTACACGATCATCCTGTGATCATCTACATGATTTTATTATAATGTATTAAACCTATAGTGCAGATCTAGGTATTATTATTCTACCACGGCTACACAATCATCCTGTGATCATCTACATGATTTTATTATAATGTATTAAACCTATAGTGCAGATGTAGGTATTATTGTTCTACCACGGCTACACAATCATCCTGTGATCATCTACATGATTTTATTATAATGTATTAAACCTATAGTGCAGATCTAGGTATTATTATTCTACCACGGCTACACGATCATCCTGTGATCATATACATGATTTTATTATAATGTATTAAACCTATAGTGCAGATCTAGGTATTATTGTTCTATCAAGGCTACACAATCATCCTGTGATCATCTACATGATTTTATTATAATGTATTAAACCTATAGTGCAGATCTAGGTATTATTCTACCACGGCTACACGATCATCCTGTGATTATCTACATGATTTTATTATAATGTATTAAACCTATAGTGGAGGTCTAGGTATTATTGTTCTACCACGGCTACACAATCATCCTGTGATCATCTACATGATTTTATTATAATGTATTAAACCTATAGTGCAGATCTAGGTATTATTATTCTACCACGGCTACACGAATATCCTGTGATCATCTACATGATTTTATTATAATGTATTAAACCTATAGTGCAGATCTAGGTATTATTGTTCTATCAAGGCTACACGATCATCCTGTGATCATCTACATGATTTTATTATAATGTATTAAACCTATAGTGCAGATCTAGGTATTATTGTTCTACCACGGCTACACAATCATCCTGTGATCATCTACATGATTTTATTATAATGTATTAAACCTATAGTGCAGATCTAGGTATTATTATTCTACCACGGCTACACAATCATCCTGTGATCATCTACATGATTTTATTATAATGTATTAAACCTATAGTGCAGATCTAGGTATTATTGGTCTACCACGGCTACACAATCATCCTGTGATCATCTACATGATTTTATTATAATGTATTAAACCTATAGTGCAGATCTAGGTATTATTATTCTACCACGGCTACACAATCATCCTGTGATCATCTACATGATTTTATTATAATGTATTAAACCTATAGTGCAGATGTAGGTATTATTGTTCTACCACGGCTACACAATCATCCTGTGATCATCTACATCATTTTATTATAATGTATAAAACCTATAGTGCAGATTTAGGTATTATTGTTCTAATACGGCTACACAATCATCCTGTGATCATCTACATGATTTTGTTATAATGTATTAAACGTATAGTGCAGATCTAGGTATTATTATTCTACCACGGCTACACAATCATCCTGTGATCATCTACATGATTTTATTATAATGTATTAAACCTATAGTGCAGATGTAGGTATTATTGTTCTACCACGGCTACACAATCATCCTGTGATCATCTACATGATTTTATTATAATGTATTAAACCTATAGTGCAGATCTAGGTATTATTATTCTACCACGGCTACACGATCATCCTGTGATCATCTACATGATTTTATTATAATGTATTAAACCTATAGTGCAGATCTAGGTATTATTATTCTACCACGGCTACACGATCATCCTGTGATCATCTACATGATTTTATTATAATGTATTAAACCTATAGTGCAGATCTAGGTATTATTGTTCTACCACGGCTACACAATCATCCTGTGATCATCTACATGATTTAATTATAATGTATTTAACCTATAGTGCAGATCTAGGTATTATTGTTCTACCACGGCTACACAATCATCCTGTGATCATCTACATGATTTTATTATAATGTATTAAACCTATAGTGCAGATCTAGGTATTATTATTCTACCACGGCTACACAATCATCCTGTGATCATCTACATGATTTAATTATAATGTATTTAACCTATAGTGCAGATCTAGGTATTATTGTTCTACCACGGCTACACAATCATCCTGTGATCATCTACATGATTTTATTATAATGTATTAAACCTATAGTGCAGATCTAGGTATTATTGTTCTACCACAACTACACAATCATTCTGTGATCATCTACATGATTTTATTATAATGTATAAAACCTATAGTGCAGATTTAGGTATTATTGTTCTAATACGGCTACACAATTATCCTGTGATCATCTACATGATTTTATTATAATGTATTAAACCTATAGTGCAGATCTAGGTATTATTATTCTACCACGGCTACACAATCATCCTGTGATCATCTACATGATTTAATTATAATGTATTAAACCTATAGTGCAGATCTAGGTATTATTGTTCTACCACGGCTACACAATCATCCTGTGATCATCTACATGATTTTATTATAATGTATTAAACCTATAGTGCAGATCTAGGTATTATTATTCTACCACGGCTACACAATCATCCTGTGATCATCTACATGATTTAATTATAATGTATTTAACCTATAGTGCAGATCTAGGTATTATTGTTCTACCACGGCTACACAATCATCCTGTGATCATCTACATGATTTTATTATAATGTATTAAACCTATAGTGCAGATCTAGGTATTATTGTTCTACCACAACTACACAATCATTCTGTGATCATCTACATGATTTTATTATAATGTATAAAACCTATAGTGCAGATTTAGGTATTATTGTTCTAATACGGCTACACAATTATCCTGTGATCATCTACATGATTTTATTATAATGTATTAAACCTATAGTGCAGATCTAGGTATTATTATTCTACCACGGCTATACGATCATCCTGTGATCATCTACATGATTTTATTATAATGTATAAAACCTATAGTGCAGATTTAGGTATTATTATTCTACCACGGCTACACAATCATCCTGTGATCATCTACATGATTTTATTATAATGTATTAAACCTATAGTGCAGATCTAGGTATTATTATTCTACCACGGCTAAACAATAATCCTGTGATCATCTACATGATTTTATTATAATGTATAAAACCTATTGTGCAGATCTAGGTATTATTATTCTACCACGGCTAAACAATCATCCTGTGATCATCTACATGATTTTATTATAATGTATAAAACCTATAGTGCAGATCTAGGTATTATTATTCTACCACGGCTACACGATCATCCTGTGATTATCTACATGATTTTATTATAATGTATTAAACCTATAGTGGAGGTCTAGGTATTATTGTTCTACCACGGCTACACAATCATCCTGTGATCATCTACATGATTTTATTATAATGTATTAAACCTATAGTGCAGATCTAGGTATTATTATTCTACCACGGCTACACGATCATCCTGTGATCATCTACATGATTTTATTATAATGTATAAAACCTATAGTGCAGATTTAGGTATTATTATTCTACCACGGCTACACAATCATCCTGTGATCATCTACATGATTTTATTATAATGTATTAAACCTATAGTGCAGATCTAGGTATTATTATTCTACCACGGCTAAACAATCATCATGTGATCATCTACATGATTTTATTATAATGTATTAAACCTATAGTGCAGATCTAGGAATTATTATTCTACCACGGCTACACGATCATCCTGTGATCATCTACATGATTTTATTATAATGTATTAAACCTATAGTGCAGATCTAGGTATTATTATTCTACCACGGCTACACAGTCATCCTGTGATCATCTACATGATTTTATTATAATGTATTAAACCTATAGTGCAGATCTAGGTATTATTGTTCTACCACGGCTACACGATCATCCTGTGATCATCTACATGATTTTATTATAATGTATTAAACCTATAGTGCAGATCTAGGTATTATTATTCTACCACGGCTACACAATCATCCTGTGATCATCTACATGATTTTATTATAATGTATTAAACCTATAGTGCAGATCTAGGTATTATTATTCTACCACGGCTACACGATCATCCTGTGATCATCTACATGATTTTATTATAATGTATTAAACCTATAGTGCAGATCTAGGTATTATTATTCTACCACGGCTACACAATCATCCTGTGATCATCTACATGATTTTATTATAATGTATTAAACCTATAGTGCAGATCTAGGTATTATTGTTCTATCAAGGCTACACGATCATCCTGTGATCATCTACATGATTTTATTATAATGTATTAAACCTATAGTGCAGATCTAGGTATTATTATTCTACCACGGCTACACAATCATCCTGTTATCATCTACATGATTTTATTATAATGTATTAAATCTATAGTGCAGATCTAGGTATTATTGTTCTACGACGGCTACACAATCATCCTGTGATCATCTACATGATTTCATTATAATGTATTTAACCTATAGTGCAGATCTAGGTATTATTGTTCTACCACGGCTACACAATCATCCTGTGATCATCTACATGATTTTATTATAATGTATTAAACCTATAGTGCAGATCTAGGTATTATTGTTCTACCACAACTACACAATCATTCTGTGATCATCTACATGATTTTATTATAATGTATTAAACCTATAGTGCAGATCTAGGTATTATTGGTCTACTACGGCTACACAATCATCCTGTGATCATCTACATGATTTTATTATAATGTATTAAACCTATAGTGCAGATCTAGGTATTATTATTCTACCACGGCTACACAATCATCCTGTGATCATCTACATGATTTTATTATAATGTATAAAACCTATTGTGCAGATCTAGGTATTATTATTCTACCACGGCTAAACAATCATCCTGTGATCATCTACATGATTTTATTATAATGTATTAAACCTATAGTGCAGATCTAGGTATTATTATTCTACCACGGCTACACAATCATCCTGTGATCATCTACATGATTTTATTATAATGTATTAAACCTATAGTGCAGATCTAGGTATTATTGTTCTACGACGGCTACACAATCATCCTGTGATCATCTACATGATTTTATTATAATGTATTAAACCTATAGTGCAGATCTAGGTATTATTGTTCTACGACGGCTACACAATCATCCTGTGATCATCTACATGATTTTATTATAATGTATTAAACCTATAGTGCAGATCTAGGTTTTATTATTCTACCACGGCTACACAATCATCCTGTGATCATCTACATGATTTTATTATAATGTATAAAACCTATTGTGCAGATCTAGGTATTATTATTCTACCACGGCTAAACAATCATCCTGTGATCATCTACATGATTTTATTATAATGTATTAAACCTATAGTGCAGATCTAGGTATTATTATTCTACCACGGCTACACAATCATCCTGTGATCATCTACATGATTTTATTATAATGTATTAAACCTATAGTGCAGATCTAGGTATTATTGTTCTACGACGGCTACACAATCATCCTGTGATCATCTACATGATTTTATTATAATGTATTAAACCTATAGTGCAGATCTAGGTTTTATTATTCTACCACGGCTACACAATCATCCTGTGATCATCTACATGATTTTATTATAATGTATTAAACCTATAGTGCAGATCTAGGTATTATTATTCTACCACGGCTACACAATCATCCTGTGATCATCTACATGATTTTATTATAATGTATTAAACCTATAGTGCAGATCTAGGTATTATTATTCTACCACGGCTACACAATCATCCTGTGATCATCTACATGATTTTATTATAATGTATAAAACCTATTGTGCAGATCTAGGTATTATTATTCTACCACGGCTAAACAATCATCCTGTGATCATCTACATGATTTTATTATAATGTATTAAACCTATAGTGCAGATCTAGGTATTATTATTCTACCACGGCTACACAATCATCCTGTGATCATCTACATGATTTTATTATAATGTATTAAACCTATAGTGCAGATCTAGGTATTATTGTTCTACGACGGCTACACAATCATCCTGTGATCATCTACATGATTTTATTATAATGTATTAAACCTATAGTGCAGATCTAGGTTTTATTATTCTACCACGGCTACACAATCATCCTGTGATCATCTACATGATTTTATTATAATGTATTAAACCTATAGTGCAGATCTAGGTATTATTATTCTACGACGGCTACACAATCATCCTGTGATCATCTACATGATTTTATTATAATGTATTAAACCTATAGTGCAGATCTAGGTATTATTATTCTACCACGGCTACACAATCATCCTGTGATCATCTACATGATTTTATTATAATGTATTAAACCTATAGTGGAGGTCTAGGTATTATTGTTCTACCACGGCTACACAATCATCCTGTGATCATCTACATCATTTTATTATAATGTATTTAACCTATAGTGCAGATCTAGGTATTATTGTTCTACCACGGCTACACAATCATCCTGTGATCATCTACATGATTTTATTATAATGTATTAAACCTATAGTGCAGATCTAGGTATCATTGTTCTACCACAACTACACAATCATTCTGTGATCATCTACATGATTTTATTATAATGTATAAAACCTATAGTGCAGATTTAGGTATTATTGTTCTAATACGGCTACACAATCATCCTGTGATCATCTACATGATTTTATTATAATGTATTAAACCTATAGTGCAGATCTAGGTATTATTATTCTACCACGGCTAAACAATCATCCTGTGATCATCTACATGATTTTATTATAATGTATAAAACCTATTGTGCAGATCTAGGTATTATTATTCTACCACGGCTAAACAATCATCCTGTGATCATCTACATGATTTTATTATAATGTATAAAACCTATTGTGCAGATCTAGGTATTATTATTCTACCACGGCTACACAATCATCCTGTGATCATCTACATGATTTTATTATAATGTATTAAACCTATAGTGCAGATCTAGGTATCATTGTTCTACCACAACTACACAATCATTCTGTGATCATCTACATGATTTTATTATAATGTATAAAACCTATAGTGCAGATTTAGGTATTATTGTTCTAATACGGCTACACAATCATCCTGTGATCATCTACATGATTTTATTATAATGTATTAAACCTATAGTGCAGATCTAGGTATTATTATTCTACCACGGCTAAACAATCATCCTGTGATCATCTACATGATTTTATTATAATGTATAAAACCTATTGTGCAGATCTAGGTATTATTATTCTACCACGGCTAAACAATCATCCTGTGATCATCTACATGATTTTATTATAATGTATAAAACCTATTGTGCAGATCTAGGTATTATTATTCTACCACGGCTACACAATCATCCTGTGATCATCTACATGATTTTATTATAATGTATTAAACCTATAGTGCAGATCTAGGTATTATTATTCTACGACGGCTACACAATCATCCTGTGATCATCTACATGATTTTATTATAATGTATTAAACCTATAGTGCAGATCTAGGTATTATTATTCTACCATGGCTACACAATCATCCTGTTATCATCTACATGATTTTATTATAATGTATTTAACCTATAGTGCAGATCTAGGTATTATTGTTCTACCACGGCTACACAATCATCCTGTGATCATCTACATGATTTTATTATAATGTATTAAACCTATAGTGCAGATGTAGGTATTATTGTTCTACCACAACTACACAATCATTCTGTGATCATCTACATGATTTTATTATAATGTATAAAACCTATAGTGCAGATTTAGGTATTATTGTTCTAATACGGCTACACAATCATCCTGTGATCATCTACATGATTTTATTATAATGTATTAAACCTATAGTGCAGATCTAGGTATTATTATTCTACCACGGCTAAACAATCATCCTGTGATCATCTACATGATTTTATTATAATGTATAAAACCTATTGTGCAGATCTAGGTATTATTATTCTACCACGGCTAAACAATCATCCTGTGATCATCTACATGATTTTATTATAATGTATAAAACCTATAGTGCAGATCTAGGTATTATTATTCTACCACGGCTACACGATCATCCTGTGATTATCTACATGATTTTATTATAATGTATTAAACCTATAGTGGAGGTCTAGGTATTATTGTTCTACCACGGCTACACAATCATCCTGTGATCATCTACATGATTTTATTTTAATGTATTAAATCTATAGTGCAGATCTAGGTATTATTGTTCTACCACGGCTAAACAATCATCCTGTGATCATCTACATGATTTTATTATAATGTATTAAACCTATAGTGCAGATCTAGGTATTATTGTTCTACCACGGCTACACAATCATCCTGTGATCATCTACATGATTTTATTATAATGTATTAAACCTATAGTGCAGATCTAGGTATTATTGTTCTACCACGGCTACACAATCATCATGTGATCATCTACATGATTTTATTATAATGTATTAAACCTATAGTGCAGATCTAGGTATTATTGTTCTACCACGGCTACACAATCATCATGTGATCATCTACATGATTTTATTATAATGTATAAAACCTATTGTGCATATCTAGGTATTATTGTTCTACCACGGCTACACAATCATCCTGTGATCATCTACATGATGTTATTATAATGTATTAAACCTATAGTGCATATCTAGGTATTATTGTTCTACGACGGCTACACAATCATCCTGTGATCATCTACATGATTTTATTATAATGTATTTAACCTATAGTGCAGATCTAGGTATTATTGTTCTACCACGGCTACACAATCATCCTGTGATCATCTACATGATTTTATTATAATGTATTAAACCTATAGTGCAGATCTACGTATTATTGTTCTACCACGGCTACACAATCATCCTGTGATCATCTACATGATTTTTTCCCGTATTTTGGGATTTACATTGTTGTCAATTTTAAAATGAAATTCAATTATTACGTTATTAGGTTTTTTTTTTTTATCTGACAAGATTTTTACTTAATCATTTGTGTGTTTTTTTACATTTAGGTCGCGAAGAACACGGTAAAGATGCTCAAAGAAGAACTTGAAATGATGCGAACCAAATTCCAAGCACATACGAAGCAACTGGAAGAGGTACATCTGTGCCAGAATCAAAACCATGACGTCACGTCGGTTGACAATCTCGTTGTTGCGAATTACGAGCTGAGTGAACAAGTGAATCAGGTGCAGGATGAGCTGAGGGTCACACAGGGTGCACTCAAGCGCTTGTGTACGGCAATCGCGTCCCAGCTGGATAATCTCCAGCATGGTAAACAGCAGAAGGCAACTCCTGCAACTGAAACAGAAAATCTACACAAAGGTAAAGAACCACATAATAACATTGTTTCCTCACATACACATACACACACTAAAAAGTGTTGGTATTAAAAAAATTTGGATTACCTCCGCTTCTGTCTCTTTCTTTCTTCTCCTCCCCCCCCCCCCACCCCCCAAAAAAAAACAAAAAAATAAAATTTACTTTTTTAAGCGATTATTTATATGTGAACACCATAAAAAAGTTATTGGAGAGGAAAAAAAAAACAACAAAACAAAAAAAAATCTATATTAATTTAGAATTTAGAGAAGGGGATCAGTTTTACATATAAATTTAACGTAAAAGGATCCCCCGTTTTATGGTATTAACTAATTTTATTTATTTTTTTGCAATAGGAGATAATTCCTGTGCGATTTTGTTTGTTTTTTTTGGGGGGGGGGGGGGGGGCTACTTTTTAAGGCAATTATGTGTGGTTTTACAACCTTGCCATTTGGACTTAGGTTTAGTGGTAAAAAAATTGGTTAATTGCCTTGGATAGCTAGAGTGGCTCAGAAATGGGGTATCATTTTATGTTAAATTTACATACAAAACTGATCCCTTACTCTAAATTCTCAAATAATTGTTTATTTTTTGTCTTGTTTTTTCAGGGTGTTCACACGTAATCGTTTATAAAAAAAAATTTTTTTTTAAATAAAAATAAAAAGTGGGAGCTCATTTTTTTTATTATTCGAGGAGAGAGGATGTTAATCTACAAATTTACCACAATTTTGGTCCTTTTGGGTTTTAAATGCAGATTAGTACCTTCACGATATGAAAACACAAGGTGCCATATATTCCCCCTTTTTGCCACACAAAGAACTACTGAACATGGACTTGGGTATCAGTTTGGTTGCAGGAGCTGCCGGAGAGTGACAAGAAGGTCATCACACTGCCTTTGGAACACCTCTCGGGTGCGAGATGACAGTTGACCCTGTAGGAGAGTTCTTCCATCCTTTTGACCAGTCTTATTATTTATCCTTTTGGGTGTCTAGCTACCCTCCTCACCAAACTGATAACCTAACCATGTATTTAAAGACATTTCATCATTATCATAATATTTAGTTAAAAAGGACATTTCATAAAAATGCAAAAATTATATTAAAAAATCAATAAACAAAAGTTGGCTTCTTCAGTTTAACCATAATTGCATGTCCAAAAATAACTGTTTTCCTTTGTTTTAGAAGCACAAAAGAGCCTTACTTTTGTCTTTAAACTTTAATTCAAGCCAAGAAAATACTTTCTAATTGTCGGTTTAATTTTCACTTAATAATGTTACACGATAGTAAACACATGTCAGACATTTTGAAATCTATTATTTTCGATGAATCATGGCTGATCTGTCTTTACTATTACGTGATTTTACTATTAAAAATTAATTTAAAATTTGGCATGAAAAGCCCTTAACAGTCCTTTGCCACACTTTTGCTGACTTTTTGGTTAATATTATTCTGAAAACCCTGTTATCACACTTATAAATATTTGATATCACAGTTAACACATTCAGAAACATTTGATATCCCAATTATCACATTCATAATAATTTGTTACCTTTTATATCATTAAATGACATTTGATATTTTGCCGCCAATCTTTTCATGCACAGGAACTTAAAATCTTTGTCCCATGGTTCATTTTTCAGATGATCGAGGCGCTCAGTCAGATGTTCAAGATGCACAGGATTCTCATCCTCCTGAGCAAAACAGCCAAGACCGCCTCCAGGTGAGTCACATTTATAGCATATTTATATAGAGAGATATATATTAGAAGAATACCCGTCCCAGGACAGGTCAAATGAATTCCCCAATAGAACAGTTTTGCACCACTTTTATGTTACCTTGCGAAGATTAAAATTAAGATATAATGATACTAAACCTTATGTCGAGAATCCATTACGTGATTTTGATTTTAGAAGATGTCTAAAATTTAAAGGGGGTCTAAAGAAATAGAAATTCAAGAAAAACTAGGGATCCAATTTAATGCAAATCTAAAATATATGAATTTTCAAATGAGAGGTTGGTTCATATTACGCCCCCCCCCCTCCGAAAACCCTTTAAAATATTCCAAAGAAACTGAAATTTGGAGAATATTTATTAATTAATGTCTAATACCTATTTTTTTAATTTCACAAAAATAGGAGGCATCTGAATTTTCACAAAGGGCTTCCACCCTCTTTCCATAAAACCAAATTAAACTAAATATAACCAACATTACCAACCTAGTAGCTTTGTTCCAAAATTCATAATGATCGGTTAATTAGTTTAGGAATAAATCCTGTACATACAAATATATAAACATATGCACACACCTAACTTTATATAAATGAAGAAAAATGAAAGAAAAAAACATTTTTTTAAATATCCAAAAGTATTGATTTACTCCTCTCCAGGAGTTAGGCACAAGGCCAGTTTTTATCCTACTCCCACAAGGTAAGATGTGACCCAAGGTCGGGTCGGGAAAGTGGGGTTTGAAAAGCCAGCGCCCGAGAGGTGAGCACTCTGGCCATTTAAAAATTGCCTGGGCAGCCCCGTCGGCATTCCCCGGTAGGGGCGCCTCAGATAGTAAGCAATAAACTTACTCCTCCCCAAAGAGGGGAGGCAAAGCCTGGGAGGGTGGACCTCCTAGAACTGCACAGGACAGACCCATTGACCGGCTTAAGTCAAGCCCCGAAGGACAAAACAATACCAGTATGGGGTGCAGTATCCATCGGAACAGATACTACACTTTGATCTTAATCCAAAAGTAGTTTACAAGAATTTTATTTGTTTGTTTATGTGGAAATTTGTTTAAAGGAATAAATATCCGACAGAATGTGTTTGTATAGATAGTAAATAGGTAATAAGCAAAGAACAGACTAAACAGAAAAAGAAAAATGAACATGTATTCATGTTTCTATTGATTTGCCTACCCACCTATATAAAACTCCCTGCCTCTACACACACACTACTTTATCTTTCACAAATCATTTTTCACCCAACATCCTACTTACTACCGACCTTTTTTTCACTCCCATCCTAATACATTCCTTCACTTTATCCACCCACCTCACAAACTTTCCTCTCTGCCACTACTACTTCCAGCTTTTTGTATATTTTTCTAGTTATATATATATATATATATAAATGAATAAATGCGAAAGATTGTTCCATCTATTCTAACTAGATTAATGTACAAAACAGGTTATGCTGATTTACTTCTATAATACAAAATGGAATCTTGAAATACAGTTTATATAGGAAACTGCAAATACCTTCAAACACATTTAGGTTTGCATATCTATTATATAAACAGCTTCTAATAAATTAATATTTTGTTATATACAGTTGTAATTTTGCATTGTCATATTTTCTTATATATACAGAATATTTTTGTCGATAGTAAATCGTCTGGGGTCAGTGGGATGCTGAGAACAGATACTACACTTTGATGTTAGCCAAAAGGCCAAGTAACCAAAAAAATAGAGGAATTTTTTAATGTATGAAAAAAAAAATGATTTAATCTATTATTGTATTATCTTTTCATGGGGGTGGGTAGTGTAGTATCGGTTCTGTTGTAATAACACCCTCCTCCAAGGAATTACTGCCTCCTTTTTAAGGGGGTGGAGTAATCCTCCCATGTATTACATCCTCCTTTGGGGGGAGGGGTAATGTAATATCTGTTCTGGTGTCATGAAACCATCTTCCCAGGGACTACCTTTTTTTTTTTTTTGAGGGTGTTAATGTAGTATATTTTCTATTTCCATAATATCATACTCACAGGCATTAACTTCTCTTTTTATGGAGCGATCCTCCCAGGTATTACCTCCTTTTATTGGGGGCAGTATATTATATGTTCGTTCCTCATGATACCATCCTTCCATGATCATCTTCTCCGTTTGGGGGAGGGGTATTTTATTATCTGTTCTGTTGTCATGATATCATCCTCCCAGGCATTAACTCCTTTTTTTTTGGGGGGGGGGGGGTTCATCATGATACTATGCTCTCAATCATTACCTCCTCCTTTTGGAGTCAATGTAGAATATGTTTGTTCGTTCTCAGAGTCTAGCAAAAATATGCAACCGGAGGGAGCATATATTTGTTAGTATATATATATGAAGCAAAAAACTAACCGCCATCCTGTGACTATTAATCAAACTCTAAGTATTCTTTTTAAATGCATAACTTACATTGCATATCTTTAATATAAATTGTAATTTTAAAAACTAACACTTTTCATTTAAATCACCTCCCTGGAAAATTACTGAACATAATATTTTAATAAAGGTTTTTTTGTAATTTATTCTTTTTTTTTTTTTTTTTTTTATTAATTACTGTTAATATCGACAAAACTATTGCATATATATATAGGAAAATAAGACAATAAAATTACAAATGAATAACACCAAACATTAATTTATTATAAATTGTTTAAAAATAGTTATGCAAATTAGGCATACAACTAGGTGTGTCTGGGTCTTTGCTCTCTACTATATAATATACAGTATTTCAAAAGACTATGTTGTATTATTGATTTATATTGAGCCATTTTGATGATAATATAGGTGTGATAAATGAGAAAACTTTGACATTTATTTATTTAGATATATAGATGAACGTTTGTTTGAAGGAATAAATATCTGACAGAATGTGTAGATATAAGTAGGAAATAGATAATAAGTAAAGAAACTAGAAAGAGCAAGAATTAATTTAACTCATTCTTCTTTAGATTTAATATTTCGTTTCAGTTATAAAACTTTATCAAGAATAGTACTTATTGAACAGAGTCAGATCAGATATACAAACATTTGGAAATAGTGGTGAAAAGCAAGCCCAAAAGGCATGATGAGTAAATTAGAGGAATGTATTAGGGTGGGGGTTAGTGCAGTTGGTAGTAGATGGGATATTGGGAGTGTGATTCTAGATGATTCGTGGAAGACATTGAGCGGTGAGTAAGTAAAAAGCTCATCTCAAGAAGTAATATATATATATATATATATATATATGAAGGTTTCTTTAAAGGAAATAAATATCCGAGATAATCTGTAGGTATAGATAGGAAAAAGGGTAATAATAATTTTTTTTAAACTATATAAAACATAGAATAATTTAACACAAAATCATGCTTCTTTTGATTCTATATATCGTTTCAATTATGAAACTTTGTCAAAGATAAGCATTTATTGAACAGAAGTCAGGTTAAATTTACAAAAAGTTGGAAAAGAGGCAGGCCCAATGAGGTGGGTGGGTAAAGTGACAGAATGTGTTAAGGTAGGAGGGAAAGTGAAGTTGGGAATGTGAAAGATGATTGGTGGAAGATTAAGTGGTGAGTGTGTAGCAGAAGGGGGTTTCATATATACTGGTGGTTTAAAAAAGGAAGTAAGGAGGAATATTATGGTCGGTTTATATATAAAGAAAAATTTTCCTTTTTTTTTTTATCTTAACTCTGGTCAAATGGGCAAAAATATAAGTTTGGCAACTAAATTTTTCAGGCTGAGAAAACACATAATAAATAAGTAACAATTTTTTGTTTTTGTTTTTAAATCGGTTTTTGTTTCTTTTTTCCAGGTCCTTCTGAATCGTATGCACCAAGAAGGCCTTCAGAATTTATCTTTGGCTGAACTTCAATTCATCAGAGAGTATACTTCCCCAAAATCAAGTTCCAAAGATATTGACTTCCAGGCTCTTCGTGCCGCCTGGGAAAAAGAACGTCAGTCCCTCTTGTCTGCTATTCAGGCCCTGAAGGATCTGTTGGCTAACGAGCAACAGGTTGCAGGAGCTCAGTGGGTAAGGGATCATCTTTGGGTTTATTTATTTTTTGATTCTTTTAGAATCATACAAAAGTGGTGTAACAAAAGGTTTCCAAAAGCAAGTAACAATAATT
Organism: Sepiola atlantica; assembly: GCA_963556195.1. NCBI lineage: Eukaryota > Metazoa > Mollusca > Cephalopoda > Sepiida > Sepiolidae > Sepiola > Sepiola atlantica. The sequence continues at coordinate 184,089,096 of OY744519.1, forward strand.
TATTTTGTAAAGTTCTGAAACCAACAGAGACCAACATCTCCCAGCCTGTCTTTCTCTAAAATAGGACCACTCACTCGAGATTTATCAGCCATTAATCTATGGACATAAAAACCGACTGACCAGAGTGTCTATTATCCGGAGTGGACATAACTTCTGTGAGATCTCTAATGGTCTGCTTTCTCAGCATGAACCCTTGTTTTAAAGAAGCCATTATTCTTTCAAAGCGGCTAACCAATTTCTTGGGTGATCGCCTTTCTCAGCTAAATATTCCCCCATTGAAGGCCTGTCGTTTGCAACGTGCATCTATGCACATTCACTATACATGCAGCATTGTGCATGTTTACATTGTAACATTTATTCAAACGAATAAATGTTTACAATTACGTATTTTGAACAATGTATGCCACGTATTCAGAAAAACAAAAGTTTACAGGGAAGCTTACCCTCCCCACGTTGTCATGATTATGGAAACCCAAATCACCGTTTCGACCTTCGTCTTATGTCCAAATCTCAACTCTATTTTTTGTTCTGTTCAGCTATAGGAGGTCCACCCTCCCAGACCTTAGCTTGGGAAGGATTATTTTATAGCTAACTGGTTGAGGCGCCCTCACCAAGGCATGCCGACGGGGCTGCTTGGAAAATTTTTATGGGGCCAGCGTTTACCACCTCGTGTGCACTGGTCTAGTCTACCTATCTTTAAACCCTGTGCCATATTTTCCCACAGGGAAGTAAATACAGTCTTTTAAAAAAAAAAAAATTTCTAAGAAAATAAATTTTTTTTAAACTGTTGTTTTTCCATTCCCTATTTTAACTGTTCAAACCCGTGTAAATTTTTCCCATTTGTGTTCAACTGTTAGCAAAAGATGGCGAGCCAAGAATCGACATGACTTCTCACAACAAGACTGCCCATTTTTCTTAAATCTAGATTCCTTCATTAACCAACCCTATCGATATATATATATATATATATATATATATATATATATATATATATATACACTAGCGGAACCCGTGTAAATTACACAAAATGATGTTTTTAATACTAATTATCTTGTTCCTAACCTATACATGTTTGAATAAAATATGATAAGATTTGACTTGTATATTTATTTTTAAAAATGAACAATACATGAAACAATTTACAAAACTTCTTTATATACTATATTTCTAGTGAAGGTAATATTTCGACGACTAAACCTTACTTTGTAAATGTTTTCGATTAAATTAAATTTGGCTCCAATTCATGAATATTTATTTACTCCTCTCCAGGAGTTAGGCACAAGGCCAGTTTTATCTTACTCCCACAAGTAAGATGTGACCCACGGTCGGGTCGGGAAAGTGGGGTTTGAAAAGCCAGCGCTCGAGAAGGTGAGCACTCTGGCCATTAAAAATTGCCTGGGCAGCCCCGTTGGCATTCCCCGATAGGGGCGCCCCAGGCAGTAAGCAATAAACTTACTCCTCCCCAAAGAGGGGAGGCGAAGCCTGGGAGGGTGGACCTCCTAGAACTGTACAGGACAGACCCATAGACCGGCGTAAATCAAGCCTCGAAGGCCAAGACAATACCAGTCTATGGAGTGCAGTATTCATCGGAACAGATACTACACTTTGATCTTAGCCAAAAGGCCAAGCCAATTCATCAGTAGCATACAAAGATTCGGAAGGTCGTTGCTTTTGATGTAAGCATGACACACAAAATCACACACGCTATTGTATTAATATGTATCTTCCCGGTCGTCCCCTCCCTACCTCTCTTCCCCTTCCGCTCGAAATGTAGAAAAAAAATCTTAGAGGTTAGTTGGGATCGAACTATAAACCAGTCGAGCCGAAGTCAAAAATACTACGTCGCTAACCGTTGCGCCAAAAGGAAATACTTGAAAATGTTTCGAAAATTAGGCGAGTTGAATGTTTTTAAAAATCTAGGTGCGGCACGCATGCGCAGAGCTTTTGCTGGAAGCGTGACACACGAACACACACGCTATCGTATTAATATATAGATTAGTATGGGGGGGATTCATTTTGATTTCAGCTTCTTTAAGCCATTGGTTACTCACTTTCCTATGTCTCTATTCTTAGTCTGTTGGCTCGCCAGTGATCGAAGAGCCTAATGTGTGTCAGGTAGAGATCTTCCCACAGCAGCTGCAGATAAATGCCGGATTTCTAGCAGGAGCCGCCATGTCTTCATGCTGTCTGCATCTATTCCTCCTCTCAGACTACCCTCACCGGTGGAGACAGTCTGATGGATGGTACATCTCTAAACCTCTTAGTTACTAGCCAAGGCAGACCAGTGTTGATAGTCTATATGAGAGGCCCTTGTTAAATATTGAACGGGTAGATCAACTAGTGTATATTTTAGGTATTTTAGTTAGCTGGGTTAACGAGTGCTTCGAGAATAACCTGGAAGAGGTCAACTCACTGACCCTGAGGTAAAATTAGCTAAGCTGTAGGAATATATTATCTAACAGATATTATGTCACATGACTCTGTGAGAGAGAGAGAGAGAGAGAGAGAGAGGGTGATGGCAACAAAGGCAGTCTGATAGAAGTACATGGTGAGTTCAGGTGTGTAAATGAAATGGGCTCTGACAACACATGGTTTAACACTGATTATCGATCTCTTTGTGTCTCCTCCCTCTCCCCCCCCCATCTGATCAATAATTTGGGACGAAGATCAAGTTGAATAAATGTTTATTGTCTTCCGTTAGTTTTATTTTGAAAGTGTAAATAAGAAGCTTTGATCACAGGACGGCAAGCCTTCAGTCTGGAAGGATCACACAGAAGCTCATACTAGGCGAACAACAAACAACAAAGTATTGGTAACAATTTGTGGACTTTAGTGTTTTTATAATGATTTCGGCAACTTGGTTACGGCTGCATGTGTGACACATGGTTGAGGACTTCAGTTTTTAAGCGTTTTCTTATACAATAAGCTGACTGTAAAAGTATTCCTTTCTTTGTTTTCAGCAACAACAGTCTGGAATGTTCTCTGTTGATTGGCGCTCTAAGATTCTTCAGGCTCTGAGCCACGTTTTTGCGAAAGAAAGAAGCGTCTTGCAGTCAGAGTTGCATAGCTATGTATTCTCCAGAGGTGACGGTGCCATGGAACTCACCGAAATTCAGCGGTTGGAAAATAAAATGAAAGATCAAGTAAGTGAAATCAGTTTTTTTCAATTTAATATTTTTAAAAATAGAATAAAATTTCTATAATAAGATAATATTTTTATGTAATTGAAATTTTGTACCTACAAGTAATGTAGCATTTCTATCGGGGGATGGGGGGGGGGATAGCGTACTACTTGTACCTCGTCAGGATCAAAAGATGGCAATTGGAATTAAGATTACCATCTTTTGGCCTCCAACAAGGTAGAAGTAGTACTGAGACATAATTGCATTTATGTAGCCATTCTAAATGTTTATGTAATGTATATTTATAAAGTTCTACCTTGTGTTGAGCACTTTAAAAAAAAAAAATTGGTTTTAAGTTCATTTTACCAATATATTTGAACTTGATTAATTAATACATATATATATATATATATATATATATATTTTTTTTTTTGTGTATTTAGGCAGTATTCTTTCATTTAAGCAAACATTGCTAAACATAATAGAATCTTTCTCTTGATTATGCCATTTTATTTTTTTTATTTTTCTAACCTTTTTTTGTGTCTAAAACAAAAAAAATTAATGAATGTTCCATAAGTATCACTAGTACTTTCGATGCTTCATCGAATCATCTTCAGGTGACAAAAAACAAATGAACAAAAAGTTGGAGAAAAGAAGAGAATTTAAAAAATAACAAAAAACGCTGTTATTAAACGGCAAAACAACAAACCGGTGTCGTTCAAGAAGAACCGTTACAATTTAAATTCCGGGACGCCAGAATTAGCATCACAGGATCAATTGTATTCACGTTAAACATTTTTAAATATTGTTACTCGTTTCATACATAATATTATTTATTGTAAGTTGCTGGGTTTAAATAAAGATAATTTCAAGGATTTTTACTTTTTCCAAATTAGTTTCAGAATGTAATATTTTCGTGTTGTTAATTAAAATTTGTCTGAAGTTGGGGAGGAGGGGGGGGGGGCAGTTCAATTAAAAAATATATTCCCAGACAACTGCTAATATGAAACATTTTTAAATAATCACCCAAAAATAAAAATCATCAAGCGGAGGATAACACATTTACTAAGAACTAATATCAAGGTTGGATATCAGTATAGTCGTGTTTTGTAGCTTTGACAGACTTGTTTTCAGAATTCAAAATATTTTCTTCTATCAAAATGTCCATTATAAAATTATGAAGATATCACTTGTCTAATATTGTACCGTATATTATAACAGTGTAATATCAGTGTTGAATATCAGTATAGTCGGATTTTGCAGAATGATGTTAGCTTTGATAGGCTCAGTTCGTTTTCAGAATATTCTAATGTAAGTTTTGATATGACATTTCTTTTTGTTTTCAGGATATTCAACAGAAAGCAGCAATGGAACAAGTAGTCAATGCTGACCGCCAGTCCCTTCTCTCCGAACTGCAGGACTGCACTGCTAAAATAGCCATCATGGAATTACAGCACCATGAGGAGAAGCAGGAACTGTCGGAGAAATTGACACACTTGCAAATGCTGATGAGTAAACGGGAGGAAAAATCCCAAAGACATAGTAAGAATTTTTCAGTCTGGTTTTATTTTGGTTTGGTCCAAAGTCATCGTTTAACAGGCTAAGTGATCATGTAACTGGTGCCTTTTACTAAAGGTGATGTGGATTTTTTTTAGATAATTGATATAGCAGTTAAAAACAGAGGGAAAATTTTCCTGTGAGATTAATTAGATATTTTTTATGCGTTTTACATACCAAATAATAAGAAACAATGAACTAATTGATAAATTTGACAATTATTGACAAATTCCTATAAATGAAGAGACAGGTAACTTTGAATAAACAAAGGCGTAAAAAATGATATTTCTTGAATAAACAATGCTGTCAATATGAAAAGAAAACCTTTAAAAAGATTATGGCATGAAACTTTTACAGAATATATAAAACTAATTAGCAAGTTTTGCTTAAATTACAATTGTATAAACTACTTAAAAAAATTTTTTTTTTTTAATTAATCATGGTGAAAAAATAGTTTTCAATAAAATTCAATTATGACTTTTTACAGTTTACTCACAAACTTATAATCAAAATGTAGTTTATGATATAATACAGAATCTCAGCTGAAATAAATTTGATGGGTTAGAATCCCCTTTTAGAATGAAATTTTCTCGGATCAGCAAGAATGAAGTATCAGCAGCTTAAAAGATTTCTGCTGACTGAAAATCTTGCCTCCAGTAAAAGAAACTAAATGTTAGATCGCTCGACCAGTTATAATTTTATTAATATAATTATGTGTGTGTGTGTGTGTGTGTGTGTGTGAAAATAGATGAAAATATCTGGAAAAAATGAAAAACAAAGAGAAAAACTGTCTTCTCATGTACAAATTTTCCTCAGACATAAAAACAGAATAAAACATATAAAAGCGTTTCTGTTTTGTTTCTCTTATTTAATATTATCAGAATATGGCTGACTTGTTCACGAAGAAACCGAAATGCATTGTGGTCGATTTAATTTTGTAATTAAATTAGTTTTGTTGAATAGGAGTTTTTAAATTTTTGCTTAATACTATTGCATTTTTTATTTCAATAAATAATCAATTAAGAATAAATAAATTAAAAAATAATAAAGTGTTAGTTACGTAGAGGTGAAAACACACACAGACACACGAGAAGTGGTCGCACAATTTTATTAATATAGAGATTTCATTGTTTGGAAATTGACGAAGCAGAATTTCTTATCCGTGTTTTATTTTTTATTTCAACAGTTCAATTGTTGGAATATCGACTGCAACAGTCTCGGATTGTGCACGACGATCTGCAGTCGTCATTGGAAACGGAACGGAAGAGAGCAGCGGAATTGGCTGCTGAACTGACCAAAGCAAAATCCCACTCACTGGACATGCACAATGAGTGCACGAACATGCAAGTGAATTTGGTGAAGACAAAAGATGCTCTGGAACAAGAACACAGCCGTTATTTATCCCTCATGTAAGTGACCCATCTTGGATTTTTTTAATATATTTTAAACAAAAAAAATCTTTTTATTGATTGACCCAAACTTCACTTCTATTTTAGAGATTTTCAGAAGGATTTTAAAATGTTGAATCAAGTTTAGATTCAAAACCCAAATTATGCTAACAGCTGAAAGGAATGTGTTTAGCATTACACCATAATTAAGATTCCTTACAGGCCATGCTTTGACAGACAAACGAAATGCATATTTTCAAATTGACTTTATCTCAGAATATTTTTTTCATGAAAGAAATTCTAAGACAATTTATATTTACTTCTTACAGAAAATATTTTATTAAAAAATTTTTTTTTTAAACATCATAACATGAAACTGTGATCAGCAACATAACGTTCATCCTAAATGAATAATCAAAGCAAATGAACAAATATTTGAAAAAAAAAAAAAAAAAAATTATTAAAATGACTGAATCTGTCCTTAAATAGGTTTAAATGGGATGATACGACCCCCCCCCCCCCAATACACTAACTCTAGCAACATCTTAAACTTAATTAAAGTAATAAGACTCTTCAGTAGAAATAAACTTAAACTCTCGCTTCTAAGACAAAAATGAAAAGCAACAGACTCGGCACAAAATAAAATAAATCCGCCAATTTGATTTGGATAATTTGGATTATTCGGACTACTGTTCTCATCCTGGGTGTTATTATAACAATGTTTCAGCCACTGTAACTTCCGGTCTTCTTCAAGTGTATCTTTTCGTACTCAGGAATATTTCTGCCGAAAAATTCAGAAACAATTTGATTTGGCATTAAAATAACCCATTGAAGGTTGACATGCCATAAAAAACATCATTATCATATTCGGTTTAATGTCCGTTTTGCATGCTGGCTTTTAGAAACTGACTTCCAAACTAACCTATCTCTGACCAGGTCTTTATTTATCCCTCTTTCTCTCAAATCCATCCTTATCACTTTCTGTTTTCTTTGGCATTCCTCTACCAACTGACCCCGCTACATCAACAGTTCTTAACTCAAGTAATCTCATCCATTCTCTCATCATCATATTCCGTTTAACCTCTGTTTTACATGCTGACATGTGTTGGACAGCTTTTTCTTTTGACTTCCTTTGCCAACTGATTCTTCTACCTTAACTGCTCTACACTTACTAACCCAAGAACTCGCATCTATTCTTCCAATGTGACCAAACCAACGAAGTCGCCTGTTCTGCACACGTCTCTCTATACTGTCCAAATTTAATCTGCTTCTGAGATCATCAGATCTAAACCTGCCTTTAAGACTCACATTACACACCCATCGTATGATTCTCATATCATTTCTCTTAATGCAACAAATTTCCTTAACCCTCACCATACATTATCACCATACATTATCACACTGCACACACATACCTGATAAATCTTCCCTTGATCGACAGTGATAACGCTCTGCTGGTTAGTAATGGTAGAAGTTCTCTCAACTGACTCTTGCTATCACACCAGCTCCTCCCTGTACTCCAATTGTCTCAGCAAAGTAACAAAACTTCTGAACAACCCCAGTAGTCTTGCCATCCAAATATACTTTTTTCACATCTGAGCCTTCATCCTTCGCCATTGTCTTCCACTTCTTGCACACAAACCGGTTATCATCTCTCAATCTACCTGTAATTGCACTGCGCTTCTTGTGTACCCAATGTTTACAAGTACCACAAAAAAAATGAGTTGCTCCTGACTCCTTTCCATAAACTGAGCAGGGAAACTTTGGTCTTGGTAACATTAACTCTCGAACCTTTACTTTCCATAGCATTACTTCAAGTCTCCAACTTAACATGAAGACCTTCTATTGTTTCACAGACAAGCCCTAAATCATCAGCATAAAAGGATCTCTTCTGGACAACACTTGAGTCAACGCTTCTAAGACACAAATGAAAAACAACGGACTCGGCACATATCCTTGAAAATAAATTTAATTTGGCAAAGTTAAATTTAAACGTATCTACAACTGTCTTTTCTATCACCTTCTCTTTTTGAGTCACGTAACGTCATATCTGTTTCTAGTATATTCCTACAGCCTAAGCAATTTTCAACTAAGCCGAGGTCAACTTGATGACCTAACCACTCAGCGGTTCCATTTCCTGTTATTCTCAACTAACTCAATTATATACTAGGGATCTACCTGCTTAATATCTAACACTCAGACCAAGTCAATTTAAAAATGTGTTTGTTTGCCTACAGAAAAGTATGGTTTTTAGGTGATGTCAGAGAGGTGTAATGCTAAACCTGCTCATTTCAATGTCTACTTTAATTGGGTTGCTGTAAATATACTTGGTTCAAAATGTTGGAATAAAATTGTTTATTATTCAAAAAATATTTATTTGCGTATAAGTGCATGTATCTGTGTGTATATCTATCTATCTATCTATATATATATATATATATATATATATATATATAACAATGTGGCGTTTTCTGTTTGTTTTTCGTTCCGTATTTTCATGCCCCTTGCTCCACAAAGAAAAAAGTTAGAAATGTAATTGGATTTTAATACAATGAAAATCCTGCTCTCTAAAAGGGAGAAACAAAAATAAAAATCGCTTCAGTGGAATGCAAATTTGGATAGTGTTATAGATGTGCTTTTGGGGTGTGTTAGTATGTAAGGTGATTGATCTGAGGTCATTGGATGTGTGGTTTTTTAAATTAGTGTTGTGACATAAGTATGTATGTATATGTTGTTGCAATGGAATTCATCCTGGTCAGGTTGAACCGGCTTTTTCCCTGGTCTGCACTACAACTTGAATCATGGCAGCCCATGCACGACGGTCCTGAGTAGGTCACACGAGATGGGTAGCCAATCGCAATTCCATCGTCGAAGGACTTGAGAATTCAGCCAAGTGTTTATTGATGGTTGTTGGCCAGGTCCTCAGCTGTCCACCGACACGCTTGTGTTACCCAGACAGAGGGGTAGGGAGGATTACATCGTGAATTAGCTCTCCCTCCAGGCGACGAGTCGCATGTCCAAACCATCAAAGTCATCGCTGCAACAGGACAGATGGCAGAGACTGAAGCTTTAGGCGTTGGCAGAGAACAGCAGTTGGGACACAGTCAGCTCACTGGTAATGCAAGATGCGGCGGAGGCAGTTATTGTCAAAAACTTCCAGCTTCCGCCGATCATCCACCCTTATTGGCCAGGTCTCGCAGACATAAAAGTTTGTCTTTATTAAAATCTCCCTACAGTCCCTATAAGGACCACTGGAGGCGTACAAAAGCGGCTCTAGCAGCCTTAACTCGACGATCGACCCCTGTTACACTCTGCCCGGATGGAACACTGGTGAAACATTGCTACACAAATGACTCCACATCCTCCCATGTATATACATGCAGGAGTATCTATATATATATATCTTTTTCTTTGTGTTAGTCCAATCTATGGCAGGGTTTGCAATAATAGATTTTTGTCTCCATTCGACACGATCACAGGCTTGGTCATGGTGTAGGCTTATCTTCATTGTGCAGAGTGTCTGCTCACCATTGTTCTTCCTCTCGATCGCTTTCTGGTAACTTCAAACTTAAAAGTGAGTTTCACGACGGTGTCCTCGTTGGTCCTTAGCACATCTCCAAACCATCTGAGCCACCATTCTCTCGATCAGCACAATGCCCTAATGCCTTTGGATGTCGTCATTACAAACGTGGTCGAGTATCTAAGCATATATCTACATATATGTATGTATTTAAGCAGCCTGTTTTCATTAACGCAAATGTTATTAATAACAGTTTTTTTGTTGTTTTATGAGGCTTTTTTATATTTAATATTTAAAGAAAAATCTTTTTAAAGCCTCATAAAAAAAACTTTGTTATCAAATAATATTTGCCTTAATGTACATATTTATATAAAATAATGAAAAAATTATTGTTTTATATTTTATGACGTGTAAGAAATGAAAAAAAATTTTAAATAGAATTTTTAAGAACTTGTTTCAAATGGGATTAAAAATATTATCTATCAGATTTAAATAACATTTTATCTTCCTAGTACAGCATAATAATTTTGACACCGGTTCTCATTAGATCACCAAAATTAAGCAACATTGAGCCTGGTCAGTACTAAATGGGTGACCATTTTTGAATACGAGGCACTGTATGTGAGAGAACAGTGACACTTCCCTGCAAAAGTCAGCTAAAACTAATATCATTAAAATCAAAATGGTGCATGCCATACCAGGATTGGGTATCTTCCTACATGTAATAAAATAAAAAATATAGAAAAAAACATTTTTACATTTCAGTTATCTATCATGAGGAACACATAAATCTATCAATGTGTCTGTATGAAGTAATATTGCAATGAAAAAACTATTCTTTAGAGAAGTTTGAAAAACGAATCATCATCTTCCATAAAACTATTTGCGCAAATCATCACAGGCCATTCTTGTGACCTCTCTTCTTTTCATTGGCTTTGGAGTAGACTTTTTTGTCAGCCAGCCTTGAAACCCCTTCCTTCCCTATTGGGCTCTTGAGGGATTTACGTTTTGGCTAGCCTGTTTAAAGTCCAGGGGATTGAACACTGGTGGTAAGCTCTCTTTCAGGCTTGGTTTGTCTTGAAGTGATTCTACCTTCCTCTCCCTTTTTATTATTATGATTAGCTCCTTACATCAAATGGCTTCATGCTTTGTCTGGAGCGACTTCCATAAAAAATTTAATAAAAAAAAACATCTTAATTCAATCTTACATTATGCTAATGGTGTCACGATAAAAACACTGGTTTCTAGTCAGCCACTTAACCAGTTTAGGAGTAGACATTTTTGTTAGCTAGTTTGTAACCCCTTCCTTCCCTATTGGGCTCTTGAAGAGCTTACGTTTTGGCTAGCCTGTTTGGAGTCCAGGGGATTAAACGCTGGTGGTGGGGTCTTTTTCAGGTTTGTTTTGAAGTGATTCTACCTTCCTCTCCCTTTTTTATCATTATTATTAGCTTCTTTCATCAAGTGGCTTCATGCCTTGTCTAGAGCAACTTCCTTAAAAAAAAAAAAAATTTCTTAAGATGACACCTCTGATCTCTCTATGTGTTTATTCGATTTATCTGCAGGTGTTTATGGGAAGAAATGCTGTAAGTTCCTTCCGCAATCCTCTTTCGGTGTGACTCACCTTCTGCCATTTTGCATTTTTTACTGCTTATGAATTTTGGCCTTTTTAAAAAAAATTTCTTTAACTGTTGTTTTCTTTGCATGTTTACATTTGTGTGTCTCAATGTTGTCGTTTATGTCGTAAGTTTCCCTGTCGTGCCATTATCATTGTGAACACCCGGCTGAAATATTTTTTTAGCGATAATGAGCAGAGAAACCTAAAAGTATTAGCGCGCTTTTTTGCAATAACACCACCTTAAAAAAAAAAAAATTTTTTTAAGTCACTTTATTATGTTTTTGAATTTTTTAGATGAGGATAGATATAATTTGTATTTGGATTATTCGAACTACTGTTCTCATCTCAGATGTTATTCTCATCACGTTTCGGCCGATGTAACCTCCGACTTATTTCAGGTGTGACTTGTCAGGCTTAACAATCTGTACAAAATTTCGAACAGAACCCTTTATTTAATCAACGGGGGTAACACTTCTACCCGGCCATGGTTGATGGGACGAGAGCAAGCCATCCCCCCGTGAATTAAATAAAGGGTTCCATTCGAAATTCCGTACAGATTTTCGAGTTTGACAAGACGCACCTGAAGAAAGTCGGATGTTACATCGGCCGAAACATTGTGATAATAACATCGAAGATGAGAATAGTAGTCCGAATACTCCAAATAGTCCCAAACACTTTAATATTTTTCAAATACTCCAATTTTTGGCGTTGGTACTCTAATAGTCATCCAAACAGTTCAAATCTCAGAGCATTTTGATACCAAACAAGTAGTTTTTATTTTATTCTACTTTTTGCTACATGATAATGTCACAGATGTCCACCATGTGTCATTATAAACTTCACCTGCACAATCAGAAAATCAAATAAGAAAATTTAATGATTCCAAAAAAATCTATTTTTAAATAAATTATTTTTTAAAAATTCTATTTTTAAATAAATTATTTTTTTTTAATTCTATTTTTAAATAAATTATTTTTTTAAATTCTACTTTTAAATAAATTATTTAAAAAAAATTCTACTTTTAAATAAATTATTTTTTAAAAAATTCTACTTTTAAATAAATTATTTAAAAAGCATTTTATTTTTTTCTATGATCACTTTATAATTTCCGTAAAAGAAAGGCTGAAGTGGAGTGTTGCAAGTCACGTAACCATTTCTGCAACCAGGCCACAGATTGCTCAGCCACCAGGATCTCGTCCTAAGGCATCACGGGTCGCCATGTTTTCATTTTTTTTTTTTTTATCAGCCTGCATGGGGTTGCAGTTGGCGAATTCATGGCTCCGCCGACAATAGGACAAAAAAAAACGATCTCTCTAAAATGTTTGATGTTTATTGGTTGAAATACTTAACACTGATTAGTCAATTCTATCAAAATACTCAATCTTGATTAGTTGCCGATTCCAGACTTCAACTAATCGGAAAGAGTTTGCTCTGGGAGCCGAGCATCTATTCTGCATCTGTTATTTAAGCACCACCCTAAACTCAGCTTGCCAAATGAACTTATGGCGATCATAACACTTACATCATCCATTAAAACAGAGAATAGATGATCTTCAGGTCACAGGTTATCTATGTGGACAGTGACTGTATATATATATATATATACTAGAAGAATACCCGTGCCAGGACAGGTAAAATTTATTCCCTGGAGAGAACAGTTTTGCACCACTTTATGTCCCCTTACGAAGATTAAAATCAAGGTATAATGACACTAAAGCCTTATATCAAGAGTTTATATTTCACTTTTGATCAAAATCCTTTACATGGTTTTGATTTTTTTTAAATGTCTAAAATTGAAGGCTTGAGCTTAAGGGTGCTTAAGAAGTAATCTTGCTTAATCTGAAATATTTGAATTTTCAAATGGGAGGTTGTACCAATAGTATACCTCCTAAAACCCTTTGAAATACTCTAAAGAAACTGAAATGTCAGGAATATCTATTAGTTGATGTCTAATATCAATTGTTAAAATTTCACAAAAAATCGGAAGTATTTTCACAAATAGCTTCCACAACCCTCTTTGCATAAAGTTAAATTAAACTAAATACCAACCCTGACACATAGCAGCTGTGTTCCAAAATTCATAATGATCAGTTAATTAGTTATGGGGTGTACCCTGTAAATACAAATATATAAAACTAACTTTATAAATCGATATTAAACGAATCGTCTAGACCTATTACATTAAAACAATTAAGTACTTGCTAGTTTATTTAATAAATTTAACTTAACTACTTTGTCTTTGAATACGGCATAATCACGTTGACACACCGGTTTCTGTTAGATCACCGAAGTTAAGCAACATTGAGCCTGGTCAGTACTGGATGGGTGACCATTTGGGAATACCAGGCGCTGTATGTGGACACCTAGCTATGGGTTGTCGCCAACCCGCAGTGCCTAGCGTGGCGACTATAGCAAAAGAAACCCTGAATGACAGTCACCAATATGGTGTCGGAAACCAAGGAGGGGTTCCTTCTCCAGGAGTGATCAAAAACCCTGATGGTAATGGTGATGGTGATGACTTTGTCTCTAGAAAAAGGAAGAAGCTGTTTTCTTTTTGAAATCCTTTTTTTTTTTTATTGCTTTTCAGCTATTTGTTGTTTTTTTGCCTTTTCACGGATTAAAAAAAAAATTATTTGCTGATTTGTCACATCTGCATCCTTTTTTTATCTGCCTTAATTTGCAAAAAAAAAAAATATGTCTGAATATTTTAATGGCATTTTAGTTCATCATGAAAACAGTTTTTGATTCAATTTTGTTTTTTATTTTAATTGGATTATTTTATTGTGAATTTCCCAAACCTATTAACATGAATTTATTCACTGTACATGTTAAACTATAAAAATGCTATTTGAAATTAAAGTGTGACAGACTGGCGAAAATGCTATTTCACTATTAAGCATGACAGACTGACTGACAAACAGACCCCCCCTATAGAGTACTTGGACACGACTAAAAAAAATGATGCCTTCATACAATCTGTGCATTTAGCTATTTCAAACTTACACGTGACAAACAACCACTATAGGAGCCTATCTTCGCATTGACTGTAAAATCAACCCCTATAATATTTTGTAACAAAAGGGTCGTCAAATAAAAGGGAAACAAAGCCCTTTTATGAATAAAAATGATATATATTTATTTAAGTGACCGACACCGTTGGGTGTAGGTTGCCAGAAGTTTAAACAGTGAAGAAAGGAATAGAAAAGTAATAAAGTTGATTGGTTGCCGAAATTCTTCTTGGAAAAATATATCATCTTTCTTCATGGGTGCCTAGGAGCTCACTGTCTGACCTGTACATCCCAAAGGTCTGGAAATAGTTCTTCAAGGGTTCAGTCAAAATTAATATCCCCTGGAGGCTGATAGGTACTCGTGTGACCACCCACCTTGCAGGGGCTGCTCTCTGCAAGAAAAAAGAAATGTTAATATTTATGACTGCTATACTTCTTATAAACAAAAATGCTATCAGAACCTACAATTAAAGAAAATATCAAAATAAATATTTACTTCTAATTTGTTACTAGCAGGACTCAGGAAAATCGAGAAAATCCAAGAATCGCAAACCTCAGAAGTACATTGACCGAAAAGACATTTCACCAGAAATGCAAAGCATTTGTCCAAAATATAAAAAGGATTTGTAAATAGAACTATGAATAATAGTATAATGAAACCAGTTGTTTGCACAAGGGGCATCCAATCATATTCAAGCTTTTTTATAATATTTCTCGGTACTAAAACTCATACTTGAGTCTTTGGGGCATACAATGAAGGAGTTGATCCCGGGCATCACCAGACTTCTTCATGCCACTGAATGAAACCAATCATCACATATAAAAAATAAAAAAAAGTAATAAAAAAACAAATAGTTAATTAATGAAAGTTCGTTTTGCAAAGCAATATGCTAATTAGTTAACCTTTGAGAAGTTGGCCACATACACATGATTGAGTATATTAGAAAACTGTTCTTTTTCTCTCATTAATAAAAAAGTGAGCCAGTGCAACAGCTTATTGGCCTTTTGGTCAGGAGCAAAGTGTAGTATCTGTTCTGATACTACACTTCATCTTTTTTGTCCTCTGTCAGTGAAGGAGAAATCCTTCTAGACTGAAGTGATTTTTGTTTTTGTCCCAATCCAGAGTGTCCCATTTTTGGGGAACTGGATTTTCTCCACATATAGTAAATAGGGACTCAGCTTTATAAATATACAGATTTATATATTTTGTTTATGACTCGTCTAGCACATGATCCTCCACATTTAGGGTCCTGTGAGTGTTGTAGTAGAAGACAATGATTTAGACGGCGAAAATTGCCTGATGATTCTTCCTCAGAAATACCAGTCGAGAATATGTTCTCGACAATCAGTCCGACAGAGACCGGTCATTTCGATAGCCTTTTATCTGTCGGTCTGTGATATATGTCTCGGGTAGTCCTAAGAGATCCACCCTCCCAGGCCTTGCCTTCCCTTTTTTGGAAGGAGTTAGTTAGCGTCCCTACCATAGAATGCTGACTGGGCTTCCCAGGCTATTTTTAGAGGTCAAACTGGCTCTTCTCCTTGGGCGCTGGCTTTTTCTCCTCCCACCTTCCGGCCTTGTGCCACATTATACTTTGTGGGAAGTATATAAATACTGAGTGTTATATAACCCTTCAATGCACCCATGGATGGTGTCATCCTCTGAACTTTTTTCTCTTGGCTGTGTTGGTGAACACCTATGGAAGAAAAACGACAAAAAAAAAATTTTCAATTGACATATATTTTATTACACTTCACCATGGCTATCCATTTTTTATTTAGGAATTGCTTCTGGTTATCTTTAGAAGGGGACACGGCGGGGTGGGGTGTCTAAGCACCCCTCTCTCTATCATGACAATATTTCTTTTACTGAGTTCTAAACCACAACTGTTCTAACTGCAGATCTGTCTATGTCACATGATGAAATCAACCAATCAGATCCATCTATTTTTGTATCAGGCCATAGGTTAATGTTTATATTAAAGCAGTTAGCACTCAGAATGGCTGCCTAGTTTTATCTGTTTTTCTAAGCAGTGACAGGGCAAATTAATCCACCATATTAATTTGTTTCTAATTTTTGCGGATTATTTTGCGAATACTAATTTATTTTATTTTTTATTTTGCAAATATTAACACAATGAAATCAAACAGTGTTTATTAAAAATAATTATTTCGATTTATTTTGTAAGAAAGAAATAATAAAATCAGTGTTTATCAAAAGGAAATCCTCAAAAATCAGACAAATTAATACGGTGGATTAATTTACCTAGTCATTGCTTGGAACATCAGACAAAACTAGTTGATAAAATTTGACAGCCATTTTAGAAGCTAACCGTTTCAATATAACTAAGTTAATCTAGGATAAAACCATGCCGCTCATACCTAAGTAATCTTATGCATTTGGTAAACTATATCAACACTTAACTTAAAAATCATATTACTGCTAAGTAGACTTAAAATTCATTTTTCTCTTCATTGAAAAAGTTTTTTTTGTTTGTTTTGTTTTTTTAAATGCAGCTTGCTAATTTTTATCATGAGTTTATTAAAAACCGAAAATGTGAGAAAAAAAATTTCAATTTTTTACATTTAAACTATTTACAAAATCACCATTTTTTGTTTTGTTTGTTTTACTTTTGCTACTGTTTCGTTCTAAAGCTTGCTAAAAGCATATCAGCATTATGCTACCTATATATATATATATATATATATATATATATATATATATATATATTATACTAAAGCTAAGTTAATCAACGTTTGTTACCCATGGCTTTTTTCCTATACATTTTAATCATATGAAATACATACTACAGCATTCCTTAGTTTGAGGATTGAGTTATGTTTTAAAAAACTTCAATTTTAATTGTTCTAATTTGTCATGATCTGCAACTGACTCATCAAGTGATCCATTTCTTACTAACTTCCTATTTATCACTTTCACCCTCTCTCATTGAATGTTGTTTGGACACTCCACCCAACCCCCTCATTTTTTTATACGGTATCTAACACTTTCTTTTTCGTCACTCTCTCTCTCTCTCTTAACAGTCACAGGTAATAAAGAAAGGAAATCATTGAAAGATTGAAATAGTCCATTATTATGGCATGTCACCAGGTTATACTCATGGGAGCACAAAGAATGGTACTTGTGTTGTACAAGTGTGTATCACTATAATCCAATGATGTGCAGATGTTTTTCTGTGATCTCACTTGTCACACAACATTTGAAAGTATGATATTGGACTGCCACTTGTGCTACAGGCCATGCAGATCTGTAGCTCATCTAAAAAGCTACCTACAAAGTCATGGATGAAGAATGGATGACAGTGAGGAAATCTGATGACATGGCAATCATCTGTGATGATGCAGCAAATTATCAGCTGAGCTGATATATATATATATATATATATATATATTATAATTTAGTAAAGTATAAAATTTATGACATAATTAATATTTTATAATCATGCTCCAAAAATAAATACTTAACAATGTTTATCCATATGTACGCACGTTTCAAAAAATTATTTTATCACTATTGCATCAGAGTAAAACTTGACAAACTATTATGATTTTCCTCATCAGCATATCAGCCTTATCAATTCCAATTCAGATAATTTCTCGTATATATGTTTTTTTCTCAAAAAATGCTTTTAGTCATTTATACATGAAGAAAAAACAACAAAATATTTAAGTAATAAAAAAAGCAATTTATGTAGGCCATATACAAGAAACACCATTCACAGAAACAGCCCCACTCCTAACAATACAGAAGCATTTCCCTCTTCCGTATCTCTCGTGTCAGCGGTAATATCCTAACACTAATAGACTGCCTCCAAGGGTTTTGGCCTTTGGACTAAGATCAAAGTGTAATATACGTTCTGTCCAAAGATGGTACAATAATATTGTTGGGTCTGCGTTCGCTCCGGAGGTTCATAGAATGGAAATATGTCACAAATTCTCACAAGGGTTTTGGAGATAGACCCCCATTAGCAGATATATTCTGAAACTACATTACAGAATGATACGACTGTAGAATTTCTACGGGTCCAGCTAGTAATAATTATTATTCTATTGATGTGAAAATGTTTTGTTGTTTATTTTCAACAGGGCCGTACGAGAGGAGGAAAAAGTAAAGACTGCTGAGCTGACAGAGCAACTTGATTTTGAAAAAGGCAAAGTCCATGATTTAAAAATGGAGAATGACATTCTGAGCGGAAAGATGGGTCAACAACGGGACCTAGAGTTTCAGGTGAGTTGAGTGTAACGAGATTACCCCGGTATGATCAGAAAAACGCAGGATAGTGAATAGAAATGATAGATGGTAACGGGGTGTAGGTTGGTGTCGAATTTGGAATGTAACTGCGATTGTTTTTATAATTTTGAGCTGAAGACTAAAATATAAAGTAAAAACAATTTTTTTTCTTATGGAAATCGCTCCGATGTAAGGAGCTAAAAAAAATTACTTCAAGGTCAAAAAACTAGGCAACGATAAGTGTTAAATGGATAAATTCCTACCCAGAAAACAGCACTTCTTCCCCCTTTGTCAGAAACATTGCTCATCGAATCTGAGGACTTAAGGACAAAATAAGGGAAGCGAGAGTTACAAAGTTTCCAAAGGTAAACCCAAGATCCACTTTCCACTCTTCTTGGATTGTTTTTATTTTGAAGTATG
Organism: Sepiola atlantica; assembly: GCA_963556195.1. Taxonomy (NCBI): domain Eukaryota; kingdom Metazoa; phylum Mollusca; class Cephalopoda; order Sepiida; family Sepiolidae; genus Sepiola; species Sepiola atlantica. The sequence continues at coordinate 184,107,975 of OY744519.1, forward strand.
CCCATTCAGAAATATATAAAATATAAATGCAAATATACGTCACTGATCGAGAGAGGATGGAAAGGGGGGGGGGTAACATCAGAACAGACTTGACGATCGAAACGAGTGGATGTTCCACCTTTTGTGTTTGGGGTTGGGGAGTTGATTGTAACCATAAACAAAGTGTCCTAAAAGGAATGTCAACATTCTACATAAAATACGTTTTAAATAAACAAACTTTCTTGTCATCGATTTCTTCATTTCTGCTTTTGGGGATCAAGCAAAGAAGGGGATTATGTTACATGAGCAGTAATCCCTGAAATGGGGAGCTTTTGCAAAGATGACTGTTCTCCTCAAATGGTGAAACCCTGACATTAGCTGAGACTGTTTGTAATTGTATTATAGTCCAAGAACCATTTAATCATTTCTTCACCCGGAACCAAATGCTAACAAACTGAATTAAAAGTTTGTCACAAATCGGTCTCCTCTAATTTCCCCAACTTCAAACTTTCATCATCCGAGGAAATAGAGTAGCACATGCATAACGTGATTAGCATTTAAATCTATAATTGAATGCTAACAAGCTGAGTTTTTTTCTGAATCACTTCATTGTTGTTGTTGTTGTAATGGCGTTCGTCTTGGTCAGGTTGAACCGGCTTCTTTCTTGGCCTTCACTACATCCTGAACCATGGTGGCCCATGCACAGCGATCCTGAGCAAGATCACATGAAATGGATAACTAATTACGATTCCACCGTCGAAGACTGACCACTTGTCAGAGCTCAGCCAAGTCCTCCTTAATGGTTGTTGTCCATGTCCTCAACTCTGCACCGATATGTCTGGATCTCCTAGGCAAAGATAGGGAGGATTATATCGCAAATTAATTCCCCCTCAGGATGACGAACTGCATGCGCCAAACCATCAAAGACATCACTGCAACAGGACAGACAGCAACAACTTTAGATTGAGGCGAAAAACACAAGATGCAGCAGAGGCAATTATTGTCAAAAATTTACAACTTTCGCCAATTAAACATTGTCTATAATGATGAATGTATTTACGCAAAATAAATTCAGATCCAGAAAACAGCACTTCTTCCCTCTTTGTCAGAAACATCGCTCATGGAATGTGAAGACTAAAGGACAAAATAAGGGAAGCGAGAGTTACGAAGCTGCCGAAAGTAAACCCAAGGTCCACTTTTTACTCTCCTAAATTGACAAAAAACTTTAGATATTATGTTTTTAAGCAAAAAATAATTCACTTTGAACTAATGGTGAATACCCCACTCTACTTTTTTGGTAGATTATCAAAAAAAAGAGGTGACTTGGTTTGTTTTTTTTTAAATATTTATGTAATGTTTTTTATGTTGTATTAATTTCTTTAAATTTAAAAAAAAACGTATCAAGTTTTAAAAAATCCTTTAAACTTACATGAAATTCGGACTCTGATTTTGACATTGTAAAAACTACTGCCTTAATAATGTGTAGTCTGCCTATTCTTTTTTTTTTTGTCAGCCAATCACATGTTCTTATTTGTGTATGAACAGACAAATTCTAAAAACGCCATAACTTTTTAATAATTTAGAGCAGTGGTTCACAACCTTTTAAACATGACGGCACATTATTGAGCTCTTTAAATGTTCATGGCACATCTATCACAAAGAATGAATATTTTCTACTCCTAAAGCCTTTTTTTTGCAATAAACTAAAATAAATTTTAGTTTTAAGGCTAGGATATTAGTGTTACGGTTTCTTTTCATCTTACTTGGAACCATTGCTTCATTAGACAGCGTTTGGCGACATACAACACACATCGGAGAAGGAATCTGTATCTCCAGTCAGATGAAATCAAAATTTCAAGTAATCATCACCATACAACAGGTGAACTTTTGGTTTTTTAAATGAAGTTGTAGAATTATTGTTGTCATGATTGCCTTTTTTTTTATCTTTTTTTTTTTTTTTTTTAGAAACTTGTCAATGTTTAAGGTGAATTGAATCTAAAATTGAACAAAAAATAAATCAAAGAGGATTTTTATCATATTCAATCACGCTTTTTATTTTCCCGATTAAAGCCTTAATTTACAACACCTAAATATTAGATCAGAAATACCTACAAAAAATCTGTTAATATTGTAAGATCGATCGATGATATAAAGCAAAGCAGCACTTACCAATGTTTATTATTATTGAAAAATTCAAAATATCTAATAATTTAAGCAAACAATTTGGTGCTTCTGCTGTTTTGCACCAAAATGTTAGGCCTCTCTTAGAAAAAAAATAACTAAAGAATGTATAAACTTTGTTATGTACTTATGTGGTAGCTTAAAAGAAGACTGTACACTAAAAATTATGCAAATTCATCCAGTATTTATTAAATAAAAAATAAAAAATGGTTTTATCTTTCGGTAGACATTTTTGTTAAACCAGTAAACAAAATTTGAGTTATCTCCCGTGCCTATTTTATAAGTGAACATGTCTAACGATACGTAAGATCTTTTTTCTTTTCTTTTTCTCATAATTTAATAAATACTGGATGAATTTACGTGATTTTTTTCTGTACAATGTTATTTTCAGCTAACGTGTAAGTACATAACAAAGTTTATACATTTCTTTAAATATTTTAATGTCATTGCGAAACAGCAGAAGCACCAACGATTTATTATACATTTTATTTATTCTTTTTATTTATATTTAAACATCAATATCACGTAAGTAATAATTATTAATACAAACAACTCCGGTTATAACGATATGAAAGCTGTTTTCCACCTATTACAACTTGTAACTTCCACCTGTAATCATTCCGCGGCACACCAATGAGCTGCGGCACGGTGGTTGGGAACCACTGTTATAGAGATATGTATAAGAATTCTGCTATTTCTATTTAATTAAGCTGGCACAGTTATGGCGGTAAATTTAGAGTGAAAAACAGTTATTTATTTTCTTTAGCTTTCTCCCCCAAAAATGTCTTCCAAAGTTTAGTATAAATATCTTTGATTCTTTGAGAAAAGATGCATGCGTATTGGCAAACCATCTTTCGCTATATTTTCCCCTTTCATGTTCAAACTTTCTCTATTTCTTTCTTTGTTTTAGTTGTTCAATGTCACAAAGAAGTAAGTTGATAATGATAACCAGTTTGTATGCAAAAAGTGTAGGACCATAGAGATGGATGAGAACTCGAATGTAGAGAAAGTATATTTGCATAGTGAAGCCATTGAGGTTGTTCAGAAGTTTTGTTACCTTGGTGATACCATTGGAGCACAGGGAGGAGCAGGTGCTAGTGTGATTGCAAGAGTTAGGAGTGAATTGAGTAAGCTCAGGTAACTTCTGCCATTACTAACCAGCAGAGCGTTACCATTGCCGACAAAGGGAAGAGTCTATCAGGCTTGTATACACAGTGTGATGATGTATGGAAGTGAAACGTTGCTAGTAAGGGTTGAGGACATGCCTTGTATGGAGAGAAATGATATGAGAATGATATGATGGATGTGTAATGTGAGTCTTAAAGATAGACTTAGATTTGATGATCTCAACGGAAGATTAAATCCGGATATTATAGGGAGATGCATGCAGAATAGGAGACCGTTGGTTTGGTCACATTGAAAGAATGTATTAGAGTGCTTGGGTTAATAGATGTAGAACAGTTGATGTCGCAGGGGCAGTTGGCAAAGGAAGGCCAAAGAAAACATGGGAATAAGTGGTAAAGATGGATTTAAGAGAAACAGGGATAAATAAAGACCTGGCCAGAGATAGGTTAGTTTGGAAATCAATTTGTGAAAGCTGTCCAACACATGCCAGCATGTAAAACAGATGTTAAACTGAATATGATTATGATGATGATGATGATGATGATGAAAGAAGAAAAAGTGTGTGCCTGTTTTATTACGCGAGTTAAAGATGAATATTATTTTATTTTTGTTTAGCATCTTCATCTTGCTATGGAAAATGAAAGAGACAAGTTAAAAAACGCTGAAGACATTGCCGAAGAGAAACTGCAAGAGAATTTAACTTTGAAACAAGAACTCGAGATGGAACGGGTGCATAACCAATCACTGATAGCGCAACACGAAGCCGACCTTGCCGATTTGAAATCTCGTCTCCAAGAGAACGAAACTCATCTCGAGCTAACCAACAGGTCTGTATCTGAAAATCTTCCTCTCTTTCTTTTTCTGAACACTTGAAACTTTACAAAAACATAAGTAAAACTCCTAAGTAAGTCTGAAGTAGTTTGTCTTAACCTTTTCAAAAGAGTCATATCACAACGAAACCCACCAATCACTTGTAATGTAGTTAGCCTCTTTTCTTTACTGGGGACCAGGTTACATAAGACTAGAAGGGAAACACCTGTCCTTCCATTGGAGAATTCTCCTAGCATTTCTGGAAGCATTTTTACCTCGCAGTTTGGTTTATAATTATAGAGGAAGCGATCTTATAATGAAAATCGATGAAAACAAAGTGAAGAGACAAGTCGCCAAATTAACCGCTGAATAGGCAAAAAAAAGACCTGCTTATTTTATTTACCTCTCCAGGCGGTGTTAAGTTGAAAAGCTAGTGCACTAGGATTAGTGCACTTTGACCTACAAAAAATGCCTGAACAGCCCCGGCGGCATTTTTTGGTAAAGGCACCTCAGGCGATTAGCGATAAACTAACATCTTCTTGAGAAGATAAAGCCTGGGAGAGTGGACCTCCTGGGACTGAACAGGACCACACCTCAGCCCGACAGTAACAAAGTCAATGTCGGACTGATTGTCGAGAACGTATCTCCGATGATGTGTAAAATAACTTGAGGCAACGGCTGCTTATATCAAGCACAAAATGTTATTGATTGGTCATCAAAGTGGAACATTTGCATTACCGGATGCAGTTTGCTTCATTTCAGACTCATCTTGTCTGACAGTGATTGAGAGAGGAAACTGTAATCATCCTTTTACACACATGAAATATTGGAAAGATATCTGATGCGCACTGACAGTGATAGTCCTGGCCTGGCTTCCCAGCCTTGTAGGCATTAGAAGGCTGACAGACTTGCAAAAGAAAAACATTACTAAAATAACAATAACAACTCTTCAACTTCCATGTACAGATTACAAAACTAAGATTAGATGATACATGAAAAGAAAATGACAAACAATACAGGATTTAAAAAATTTTTTTTTTACTTTTGTTCATCCCAAACAAGGCATATTGCCACTGAAGTGTAAGTAGCTACTGTGATAGGGTCCATATTTATATGGGGCAACCTGGGTGAGAAGTAAGGCAGCAGGATTTTTGTTTACATTATATATAAATTTCTGCAAGTCGGTATGGTCGGGTAGCAGGGAGGGAATTCCAAAGGCAAGCGGGTCGAGATAAGAAGGTAATATATATATAATTTGTTGTTTGATAAGTTCTCAAATACCAAATTATATATAAAGTAAATTTAAATTACTGTGCTTATGTTTTACTCCTACTCCCGTGCTGATATTATTAAGCAAGAATGCCTGAGCAGGTAACATATAAAAATCGGCGAATTAGAACAGAACTATATTTCCCCTGGAATCATGTATTCATGAGCAACTAAAACACATACAAAGCAGAATTCTATGTCGCTTTTGTTGTGGGAGTATTTATACCGGTAAAGAAATAAGGGGGCATCTGACTTTACTTTATATACAAGATATAGAACAATTTGTATGATTTCTAGAACACGTTTCAGAGTATATCTACTGGTATCTTTCTGAAAAAGTATCTTATTATAAAGTTGGAAGAGAAATCGTGGAACTGTTATCTGATGAAAGAAAAGACATATTATTCAGCAGAGTCAGAATCGGACTTACTTACTTACATGGCACAAGGCTGAGTAGGTGTGTTCTTACCAGTCGGGGATACGTCCTTGACATCAGTCCGACAATGTCTTCATTGCTGTCGGACTGAGATATGGTTCTGTTTAGTCTCAGTAGGTCCATCCTCCCAGGCTTTACCTTCTTTTTGAGAAGGGGTTAGTTTATTGCTAATCGCTTAAGGCGCCCCTACCGGAGAAATGCCGACGGGGCTGTTCAGGCATTTTCTGTAGGCCAAAGCACGCTAATCCTAGTGTGCTGGCTAACCACACTTGACTATGTGTCCAGCCTCCTCCTAGAGAGGAGGTAAATAAAAAATACTTTGACCTTGTGTCTAACCTCCTGGAGAGGAGGTAAATAAAATACTTACCTAACACACATATACTTACTCAAAGCAGAAGTTTCGTCTTGGTTCACCTCCTGCGATCGGTGAAAGTTATTCTTATAGACTGTGAAGAAATACAGGAATACCAGCAAAAAATACTATCGTATACCAAACGTTACCATGTTGTTCCAAACCTTTCAAATAATAGACTACGCGACAAAAATTAGAACTTCCAATTCCTATAGAATAATCCAAAGATGTAAAATCACACAACCCCAAAAAGATCTCGAAACGACATCATAATTTTATAACATCAGCCTAAAACAGGAATATTAAACGCAAACTTAAAACTCATCAAATTATCTCTATATAAAGTGTAAAATCACACAACCCCAAAAAGATCTCGAAACGACATCATAATTTTATAACATCAGCCTAAAACAGAATATTAAACGCAAACTTAAAACTCATCAAATTATCTCTATATAAAGTGTAAAATCACACAACCCCAAAAAGATCTCGAAACGACATCATAATTTTATAACATCAGCCTAAAGCAGCAATATTAAACGCAAACTTAAAACTCATCAAATTATCTCTATATAAAGTGTAAAATCACACAACCCCAAAAAGATCTCGAAACGACATCATAATTTTATAACATCAGCCTAAAACAGGAATATTAAACGCAAACTTAAAACTCATCAAATTATCTCTATATAAAGTTAGCTATGTTAAAATATGCATTTATTATATAAACTAGCAAGTACCTTATAGTTGTAATGTAATAAGTCTAGACAATTTGTTTAATATCTCTTTATAAAATTAGGTATGTGTATAAGTTTATATATTTGTATGTACAGGTTACACTTCTAAACTAATTAACTGATCATTATGAATTTTACAACACAGCTGCTAGGTGTAAGGGGTTGTAATGTGAGCTATATTTAGTTTAATTTAGCTTTATGCAAAGGGGGGTGAAAGTCCTTAATGAAAATTCAGATAGTTCCGATTTTTGTGAAATTTTAACAATAGGTATTGGACATCAATTAATAAATATTCTCAAAACGTCAGTTCCTTTGGAGTATTTTAAAGGGTTTTTAAGAGGCACAATCTCCTATTTGAAAATTCAAATCTTTCAGATTTGCATTAAATTTGACCCATAGTCATTAGACATCAATTGAATTGCAATTTCTTAAGACCTCTTAAGCTTAAATTTTAGACATTTTCTAGAATTAAAATCATGTAATTGATTTTAATCAAAATTAGAATAAAGATTGTAGGCATAAGTTTTAGTATCATTATATCTTGATTGTAATCTTTATAAGGAGACATAAAAGTGGTGCAAAACTGTTCGGTTCAAGGGAATTAATTTTACCCATCCTGGAACCGGTATTGGTCTAGCTATTCTATAAATACATTGTACAGCATAAAATGATGTACCGTAAAACAAAAATCCCAATTCTCCACTCTGACATGAAAGACAGCTGAACAAATGAATCAAAGTTGATCTCCTCATCTTTAAAGTTTTCTCAGTTAATTATAGATTTTACTATCTTGCAACAATATGTATTTTATCCAAAAAATCTAAACATTCACTTTTTTTTCCCCACTTAAAAAAAATATTTTTTGTAGAAATTTGAACCGAGTAAAGGCGTTAAATGCTCAGTTGACACAGTCATTGGAAAACATTGGCTCCGTTGAACAAAGTACGTCTGAGATTGACCGTGCAAGAATCATGGACTTGCAGGCATTGCTGAACACTGAGCAGTCACAACTGCAAGATTTACAACAAGAGGCAGAGATGGTCAGGTTAGACTCGCAGGGAAAAATCCTCGCCCTCACGTCGGAACTACAGGCCACAAAAGAAAAGCTGAAAAAAGAAAAAACAAAGTTTCAGAAACTTCAAGTCAAGTCGGACTTTGTTGAGGTGAGTGCATCCATGAATCTCTATAAGAGGCTCTCTCCTTATTTAATTGCCTTCCCACGAGGGTAAAGTTGGGCATAAGGTCAGTTTTTAATGTGGGTGAGTTTCAACTCCCCATAAAGGAGTACTTAGGCTTGATCCATTTGTCTGTCAAGCTTCAGTTTGAAATAGCATTTTCATTGGTAAACGTGCATATTGGTTGTGTACGACTTAGCGGTTTTTGTTTCAAAATTTTTAGATGAGAATTGATAATTTGCATGATTTGGATTATTCAGTCTACTATTCTCATCTTGAATGTTATTCCCACAATGTTTCGGACGATCTAACCTCCGACCTTTTTCAGGTGCATCTTGTCGAACTCAGGAAGCTGTATGGAATTTTGAACCAAACTCTTTATTTAATCGACGGGAGTAGACTGGTCTAGTTCCGTCAGCCAAATACTACTAACTCCAAAGCTGAAAGAATTTAAAAGATTATATACAAATGTATGAAAAATTTAGGACTTAAAGTTTAGATCACAGCAAGAATTAAGATTACTTATTTCTTAGATGTTACATTTAACCTCACCCAAAGCACATACAAACTATGTATTAAAGATAATTATGACTCGATATATGTTAATCCTATATCAAATCACCCTCTTACATCATTAAACATATCTCAATATCGATTAACCATAGAATTTACAATAATGCTTCTCATAAAGAAATTTTTAATAACATTAGTTTTACATACAACAACAACAACAACGGGTAGAAATCTGAAGTAATGTGTAATTATATTCTTAGTATCGTTCATACTGAAGATTTAACCTTTAACTTCTAGAAGACTATAACTTAGAACTGATTGCCTTTTGGCCAAGATCAAAGTGTAGTATCTGTTCCGATGGATACTGCACCCCATAGACTGGTATCGTCTTGGTCTTCGGGGCTTGATTCCGCCGGCCTATGGGTTTGTCCTGTGCAGTTCTAGGAGGTGCACCCTTCCCAGGCTTTGCTTCCCCTCTTTGGGGAGGAGTAAGTTTATTGTTTACTGCCTGGGGCGCCCCTACCGGGGAATGCCGACGGGGCTGCCCAGGCAATTTTTAATTGCCAAAGTGCTCACCTTCTCGGGTGCTGGCTTTTCAAGTCCCACTTTCCCAACCCGACCTTGGGTTACATCTTACCTTGTGGGAGTAAGATAAAACTGGCCTTGTGCCTAACCTCCTGGAGAGGAGGTAAATAAATACTTAGCACTTTTATCTGTTGCGTCATGGGTTCATGTGGACATAAAGATTCTCGTGTTCGACAAGATGCACCTGAAGAAGGTTGGAGGTTACACCGGCTGAAACGTTGTGAGAATGACATCCAAGATGAAAACAGTAGGTTTAAGATGATTTAGGTTTTAAACTGAAGTTTTTAAGAATCTATAGGAAAAAAAGTAGATTTCGTTCATTTTGAGAATATGTAAATTGAAGTGAATCTTCTTTTTTTTTTTCAGAATCAATACAAAGATAACGAGCGACAGCTGAATTACGAAAAGGAACGTGCAATCCGTTTGCAAGCTGAGAAACATACGCTGACTCTTGAGTTGCAAAATGTCCGTCAACAGAAGAAAGATGTCTACATTGCGATGGAAAACGAAAAGAAAACCAACAAGAAAAACATGAAAGAAATGGTTCGATTGGTTGATAATAACAAAGTTGAAATGGTAAGGACTTGTTATCTCATGACATTGGATTTATATTTTATAAATATATTTTGTCCTTAAGTTCGGGGGAAGGTTCATCTGAAAAAACATGTGGAAAAAAAAGACTGAGATTAGTCATTAATAATGTCCATGTTTTTTCTAGAATTATTATTTTTTTTAATGGAAGTCGCTCCACACAAAGCATGAAGCCACTTGATGAAAGGAGCTAAAAAAAAGAATGAAAGATGATTATTGCAAAGACAGGAGATGCCTATTGACCTTAGTTTTGAAATGACCAATGCTATAGGTAGGAGGAAAACAGTCAGCAAGAAAAAAGTTCCACAAACTTGCAGTTCTGGGAAAGAAGCTACTGAAATAGGAAGCTGTATTATAAAAGATATAAGAACAGTGAATTGATGAGACTACTAGACCAACGAGTCAAACGAGCTGGAACAAAAGAAGCATGGAATAATTATTCTGAATGAAAATTCTTATTTTCGCCTTTAGTCAAAGCAACCGTATTTGTTCAAGGGAAAATAACTCTGTGTTATAATCCTGACACTGGATCTCATCTTCTTTCAATATATAAAGTCAAGTCAGTCTTTTTCTAGATTTTTGTCATCGATAGCTTTCTTCTGACAAAATCACTATTTGATTCTGGTTTGTCAGTACGTTTTGTAGACCGTAGCAGCATGTTGTTTAGAACAATAAAATGTAATTTGATTTAATTCCTTCAAGGAAATACTTTGACCGGGTCGGAATTATTTTCATACAGGTGCCATCTTTTTAAAAAAGTAAGAAGTGGAACGTAACTTTGTATTCGTCAATACAGTATTACTTCCCTTTGTTTAGAACAAAAACCTATTTTGGAAATAAAAACGATATAGTTTTAAAAAACTGCAATTCAATTTAATTCCTTCCAGAAAATACTTTGACTAAAGCTAAAATTATTTTCATATGGACGCCATCTTTTTTTTTTTTTTTAATAAAAAAGGAGGAAATAACTCTGTCAATGCAGAGTTACTTTCCTTTGTTTGGGTCGAAAACATAATATTTTGTAGAAAAAAAATCCGGCATGATTTAAAAAAAAAAAAAAAGCAAATTGCAAGTAACACACTACTTGCCTTTTGGGCATTTTAGCTGTTGCACTCCACATCATTCAGACATCTATACATATTCTTCTTGTTAATAAAATTTATTAAATGCTTCAGATTTTCTAAGTAATTAAACTCATTGAGTAAATGCGGCATTATGGTGAAAGTGTCTGGTCTAGCAAAAGATTGTAGACCTGCACACAAACACCCAACTCCCGAAATTTATTGACCTTGTGTCTAATTTGTTATGTCATATTTGGTTTAACATCCGTTTTACATGCTGGCATGCATTTGACAGCTTTAAGAAATTTATTTCCAAACTAACTTATCTCTGGCCAGATCTTTATTTATCCCTCTTTCTTTCAAGTCCATTCTTATCACTTCCTCTCATGTTTTCCTTGGCCTTCCCCTGTTAACTGAACCTGCTATATCAACTGTTTTACATCTACTAACCAAAGAACTCTCATCCATTCTTTTAGCATGGACATACAATCAAAGTCTCCTGTTTTGGCACACATCTCCCTGTTCGGATATAATCTTCTTCTGAAGTCATCAAAACTAAGCCTGTCTTTAAGACTCACATTACACATCCATCGTATCATTCTCATATCATTTCTCTCCATACAACACATGTCCTCAACCCATACTAGCCAGGTTTCACTTCCATAGATCATCACACTGCATACACATGCCTGGTAGACTCTTCCTTTAGTCGACAATGGTAACGCTCTGCTTGTTAGTAATGGCAAAAGTTCCCTGAACTACTGTATCCACTCCTACCTCTTGCAATCATACTAACACCTGCTCCACTCTGTGCTCCAATTGTATCACCAAGGTAACAAAACTTCTCAACAACCTCAATAGCTTTGTTATCCAAATATACATTGTTCACATGTGAGTTCTCATCCATTTTCATTGTCTTATACTTTTTTGCATATAAACTGGTTATCCTCTCTCAACCTGCTAGTAATTCTACGTCTGCTTTTTCATTTTTAACTTTCGCAATCACACCAGCACCTCCCTGTGCTCCAATGGTATCACCAAGGTAACAAAACTTCTGAACAATCTCAATAGCTTCCCCATCCAAATATACATTGTCCACATCTGAGTTTATAGTAAATAAATATAAGTATAAACAATCCTGGGCAACGCTGTTTCAGTAGAACTTGTATATGTATCTTTTACAATATTTGCGGATGAATATCGTCTACCAATTGCCTGGATAAGAAGAAGCTTTGTTACTCTGAATCATAGTTGCTAACTCCTTCTTCGGACAGGATACTTGGACAGGATACAAAAAAGGAGTCGTTAATTTAATAGGTCCTGAACTGTCTACCAAGTTCCAGCTTTTGTCCTATCGCTGCAATGTTGCATCCCCGTGCTTGTATTACAAGTACTTCCACGAAATATGCTTCCAAAAAACTTACTGAACTTGTACCGACCCCCCACATAAATACCCTTGATAAACCCGACTAGCAGAAAAATCCCACCCCTTCACTATAGAGGTACACAAATACCGGAAAACTTTTTACTCTAATATCTTCTTTCCTCAGACTGCTTGCCTCAGGAATTCGCTCCGTTTCCCTTGACTGTATGAAAATGCAGAAATTTAAATGTAATGTGAACAAACATCTTTCTGCACAACTCCCCACTTAGGATGCCATCTATAATTCACAATAGCCCCTTACATCTCAGTGGCAATATGCCTTGTTTGGAATGAATAAATTTAAAAAAAAAAAAACAGTGTTGTTATTGTATTGTTCACTGACGGACGTGAATCTAACACTATCGACTCACTAGGGGTTCTACTGATCATGAACTTTTTTACTTTAGTAGCTTCCTTTCTCGGACTGCTTGCCTTAGGAATTCCCTCTCTGTCCCTCGACTGTATGAACATGCAGAAATCTAAATGTAATGTGAACAAACATCTTGCTACACAACTATGTCGATTAACTAGCAGTTTCACTGATCATAAACTCTTTTATCTATTTTCAGCATAAAAACGAATTAGAAGTGCAGCGACTTCAGGAGAAAGTACAGTCGCTCGAGACAGACTTAAAGAACACGCAGTTACAAGAACGGCAGCTTGTCTATGAAATGGAGTACAAAACGCTGCGTTCGTCTCAGCACATGGAGAACCGCACCGCGCATGCACACCTTCACGCTCAACATCAGGAGGATGTAAGGAACATATAGAATTTTTTTTTTCTTTTTCTTTTCTTTTCTTTTCTTTTCTTTGTGATGAACCACTTTCTATTTTTGACGGTATACTCGGACATATTTTCTTGCCAATCAATATTGGAAAATGGCTTGTTATTAGCGTAATGGTTGATGAAGCTGACTATGAATGAGGCAAGCCGAGTACGACATTCGCTTGTGCACTAATATCAGTTTACCCATAGCTGGAGAACAGAGAGCGATAATGAGAGAAAGAGAGGGTGATCTAGCAAACAGAAAGAGAATAATTTGGGATTTTTTTTTTGTTTTTTTTTTTAATTCAACTGGCTTTGCATTTCAAACTCATTTTTAGTACTTCTGCAGTTTACGGACCATGCTATTTTTTTTAGATAGGATTTTCAAGTTAAATTCAATTTTTTTTTTTTTTGTTTATTAAATTGTTAGGTAAAAGTACAGAATAGTTAACAACCCCCCCTTCCCCTCCTCCCAATGTTAAATATGAGTTTCTAAATAATAACATTATTTCAGCACGGTCCGTAAACTGCCGAAATACCTCATTTTTTTCATGATTCAATTACAAAATAAACAGCGAGAGAAAGAGAGAGAGAGAGAGTGACGGACGAGAGTGATAGAGACTGTATAAAATAAGAGCCAGGCGATGGGGGATCAAACAAGAGAATGAGAGAGGGTGAAAGTGATAGACAGGCACATAGTAAGAGATGGGTGACTTAGTGAGAAAATTACAAATTATGGCTAATTAGAACAATTAAAATGGATTGCAAATGATATGAATCCCCGATTCCCCACAATTGTGTGTAAAAGGAAAAAGAAAAAGCAATTCATATTGAATGACTAGAAAAAGAATGTGACCCGATGGGTCACTTATTGAGCTCAGGTTAGATTGTTTGAATGAAGAAAAAAGTGAGTTTGAAATGCAAAGCCAGTTAAATTAAAAAAAATAAAAGAACAAAAATCCCAAATTAGTCTCTTTCTGTTCACTATATCTCCTTCTCTTTCTTTCTTTCTCTCTCATTATGTCTATTTTCTCCAGCCATGGGTTAAATAGTATTAATAGTTGTGGTGATATTGCCTATTGTTTGTAATGGACTATTCCAATCTCCTGTTTTATAGTTAGTTTTATATTGTAAATAAACTGAGATAGATGAAAGTGATACTCTTTCCTTACTTATCTCTTATAAGTAAATGCTTCTTCTTTACATTCCAGTCGGACTCATCCAAAAAGGAAAAGATGCTTTCCGCCTACAAGTGTCAACTTGAAAATATACGCCAGCATTTGGAGATTAATGGCATTAAAATTCAAGATTTGCTGAACAAATCCATAACGTGAGTTTCTTTCGATTACCTGCTGTGTTTTTATTTTAACGTCTCTTATCTAAGTGTCTAATTGTGCATCGCTAATTTGGTTTACTTACGTGTTTAGTTTTACACCCTTTACCTATTTTTTTTTTTTTTTTTACCTGAGATGACCTCATAAGGGTTAAAAGGTCGTTAAAACCCAACAAACAAACAAAATTTACCTATTTTATTTGCCTCTCTAGGAGGTTAGACACAAGGTCAGGTGTTAAGTTGAAAAGCCAGTGTACTAGGATTACTGCACTCTGGCCTACAAAACATGCCTGAGCAGCCCCGTTGGCATTACTTGGTAGGGGTGCCTCCGGCAATTAGCGATAAACTAACCTCTTCTCAAAAAGAAAGTAAAGCCTGGGAGGTTGAACCTCCTAAGACTGAACAGGATCATACCTCAGCCAGACAGCAACAAAGTCACCATCGGACTGATTGTCGAGGACGAATCACTGACTGGTACACCCATTTTACTCCTTTTACTTATGAAGGTGTAAACATAATCGCATTTTTTTTCATTTTATACAGGGTGACTCTCCCCCCTCGTATCATCATCATCATCATCATCAGTTTAATGTTCGTTTTACATGCTGACATGTATTGGATTCGACTTCCAAACTAACTTATCTCTGGCCAGCTCTTTATTTATCCCTCTTTCTCTCAAATCCATTCTTATCACTTCCTCCCATGTTTTCCTTGGCCTTCTCTTGCCAACTGACCCTGTTGCCTCAACTGTTCTACATCTACTAACGCAAGAACTCTCATCCATTATTTCAACGTGACCCTACAAACAAATTCTCCTGTTCTGCACACCTATCCCTATGTAACGGGACCCCACACGCTTCTTTCTGACCCCGTGAGTATCGTTGTCGGCCACTCACGCACAGGTGTTTGATATCCCGGTCGCGGAGCCGAGTAATACAGATACCTCACTCTGATCCGGTGTCACGGAATCACTTGTAAAATAGGTGGTCCACTCGTGTCTCTACCTCGGTACTCACACGTCTGGTCCTCGGCGCAGGAATCCTTCTAGACTGTGAACACCCTCTTTGGCCAGTGATCGTCAATAGCGGCTATAAAAAAAGAATGATGGGTCGAAACTCTACTCGGTCGGATGATGATGATCTTCGTTGGTCCTCTGTGAAGGCAAAGTTACGCAAGCAGAACAAACAGACAACAGGAATAATTCAACAAACTCAGCGGTTTCCTTTTGTATCCAATTAATTATTAAAAACAATCAAAGGAAGGATTAATTTTACACTTGAATTTTAGAGTCTCTTATTTTGATAAATTGTCTTGGTTTACTAAACTAGTCGCTGTCTTAGTGTACGAAGATGTTCGCAAACAGTCAACGAACTCTTACTCTGTGAGGGAATGGCGATGGCAAAAAGTCTATTCTCTCCGACGATTTTCGTTCGACTGCCTTCTCTGCCAACCGCGGGGAAACTGATTCTCTCTGTGTCTCCACGCGTCCACGCCTATCGAAAAGGGTCGCTGCGACACGCTTTTGGTCCCCCCTCCTTTCTCCCTCATTCTCTCCTCTCCCTTTCTCGTTGGTCGGGCGAGATCTCAACTCTTAATTGATCGTCCACTCAACACAAAAACAAACCCCTCTTTCCCCAAAGCGGCATATTGTAACACTCTCTCTTTCTCTCTTCCTTTTTTCTGAGTCTCTTTTCATCTCCGGGTGGTTTGGGGGTATAGTGGCACGACAATTGAAATTCTTCACCCCGGCCCTCAGATATTACTTAGATAAAACAGTTATCTGGAGAAAGGAGGCTCTCGCCATAATTAAGGGTGACAGCCCAAGGGGCGATCTATCTCCGGCCTCACGCGCCCACCCACATAGTAGTGACATACATATGTTTTTTCCGTTGGCGATAAAAAAGATTTGGCCAACCCCTGCACACCTGTTTAAACTCGGCCCGTGTAAGATTTAAATGCAATTGACAATCTCTCATGGCTTTTTCGGACAGCTCGGCGCCACTTTCACAGCTGTTTTGTTGTATAGCCGATCCCGCGGAAAATATGTACTAGTTCTTAGATCTCTACTTGTTTCTACGTAGGGCCTGATTTTCCTAATGCATATTAGTGCGCCCTAAAGGAGCAGATTGCGTCGGCTACAATCACTGTTTCACACCTATACTATCCAGATATAATCTTCCTCTGAGGTCATCAGAACTAAGCCTGTCTTTAAAACTCACATTACACATCCATCGTATCATTTCTCTCCATGTAACGTATGTCCTCAACCGAAAAAATAAAATTTACTATCGTTTCTGCAATACAACCACATTTGGTACAATCTATACTTGACTTGTCCACCAAGTTTCAGTCATGAATGTCCAACAGTTTTTGTTTTATCGCTTACACATGACAGACCACAGACTATTTCGAATTTAAGTGTAACTAACAAATTTTCTTGGATGCAAATAAAATAAGATGCATCCATTCAATCTGAAGTGTGATTTACTCTTTCGTTATAATATATTTTCTGTATATTTGATGTAAATATAACAATTGTTTCTCTGCATTATTCTTTTCATTTGTCGCTAAAAAAAAAATTATAATACGGCTGTTATATACGTTTAATAAATTTTTTTTTTTCAGTTATGTAAAGGGTAACCACAACGCTCAGTCATCGGAGGCATTTGCGACACTGCGCCCTCTAGTGATCACAGTTGGCGAACTTTTATCAGATCTTCATCAGTTACAAACGTCTCTCACATTAGAAAAGGTAGGACTTCTAGATTGCACCCTTCATCCACGCTTGAATAATCACAAATTATTTCTTGTTTTTATTTCTTTGTTGCTTTTTTTTTTTAAGATTCTTTGAGGTCTCTTATTTTAATCAATAATACCATTTCAACTTTTAATTAAAAAAAAAGTTAAGAATCTTTTTTTATATATATATATATATATATATATATATATATATAAATCCCCCCATTCAAACATACTCATACACATATATATCATACACACACTACATATATAGCATACACATATATATATATATATCATACACATTCACAAACACATATCATACATGTGCACGCACGTACACATATACATGCGCACACACATACACATATCATACATACACACACATGTACATATATCATATATGCGCATACATGCACACACATCTAGCTTAAGCAACTAACAGCACTAACAGCACTTCATAGTCATTATAGTAGCTGCTTCACCAGACTGTTGAGGGGTGAGGAGGCCACACCAGCATTGCTAGTAAAAGGTGATACGAGTGAGACACAATACCCTAGTAAATACAGACCCATCTGCTGTTTCGCTATAACCTACAAGCTCTTCACTGGCTTGGTTGCAGACAGCATCTATGAACATCTTTTGGAGCGTACCTGGAAAAAGAACAAGCCGGGTTCAGGAGGAAGTGTTTAGACACCAAGGACCAGTTGTTGAGTAATAAAACCATCTTTGAGCACTGTAGAAAGAGGCAGAGAAACCTAAGCACGGCTTGGATTGATTACCAAAAGGCATATGATAGTGTGCCCCACACATGGCTTCTGTGGTGCCTTGAATTATATAAGATCCATCAGGTATCAAGAAAACCATGGCTGTACATATAAAGATGTGACAAACAACCATGGCATTAAGCCACATTAATGGAACAATAACAATCTCTGAAGTCAAGATCCGAAGATGAATCTTCCAAGGAGATAGCTTATCTCCTCTACTCTTTTGCCTGGCAATTGATCCGCTAAGTAAATTACTGAACAAAAGCCAGAGTGCCTACAACCTGAGCCAGGGCCGCCAACAAGTCCCAAACAAAAGAGTCAACCACCTGCTTTTCATGGATGACCTCAAGCTGTATGCCAGTTCAGACGCTGACTTAAGCCAACTCTTGCAGATTGTCCATACTTTCTCCAAAGATATTAGAATAAAGTTTGGCCTGGACAAATGTGCCAAGTGAAACGAAAAACATACAACTTGATGAAGATACTGACATCAAAGACCTTAAAGAGCAGGAACAATACAAAACGATTCAATTCAACATGCCAAGATGAGAGAAAAACTTGGCAGAGAATATGTACGCCGTGTTAGAAAAATTTGCAAAACACAGCTCACAAACAAAAACAAAGTAACTGCCATTAACCAACTAGCCATGCCAGTGATAACATACAGCTTTGACATTATTGGGTGGTCACAAAAGGACATTAACAGACTAGACATTAAAGCGAGGAAAATGTTGACAATGTACAAAGTAATGTATAGAAACCAATGTCTACCAAGGCTGTATCTGCCAAGAGGAGCAGGAGGTATGGGTCTCTCAGAAATTGACCATCAACATCAAGCTACTATTGTGAGCACTGGCCAATATCTGATGAACTCCCAGAACCTAAACCTTATGATGGCACATCAACATCAAGTAACAAGAGCCAGTAGAACAACCTCCATCACAAAACTAGCAAAACATTTTGGACAAGACTCTTACAAATGAGACAGAAACAGAAAACAACACTGCCACAGAATGACCCAAAAGAGCCGCCAAAAATACACCAAAACTTGGAAGAATAGGCCAACCAACAACATGCCAAATATTTTCTGGATGAACTATCTCAAGAATATATAGATAAGGAAGGCTCTGTAGACTGGCTGAAAAAAGGATCGCTTCACTATGATCAGGAGAGGATTATAATGGCTACTCAAGATCAAGATTTGATGACCAGGGCTTTTAAGAAGATGAGTGGTCTTAGCAATGACAACAAGTTCAGGTTCTGTCACACAAAAGTAGAGTGTAAGCCACCTGACATCCAGTTGTAAGGTTCTGCTGGGGGACGACTACAACACAATGGAGTGTGTAAATATCTCCACATGATTAGCTGTAAAAAATTATATCCAGTGTAGCAGCATGTCCTGGGAACATATACCAAAAAGAACCAGAAATAAGTCATACACCAATCACTATGATTATGCAATTCTTATAGCTACATACCTAGAAAACGGAGCTATTAAACATGACATAGTGATATGGCATAGTGGATAAGAAAGTAACATGCTAGTAGAAATAACGCAAACATGTCATTTTATCAAATGAATATGGTCAAACTAATCTACCAAAATATCTTGGTCTAGCTTTAATGATGTGTTTGTGGCCTTATTTCTATTAGCATGTTGTCTTGCTTATTTACATTTCCATAAACTAATTTTATATATATATATATATATATATATATATATAACTTCTTTGTAATATAGTAGGAAAAATCCCAGCAGAGTGCTCGATTAATTAAGAATTAAAGTTAAAAATTAAGAGCATAATATTTATTTATTTTGGTACTAATTTTTCTGTACCAAAATAAATAAATAAATATATATATATATATATATATATATATAAAAATATATATTTCTTCAAAAATAAATTAAAATATTCAAAGCTATCTTTATTAAGACCCAGCCACCTACAATAAATAACATTACTTATGAAACTAGTAACAACATTTTAAAATGCTTAACGTAAATGCAATTTATCCCGTGACGCTAATTCTGGAATTTATATTGTAAATGTTCTTCCGGAACTGCACCGGTTTGTTATTTTTGTCGTCGAACAATTTCACATACGCATTCTCGGCTGCTTTTTGAAATTATCTTGTTTCTCCAGCTTTTTATTCATTTGTTTTTGTCACCTGAAGATGATTTGCTGTAGAATCGAAAGTGCTAGTGATACTTATGGAACATTAATTAATTTTTTTTGTTTTTGACACAAAAAAGATTTGAAAAATTGAAAAATTAAAAAGATGTATAATTAAACTGAAAAATTCTGTTATGTTTAACAGTGTTTTCTTGCCTAAAAACACAATATATATTTCTTCTCTTAAGTTGAGGATTAGTATTTTGCTGATTAACCTAAATAACCATTTAAATTGTCTTTTTCTTTTCTTTTCTTTTCTTTTCCTCTTTTTTTATTTTTATTAATTAATTTATTTATTTTTCTTTTGACTCGGTTCCTGAGAATCAAACTCGCTGTTTTGGCTTTGATTTCTTATCAAAATTATCTGTTTATTTATTGGTATCAACAGGAGAGTCCTGGCTATCCCCAACTCTCTGCGACAGTGAACCAACGGACCCTGCAGCACAACCGGAAACTGATTAGCGATATTTTCACGCTAAATGAAGAGACGCTCGCCCTCCGGGAACAGCTTTTAGAGATGCGGGAAAGGATCTGTGATTACAAAAACAGAGACGCTGTTCAACAGGTGAGAGGAAAAATGAAGACACCTACATTGGGGTTGAAATTCAATTTTTATATTATTTCTCTTTAACCATTTGACCGTAATTTATGGTTATAACAGCATGGTCACCCGGCGATGCCCCTTTCTTCTCACTCCCCTCTCTATCTCTCTTCTCTCTTTATCACCCCTCTTCTTTGTCTAGCTTTCTCAAGCAATTGGAAAAAAATCATTGACAAATTACTACATGATAACATTCAAAAAGAATTTTTTAAATCACTCTTAATGTCACCCCCCCCCCCCCCACCGACTAATTCTGTTCCTGTCGATCTGCAAATAAATGCATATTAAAAAAAAAAATGTACCCATATTTTGTCTTAGGCAATGGTGAAAAAGAATATATCAGCTTTATGGGCGTTTCTTGTGTAGTTTTTGACTTTTAGCTGAACAGACACGCAGACAGATAACTTTCCTTTATATAATATAAGATCAGATAAATCGGATGTTACCTGAAACTGCAATAATGTGTGAAAATAAAGAACATTTATTATTGTTATAAATCTCTATCTGAAAAATGATGTCAATCCCTTCATATGCACAAAGTTTGCTGTCTTTATTCACCATAGTTTCGGAATCATATCTGAACGACCCTTTTTAAGCGGATGATTTTTATTTTATACTAGCTCTACCTGCCCGGCATAGCCCAGGATTCATTAATGTCATTCTAGTTTACATTTTTTTTTAATAAAAATGTGTAAGTCACCAAGAGATGGGGGGGGAAAAGATCAAAATGTGAGGGAGATAACTAATATTTGTACTTTTAAGTTAAAATAAGAATTATCTCCCTTACATTTTGACTTTTTTAAATTATTTAAAATAGTCTCTATTGTAATAATCTTCCTGGCGGAATAATTATTTTCAGAAAGAAACTGAAGCGAATTACACTTTTTTAATGCAAGGATAAAATGGGAGAAACTGCTAGTCAGAATCCATTATCGATTTATCTGATGCATTGCTAATTTTTTGGTCTAACATAGAAAATCTAACAGGATAACTTTATATATTAGATATACAGCAAAATTTTGTTACTCTGATGATTTAATAAAAGTGCATCGGCATGAATTTTATAACATTTAAAAATAATGACTCTTTCCTGTCTTGACAGTGTACAAAATCAAGTTTGGAGGGGGGTCACTTTTCTGCTCTACAGCCCCTTTCTCAAAGAAGAGACATTGCTAGTCTCTCTCTACTCTATCGTAATTTCCATAGAAGGTGCTTGACTGAGCTGTAGTCTTTAGTTCCTCCTTGTAAGATATTCACAGCAAGAACTTGCGACCACGATAAAAAAAAAACATTTTGTTTTCTTCCTCCATGGGTCTAGCATCAGGCAGAATTTCCATGGACAGAGCTTCTTTGCAAGGCTTACAATCTGTGGAACACATTAGCATGGGACTACTTTTCTGCTGATTACAACTTGGTTATCTTCAAATCCAATGTCAACAAATTCTTGTCAAAACCGCTCCATAATAATCAGTTTGTACCATTGATCCATGTTAGTACTTCCATAGTATTCCTCATTTTTCAGCTGGTAATCACTTCCATCTCATTAACCCTTATGCTCGAGTGGATTTTGGCCTTGATAAGTGGTAACCCCAAAAGTTTTTAAAAAAAAAATGTAATTTATAAAAACAGTCACTGAAAAGAATTCTCCATCGTTTGTTGTTCAATAAATGCGATAATTCTCTATTTTATTCTTCCAGACTCGAGCTGTTGATGAAGAAGGTATGTCATTACTCGAAACGTCTCTCGCTGTTGAACGCATGAAGTGGGAACAAGAGCGTACTTCCTACGAGCTGGCCCTACGGAATGCGGAAAAGAAGATCGAAAAACTGCAAAGGAATTTGCGCATCGAACGAAGTGAAGGATTAGCAGCCGTGGCCACAAATCCGTGTGTTGCCGACAAAGAACTGGTATGCCCTTCTTCTTCTTTTTCTTCTTTAGTAGTAGTAGTAGTTCAGTTCTATATTTATCCCTCTTCCTCTCAAACACTTTAAACACTATTGCTCCAAACACTTTCTCACACCTGAGGCTATTCTCTATCTCTACAAATCTACTATCAGACCTACTATAGGGTATTGTTGTTATATTTGAGCTGGTGAATCTGTCTCATTTGAGGGTTCTTGATATGGTTCAGAAGCATATCTGTAATTTGCTTGGCTCCACCCTTTCTTCTTCTCTGTCCTCTCTCTCTCTCACAAACGTTATGTTGCTAGTCGCAGTCTTTTCATAAATACTATTATGGCATATTTTCTTCAGAATTGTCTGATCTATTCCCTGCTTCCTTTGTTCCAGCTTGTTTGAATCGTTGGTCTAGTTGTTTTCACAAATTCGCTGTTTTGATACCTTAATGTAATAGGCATCTCCTGTCTTTGTGATAATCATCTTTCGTTCTTTTTAGCTCCTTACATCAAGTGGCTTCATGCCTTGTCTGGAGTCATTTCCATAAAAAAAGAAATAAATAAAAGTCTCGTTATTATTTGGCTATGGAATATAAGCAGTCATGAATTATACATATCCGAAACATGGAAATTAAGCAAATCTAATTTGTGTTATTTTGATTTGGGCAATTCTTTAACACTTAATTGGCATTCAAGGTGTTTTTGATATGCATTCAAATACCCCTGAGCAACACTTTCGCACATTTAAATATCTCCTTCCCCTTGCATTCTTTTTATTTTGCATTTTATTTAAATAAAAATTTTTTCTATTAAAATCGTGTTCAAAATATGTTTTTAAAGATATGTTATTTTATGTTGATGGCAAAAAAGTACATCCTTATTGCATAACGTACTTATTTTAACTCGGGGAGGTAATGGCGGATAAGTGGATAATGACGTGGACTTAACGACCTGGGTGTGCCAAGTTCGAATCCAGTTAACTCCATAGTATCACTTTCACTTAGGGATGTTGGCAACCTCCACATGGTCCCTCTTGCAAGATTGCCAACAACACAATCAAGCCGGTCAATAAAGTTGTATCATGCTTTACTTATTTTAACTGTGATTTCCCCCCCCCCCCCAAGTGACAACGATTACAATGATTCCTTGTCCAAATTTAGAAATCTAGTGGGGGGATGTCTTCTTCTCTTCCCTACAGCCTATTTCTCACAGAAGAGACGTTGCTTGTCACTTTCATTTATGTTTAACCACCCCAGCTCTCTTTTTCTCTCTCTCTCGTCATTTTAATAGCTATTACATTCCAATTTTAAACTATATTTTATCAGCCCACTTTGTTAACAAACCCAGCTCTCTCGACATCGTAACAGTTATTACCAATTATTATTATTATTAGTAGTAATAGTAGTAGTATTAGTACTTTCTTTAATTCCTCATGAGTAATCTCATTACCCAGGTACTGTACATCTTGACAAACCCCAGACGAGTGCAAATATACCCATTATCAACCATTTAAAACAGTTTTTTTTTTTAATTTTTCAGATTCAGAGTCTCTACCAGAAGTACATACGGGCCGAGACTTTTCGGAAAGCCTTAATTTACCAAAAAAATTATCTTCTAGTGCTTCTAGGAGGGTTTCAGGACAGTGAACGTACGGTGTTGGCTGTCCTCACTCAGATGGGAGCCACCGACAACTCAACCCTGCAAGAAGTGGAGCCACGGCGGCCAGGTAGACTTAGCTGCCGACGGCCACTAACCATGTTCCGCAGCGTTGCCAGAGCAGCAATTGCCATTTGCCGGTAAGTCCAAGAGTTATGACATCTGAAATTAATGAGATGGAGGTGGGGTATCCATGTGCCCCTGTTGAGAAAAACTGATTCTTTTTATGAGTTGGTTTATTTATGACAATCCATACATGTAGTGGTATTTGAGATTTATTTGGATTATTCGGACTACTGTTCTCGTCACACAATATTTCAGCTGATGCAACCTCTGACCTTCTTCGGTCTCGGGAATCTATATGGATTTTCGAACCAAACCCTTTATTTAATCCACAGGACTAGCTTGCTCTTTTTTCGTCAGCCATGACCAGTTAGAAGTTTTAAGGAATTCTTAATTATATGTATTCTTAATATGGGCCCATGGCACAATGGATAAAAGTGCTAAGTTATAATCAGTTCGAAGTGAGTCTTTTGGGGGGTTGAGGATTGAATCTTCAATACAAGAGCGATAATAAAAATACAATTAGGTTTAGGTGTTTTGTTTTACGGCATATCAACCTTTTTCGGGTTATTTAATTTTTGGGAAAAGTTTTTATGCTTCAAGTTCTTTATATCTTCAAATATGGTGTTTTGTTTGGTTTGGTTGTTTTGTAGAGGAAAAATGTTGTTTTTGTTTTTAACTTTGCAGAATATGATTAAGTTGTGCAAAGGGAAAAGAAAAAACAATAACATCAATGTTTGGTGCATTTTAAGTCAGGAAGCAGGTATCTTCAGACAGCCTGATCTGGTAGCACCATGCATACAATTACTCAAGACTTTTTCATGGCTGATGGAACAAGAACAAGCTACCTCCGTGGATTAAATAAAGCAGGGATGCGAGCCCTCTACTATTTTGTAAATCCGAAAAGGCGGGATTCTGCTTCTTTTTTTTATCCAGAAAAGTGACTTCTTTTTTTTTTTTAAAAGTAAAGTCAGATTTCTGCCGAATTTCTACGTCCTATTTTTTCATCATTTCATTTCTCTATCTGTTTCTTTCTCTCTTCCTCTTCCAGTCTCGGCTTGATTTGTTTTGTTTTCCGCATACTTCAAAACGATTCACGATATTGGTAGAAGACTTTTGTTTCATCAAAGAATGACCCCCCCCCTCGCACACACACACACTTGGAGTATTTCTCTTGCTAAATACCATGTTGTTTTCTTGTTTATTTCTTCAAAATAAACTTTGAACATTTTTTCACAAACGCCTATTTTAACAAATTTAAAAGCAAAAATGAAGTTAAAACATATCGATTGATACATTCAGTATGAAAAAAAAAGGTTTTGTAGATTAACACCTTTCGCTACCTCCTCCCAAATTAGATTCTACTTTATTTAGGTGATTATATTTTAAAAAATATTTGCTATATTCTGTATTTATTTATTTTTTGGCGGGGGGAGGGGGGGATACTTTTTTAGTCGATTACATGTGGTTTTACAAGTTTTTTTGGCGGGGGGGGGGGTTGTCACTCAAACTTAAAGTTAGTGGTAGGATTAAGAATGTTTTTTTTGGGGGGGGGGGCTGAACTTAGGGTTGGTGGTAGGGTTTAAGAAGGTGGTTATTTTGGGGGGGGGTGCTTGCCACTCGGACTTAGGGTTAGAGGTAGGGTTAAGGACGGGTTTTTTTATGAAGGCTTCCCACTCGGACCTCGGGTTAGTGGTAGAGTAAGTAGTTTTTGTTTGTTTTACTAACCTTTCACCATGAAAAAATTCTTTTTTCAGACCATTAGAGTTTATATTCAATCCAAGAAAAGAATTACCCAAAATCACAACATCAAAGAATACTAAGATTGGCCAATAAGATTAATGGAATTTTACTTTGATATCAAATATGTCATAGGAAATTCAATTCCACACATAGATCAAGGTTGTGATTTTACAAGGAGTCAAAAGATAAAACAGACTTACGTTGAGTAGAAACTGATGTTTTGTCTGTAGATAGAACGGCTGCGGAAACTACAAATAATTCAGAATTAAGTAGGATAATATCTAGAATAAGCAAAATCAATGGAGAAATTGTTCCAGGGCGGAAAGACTCTAAAAAAAAATAAGACCTAAATTAACGATAGAAAATAACCGGCGCTAATCTTTCACTTCACAACATAATAGAAGGAAATACGAAGGTGCATAATTGGCTTAATGGATACTATCCAAGTTCACATCAAATTGGATCTATTGTGGTTAGCTATGTACTTATACAGTTGGGAAAAGGTATGAACCTGTAATTTTCCCGCAACTATGTGTAAAAATAGCAACTTGTGTTAAATTAATTGTATAGAATAAATTGTTCACAACAGGTATTGTGCTTCTGCATTAAATAACCAAAAAAAGGGTTGATATGCCGTAAAAATACTCTATAGTGCACTTCTTTATTATTAAACAAATTTAATAGATTTAAATGTTTTATTCCAGCATGAAGTTTTTGGTTCGGAATTTCCAGCAGTTGAGTGCTACCCCGTTGCCTGCGTCCTTTGTTCCTAGACCACCGGCACTAAACCAACAACCATCAGGTTAGTAAATTTGATTTCGTTTTTTTAAATTTATACTCAGAAAGTTTAGGTATGCAAACAATATTTACAAGTGATACACTTCTTTTATGATTGTATTTATAACTTGAAAATTGAGATAGACACTCATAACCTTTTTTTCTGTACACTTCTTTTTGGCTTTTGCGCTCGGAGCAAAATGTAGTATCTGTTCTGATACTACACTTTCTTTTCTGTTCTCGGTTAGTGAGCAAAATCTTTCTAGACAGAGGCAATTTTAATTTTTGTCCCAATCCAGAGTGCTGAATTTTCCCTATATTAAAAACCGACATAAATAGGGACACCCATAGCCTTTTTTTAGTATATACTGAGTCACTACTTACCAAGGCTAATGCCACTCGAGGATAAGGGTTGATGAGATTGTTAATTGGATTGATGAACAATACTATGAGAGGATTGGAAGCGATGGGTGGAATAGGCTCAATTTGATTACTTAAGAGGAAGGGCCAGCAAGTATTTGTTAATATCAGATTTGAAGACAACCATGTTGTAGTAAGCAGGGAATTAGCCCCATGGTATTGTGTCCCACAGATTAGAAGTGCTTGAAAAGAAACTCTGTTCATGGAAGTTCTGTTTGGATTTAGGTACACAGAGGAAGAAAGGAAAGTTCTTTGCGGTGTTGGTATCAAGACAAGTTCATGTCGAAGTTTTACAGGGTCGGTGGAGGGCTTAAAACTGAAAAAATAAAAATTAAAAAATAAGTACACATTGGTCTTTATTATAGAGTGGAGGATGAGCATATGTTAAAAGCTAGATATGTTGTGCTCATATATTCTGCAACTACATTTTGATGAAAGGGGACAATAATGTTGTGGCATCTCCGTTGGTGCTTGACAACTTCATTTTATTGGAAAACTTGTTTTCTCGGCACTCTAGAAAAACATTCGACTCCGAGTCGGCATGCCGCTATTCCGAATTCACTACAGCAAGCCGCAATCAATAGACTGTCTCTCCTGCACCAAACCGATGAACAAATTTGGCACTCCGGAAAAACATTCGACTCCGAGTCGGCATGCCGCTATTCCGAATTCACTACAGCAATCAATAGACTTTCTATTCGGTCATAATTTTTTTAAAGTCAAAATCTTTTTCATGTAAAACTTTATAATTAAAACATGCTAAAAGGAAAACTTTTGTATTTTTATTTTAAATAATTTTTTTTAGAAAAATAAGTAATCAAATAGGTGTTTTTTTTTTCGAAACATTGAAATATGAATTGTTCTACCAATCATAGTGCTGTTGGATTGCAGATATTAAAAAAAAAATTTAATTTTCATTTAAAACAATTTACCATGTTTACACGTAAATACATTAATTGTTGTTACTTACTCTCTCATACAAATACTAAGTAGCGTATTTTTTTCCCTTTATCTCTCCATCATGTCTAACCAAAATTTCGATTTACTTGCATGGCATTTTTCCTTCAAATTATCATCCTGAGGAAGTCTTACAATAAAGACGAAACGTTGATGAATATATAAAAAATATCTCTTGGTTTTTTCCTTTTACATATATATATATATATATATATATATATATATATATATATTATTTTTGAAATGTTAAATTTCTTTTCTTCTTCTTCTCTTTCTTTATCTCTCCATTTCATTCTCTCCAAATATGATCTGAGGTTAAGATCGGATTCTAACTCTGCCTGATGAGATCTCAGTTTATAGTAACTGTTGATCGATAACATCGACATGCCAGTGTCGCAGATTTTGTACATGTCTGTGTAAATAAAAAAATTATCAAATCATATATATATATATATATATATATATGAAGAAGAATGGAAAGGAATTAGAGAAGCAAAAGTCAAATCATAATTCAATTCAATTGCTCAGAGCAAGGTATATTCCGCAAAAAAGGCAATTTATTCAAGTTAAATTTTCCTTAAGCCAGGCTTTTCAAAGATCAAAATCTTATCATCAGAGGAAGTCGCTGGGATAGATAAGTTGGCAAAGGCCAAGATTTAAAATTTGAAAAAATAAAATAAAAGTTTATATATATATATATATATATATAATCGTGTGTGTGTGTATTTCAATATATCTCTTAGTTTTTTCCATTTTTCATTTCCCATTACGTCGGATTACTATCATCCTTCTTTTCTCATATATATATATATATCTTTTGGCAGAGATGCTATAACTGCAGATTTTCTTTTTTCTATTTATTGTTTTAGGCTACACAGCATCTGAATCCAGTTCTTCTTCATCCACGACCAGATCTCCGCCACACTTCCACTTATCTCCCACGGGGAGGTTACTTCCAAACTCTGGACTCCCTCCTCCTGTAAGAAACCAGTTGCCTACAAACCAACCTGTAAATACTGCATGGAGTACTGATACTTTTAATGCCATGCAGTTAGAAAACGGTAACAGGTTGGTGACACCGAACACAAACTCTGCTGAGGTGAATCCGAAACGGTCACGGTTTATGACACCCCCTACGAAAGAATTTAGTCACTCGCAGGGTTCAGTGCAGAGGGTCCCTGCCATACAACTGTCTTATGATCATCCAAACACTAATCAGGGTCAAAGGTCAGTGTAGCAGTAATTTCTTATGTATAAATATAATTTATTATCATTGTATTCTTTATGTTTAACTGAGATCAAACTTTGAACCTGCTGTAATCGTCTGCTCGTTGTCTCCGTCCGAATTTCAGTGTTTTATTTCGACAGTGACCATAGGATTTTCATTCAAACAAAATCACAACTCAAGTTTACAGGAATGTGAGTTCTCTGCTTTTTAGCAAACTTCTGCTTTTTTGAAATTCAGAAAAGGCGGAATTCCGCTTTTTTCTTTTTCTTCTTTTTTTTTCTTTTTTTTTCTTTTTTTTTTTAGAAAAGGCCAAATTACTAGAGCTGTACGTCCTTATTTTTCCCCCAATTTCACTTTTTTCCTCTTTCTGGCTTTATCTTTATTTCTCTTTTCCTTTTATTTTTCTCTCCCTCATCATGTTTTGTCTTGCCGCCTTGCTTCACCTCTCTTTCCCCTCTCTCTGAAAATGTTAATTTTGCCATACTTCAAGCAATCCATGGATAGGGGAGGTAGAAGACTTTTGTTTCATCAATGAATGTCTTCCTGTCTCATTTAAAACATATCAGCTTATACTTTCAATATGAGAATAAAACTATTGTAGATTAACGTCCTTCACTAAATCACCCTCATCTCTGAAAAAAATGAGATTATGATTGAACATCCTGGCCACCTAGGTTGGGAAATTGGTAAAGGGTTGTGGCCTCCCATGTTGAGAAATTCATGTCGATTTCAGATTCTTTTTCCATTAGCCACTCACATCTCTGAGTTTAAAACAAGCAACAATGTTTTATTTTGAGGTTACAGTGACACCCGGTTTCTCCACTGAATGACAGGCTTGCAAATCAGGAAAACCTATCTTCAAATGCAATGAGTCCATCAGCTTACGGTTCAATGGCTCATCCATCTCTGAGACCCACGGAAACACAACTGACTCCCTCTACCCATCCTGCTGGAATATATATAGATATTGATGTCATTTAGGGTAGACCACACAGTCAGCCCACTTGAAAATCATAGGTCGGTTTATCACTGGACATAAAAACTTACTGCCAAGGGACCAACCATCTTGGATGATCATAACTTTTGCAAAGTCTCAAGTGACTCACACTCACAGCATGGAATCTCGTATTCAAGTAAACATTATTTCAAATGGTCAGCCGATTTCTTGAGTGGGCTCTTTTAGCTAAATATTTCTCATTGCAAGCCTGCCATCCAAAGTATGCATATAGATGCCCCCAACTAAACATGCAGCATTGCGCATGTTTACAAACGGGATACCTATAACAGGCCTGGCAGCTATGCAACTGGAGATCATGACTGAGGCGGACATAATTATTACTGAAATAAATAAAACATTTGTACATGTGACAAAAATCATAGAATAGAATTTTTAAAGATTATCAAAAGTAAAATTGTCTTTTCTCTCAGATTTATTTTTTATTTTCTTAAAGAATTTTCAGACTTGTTTGATACACTGTTTTCGTCAAATTTTTATGATTTTTACAATTTTCAGAAATATTGACACTTGATTCGAACTAGCCTATTCATTTCGCTTTTTCCCTCTACTATTTTATTGGCACAGATATATTTTATTATGATTCGTTTTTTTTTTTCTGTTTTCTTTTCTAAAAATACTTATTCCACTTAAGAAAACTCTTAGAGTGGAAATAGTGTCTCTTACTCACCAAACTTTCTTAAACATTAAAGGGAAGTAATCATGTAATGTGTTATTTCCCTTGCCTTCTACAAAATTTTCTCTCAGATTTACTATTTGCTTCATAAAGAATTTTCAGACTTTGTTGATACACATTTAAAAAAAAAAATTTTTCCTAATAAGTCACAATTTTTAAAGGGCAAAAGCCACTCAAGGATAAGGGTTAATGAGATGGATGGATTATCAGTTGAATGACAACGAATATTATAAGAGGATTGAAAATAATGACTGGAATAAATAAAGTGTTTATTGACATTAGATTATTTCAATGTTTCTCTTTGTAGGACTGCCAATGATTCTTCCGCTTGCTCGTCCGAAGGTGCCTTGATTGCAAACTCGTGTCCAAGCAATGGTGACATTCCAAATCCCGACAATTTAGACGAGCCAAATCATGGGGACTCAACATCAGTGGACAATTTGCTACATTCTATAGAAAGAACACATAATCGTGTGGCGCAGTTACTCCAACGTGTCGAAGGTAAATTCCAAAGTTGAATGTCAAAATTCCATGATACAAATTCCTTATTCGTACATACATCCTCTTGTCAATCCCTTTTTAACTATGCTCAAACAAAAAAATCTGTGTCTTGGGTATTACCCAAATTTGGAATCTTTGAATAGTATTGATCACGGATGCGAGTTCTCCGCTTTTTTTTTTAATCTAGAAAAATGGATTTCCTCTTAAATCGCTTGAGCCTTCCCATGGATGTGACTTCTCCACTATTTGGTTTAACTCCAGTTTTTAATTTTTTTAATAAGAAAAAGCTGATTTCTGCCAAATCGCTAGAGCCTTACCTCCTTATTTTTTCGTC
Source organism: Sepiola atlantica (assembly GCA_963556195.1). Taxonomy (NCBI): domain Eukaryota; kingdom Metazoa; phylum Mollusca; class Cephalopoda; order Sepiida; family Sepiolidae; genus Sepiola; species Sepiola atlantica. Next base: position 184,139,863 of record OY744519.1, read on the forward strand.
TGGATTTTCTTTCTTTTTCTTTCTCTCCCTCGCTTTATCTTTCTTTCTCTTTTTTTTCTCTCTTCCTCTTTCCATCTTATCTTGTTGCCTTTCGTTTCCCTCTTATGACAGTTCTCTGTGAAAACTGAAAATTTTGCCACAATGGCTAAGACTTCAAATGATTCATGAAGGGAGTAGGGGGAGTTAGATGTCTTTTGTTTCATCAAAGAATGACTTCACATCTCCTTCCCCACACCCTCAATGTCTTTCTCTTAATTTTGGCTTTCTTAGTTGAAACTGATTGGAGTTGTTTTTTTGTGCTGCCCTCTCTTCATACACACACACAATTTCAGCTTTTTATGCCATTGGCTACTTATATTTCAGTAATTCGGAAGTTGAGTCTGGATGTTCGAATAGGCAATAATCTCGGTAAAAATCTAATGACGCTCTGCGCGCATGGCGCCAAATTAAAAATAATTTTTTCGTTAATATCTTATACTGGATCCGTTTTATTATGTAGTTTTAATAAATAAACACATTTTTTTTTATTAAAAAATCCCATGACGTTAACATAACTTTTAAATTAACTATTTTAAAATATTAATAAATAAAAAAATTCATATTTTTTGACACATACAAATTTTCTTCAAGTAATATGTTTGTAATAAAAGCATTCCATGATGTTAATTTTATTTTATTTTTTTAATATAAATAAAAAATAATTTATGTAAAAAAAAAAAAAATTTCATGATTCCATGATGTTAATTTTACACTTGATAAAGTAATATTAAATAAAGAAATTACGTAAACATAAATTTTCTTTGATAAATATGTTTATTCATCATCATCATCATTATGGTCTTTTTTTTTTTATTTCACTCCTGGTGGAGGAACCTCTCCCTGGTTTCTTTCCACCTTGTTTTATCCCTGGCTCTACTCTATTGTTCATCCTCTTGGTGCCTTGAATGGTGACTTCAGAGCTACTGGGAACTGAGGGCCTTTGTTTTGGTGTCTGTCATTCAGGGGATTGTGCCATAGTTGCCATGCTAGGCACTGTGGGTTGATGACACTATTTGCCCAGAACTAGGTGTGTGTGTGTGTAAGTGACCGTTGGCTCAATAGAGCTCATCCGTCCTTCTGCAAGTTTTGTTTTTAGTCCTGTTGGGTGCCTACATCACCCTCCATACTGGGCTGAAGTCCATATGTTGATTACTTAAACATAATTTTAAAAATTCCAAGACTTTTATTTATTTTATTTAATTAATATTAATATTAATAAAAAAAAAAATTTTATGAAAAAAAATTCCATTATGTTAATATATTAAAAAAATTTATTGACCTAGATTTTAGATTTTTATCAAGATTATTGTTTTTTAGAACATCCATACTTACAAAAGCTAAACGTACAAATGCTATGTTTTGGACTCAACTTCTGAATTACCTATATTTCTGCTTGATTCAACCTTTAGTTGCCATTACTCCAATCCAATTCTGATCCGAAGTGGTAGTACCTGTCAATTAAATAGAATCTCTTCTTCTGGATACAACATGAAACTGCATCCAGAGATATACATAATTTACATCATGAATCAATTTGAAAGAGAAAATCTTCTACCAAAATGATGGGATTTACCATTAAATTACCCGAGAAGGGTTGATATGTCGTTAAAAAGATGACAAAACAAAAAAGTCAATTTGTATTATTTGAATTAGGACAACTGATCTCATCTTGGATGTTATTCTCAGAACGTTTTGGCTGATGACACCTCCGACCTTCTTCAGGTGCATCTTGTCAGACTCAGGAATCTTTACACAAGGGTAGATTGTTCTTGTTCCTTCGGCCATGACCGAGTAGAAGTTTTCCTTATTTGTATGCAAATCCTATTGTGAATCCCTTTTTAACTCTCAAACAGAAAAATCTGTGTCTTGGGTATGACTTAAATTTGGGATCTTTGGGGAGTGTCGATTCACCCCTTAGCACAACAGATAAAAGTACTTAGTAATTATCAGTTTTAAGTGAAAGCCTTCTCGAGGTTGCAGATTCAATCCTCAGTACGGGTGATACTAAGAATATAATTAAAAATTATTTCTACCTAGTTATGGCTGATGGAATGAGAGCATTCTATCTCCATGGATTAAATAAATGGTTCTGTTTAAAATTCCGTACAGATTCCACGTCAAAACATTTTGAGAATAACATCCAAGATGAGAAAAGTAGTCTGAATGATCCAAATTATCAATCCTCATCTCAAAAATCCTGAAAGAAAAAAAGAATCCAGTATTATAAAACTAAATGTAAGGAAGGCGACTATGAAAACTAACTCCGACAATTTAAGGGAATTAACTATTTTTTGTTACAGAAAGATGGCACATTACAAGACTAAAAAGTTATTTTTATTGGTCAAACCCACTCCTGTAGTGATCAACGTCATTTAGGGATCTCTAGGTGTAGTTAATATGAGTGTTTCATTAGACATAGGAAATTTCTCTTGGTTAATTTATATTGGAAGTGACCTGGTGTTCAGGGTTTGAATCTTGGTGTGGGTACACTTATTGTATCTATTCACACTGACTAGTTGTGGTACAACAAAACAGCTGTCTGTGGATAACTATATTTTATATATATATATATATATATATATATATTATAAAGTTTGGTATGTTTATTATAAAGTTTGGTATGTTTATATATTTCTATGTATAGGATTTACTCCTAAACTAACATAACTGATCATTATGAATTTTGGAACACAGCTGGTAGGCGTAAGGGTGAGTATTTAGTTTTATGCAAAGGGGGAAAATTCATGTATGTTAACAATGGGTAATATCTATAAGCAGGTATGAGATGGAAAGAGAGCTTGGGTTGCATTTGTGTTTGACTGGTGAAAGCGGACATCTCTAATTCTCATGTGACATCAATCACATCCCAGGGATTCATTTTAATCTACCTTTACTCCGTAACACAGCCACTACAAAGAATAAAATCCATATGGTGTGTGTGTGGGGGGGGGGGGTCTGTGTGCACTCCCTGCACAGGCCATGATCATCTGCTCGTTGCGCTGGTCTGAGGTCGGTGCTCGATTCTGACACCGGTCGCAGTAGTGTCAATTGTATGGTCTCAGTCAGTGTTGCAACAGAAGGATACTCTCTCCAAACAAGATTACAACTCCAGTTTAAAACAAGTAACAAAGTTTGATTTTGAGGGATGTTACAATGATATTCATTTTCTTCTACTGAAAAACAGACTTGCAAATCAAGACAAACGTTCCTTCCAACCAAATACAATACATCAGCTTACGGCTTAAGGGCCTATCTCGCCCCGAGAAGCACACAAACCCAAACTGACTGTGAGCCGCTCAGCCAACCAACTCCTCCCCACCCATGTCTCGATTGCAGCTTTTTTGCCATTGGCCACTCACATCCCTGTAAATTGTTAGAAAACTATAACTAATTAATTGTTAAGGTAATGCTGTTTTAATCTCTATAAAATTATTGTATGTAAATAGTTTCAAAAACTTTCAATCTTGTAGTACATGAGGATTTGGTAAGAAATTTAAAACTGGTTTAAATGAGTGTTTATTTGACAGTTTAAAGACTTCCAAATTACTATCAAATTTCCTATAGTCACAAAGTAATTCATTCTTTCTTTTTCTTTCAACTATTAATACAAAATTTTAAATATTGAAATTATTAAATTGATTATGAAGAAACCGAAATGCATTCTGATGGAATTTTACAAAATTACATTTTATTTTATGCTATTGCATTGTTTATTTAAAATAAATATTCGATTAATTATAAATAAAATAAAAAAGATTTCTGCCAAATCACTAAAGCCGTACCTTATTTTTTCGTTACTCGATTTTATATCTCTTCTTCCTCTCTCTCACTTTATATTCTTTTTCTCTTTTCCTTGTTTTTTCTCTTCCTCTCTCCTTCTAGTGTTGCTTTCCTTTCCCTCTTATGACAGTTCTCTCTGAAAACTAAAAATGTTAATTTTTACATGAACGCTAAGACTTCAAACGATTCATGAAAGGGGTAAGGGAGTTTGATGACTTCCTGTCTCCTTCTCCCCACATACGCACACAGTGTCTTTCTCTTAATTTTGACTCTTTAAGTTGAAACTGATTGGAGTTGTTTACGAAAACCAAGACCACAAAACTAATCTGAAAAATTGACCTTTCGTCAGCTCAATTAATTTGATGATTAATTATTTGTAAATTTGACTCTTTTTTTTGTTTTCCAACAGTTTTCAAATTATTTTACTTATTGCATTTCCAAATTGTTTTTGCGCTGCCCTCACACACACACACACATACATGAAGGCCGTGGCTCCCCAGGTTAGGAAATTCAGCGATTTTTTTTTTGATTTTTTTTTTTTTGATTTTATATAAAAATCTGCAAACAATTGCAGCAACGACGATTTCTGATTTGTTTGTTTTCTTTTTTATCTTTTGCAGCTCCTGAAAATGAGCGACGGAGACCTCGGCGAAAATATGCTGGCTTTCACAAGAATCTAGATCTATGATTATTGTATTTAACAGGAAGTCCCGGTTAATCTTAAAACGTTTCGTTACATAAGATACGTCAGATCATCAATCCATAATGTATTTTTACATTTCAGATACAAAATGAACGCGCTGATACGATTATCGAATCAGTGAATTTCGTTCTGTTGAAGATGTAGGTCCCTGGCATTATTTCGACCTTGTGCTAACCACCGGCCTCTGTAGTTAAAGCACATTTTCATATACATCATATATATATATATATATATATATGAGATAAAATGGACATGGGAAGATCTAAAACTCAAGAATGCATCTCAACATTTAGCCCAACTGTTATGAAGGCTTTATCAAGAGTGAAGTTGAAAAAAATGGTAAACTTCTCTCTTGATAAAGCCCTGGTAACAGTTGGGCGAAACGTTGAGATGGATTCTTCAGTTTTAGATCTTCCCTTTTCCATTTTATCTCATACATTCGGATTTATTTTATCCTTTATTTGTCATATATATATATAAATTAAATTAAATATTTTAAGTATTTAAACAATAAAAACTAACATTTTTTATTGTCTATCAGCTATGGTTTAAATAGTACGGTAAACAAGACCCATAAGCCTTGGCAGAGCAACTAGTCTAGAAAAAAGAAACGCTCTTAAATAAACACCTGTGAACAGGTAGGTTTCTGTTATGATGTGGTAAACTGTGCACTCATAACTTGCCTATATAAATGTCATTCACATATATATATATATGCACACACACATATACAGACTGTGGGCTCAGTGTGCCGGGTTTGAGTTCTGTCAGAGCTTCTTGGGAAAGGTATGAATCCATACATCCCCCCTTCCAGCTATGGATTAAATAGTAGGGTAGACTAGACTTAGTTGTGCAACTCATCTAGGAGAAAGAAAACTCTGAAATAACACTAGTCGCTTTCTGCTTATTCCAACATTGATTCCAATTTACTGGACTCAAGCAGAAGAGAGATACGATTGAAAATTGTGCAACCTTTGCTTCACTATAGATTCTCCGCGTTGGCACGCTTACAGGGCGTATCCATTGTCTCTCAAGACAAAAAAGAAGCGTCTATATATACAGGGTGTCATCCAAAAAATGTATGCATCCTTTGTATCGTTATAACTTGTTCAATTTACTGATTTTGACTTGCAAACATGATTGATATAGAAGAGTAGAAGAATGAGAATACACATTTAAAAATACTGACAGTAAAATGAATAACGGTTATCGCTCCATTTCTTCACGAATGGTTGCGAACGGGTTGGGATTAGAGTTCATTTTATGAACATTCTGAAATTACCCCTGGTAGCCTTTACCTTTATTAAATGTGAATTTTCTATGTTTTTCTTAATTTTATTGTCAGCATCTTTAAATGTGTATTCTTACTCTTCTATCAATCTTGTTTGCAAGTCAAAATCAGTAAACTGAACGAGTTATAACGATTCAAAGGGTGTATACATTTTGGGGGGGGACCCTATATATATATATATATATATATATATATAATTTATTTGAAAACTATATGTTACATATTTGAGAATCGTACCGTGGTGTCTTCCAGATGGGTTGACTTTTTACATTTTAAAAAGTCTATACCCAAGGGACTCGTCAGCGTACTGAATGAAGTCAAAACACAATCAGATTTCTCATTCAGTACGCTGACGAATCCCTTGGGTATAGACTTTTTAAAATGTAAAATGTCAACCCATCTGGATGAAACCGCGGTACAATTCTAAAATATGTAACATATAGTTTTCAAATAAATTATTTGTATTAGCTCTTACTCTTCTGCGATCGAGCACTTTATTGATTTCTTTTCAATATAAATTAACACGCTATCTATATATATATATATATATATATATAATAAACAATTAAAAAGGGTTTATCTTAACACTTTACTTCAGTTTCACAGTAAATCTAGATCTCTCAGAAGCGTATTATATAACTTGAATGCAAGCCAAATTCAATTGCATAAGGACATATAAATGCTTCTGGGTATCGGGTCTACCGTGAAAGTGCAATAACATAAGTCCTTTTTATAATTGTAATAAAGCTCTATTTGAAATTATATCATGCTCTTTGTTTTTGCAAGATCTGCCGTCTTGAATCGGCTTTGTTCCGATTCTGAGAAATTCATTTTTAATTATATATACATATATATATATATAAAAATAAATAAAGAGGTTGATGTACATTGTTTGAAGCATTGTGTGTAGCATATATAGATAATTTATAGAAGGCGATTACAATTCTGAGATGTATAGGATATAAGTGGGATGGAAAGCCAGATATGGCAAAGTGAAATGAGTTTTTCTGTTTTTTCTCTTATATTATTATGATTTTTTTTATTATTACAAATCTTACTTGCCTTCAGTGTCACTAGATGATGGAGTCTGTAACATAATATTTCAGGGGGTAAAAAATCTCTTCTTCAGATGATGGCGAATGCTCGATTATATATATATATATATATATATATATAAGCAGAGGTTTATTTGGTTCCATTCCTCTTCTTTTATCCTCAAACATTGCCTTCCATTTTCTCATTTTGGATTGAACCTTCTCTTCATTTCTTCATTATATGGTCAGCAAAAATCCACCATTAATTGTTAAGTATTCTCCATTCTTGTCAAGCCATTCGATTTCCACTGACTGCTGGGGGTCAGCTTTAAAAAGTCTCAGGACATCCATCCGATCGACCATTTGTCAGTTTTAATTTGAAAAGACACTTACTTGCCCTCTGCACTGCCTGGTCCACTTCTAAAAATATACACACCCACATGTGTGTGTGTTCGTGTGTGTGCATACACATTTAATTGCAAGCTACAGCTAATGCTGTTAATTACACAATGTATATGTCATTGTGTGTGTACATATGTATATAGATATATCTATCTGTATATATGTAGATTTCAAAAAGCGATTTTCTTTTTTGTAAACTGTATACTCATGAGATAGCATAAACTGTATTGGGTATGAAGGAGAAGACACTTGTATGAGAGTTTTTTGGGAGGGACATATCGTGAGGGGAGTGGGGGAAGGAAGAAACAGGGATCAGGTCAAGTCACCATTTATGGCCTGAGAGGCCCTTCCACCCCTACCCCCACTTTTTTGTTTTTGTGCTGGCCTTAGAGATCTGCTTCTGTGATAAATACAAATGATAAAAGATTTTAAATTAGCTTCCCACCTTCTGATCTGCGCCCCACCCCATTGATAATAATGATATTGATGATGACAGCAACGACAACAATGCCCTGATATGCCTCCTCCTTTTTTACATCATTTCATTTCCTGTATACGTTTTTTTCTTTTTTATTATATGCATACCACCTGACTCTAAAATTGATTGGGAAGGAGCATTCTTACCCTCCAAGAAAAATGTACGATCGAATGACTTGGTTCTTCTACCTCTGTCCTTAATTTTTATTTCTTACTCTAAGCGGAACACACACACACACACACACACATCATATATATATTATAAAGAGCGAAAGGGAAAAACAACTATTCATTAAACGGTTAAATTGAACGCAGTAGTAGTAATTTTAAAACAATTAAGTCAACTACAACGCTAAGAGATGTGTATGATTGATCGCATGGTGTGTGTGTGTGTTTGTATGTATGTGTGTGTGTGTGTGTGTGTATCGAGCAGTAAGAGAGAAAGAAAAGGAGAAATAAAAAAGGTATTTGTGAATGGGTGTATGTATATATGTATTAATTTTTATTTTTTACTCTAAGCGGAACACACACACACACACACACACACACTATATATATATATATATATATATATATATATATATAAATTAATGGACACTATACACTGATTTGATCTTCCATCAGTACCTGCGGTTTCTCGGAAACACTGCAAACTCAACATGCAGAGTTAAAGATACCAAATTTGAACGGTTCATCGGTCGATGTTTTGATAATGTCTGTAGGCTGATGAACTGGTCACATCTGGTATCTTTAACCCTGCGGGTTGAGTTTGCAGTGCTTTTGTGAAACCGAAGGTACCGATGAAAGATCAAACTAATGTAAAAATAAATATTTAAATACATATGCTCTTACACAAGTAATTGAGCACTCTCTTTATTTATTCTATAACACTGAATTATATATATATATATATATATGTGTGTGTGTGTATGGTAAAAAAAATGACTAAAATCTTTTTTATGTGTAAATGGGTTTATTCATTCCATATGACGTTTCAGTATTTTTTTTTATACTTTCTTCGCTACATTATTATACACCATATTTAGATATGCAAAAAAAGTCAAGAAAAAAAAAAACAATGTTTTAACATCAGAGAAATCGTTATATATGTGTGTGCGTGTATGAGAGGTAATTAAACACATGAAATGAAATTTCAGACAAAATGAAATGTTTAATATATGGAATAGTGGATAAGCATGATAACAAACTAGTAGAAATAAGAACACAAACATTTATAAAACAGTAACAATATTTTGGTTGATTCAAACGTTGAAGGTAAGGGTATTCTACGCCAAATGTTTATGGTTGTTTGAATCAAGCGAAATATCGTTTCTGCTTTGTAGATGTGTTTGTGTTATTTCTACTAGTCTGTTACCTTGCTTATCCATTATTCCATGTACTAAAAATTTCACATGTATATATTTGTGTATATGGGCAGCAAATATTCATTTAGGCAAATGTTAAAAGAAACAGTTCATTACAGTTGGGTTTGTTAACTTTTCCAGAGATCCAGCAGTTAGATTTCTGCAAAAGTCAATATGAAAAATATAACCATTTAAATGTTTGTCTAAATCTCTCATTTAACTGATTATAACTTATCACTTTATCCATTGCGCCAAATGTGCAGTATTACTTCTTATTATTGTTATTTAACCCTTAAATGCTTAATATTTTATATTGGTTTGATAAAAATGGAAAACGTTTCATAGGGGTAATATAAAGTAATAAGTGATTTTTTTTGGAAAAAAAATAAAATATTGAACAAAAACATATGATGCGGCAAATGTATAACAAAACATATTAAATAGGCATTTTGTTGGAATGTGTCATATTTGAAACAAGAAGCATTTAAGGTTTAATTATATGTATGTATATAATAATATTCATGAATAAATATTAAATTATATTTACTTACAGACGACGTCGTTTTGAGCTTATGCTCTCATTAGTGTGGGTTGGTGTGTGTGTGTCTAGGGGGGAGGGTGATAATTTCAGACGGGCCACAAGGCGCGAACCCGGTTCACAGAGTCACCTTTGACTCCACATGTTTCTGCTCTATCCTCTAGCTCATAGGAAATTATCACGTGATACAGAGAAATTAAGTTATATTTATGCCAGATACAGCGGGATGTAAACATCAAGACAATCTAGAGAACTCAACAAACTTAATCGCAGCCTTGCTTTGTAGCTTAAGTGAATGTCTATGTTTTAATATCCCCTAAAAGTGCTCAACTTTAATTTTCTCAAAGGGGCTTTATAATAATATTCATAAATAAATATTAAGTTATATTTACCTACAGACGACGCCGTTTCTAGCTTATCGTCTTATCAATGTAGGGGGTGAGATATATATATATATATATATATAATTATTTTTATTTATATAGACATGTACAAACAGCCGTTACATTGGCATGTCGATTTTATTGATCAACAGTTACCAGAAACTAAGATCTCATCAGGCGGAAAAAGTCTGATCCCTCACTCAGATGTTCATTTTTTTCCGCCTGATGAGATCTTAGTTTCTGGTAACTGTTGATCAATAACATCGATATACCAGTGTAGCAGTTTTTTGTACATGTCCATATAAATAAAAAATACTTTATATATATATATATATATATATATATATATATATATATAATTAGAAAATGCTATCCCACCATGTATGAGAAAATTACTTTGGAAGAATGTTATTTTGTCCTTAATTGACTCTTCATTAAATCATACACTAATGAAAAAATAACTTTTCCTCAAATCTACTTTATTCAATAATGTAGAATATCATAATCATTATAAAGCTCTCTCTTTGATATTGAGCACTGCATTTGCAAACACAACAAAAGTCATTTCATTCCATCAATATTATTCATCTTGGTTATTTTAAATTTACGAGTAACATCTTTTTATATCTTATCTTCAGCCTAAAATATAATTTTGTTTATGTCCTTATGCTAAGTTTGGTTTCATTTTAAGCATATCGACAATCCCCGTATCTCGCAGCAACTGTTTGAATGGCCATTTTAAACTGAAAAAAGTCGTCTAACATTCGTTTTTTATTCAATTAAAATAGCATGTCTTTTAAATCAAATTAAATATTTTAAGTATTTTAAACAATAAAAACTAACCTTTTTTATTGTGTATCAACTATGGATAAAATTGTAGGGTAAACAAGACTCTAAATCTTGATAGAGCAACTATAATAAAATATATTTCAAAATAACAGCCGTTGTTTCATTGCCGCTATACAATCAAAACATTGGAAGAGTTTTTATAGTAGTGATGAAGAAACAGCTGGTATTATAAAGACCAATTTGCTTGATATGAGATTTTCGGTTTTGTCAAAAACGGTATCAATTGCCCTGGAATTGCATATTAGAACCTTACGATCATCTAATATCCATTGAGCTTAAAGCACTTAGTTTGACTATACAACCAATATATATATATATATATATATATATATATAGTTGAATAGAAAAATACTCAAACCAATATTTTTAAGCCATATTTGTACTATAATTTATTTCGTCCCGGGAAGGGGCTCTTCAGGTACATTTTCGATGGCTTTCAGGGACAAAATAAATTATAATACAAATGGCTTAAAAATGTTGGTTTGAGTTTTTCTTTTTTCTTGCTCTGCATTTAGCTCTCTTACTCAAGATCTACCTAAAACACTCCATCTTTTACGGATTCAACATTATATATATATATATATATATATAAACACGAGTGTTGAGATGCGTGAAATAATCCTTCTTTAATTCGCCTTTTCTGCTGAAAATATTGCTATACCCAAAAGTAAAATTAACTGAGCCATCATAATTTTCCAGGAAATGTATTCTAAAGAATTTTCTTCAGACAAGACAAAGAAATTTGGGGGGGAGCGGGGGGGTATGTGTGTGAGGCTAAAACCTTTTTTTAGTTGATCGCGTGGAAAGAGGACACGAGTTTGACTTTTATCGAGACATTTTCTTTGCTTGGCTTCCCAATATTTAACAATGTTTCATCCTATTTTAGAGGTGGGACCAAATCACTTTTACATAACCGAGTGTATAAATAAAAAATAAATAAACGAAAAACCCTGACCCATAACTTTGAATTACCTCCCTTTAGTCGAGAGGGCAACTGATGGTGCCAAGGGAAGTAACTCTACCGCACTCATACAAATGGATCTGTCCGTTCTCCGCCATTTGGGTGCATGTTTTTATTTTTATTTTTTTTTGAAGTCTGGCAGTGTATTTTACAAAATGTGAATAAATGTTATTTTTTTAGATGCCTAAAATGTGTTTTTTTTTTTATTTAAAAAATATAATTATGCTTCACCAGTGTTTGCACTATATTTATATAAAATAACGTCTGAATCGGTGAAGTTAAAAAACATTATGCTTCACCAGTGTTTTCACTAATATTCATATTAATATAAAATAACGTCTCAACCGGTGAAGTTAAAAAAACATTATGCTTCACCAGTGTTTTCACTAATATTCATATTAATATAAAATAACGTCTCAACCGGTGAAGTTAAAAAACATTATGCTTCACCAGTGTTTTCACTAATATTCATATTAATATAAAATAACGTCTCAACCAGTGAAGTTAAAAAAACATTATGCTTCACCAGTGTTTGCACTAATATTCATCTCCTCTATAAAGGGCACTTGTCTGTATGTCTGTTTGTTTGTCTGTCTGTTTGTATGGCCAGCTTCTCCTCAAAAACTACGCGGCGACATGTCAAAAAGTTGACCACTTCAGCACCGTACAACACCTGGGATCATAATATCTCAAAATTACAACAAAAAAACATGTTGCTGGGGGTCAACGGGGCCAGTCTTCGGCAGCGGGTCTGGATTTTTCAAACTTTTCTAATGTTATTCAGTAGTAATTTGGAAATCAGCCAATGTAATTATGTAATAATAATTTTGTTTTCAACCAACTTATTCTCGTGCACGTGACGTCACAGTTATTTTTCATTATATTTTATAGTAATGAAACAAGAAAAAAAAAAGAATTTGACAAGTACACGTTTACAGTGACCCGTTGAGTCATAACCACTCTATATATGTATAATAAAGAAAAAAAGAAGAATTTAACAAGTACACGTTTACAGTGACCCGTTGGGTCATAACCACTCTATATATGTATAAAAAAAGAATCTAACCAGTAAACTTTACCAGTGATCCGTTGGGTCATAACCACTCTATATATGTATAAAAAAGACCCAGAACCGGGGGTGCTTCTACAACATAGGACCCGGAGGCTTCTGCAGAATAGGGACCATGGGTGCTTCTACAGTATAGGACCCAAAACCGGGGGTGCTTCTACCATATAGAACCCGGAGGCTTCTACAGAATAGGGACATCATGAGAGGATTGAAAATAATGAAGAACATCATGAGAACATTGAAAATGATGAAGAACATCATGAGAGGATTGAAAATGATGAAGAACATCATGAGAGGATTGAAAAAGAATGTGTGGGTACCCTGCGACCGGACGAAGTATGTGTGGGTACCATTCGACCAAATGAAGTATGTGTGGGTACCCTTCGACCTGACAAAGTATGTGTGCGTACCCTGTGACCGCACGAAGTATATGTGGGTAGCCTTTGACCTGACGAAGTATGTGTGGGTACCCTGCGACCGGACGAAGTATGTGTAGGTACCCTGCGCTAGGAAAAAGTATGTGTGGGTACCCTGCGACGGGACGATGTATGTGTGGGTACCCTGCGCCCGGACTAAGTATGTGTGGGTACCCTGAGCCCAGAAAAAATATGTGTGGGTACCCTGCAGCCGGACAAAGTATGTGTGGGTACCCTGCGACCGGACGAAGTATGTGTGGGTACCCTGCGTTCGAAAAAAGTATGTGTGGGTACCCTGTACCCGGACGAAGTATGTGTCGGTACCCTGCGACCGGACGAAGTATGTGTGGGTACCCTGCGCTAGGAAAAAGTATGTGTGAGTACCCTGCGACCGGACGATGTATGTGTGGGTACCCTGCGCCCGGACGAAGTATGTGTGGGTACCATTCGACCTAATGAAGTATGTGTGGGTACCCTTCGACCTGACAAAGTATGTGTGCGTACCCTGTGACCGCACGAAGTATATGTGGGTACCCTTTGACCTGACGAAGTATGTGTGGGTACCCTGCGACCGAACGAAGTATGTGTGGGTACCCTGCGACCGGACGAAGTATGTGTAGGTACCCTGCGCTAGGAAAAAGTATGTGTGGGTACCCTGCGACGGGACGATGTATGTGTGGGTACCCTGCGCCCAGACTAAGTATGTGTGATTACCCTGAGCCCAGAAAAAATATGTGTGGGTACCCTGCGACCGGACAAAGTATGTGTGGGTACCCTGCAACCGGACGAAGTATGTGTGGGTACCCTGCGACCGGAAGAAGTATGTTTGGGTACCCTTAAACCTGAGGAAGTATGTGTGGGTACCCTTCGACCTGAGGAAATATGTTTGGGTACCCTTCGACCTAGCAAAGTATGTGTTGGTACCCTTCGACCGGACGAAGTATGTGTGGGTACCCTGCGACCGCAGGAAGTATGTGCGGGTACCCTGCAACCGCACGAAGTATATGTGCGTACCCTGCGACCGGACGAAGTGTGTGTGGGTACCCTGCGCCCGCAGGACGTATGTGCGGGTAGCCTGCGACCGCACGAAGTATATGTGCGTACCCTGCGACCGGACGAAGTATGTGTGGGTACCCTTTGACCTGACGAAATATGTGTGGGTACCCTGCGACCGGACAAAGTATGTGTACGTACCCTGCGACCGGACGAAGTATATGTGGGTACACTGCGACCGAGTGAAGTATGTGTGGGTACCCTGTGTTCAGAAAAAGTATGTGCGGTACCCTGTGCCTGGACGAAGTATGTGTGGGTACACTTCGACTGGACGAAGTATGTGTGGGTTGGGGGAGAGTGAAAAATTAGTTGGGATTGGGGGCTGGAGAATTTGAGGGATCGTGGAAAATTTTAGGTGTTAGGGCAAACTTTTTAGGGGTCAGGCCAATTTTTTTTTTTTTTTTTTGTTTTGAACTCAAGATATTTCTCAGGGTTGGGGGAGAGTGAAAAATTAGTTGGGATGAAGGGCTGGAGAGATTGAGGGGTCGGGGAAAATTTTAGGGGTCAGGCCAAACTGTTTAGGGGTCAGACCAAATTTTTTTGTTTTCTTTTGTTTTGCACTCAAAATATTTCTCAGGGTTGGGGGGAGAGTGAAAAATTAGTTGGGATGGGGGGCTGGAGAGATTGAGGGGTCGGCGAACATTTTAGGGGTCAGGCCGAACTTTTTAGGGGTCAGACCAAATTTTTTTTCTTTTTTTTGGTTATGAACTCAAAATATTTCTCGGGGTTGGGGGATAAAGAAAAATTAGTTGGGAAGGGGGCCTGGAGGGATTGAGAGGTCGGGGAAAATTTAAGGGGTCAGGCCGAACTTTTTAGGGGTCAGGCCAAATTTGTCCTTTTTTATTTTGTTTTTAACTCAAAGTATTTTTCAGGGTTGGGGGAGAGTGAACAATTAGTTGGGATGGGGTGCTGGAGAGATTTAGGGGTCAGGCCGAACTTTTTAGGAGTCAGGCCGAACTTTTTAGCGGTCAGGCCAAATTTTTTAGTTTTTTTTTGTTTTGAAGTCAAAATATTTCTCAGGGTTAGGATGGAGTGAAAAATTAGGGGGCTGGAGAGATTGAGGGGTCGGGGAAAATTTTAGGGGTCATGCCAGACTTTTTAGGGGTCAGGCCAAACTTTTTTGTTTTTTTTTGTTTTGAACTCAAAATATTTGTCATGGTTGGGGGAGAGTTAAAGATTAGTTGGGATGGGGGGCTGGAGAGAATGAGGGGTCGGGAAAATTTTAGGGGTCAGGCCGAACTTTTTAGGGGTCAGGCCAAACTTTTTTGTTTTTTTTTGTTTTGAAGTCAAAATATTTCTCAGGGTTAGGGGAGAGTGAAAAATTAGAGGGGCTGGAAAGATTGAGGGGGCGGGGAAATTTTTAGGGGTCAGGCCGAACTTTTTAGGTTGCAGGCAAAATTTTTTTGTTTTTTTTTGTTTTGAACTCAATATTTCTAAGGGTTGGGGGAAAGTGAAAAATTAGTTGGAAGGGGGGGGGCTTGATAGAGTTAGGGGTCGGGGAAAATTTTAGGGGCCAGGCCGAACTTTTTAAGGATCAGGCAAAAATTTTTTTTTTTTTTTTGTTTTGAGCTCAATATTTCTAAGGGTTGGGGGAAAGTGAAAAATTAGTTGGGAGGGGGGCTGTAGAGATTTAGTGGTCTGGGAAAATTTTAGGGGTCAGGCCGAACTGTTTAGGGGTCAGGCCAAATTTTTTTCTTTTTTTTTCTTTTGAACTCAAAATATTTCTCAGGGTTAGGGGAGAGTGAAAAATTAGGGGGCTGGAGAGATTGAGGGGTCGGGGAAAATTTTAGGGGTCAGGCCGAACTTTTTAGGGGTCAGGCCAAATTTTTTTTTTTTTTGAACTCAAAATATTTCTCAGGGTTAGTGGAGAGTGAAAAACAAGTTAGGATGTGGGGTGCTGGAGAGATTTAGGGGTCCGGGAAAATTTTAGGGGTCAGGCCGAACTTTTTAGGGGTCAGGCCAAATTTTGTTTTTGAACTCAAAATATTTCTCAGGGTTGGTGGAGAGTGAAAAACAAGTTAGGATGTGGAGTGCTGGAGAGATTGAGGGGTATGGGAAAATTTTAGGGGTCAGGCCGAACTTTTTAGGGGTCAGGTTAGTTTTATTGTTTTTTTTTGTTTTGAACTCAAAATATTTCTCAGGGTTGGGGGATAGTAAAACAAAATTGGAGGGTGCGACTTGAGATATTGGGGGTCGAGGAAATTGTAGGGGTCGGCCCAAACTTTTTAGGGGGTCGGGCGAAAGTTTTTTGTTTCTTCAACTTATAATATTTCGTAGGAAAATATATAGTATGCACACTGGGGCGGCGATAGATACGAATATAGTATGCACACCGGGGCGGCGATAGGTATATATATAGTATGTGCACCAGGGTTGCAATAGGTACGTGTATAGTAGTGCATAGAGGTGGCGATAGGTACTATATAGCATGTGCACAGGGATAGCCAGTGAGTATCTATATAGAATGCGCACCAGGGCGGTTATAGGTATATATTTAGCATGCGCTCCAGGGCGGCTATCAGTACGTATATAGCACGTACACCAGGGCGACGATAGGTACGTATTTAGCACGTGCACCGGAACGACAATAGGAACATATTTAGCATTTGCATCAGGCTGGCGATAGTGACGTATTTAGCATTTGCACCGGGGCGGCGATAGGTACGTATGTAGCATTCGCAACGGGGCGGCGATAGGTACGTATGCAGCATTCGCACTAGGGCGGCGATAGGTACGTATGCAGCATTCGCACTAGGGCGGCGATAGGTACGTATGTAGCATGTGCACTTGGGCAGCGATAGGCACTTATTTAGTATGCATACCGGGGCAGCAATAGGTACTTATATAGTATCTGCCTGGGGCGGCGATAGGTATGTATATTGTATGTGAACCGGGGTGGCGATAGATATGTATATAGTATGAACACCGGGGTGGAGATAAGTACCTATATAGAAGGCGCAGATAGATGTGGTACTTTTTATAGAAATATGTCATACTATTTCCCTGCGCAACGTAGGAGAAATGGTGAGGAAGAATCAGCTTTCGCAAAAGGCAAAATTAGAAAGTAGCGGTGAAATGGGGCGACCAGGGAAGAGAAAGGTAGAAAGATGAAGAGACGGCTACAGAGAAGGGGAGAAATAGAAGTTTGAATATAAAGATGTTACACACGCGATTTTTCTTCAATTATGTCTTTATGACCCCGAGCAACGCCGGGTAGCCCCACTAGTCTCTTATATAAAGGGCAGTTGTCTGTTTGTATGTTTGTTTGTATGTCCAGTATCTCCTCAAAATCTACCCGACGACATGTCAATCTACAGGACCGCACAAATCCCGGATGTAAAATATCTAAAAATCGCGAAAATCGATTCACTCGCTGACAGTCAACCGGACCACTTTCCGACAAAAGGTAGCAGTTTTTTCCGTATTTTACACGAAATTTCAACGTTAATATGTAGTAAATTCGAAATAATCTAATGTATTTATGTACTAATCCGATAAAAATGCAGAGTCACTGTAAACATCCCATAATCCCTTGCCGGATGTACCCGGTCTTGCCCTAAATTGTGTCCGGTTGTATCAGATCATCCAATAACTTCTGTCCGGTTGCATCAATAACAACATAGGAATCCTACGGTAAGAGTGTGTAGTGAAACAAGGGTTGCTCAATCACATCCGCACCTGTCCCATAATCCCTTGCCGGATGTACCCGGTCTTGCCCTAAATTGTGTCCGGTTATATCAGGTCATCATGACGTCAGAGAGTGGCAGTTTTCCTTTCTGTCATTTTTCCCTCTTACACTTTCTTTCTTAATTATTAATAGACGATAATATTCCCCCCCCCCCTCCCTCCCTGTGGCCGTTCTGTTATCATGATAGGAATTACCTCCTCCTTTCAGGCCAAATTATGGGGGGGGGGGGGTACGGTATTCGCCGGTGTGAGCATTACCTCCTCCTTTTTTGAGAAGTGTAGGGGTAGGGTAGTATCGGTTCCGTTGTCATGATGCACTGATGCCATGCATTACCTCCTCCTTTTTTGAGAAGTGTAGATGTAGAATAGTATCGGTTCCGTTATCATGATGTGCTCATCCCATGAATTACCTCCTCCTTTTTTGAGAAGTGTAGGGGTAGGGTCGTATCGGTTCCGTTGTCATGATGCCCTCATCCCATGCATTATCTCCTCCTTTTTTGAGAAGTGTTGAGGTAGGGTCGTATCGGTTCCGTTGTCATGATGCCCTCATCCCATGCATTATCTCCTCCTTTTTTGAGAAGTGTTGAGGTAGGGTCGTATCAGTTCCGTTGTCATGATGCCCTCATCCCATGCATTATCTCCTCCTTTTTTGAGAAGTGTTGAGGTAGGGTCGTATCGGTTCCGTTGTCATGATGCCCTCATCCCATGCATTTTCTCCTCCTTTTTTGAGAAGTGTTGAGGTAGGGTCGTATCGGTTCCGTTGTCATGATGCACTATTCCCATGCATTACCTCCTCCTTTTTTGAGAGGTGTAGAGGTAGGGTCGTATCGGTTCCGTTGTCATGATGCACTATTCCCATGCATTACCTCCTCCTTTTTTGTAGCAGTGTAGAGGTAGGGTATGTGTGGGTACCCTGCTGCCTGACGAAGTATGTGTGGGTACCCTGCGACCGCACGAAGTATGTATAGGTACCCTGCGACCGCACGAAGTATGTGTGGGTACCCTTCGACCGCACGAAGTATTTGTGGGTACCCTGCGACTGCACGAATATGTGTAGGTACCCTGCGACCAGACGAAGTATTTGTGGGTACCCTGCGACCGGACGAAGTATGTGTGGGTACCCTGCGACCGCACGCCGTATGTGTGGGTACCCTGCTGCCTGACGAAGTATGTGTGGGTACCCTGCTGCCTGACGAAGTATGTGTGGGTACCCTGCGACCGCACGAAGTACGTGTGGGTACCCTGCGACCGGACGAAGTATGTGTGGGTACCCTGCGACCGGACGAAGTATGTGTGGGTACCCTGCGACCGCACAAAGTATTTGTAGGTACCCTGCGACCGCACGAAGTATGTGTTTGTACCCTGCGACCTAACGAAGTATGTGTGAGTAACCTGCGACCGCACGAAGTATGTGTGGGTACCCTGCGACCGCACGAAGTATGTGTGGGTACCCTGCGACCGCTTGAAGTATGTGTGGGTACCCTGCGACCGCACGAAGTATGTGTTGGTACCCTGCGACCGGCCGAAGTATGTATAAGTACCCTGCGACCGCACGAAGTATGTGTTGGTACCCTGCGACCGCACGAAGTATGTGTGGGTACCCTGCGACCGCACGAAGTATGTGTGGGTACCCTGCGACCGCACGACGTATGTGTGGGTACCCTGCGACCGCACGAAGTATTTGTGGGTACCCTGCGACCGCACGAATATGTGTGGGTACCCTGCGACCGAACGATGTATGTGTGGGTACCCTGAGACCGGACAAAGTATGTGTTGGTACCCTGCGACCGCACGAAGTATGTGTGGGTACCCTGCGACCGCACGAAGTATGTGTGGGTACCCTGCGACCGCACGAAGTATGTGTGGGTACCCTGCCACCGCACAGAGTATGTGTGGGTACCCTGCGACCGGACGAAGTATGTGTGGGTACCCTGCTGCCTGACGAAGTATGTGTGGGTACCCTGCGACCGGACGAAGTATGTGTGGGTACCCTGCGACCGGACAAAGTATGTATAGGTACCCTGCGACCGGACGAAGTATGTGTGGGTACCCTGCGACCGGACGAAGTATGTGTGAGTACCCTGCGACCGGACGAAGTATGTGTGAGTACCCTGCGACCGCACGAAATATTTGTGGGTACCCTGCGACCGCACGAAGTATGTGTGGGTACCCTGCGACCGGACGAAGTATGTATAGGTACCCTGCGACCGCACGAAGTATGTGTGGGTACCCTGCGACCGGACGAAGTATGTGTGGGTACCCTGCGATCGCACGAAGTATGTGTGGGTACCCTGTGATTGAACGAAGTATGTGTGGGTACCCTGCGACCGAACGAAGTATGTGTGGGTACCCTGCGACCGCACGAAGTATTTCTGAGTACCCTGCGACCGCACGAAGTATGTGTAAGTACCCTGCTGCCTGACGAAGTATGTGTGAGTACCCTGCAACCGCACGAAGTATTTGTTGGTACCCTGCAACCGCACGAAGTATGTGTGGGTACCCTGCGACCGCACAAAGTATGTGTGGGTACCCTGCGACCGGACGAAGTATGTATAGGTACCCTGCGACCGCACGAAGTATGTGTGGGTACCCTGCGACCGGACGAAGTATGTGTGGGTACCCTGCGACCGCACGAAGTATGTGTGGGTACCCTGTGACCGAACGAAATATGTGTGGGTACCCTGCGACCGCACAAAGTATGTGTGATTACCCTGCGACCGGACGAAGTATTTGTGGGTACCCTGCGTCCGGACAAAGTATGTGTGGGTACTCTGCGACCGGACGAAGTATGTGTTGGTACTCTGCGACCGGACGAAGTATGTGTTGGTACCCTGCGACCGCACGAAGTATGTGTGGGTACCCTGCGACCGCACGAAGTATGTGTGGGTACCCTGCGACCGCACGAAGAATGTGTGGGTACCCTGCGACCGGACGAAGTATGTGTGGGTACCCTGCGACCGGACGAAGTATGTGTGGGTACCCTGCGATCGCACGAAGTATGTGTGGGTACCCTGCGACCGGACGAAGTATGTGTGAGTACCCTGCAACCGCACGAAGTATTTGTGGGTACCCTGCGACCGCACGAAGTATGTGTGGGTACCCTGCTGCCTGACGAAGTATGTGTGGGTACCCTGCGACCGCACGAAGTATGTGTGGGTACCCTGCGACCGGACGAAGTATGTGTGGGTACCCTGCGACCGGACGAAGTATGTGTGGGTACCCTGCGACCGGACGAAGTATGTGTGGGTACCCTGCGACCGCACGAAGTATGTGTGGGTACCCTGTGACCGAACGAAATATGTGTGGGTACCCTGCGACCGAACGAAATATGTGTGGGTACCCTGCGACTGCACGAAATATTTGTGGGTACCCTGCGACCGCACGTATATGTGTGGGTACCCTGCGATTGTACGAAGTATGTATGGGTACCCTGCGACCGGACGAAGTATGTGTGGGTACCCTGCGACCGCATGAAGTATGTGTGGGTACCCTGCGACCGCATGAAGTATGTGTGGGTACCCTGCGACCGCACGAACTATGTGTGGGTACCCTGCGACCGCACGAACTATGTGTGGGTACCATGACGTCAGAGAGTGGCAGGAAGAAATTCACTCACACTACAACCATTTTTTTCTTTCTTTCTTTTTTCGCGCTCACTCCCACACTTTCTTTCTTAATTATTAATAGACGCTAATATTCCCCCTCCCTCCCTATGGCTGTTCTGTTATCATGATAGGCATTCCCTCCTCCTTTCGGGGGGGTGTCGGCATTCGCCGGTGTGAGCGCTTCAGGTGAAATTTGGAGGAGGGAAATGTCGGCATTCGGCGGTATGAGCGATCGCCTGTGGGGCGCCTCAGGCGAAATTTGGGGATGGGGCGTATTGGCATACGCCGGTGATGCAGGCGAAATTTGGGGGAGGGGGAGTGTCGGTATTCGCCGGTGTCAGCGCCTCAGGCGAAATTTGGGGGGAGTCGTCGGTGAGACAGATCCCGACCTTGGGGGTATATCAACCGGTACTTTAGGGGAGAGGAAGTGAGCTAAAGGAAAAGGGATTAAAAAATAAAATGATAATCTGATTTTTGATTCGACAGTGTAAGATCGACACCTATCGGATAGGACAAGATATACACTTGATCTCAAGGCAATAAGGCCGAGAACAGATACTACACTTTGATCTTAGCCAAAAGACCGAGAAACATCCGAAATTCAAAAATTTAATGTGATTTACGGGACTATTTATAACCAATCTACACCTGAAGAGCGGTCTATCCACTAGACACTGTTCAAATTACATTAATAAATTAACGAGTAATAATAACTATGATTTTCTTTGAACAAACATTGTATAATACTATTTAACAAGTTCTTAAATGAGTTTTGATGAGCAACAATGAATTTTAGACTCCCTAGGCCGTTTTTCTCTAATTCTGTTTAGTGTAGTATCTGTTTTGATTATGCACTCCATAATCGTCTTGGCTTCATTCCGCCGGTCTATGGAAAAACGATTCACTCGCTGACAGTCAACCGGACCACTTTCCGACAAAAGGTAGCAGTTTTTTCGTATTTTACACCACTTTTTCAACGTTAATATGTAGTAAATTCGAAATAATCTAATGTATTTATGTACTAATCCGATAAAAATGCAGAGTCACTGTAAACATCCCATAATCCCTTGCCGGATGTACCCGGTCTTGCCCGACATTCAGCCCGGTTGTATCAGATCATCCAATAACTTCTGTCCGGATAAATCAATAACAACATAGGAATCCTACGTTATAAGTGTGTAGTGAAACAAGGGTTGCTCAATCACATCCGCACCTGTCCAATAATCCCTTGCTGGATGTACCCGGTCTTGCCCTAAATTGTGTCCGGTTATATCAGGTCATAGAACTCGGCGTTGTCCGGGAAAAAAGTGCTCAATGTCCTAGATAGAGCTACTGTAGAGATAGGTTTGCATAATATCTTAACAGCATCTACGCTGAAAAGGATGGGGGGATCGATAAGAGTTATTTCAGTAGTGCTCAGGAGGCCTCTTTGATTTTCAAATACTCGGCGTTGTCCGGGAGAAAAGTGCTCAATGTCCTAGATAGAGCTACTGTAGTGATAGGTTTGGAAAATATTTTAAAGCCATCTTCGTTCCCCTTTGGACTATTTGGCAGATCAAAAGGATAGGATACCTAAGTGATTTCAGTAGTCCTCAGGAGGCCTCCTTTGTTATCAAAGTACTCGGCGTTGTCCGGGAGAAAAGTGCTCAATATCCTAGATAGCGCTACTGTAGTAATAGGTTTGGAAAATATTTTAACGCCATCTTCGTTCCCCTTTGGACTATTTCGCAGATCAGAAGGAGAGAGGATACCTAAGTAATTTCAGTAGTCCTCAGGAGGCCTCCTTGATTATCAAAGTACTCGGCGTTGTCCGGGAGATAATTGCTCAATGTCCTAGATAGAGCTACTGTAGTGATAGGTTTGGATAATATTTTAACAGCATCTACGCTGAAAAGGATGGGGGAATCGATAAGAGTGATTTCAGTAGTGCTCAGGAGGCCTCCTTGATTTTCAAAGTACTCGGCGTTGTCCGGCAGAAAAGTGCTCAATATCCTAGATAGAGCTACTGTAGTGATAGGTTTGGAAAATATTTTAATGCCATCTTCGTTTCCCTTTGGACTATTTGGCAGATCAGAAGGAGAGAGGATACCTAAGTTATTTCAGTAGTGCTCATGAGGCCTCTTTTATTTTTAAAGTACTCGGCGTTGTCCGGGAGAAAATTGTTCAATGTCCTAGATAGAGCTACTGTAGTGATAGGTTTGGATAATATTTTAAGAGCATCTACGCTGAAAACCTATTTAGCATTCGCACCGCAACAGCAATAGGTACGTATTTAGCATTCAGCGGTGGCGATAGGAAGTATATAGCATGTGCACATGGGCGGCAATAAATACGTATATAGCATGCGCATCGGGAGTATAAAAAAAATTTGGGGGGAGGCAAAACATTTATTTTGTCTTTTATCTTTTTCATTGAAAATATTTATGTGTATGGGGGAGAATGAAAAAAAAAAATTTTCGGGGGAGGGGGCTAAAAAATTTTTTTTTTTTTCTTTTTTAAAATAAAAATATTTCTATGTATGGGGGGAACATAAAATTTTTGGGGTGTAAGGGGGTCAAAAATTTTTTTTTTTTTTTTCCTTTAAATTAAAAATATTTCTAAGTATGTGGGAGGATAGAAAAAAAATTTTCTTGTGGGGAGGCAAAAAAATGTATTTTTTTCTGTTTGTAACTAAAAATATTTATATTTATGATAGTGACAATACATAAATGAACACTATTTTGTTTTTCTAACACGACAAGGCCGAATAAATATAAGTTCTTACGTATGCGAACTGGGCTGGAGATTGGTACATATATAGTATGTGTACCCTTGCAGAGATAGGTAAGTATGTAGTATGCGCACCAGAGCCGCGATAGGTACGAATATAGTATGCACACCGGGTCGGCGATAGGTTTATATATAGTATGTGTACCGGTGTGGCAATAGGTACTATATAGTAGTGCATAGGGGTGGCTATAGCTACGTATTTAGCATTCGCACCGGGGTTGCGATAGGTATGTATTCAGCAATCGCACCGGGGTGGCGATATGTACATATTTAGTATTCGCACTGGGGCAGTGATAGGTACATATGGTGTATGAACACCTGGGCGGCAATTGTGGGGAAAGAACAGCTTTCGCAAAAGGCAAAATTAGAAAGTAGCGGTGAAATGCGGCGACCAGGGAAGAGAAAGGTAGAAAGATAAAGAGACGGCTATAGAGAAGGGGGGGGGGGGAGAAATAGAAGTTTGTATATAAAGATGTTACACACACGATTTTTCTTCAATTATATGTTTTAATGACCCCGAGCAACGCCGGGTAGCCCCGCTAGTCTATTATATAAAGGGCAGTTGTCTGTATGTCTGTTTGTTTGTATGTCCAGCTACTCAAAAACTACTCGGCAAACTGTCAACAAGTCGACATCTTTAGGACCGGACAACACCTGGGAGCATAATATCTCAAAATTACAAAAAAAAAAAATGTCCCCGGGGGTCAACGGGGCCAGTTTTCGGGGTCGGGTCTGGTTTTTTAAAACTTTTTCAATGTTATTTACTGGTGATTTTGAAATAAGCCAATGTATTCATGTAACAACTTGATAAAAATGCACTGTCCGGTTGTATCAAGTAATCCCATAACTTCTGTCCGGATCTATCAATAAAAGTGAAACAAGGGTTGCTCAATCACATCCGCACCTAAACTTATATCTTTTAAAATAAAAATAGTTCTTTGGAGGGAGGGGGGGGGAGAATGTTTGGGACGCGGGTGGGGTGGGGGGAATATCTTCATCCTGCGGGGGTGCTTATACAATATAGGACCCGGGTGCTTCTGCAGAATAGGAACCATGGGTGCTTATGCAGTATAGGGACCAGGGGTGCTTCTACAACATAGGACCCAGCACCGGGGGTGCTTCTACAATATAGAACCCGAATGCTTCTACAGAATAGGGACCATGGGTGTTTATGCAGTATAGGCACCGGGGGTGCTTCTACAGTATAGGATCCAGAGGCTTCTGCAGTACAGGCACAGGGTGGGTTGCTTCTGCAGTATAGCCACCGGGGCGCTTCTACAGTATAGGACCCAGCACCGGGGGGGGGGGGCTTCGTCAATTTAGGACCCAGAGGCTTTGGCGTTGTCCGGGGAAAAAAGTGCTCAATATCCTATTTTGCTTGCGGAGAGGAGAGGAGGAGAAGGGAGAGCCCCGGGCAACGCCGGGTACCCCTGCTAGTCTATTATATAAAGGGCAGTTGTCTGTATGTTTGTTTGTTTGTTTGTTTGTATGTCCAGCTACTCCTCAAAAACTACTCGCCAAACTGTCAACAAGTTGACATCTTTAGGACCGCACATATCCTGGGATCATAATATCTCAAAATTACAAAAAAAAAAATGTCCCCGGGGGTCAACGAGGCCAGTTTTCGGGGGCGGGTCTGGTTTTTTGAAACTTTTTCAACGTTATTTACTGGTGATTTTGAAATCAGCCAATGTATTCATGTAACAACTTGATAAAAATGCACTGTCCGGTTGTATCAAGTCATCCCATAACTTCTGTCCGGATGTATCGATAACAGTGAAACAAGGGTTGCTCAATCACATCCGCACCTAGCAACCTAAACTTATATCTTTTAAAATAAAAATAGTTCTTTGGGGGGAGGGGGGGAGAATGTTTGGGACGCGGGTGGGGTGGGGGGAATTTGGGGGGGGGGGGTAGGGGGGGTAGGGGGGGGGGGGATTATCAACATCTTCATCCTGTGGGGGTGCATATACAATATAGGACCCGGGTGCTTCTGCAGAATAGGAACCATGGGTTCTTATGCAGTATAGGGATCAGGGGTACTTCTACAGTATAGGGACCAGGGGTGCTTCTACAGCATAGGACCCAGCACCGGGGGTGCTTCTACAGAATAGGGACCATGGGTGTTTATGCAGTATAGGCACCGGGGGTGCTTCTACAGTATAGGATCCAGAGGCTTCTGCAGTACAGGCACGGGGGGGGGGGGTGCTTCTGCAGTATAGCCACCGGGGCGCTTCTACAGTATAGGACCCAGCACCGGGGGTGCTTTTACAGTATAGGACCCAGCACCGGGGGGGTGGGCTTCGTCAATTTAGGACCCAGAGGCTTCGGCGTTGTCCGGGAAAAAATTTTGCTAGAGGAGAGGAGGAGGAGGGAGAGCCCCGGGCAACGCCGGGTACCCCTGCTAGTCTATTATATAAAGGCCAGTTGTCTGTATGTCTGTCTGTTTATCTGTTTGTTTGTATGGCCAGCTACTCCTCAAAAACTACTCGGCAAACTGTCGACAAGTCGATATCTTTAGGACCGGACAACACCTGGGAGCATAATATCTCAAAATTACAACAAAAAAAAATGTCCCCGGGGGTCAACGGGGCCAGTTTTCGGGGGCGGGTCTGGTTTTTTGAAACTTTTTCAATGTTATTTACTGGTGATTTTGAAATAAGCCAATGTATTCATGTAACAACTTGATAAAAATGCACTGTCCGGTTGTATCAAGTCATCCCATAACTTCTGTCCGGATCTATCGATAACAGTGAAACAAGGGTTGCTCAATCACATCCGCACCTAGCAACCTAAACTTATATCTTTTAAAATAAAAATAGTTCTTTGGGGGGAGGGGGGGAATTTTTGGGGGACGGGTGGTAGGGGTGGGGGGAATTATCAACATCTTCATCCTGCGGGGGTGCTTATACAATATAGGACCCGGAGGCTTCTGAAGTATATGGACCTGGGCGGGGGGTTCTTCTGCAGTATAGGCACCAGGGGTGCATCTACAGTACAGGACCCAGCACCGGGGGTGCGTATACAATATAGGACCCGGGTGCTTCTGCAGAATAGGGACCATGGGTTCTTATGCAGTATAGGGGCCAGGGGTACTTCTACAGTATAGGGACCAGGGGTGCTTCTACAGCATAGGACCCAGCACCGGGGGTGCTTCTACAATATAGGACCCGAATGCTTCTACAGAATAGGGACCATGGGTGTTTATGCAGTATAGGCACCGGGGGTGCTTCTACAGTATAGGATCCAGAGGCTTCTGCAGTATAGCCACCGGGGCGCTTCTACAGTATAGGACCCAGCACCGGGGGTGCTTTTACAGTATAGGACCCAGCACCGGGAGGGGGGGATTCGTCAATTTAGGACCCAGAGGCTTCGGCGTTGTCCGGGAAAAAAGTGCTCAATATCCTATTTTGCTTGAGGAGAGGAGGAGGAGGGAGAGCCCCGGGCAACGCCGGGTACCCCTGCTAGTATTAATATAAAATAACGTCTCAATCGGTGAAGTTAAAAAAAAGAGGAGAAAGAAGAAAACATCTCCAACTGGAATGTTGAAAAAAAAACGTGTCAATTTGAAGGAAGAAAGTAAAAAAAAAAAGAAATAAAAACGTCTCATTATAGAAATAGAGTGATGGATTTCTTTCAGAATTCTTTTTATACGGTGAGGGGGTTGTCTGACTTGCTATTTGTTTTCCGGCTTTACTCCAACACTTTAAATGGTTTCGTCAGGCAGTTTTTTTTTTACTCACTAACTTTTGTGTGAGGTGATGGATATTTATATAGATACAAGTAAATACAGAATGTTTTTTATCTGTGATGCTATGGACGTACGAGGAGAAGGGGGCAAACCCTGAACGGTGATGAGAAATGAATCACGGGAGGAAGGGAGCCGTCGGAGTTAGGATTGGTGGAAAGACAATGGGGTAAATGATTCACCAACTTACACGAAGACGATCGGGGAAATAGGATGGGTAATCAACAAGGAATGGCGCGGAAGTGGTCAGTTTCTATTGTTCAGAGGGTTGGTGACTAAAACAAAAAAAAAAAAGATATAGGATTTCCGGTTGGCAGTTAAAAGATTGAGGAATGAGAGTTAAGCAGATAGCGGAGGTGAACAATTCGGTCGGCAGAGCTCGGCAAAGACTTAGCAAGTGATGACATTGATAGCCTCAGCAGACAATTTAATCTCAGTTAACTAAGATGTGGACGTTAGCGTTTGAAGGGTCCTTTTCCACGACGGTATCACACACTCACCCAGGGATCCAGAACTTATACATAATGTATCTGAGTTTGTGTTTTTTCTTGTGAGTTGCGTTGTTTGTTTTTCTAAACTTGTAAACCAGTGCTTGTGCCCTCAACAATTTGTCAATGGAATAGATGACAACGATGAAGATCATAAAAAAATCACGGCACACACAACGTTGGGGTTGCCAGTAGGGCAGCATGTGGTTCTACATATCATAGAGCGGAAAGTGAACCCCCTTACTTAAAAAAAAACAAACACATTTTTTAAAAAGTATGGAGTAGCAGAATTGTGTATAAAGGATAGAACTGAGTATCTTGCATGAACGGAGAAAAGTTAAGATGGGTGCGTGTGTGGAGTACCTGCTGTTTAGTACGTGCAACTTGGCTGTGCCTTATGTGTGTGTTTGCAAAGAAAAAGAAATAATTTTTATGTATAAGCCATTACGCGTGCGTGTTTGAAGTACACACTGTTTAATGTCTTTTAGCTGACGACTATATGTATGTAATCATTATGTGCGCATGCGTGAAATATAGGCAGTTGATTGAGACTGTGTTGCGTCATTGCTGGAATTGACGACTGTGTGGTGTCACCACTGTTTTGACCTGGTCTGTTCTCATGACCATGATGCTGTCTGCCGACCTTGCCACTAGCCCATCACTGGAGAGGCCAGAGTATCGTTAGCTTGCTGTTCTTTTTATGTACTTAATGATTGCCTCTAAATCAGTTTGTTTTTGGAGGGGAAAGATTTTGTAATCCGAAACCTTTGGAGTTCGATCATGAGGAAGTTATAGAAAGCTCCTCACATGATCTAGGGTTTCCAATTCGTTTTAGAAATTAAAAACCGAAATCAATTTTGAGATGATTCACGGTCCAACCACAAGGGTGTAGTAGAGAACTCTGGCAGACGTGAGAAGCAAAAACTTGAATCGAGTGGTAGAAATAGTCTTAACTTACCTTCTAGCCGCCATAAAAGGGCCCGTCTCTGTCTGGCATGCACAACCTGGATATGAGAAATAACAAGTGCATTTATGTGCATCGACGATGTGTGACCGGTGTGATTTTTCCTTCCATAAAAGATGAGTCTAATAGAAGTTGTCAGTCACGTTTTAGCACTCGAAGGGCTAATATCATTGAGTGATAGAGATCAGTATTGAAAATGGTGTTGTTGGAGAAAAGTCTACTATGTGATAGAGATTTTGTGGCAAACATGTTGCTGCATTGAATATTGTGTCACCTGAGAAGAGTATACCATGTAACAAAGTTCCAGTTGTAAGCACATTGCTTCCATCTACAAAGCTCCCCCCTCTTTTTAAAAAATTTCATTCAGAATCACATGGAGTCCAATCCGCTTCAGAATTCTTTTTCCTGGAGCCGATGTTTGCACAAAAATGTCATAGTTTTTTTTATTTATTAAGATGTTTTTTTTTTGTTTTTTTTAGGTGTGTCTTAATTTTTAGTCTTCTTATTAGTTTTAACGTATAGGGTTTAAATCCTATAAACATAATTAAAATTACCTTTGGAAAAAAAAAAAAAAAATATGTAATGTTACGAGGCAGGATGCAGGTTTTGAACCCGGCTTGTTGGCAGACGGGTTTGAGGACAAAATAAAAAGAGCCAAAAACAAGGATTATTTTGGAAAATAAACGAACAAAGAAAAAAACATTCCTGGTCTATGACATAAGTAGGTTAAAAGAACATGGCCAGCAAAGAATGGTATTATCCAAAACAGCGGGGAATAGGTCAGCTGTTGACCTCCGAGGTGAGATCGGATGATGTAAGAAAAAGTTATTTAACTTGTGCGCAATGGACGCCAAGGGCAGAAAAGGACTTAACAAATATCTGACCGGTAAAAAAGTGGAGAGGGTCGGTGTGTCAACCAGTGAAGTCCGAGGCTCGTTTGTGAATGCATTCAACTGTGGAATAAAAAATATCTGTTATAACCAATGAAAAAAGAAAACTGTTTCGCTTATCTTTTCTATCACATCAAGGGGAACAACTCTGCCAAAAACAACAAAAAAAAAACGAGAAAATAAATTGATTTAATTTCATTACATTTGATGGATAGGATTACCTAAACTGGCAGTCAAGACCGAGTCTATTGTGTAGCACTTATCATTAGACATTTCTCTGCATTTCTTTTTTTTTTTTTTTAATTTTGCCTAAAAAAAGTTAGACATATTTTGATTAAATTAATGTTCTCAAATTGAAACTGTTTATTTTATACGACTTGGACATGTGAGCAAATTGCTTTTCTTGAGTTTATGAGCACAACTGAACCATAATACTTGCCTTTTTCTTTCAAAACTTTAATTCAAGCCATAAGTTACGTTCTATTTGTTAGTTTAAAGGATTCAAAATCACATGGGAGGAAGTGATAAGGATGGATTTGGACTGAGATAGGTTAGTTTGGACGTCAATTTTTAAAATCCGTCCTATACACGGCAGCATTTTAAACTTGAATACAAAGATTTTGTGTAGTTAAATATATATATTAAAATAAAATGCCTTTGGGAAACAAACATTTATTGACTCAGCTGTAGTTACTACTAGTAAAATAGATTTGATAAGATAGATTAAATAGACAAGATCAGATAGAATAACTTACTGTTTGTAATCTTATCTGTCTTGGCCCGATTACAACTCAGCACTTCTAGTTAATAAATCAGATATGGTTCAACTGGTGATGACCTTCACCTCCAAGCTTAGACATGTTCAGTAGCTCACTCAATTCAAGACAAATTCAAGACGACAAAGGGAGCTTGGAACTTGATTTATTCCTGACTACACTCCTACCCCCCCTCCATCGATCACTCTCTTCAGATATCGGCATTGTATCTGATTCTATGCTCCGTAATTGGTTCAATTAACTGGCCCAATTTCTTTTTGTGTCTTGCAACAGGACACTTGCTGTAGTTTGGCCAAACTTCACTTGCTTATATGTCTGGATATTAACCATCACAATCTGGTTCAGCCAACGACGCAACTGCCGATGCTTTGATTATATTTTCTGGCTTTTCACTAGCACTTCTGGTCCTGTTAATTGTGTGACGGCTTAGTTTGTCTGTGAACTACTTCACTTGCTCAGCCGTTGACTCTACCAGTCCAGACGCCATTTGTGCTTTATAAGTGGTAAGACACAAATATGAAGAAATGAATGGATGAAATGTATCCGGCATAATCACATTGTCACACCGGTTTCCGTTAGATCACTGAAGTTAAACGACATTGAGCCTAGTCAGTACTAAATGGGTGACCATTTGGGAATAGCAGGCACTGTATGTGCTGTCGGCTTATCTTGGCATTGTTTTGAGTCGTCTTGTACTTCTCCTTGCCACTGGAATCAAGCAGTGCCGACTCAGGAGAGTCGTGGTTTGGGATTGTACAACCCTTGCTTCACAATTACATTCGCAGAGACCCTTACAGAGGGTATCCATTGTCTCTCAAGACTGAATGAACGCTATGAAATGGATGAAAGCTATTCTATGTAGAGCAACAATAATAAATTACTATGAAATGAGGTTTTAATCGTCTGTCGCTAACACCGATGTCGGTAAGCGGTTCTCCATTTAAATTTTCTGTTTTGTGTTTTCGTCTCGTCAAATCCAAGGGCAGATAACTCGTGCTTCCAAATGTTTCTTGGCAAAGGAGATAACTTTAGGATACAAAAGTTGTTACCCTTTAAATATAAAAATATTTAATTCTCCTTTAAATATTAAATATTATTATTAGGTGGCATGTATTCATCTAATACCATTCAACTCAGCATCTGTATCCTGCCCATCACTTCATCCTTTCTTCTTCTTTCGTTTGCTTCACAGCATCTCACTGTTAGATCACCAGCTCGGTTGAGAAAAGCCATGCTAATGTTTTGTTGTCTAGCACAGCTATGCAGGCTTCGCCGTTGGGTGGTCGATGTTTAAGGCATGACTCGATGATATGGTCTACTGTCTGTTCAGAGTGACCACAGTCGCAGATAGCCGAGTCCCTGAGTCCGCATCCTTTAATTTATCTGCTGCCTGCCATTCCTCCGTCCAGCGACGTTTCAGCCAGATTCGTTTTGTGACGTCACCAGGTGTTGAAAGCAGGAGCTGGTGGGCATGCTCCGAGAATGGGTGTCGTGACTTCAGGCGAGCTCGTGGAGGGATCTTTGTGGCGAGCTTGTGGAGAAGATGGTCCTCATCGATGGTGGCTTTTCTTGAAAGTGCAAGGACATCCGCCTCACGGCGTAGGATTGGTGGTGCGATTCTGGCGAGTATCGGTAGTTGGTTGATTGGTGTGGTGCGCAAGCAGCTAGAGACTGTGCGTAAGGCGGTGTTGAGTGTTACGTCCAGCTTCTTGGTGTGGGAGCTCCTGCACCAGGCTGGGGAGTAGTACTCAGCGGTGGAGAAGACCAATGCCTGGATAGATATGCGCAGTGTCTTAGTTGAGGCACCCCAGGTGGTACCAGCTAGGCGGCATATTAGAGCGACACGGGCCAATGTCTTGGCAGACAGGTTTTCCAGGTATTGGCGGAACGTCAGCGTGCGATCAAGCTTGACCCGATGTACATCAGGGCAGCCTGGAACTGGAATCTTTTGTTGCCAACTATGATGATAAGCTCGTGGCTTGACCTTCGGTTGTTTAGATGGTATGCGGTGGACGTGGTCTTGGCCACGGAGAGCTTAAGGCGCCAGTTTGTCAGGTAGCTTGACAGGGTGTTCATATCAGCCGTAAGCCCCAGTTCGATCATCTCCCAGCTCTTGTTGGACAGAAGGATGGCCAGGTCGTCAGCATATCCATATTTCTAGGACAGCGTGTCTGAGAGGTCGTTAAACAGCATTGGAGCAAGTACAGAGCCTTGTGAGACACCATTTTTGAGCCGTCGGAGTCTGCTGTGTTGGCTGTTGCTGGTGAAGCTGCGGTTAGTCAGCATTTCCATGTGTCGGCTCGGGATTGTCTGTAGGAGCTTTAGGTGGAGTCCACGGAGCCAGACAGTATCGTACGCTGCTGTGAGATCGAGGAGAACGACGCCTGCCTTCTCACCTCGTTGGAAGGAATCCTCGGTATCTTGGGTGAGGAGGGTTACCTGGTCCACGGTGGACCTTCCGTGACGGAAGCCAGCTTGCTCTTTTGGCAGTATTGGGTCAATCACTGGATCGAGGCGCGCATGAAGGAGACGCTCCATGATCTTGTATGGCACGCAGAGAAGGGCGATGGGGCAATTTTCCTTTGGGTCATCCAGCAGCTTGTTGGGCTTCGAGAGAGCGATGACCTTGGCTCGTCGCCATATCTTCAGGAGCTTGGATGTGCGGAAGCAGAGGGAGCAAAAAGATCGAAGCCACTCTGTGGCCTTGCTACTCTGGTGAAGGATGAACTTAGGATGGATGTTGTCGATCCCAGCTGCTTTGTGTGGCTTCAGGTGTTTGATAGCCGATTTGATCTCGTCCTTGGTGAAGTCTCCAGAGAGGTTGGCATTAGCACTGGGGGCCCTGTATAGGTCGTTCACTTCGCTGATAGTGTTTCTGGTGAACTCCTTGTCGGGATTGGGGAACCTCCCATTGGTGATCAGCTGCGCTGCAATGGCGTCGGCAGTGATGGGGCACGGTTTTGCTTTTGTTGCCTGGCCTGTCAGCTTGTTGATGGTCTGCCATGCTTGACGGCTGGAGTGGGTGAAGTCGATTGATTCGATGGTCTCGGTTCACCTCTCTCTGTATTTGTTGTTGGGGCGGGTCATGAGGTCTGTGGCAGCTCTGTCCCTCTCGGCCTTGGTTTTAGCCTCGTTGTGGGCGTGCAGGAGTTTCTCGCACTCTTCGTCCCAGCAGAGTACATAGTTCTTTCGGACTCCCCGCTTTAGACTGCTTCCAGCGACCCCAGCGTCCAGCGACTTCATCCCTGAACCAAGCCCAGTAACTGATGTCTCTTGTGATCGACTTATCCTTCTCAGGACAAACCTTTCTTTTTCAGTAAACTACAATAATCTTGCGATTTATCTGTCCTTCCCATAAAAAAAACATTCTGTGCTTTTCAAGATAATTTCCTCTTTCAGTTTTAACCTTCGTGTAATGCCCATACTCTGCCAGCAGCATTGCAAAAGCGATAACACCTCATTGCGATATCTACCCTTCGACCATCAACATTGGAGGAGCAACCTGACTAGACACCCCACGCCAACCTTCCTATGATGCTGAGAGTTGAACTAAACTTTTTTGCTTCCTGTCACTTTTACGGCCAAATAAAACCGGTTATTTGTTATAACTTTAATTTCTGTGTTTGTCGTCTTTCTTTACCATTACCATATTTTGTCTTTTGTTGGGACGACCTTTACTGCTCATGGCCTGCAACAGTTTTAATATAAACATTTTGTTGTTCCGAACTGCGTGCCATGAATAAATTGACTTCCAGATTTATGGCTTTAATAATAATAGATTTGACAATTCTTCATTTTCCCCTCATCTGTACGTTGTACGCGTGCACACCGAGCCCGGATTCAAACAGTGTTTAATATGACCTATTTTTCATCAGTTTTTGTAGTCGTTTCGTTTGGAGCGTTGGATAAGAGAGGTTGATGGTTCTATCACCACTGACTCCCAGAATTTTTCTTTTATAACGGTGAACTAAATATACAAAGGGTGGGAGCGACCGCGAAGACAGGGTTAGTACTTACTTTTTCCCCGGGCAACGGGGATGGCTGAAAACAGTGGGGTGAGGAAGAGGAGGGGGTCGGGATGAGAGGGCGACTGGGGAAAATACAGCTTTTGCTTTGGACAAACGGGGAAGAGAGGAATTGTTACACTTTTTCCTGTAGAGGGGAGGGGGAAGAGCCCCGGGCAACGCCGGGTACCCCTGCTAGTCTTATATAAATAGAGATTTTTTCCGTCAGTTTAGTTTATCCACAGGAGGAAGGTGTGGAGGTTGAACGCAAATTTAGAGACCAAGTATCCTATATCTCTACAAAGCCACCATCCGCCCATGCATGGAATATTGTTGCCACATCTGGGCTGGTGCATCAACCACTAGTCTCTCCCTCTTAGACAGGGTAAAAATAAAGAGCCACTAATCTAATAGTTCCCACACTGTCTACCAAGCTCCAGCCTGTCCCATCACAGCAATGTTGCATCCCTGTGCTGTTGAAGAATGTGTTTCGACAAACTTGCGGCACTTGTGTCCCCTCAACATAAATACCCACGACCAACAGCAACGTCCCACCCCTTCGCTGTAGAGGTCCTCAGATGCCGAAAAGCTTTCTACTCTAATAGCTTCTTTCTTCAAACTGCTTGCTTTTGAAATTCCCTCCCTTCTCCCAACTGTACCAACATGCAGAAATGTAAATGTGAAAAAACATCTTGCTGCACAACTCCCCACTTAGAATCAGAATTCCCCTCTTAGAATTCCCCTCTATAAATCAGCCCCCTAATTCACAGTAGCCTTTTATGTGTCAGTGGCAATATGCCTTGTTTGGGACGAATAAAAATATTTTTAAAAAGTTTAAACAAAAAAAAGGTTGAATTTTATTAACAATATGAATCCTTATTTTTTTCTCTAAATCTGAGGATTTTGTTACGTATATGCATTTAATTTTTATTTATATACAACACACACACACATGCACGACCTCGGATGACATCTATATATTTTGGGACGACACCGTAATTGACATTGCGTTGCCACGAACGACAGCCAAGGAGATGCGTTGGAACAACGAAGCTGACTCTCAGGGCTCGTTCCTAGATGCTGATATCATCCGTCCGATATCTTGAAAAAAATCTAACAGTCTCAGGACCAAGCACGCCTGACGTTATCGACTGAAATTGGTTGGAAGATGATTCGGTCAGTGAGCGAGCTGTATTTGCCGTGCTTCCTTGTTTCGGCGAGCAGAACCACTGTGCTGGGCTTGACCGCATATATATATGGGTATGTGTATATATGTATTTAATTTAATTTCAATATTAAAAGAATAAAGAAATATTAATAACTTCATTTGTAAGATTTCATTTGTTTCTAAAACTCAAACTTTGTTTTATAAATGTCTCGTTTGTATTAACAATGACAAAACGATCATGATTTTTTTTTTAGATAAAGACCGATTTTGCTATTTATACGGTTTTGTGTTCTTTTTTTCGGAAAATATCTCAACTTATAAATGCTCTGGAATTGAAAATTAGTACCATTGAGCTCTACACTTGAGTTTGACTACATAACCAAAATACATTGTATGACGATTTTTGTTCTTTTTACTAATAAGTCACCATGTATCAAGGCCAAAAGCCACTCGCAAATAAGGGTTAATGAGATGGATAGATTGAAAGTTTAACGATGATTAATATTATGAGAGGATTGAAAATGATGAATGGAAAGAACAAAATCTGATTACTTATGATGACGATTTATGACAAGTATTGGATGACATTCGATTTGAAGATGACCATGTTGTAGTCTGCAGGCATGCCATCCCATAATAACGTGTTTCACAGATGGGAAGTTCCTGGAAAGAAACTGTTCAGGGAAATTCTGTTTGGATGTTAGGCAGACAGTTTTGGTAGCCCTGCCCCCCCCCCCATATTCTTTTTCCTGTTTTCGTATATTTACCCTTTTAAAAGAACCCATTCATTCTCTCGTGTTATGATGATTAGTTATGTCTGTGTCTCGTTGAATTATGCATGGCCGTCCTGAGCAAGTTCGACAAATTAAATGTTTCAAAATCTCTTTCAAGTAATCAAATTTTTAACTCCAACCAAAGGTAGAAATGATGATTTTCTATGGGATTTGTCAGATGATATTGTACAGGTGGGGGTTGGGGTTGGGGTTAATATTTGTATAAAAATGCTGTTGTTGTTGCAACGGCGTTCACCCTGGTCAGGTTAAGCTGGCTTCTTCCCTTCCCTGACCTAAATCCCGAATCATGATGGCCCCTGCACGGCGGTCCTTAGCAAGGTCGCATGAGATGACTAGCCAATTAAGCCACTATTACAATCGTCAGTTATTTATTTTTTTAACATAGTTCATCCCAAACAAGGCAGGCCACCACTGTAGATGTAAGGGGCTACTGAGAAATAGGGTGTAGGTTTTTTGGGGAGGGGGTCATCCTAAGTTGGGAGTTGTGCAACAAGATTTCTGTTTACATTAGTTTTAAATTTCTGCATATCAGTACAGTCGAGGAAACAAGGAGCTGGGAGGGAGTTCCAGGGGCCGGCAGCATGAGGAAAGAAGCTATTGGAGTAGAAGGCTATTCGGCAGCGACTGGATGGGATTTGGCTGATTGTCGAGTTGGTCTAGTGAATTTACGTCGAGGGGGGCACTAGTGCAGCAAGTTCATCAGAGCACAATCCGTTGGCCAATTTCGGACTCAATACTTCTCTTATTTAAGGATTATTTGCTGTTGAAATGGATCCTTCTACGATTCATTGATTAAATTTTCAACAGATTTCATGAAAGATTCATCATCATCATCATTTGACAGTTAAATTTAATCATTTGCTCATTAAATTATTACTAATTAAACTAAATTATAAAACAATAACTAAACAATGTTCTTAATCTATGTTTGTAAAATCATTAAATGTAAATAGTTACTAAAACTTTCAATGGATTGCTAATCATTTTAAAGCCAATTCAAATCACTTTCTATTCGACAGCTTATGTTTCTGAATCTCTTTCCAATTTCGAAAGATCACAACGTAATTAATTCTTTTTTCAAGTATTAACTTGAAGTATTAATATTGTTTCAAACAAGACGACAATTGTGTTTTTTTCTTCAAGTTAATTTAATCATGAAAGTTGTAGATGAGTTGGAAAGAATGAAAATAAAAAAGAATGCTTTTATTTTTGACGACATAGGTACACAAGTAATGGCGAATAAAATATAGCCACTTTCTTCTTTTGTGACAATGGCATTCTTTCTTATAATTATGTTAGATGATTTATTGTTTTAAATTATTAACTAACTGTACCTGCCGGGTGTTAAACACTATGTATTTTTGTTGCGGATTTTGATAGTTAAATTTAATCATTACTGTATCGTTTATTCATTAAATTACTAATTAAACTGAATTGTTCTAAAACAATAACAAAACGCTGTTGTTAGTCTCTGTTAATAAAATTATTGGATGTAAATAGTTGCCAAAACTTTCAATGAAT
Organism: Sepiola atlantica; assembly: GCA_963556195.1. Taxonomy (NCBI): domain Eukaryota; kingdom Metazoa; phylum Mollusca; class Cephalopoda; order Sepiida; family Sepiolidae; genus Sepiola; species Sepiola atlantica. The sequence continues at coordinate 184,178,636 of OY744519.1, forward strand.
TGCCAAGAATTTTAAAGCCAATTCAAGTGATTTTCTATTCGACAGATTAAATGTTTCCAAATCGCTTTCAAGTAATTAAATTTTTAATGCCAACCAAAGGTAGAAATGATGATGTTGTTGTTGCAACGGCGTTCACCCTGGTCAAGTTGAGCCGGCTTCTTCTCTGACCTGCACTAAATCCTGAATCATGATGGCTCATGCACAGCAGTCCTGAGTAAGATCACACAAGATGGCTAGCCAATCGCAATTCCACCATCGAACGCCGACTACCTATGAAGCTGAGAGTTCAGCTAAGTCCTCCTTGATGGTTGGTGTCCAGGTCTTCTACTATCCACCGACACACTTGTGCCACCCAGATAGAGGGGTAAGGAGGATTATATCATGAATTAGCTCTCCCTCCAGGCGATGAGCTGCATGCCCAACGCATCAAAGATATCACTGCAACAGGACAGATGGTAGAGACTTAAGATTGAGGTGTTGGCAGAGAACAACAGTTAGGACACCGTCAGCAATGCAAGATGCTACAGAGGCAGTCATCATTAAAGACTTCCTGCTTTTGCCGATCAGCCACCCTTACCATCAATCGGACGACAGATTGGTAGATACGCCGCCTCTGTTGATATTGAAATCTCCCTACGCCTCCATACTGACCGCTGGAGGCATACAGCAGCAGATTCAGCGGTCCCAACTCGATAATCGATCTCTGCTGCACCTTGCCCGGATGAAACAACAGTGGACCCAAGATACACAAATTATTTGGAAATGTTCCATATGCATTTTATTAGCAGAAGCCTATAAAAACATGACTGCAAATCACTAGGGAGACGAATTTCAGGAGAACAATAAAATCTGCCTAGAAAATGTCCCTCCATTGAGATGAAAATATTTTTACTCATTTCAAATTTTTTAAGTTTAAAACTTCAAAAAATTGAAATGAGTAAAAATATTTTACAATAATATTTAAATTAATTAGAAAAATTTTTTTTTTAAATTAAAAAAAAGACTTGTGATTTCTTTTGTATAATAAGCCCGCCCCATTTTCTTTTTTGCGAGTTAAAAACTGAATAAATTTACCCAAGTTAAAATATCTCTATGACAAAATTTTTTATATTACAACGAAAAACATTTTTTGAAATTCCACATTTCAAAATAAATAAAGTGGCAAGTATCAATGGACATTTTTTTTAACGGCAATTTCAGTAATGCATACTTTTGACTCATTTCAAACAAACTTTGAAAGTTCATAATTCAATGGCTATTTGACTTGAGCTACAGAAAATGAATTTGATACCATTGTTTGTGTTTTGCAAAGATCTATATACCCACATTAAAAGCTTTTAAATATAATGAGAATAAAATTTTGGTTTGGGATACCTAGTAGTAGGCCTAGTTAATATTTGATGACTTTAATTAAAGTTTAATCATGACATTTTGAATAGATTGTCAATCATAATTTTAACAAAGGAAGGTAGTCCAACTCAAGATCTTTTATGTATCTTTTTCTTCTTTTAAATAAAGGGGTGAGGTTTACTAAAACGCGATTTGGTGAAGGTACAGAATTTTTAACAAAGCCCCCCACCCCTTTGCAAAAAATGGGTTTCTAAATGTTATATAGAAACTCATTAACATGAGGAGGCCCTTCGAGGTGGGTATTTAATACCAAAATCAGACCGACAGAGTCTTGGGCAAGCTGTGCTGATGTGGTCTTGTTCTCCATTGGTCTGAGATATATTCCTGTGCAGTTCTAGGATGTCCACCCTCCGAGTCTTACCTTCTCACCTTTTGAGAAAGGGTTAGTTTATTGCTAATCGCGTGAGCCGCCCCTACCGGGGAATGAAGACGCTGCAGTTTTTGTTTGGCCAGAGTGCTCTTCCTCTGGGATGCCGTCTTTTCAAATCTCACTTTCCTGACCTTGTGTCTAATCTTCCCACTGTGGGAGGGAGATAAATAAAAACATGAGTCGGGCGTAATTTTAAGTAAAAATAAATTTGGAATTAATGTTGAAACCGATTTCACTTTAAATTATAAGCGACCATACCATAAGAAAATTTACCCGAAATATTATATGAATAAATACCTATCAATTAATGTTATGTTAAGTATATCTTTTATCAAATTTATATATAAAAAAAAATGTTATATATATTTTTTATCAAAGTCACGGAAATAAGGCGTGTCATCTATAACAGCACCTAAATTTTTTTAACACAAATAGGTCACAAATGAGTCGGTAAACCAAAATAAATTGTTTTTGACTAATTTCTCAACTGCATTGCCTTTAAAATAATTTATGTCGCCAATAGTAACGTGTAACGTGAACTTTCCTTTACAAAATAAGAAATTTTGGTATTTTTTTTTACTATCTTTGCTAAGTGGCCAGGAAATTGGTGCTCATTTTACGTTAAATTTATAAAGGAAAGTGATCCCCAATTCTAAAATCTTAAATATTTAAAAAAAAATTTTAATTCCTTCTTTGCAGATATTTTTTTAGGCTGTTTAAGTATAAATGTATTTGCACAAAAACAAAAATAGAATTTGAACTTTTTTAGGGGATAAACTGCGCCAGGTAAGATAGTAAAAATTTACCGAAATTTTGATCAGGAATATTAACTTTACAATACATTTTTAGGGATCGTTAAAAATCAACTTCTCGCACCACTCACTAATTTAATAATTCGTGGAGTTTTTTGGGACGTGAAAAGAAAGTTATATTCAAATATTTAGTTTTAAGATGGCTGTTATTTCAAAAACATTATCTTAACCAAATTATAGTTTTATAACAATTTGAGATGCCAAAACCTACACAATCGAAAATTGGTCTCAAATCCACGGTCTAACTTTTCTTTCTTCATGTATAATTTATTTTAAAGACATTTTTTTCTTTTTAATTTTCATTTATTTAAAATCAAGGAGAGTGGAAAACAAATTTTAGTTATTGTTTAACTCCTTAAGTTAACTCTAGTTAAAGGTCATTAATATTATTACAATGCACAGATCTTAAAAAAAAAACGAAAGATAAGATGAGTCTAGTCGAATTTAAATGTTTTAATTAATTTAACAGTCTCAAATCACGGTCGACTTTTTCAATCATTGTAATATAAATCACCTTTAACTTAAATCTAATGTTAAGAAGTTAGGCACTTCTTCAGATTAGGACCCGAGCTAACTTTGATCTCAACCCTGACGACGGGGGTCAAAGTTAGCTCGGGTCCTAATCTAGAGAAGCACCGAAGTTAAACAATAACAAAAAAATGTTGTTATTTTGGGACCCGCGCTAAAAGTCACTCGGCGTCGGTGCTTTCTGGCGGTTTACGGTAAATACCCGAAAGCCCCGAAGCGAGACGACATATAAGCAGACGACATATAAGCAGACGACATATAAGCAGTCAAACTGAATGAAACGCTGAACGTGCAATCTGGTCGAAACGCGATTTAACATTTAAACATGAATTTTTACATGGTAGCACTGGCTGTCGATACTTCTGAAGGAACAATAAATTTCTGTCAGGACCATGGATTGATTGGCAAAAAAAAAAAATACAATTCCTAACCCTGCCCTAACCCTAATTCCTAAAAAGTCAGAAAAAAATTTCACTAAAAAAGTGTTAAAAAACAAACTTACTTGATTAACTTTTCGGTACTACTCCAGATGAAGCTCCTAATTTCCGTGACTGATCGGGCAGGTCGCGGAAGCTGCCGAGACGAAAACGAGGCTGAAGCAAAACTGAAAGTCGTAAAAAGGAAGAGTGGCAGACGACAATATAAGACGAAGAATACAAAAGAAAAATACATATATTTGAAAAAAATGAAAAAAAAAATGGACAAACCATAGCTGAAGAACTATAAATAAACTTTTTTTAAATTTTTTTCGTGGGCCAAATGAACGATTTAAATTTTTTTTTGTCTTTTTTTACATAAATCAAAGAAGTAAAGGCTATTTCTTTTAGGATATTTAGGCAACTTTTTTTTGTCTTTTTTTTTTACATAAAACAAAGAAGTATGTTATTTTTCTTAGGATATTTAGGCAAGTTCCTTTTGTATATTTTTTGGGGGAGGGGGGGCATTTCATATATTTTCTTGTCGAGGGTCAGGGTTTACGAATACGTTTGCGGCCGGTTCGAAAGGTCTTCCTACCGATTGTTTTGTTGTGCTGAGCGCAGATGCTGACATCGACGAAAGACAGGCAGAAGAGGAGGGAGTCGTCGAGGCAGTGGAACGAGGATGGTCGACGGTGTGGATTTCTGCTATCTGTGTTAATATGGCGTCGAAGGGGTAATTTCGAAATCTCTGACGCCACATGAATTCGCGCAGATAGCCGTCTACAAGTGCTCTGCTCGTCCCGCACTCCTTATTTCTTTGTTTAGCTTCCTCTGGGTCAACAAAGTTCTCGCTATGATTCACCGTAAGGTGCTGATACCCCTCCTCTCCTAACCTGTTGTACGCCCTCCAACAATCAGATACTACCGTGGTTCCAGGTACAACGAACTGCTTGATTATTGTCACCAGGAAACCCTCCTTCTCTGCGGGGTCGTATCCTCCGAAGATCCAGAGCGGCTGGAGAACACGGCCAACATTGTTTTTCCGGCAGTTGAATAGAGACTCGTCTATTTCCACCGTATGCCCTGGGCCTCCGAGTTGCCGAGGGTTGTGCGACAGATGTTCTGTGCAGACCTCCCACAGAAAATTCTTCCAATCCACTTGTGTGCTTGGAGAGACTACGCCGCATTCCTTGCGCAGGTTTTTCCCTGTTGCCATATCCTAGGACCACAGGTAAATTACTTTGAGCATTGTCGCAATTTTCATCTTGGAATGGGAAAAAAAGGTTCCTGTTCTTAGAGACAGCCAAACCCTGCATTCTTGGGTGGGGTATCTCCAAGAATACTTATCTGGAAGATTTTTCCGGGACGTTAAACGACAAAGTCGATTACATTTCGTACATCACCTTTTGGTCGCTAGAAGACATTTCTGTTAGCAGAACTGAATTACTTGTTCCAAAGATTCCACGGCCTGAAAATTAATTATTGTTTTGATTAGCGGTTTCTTCCACTTATTGTCGGCTGCTTGCTATAACCTGATTGGCAGCAACCTGATTGGTCAGCTCTGCTTCAGCCTCATTTTCGTCTCGGCAGCTCTCGGGCGCTTCTGCGACCTGCCTGATCGTTGCCGCCGAGCAGTCACGGAAATTAGGCGCTTCATCTGGAGTAGTACCAACTTTTCAATATATCTTCCGTACAAATATTTAATAAAGAAAAAAAAAAGTAAAATAATAAAAACATTAATTTAAACACTTATTTAAAACTTTGTTAAAAAAATATATATATATCTATTAATAATGAAGATTATGTATCTGTCAGTCTGTCTGAAGCCGAACTCCATCAGAGTAATATTACTATTTACTTATTCCGCCAGCTTCCTTATATACTACTACAAAAACCGCCGTAAACACTATGTGCATTTCTTAATTTACATAATTAATTGCTTTTAAACTTCTACTAAATTAGTATTCGCAAATATACACTCATAATTGATTTCTTCAGATTTCCACATGTATTTACGTTATTTTGCTCGCTAATAATCTTACTTATAAGTTATAATTATTTCTTTTATTATTTATATATATAAATACATGAAATGAGTTATGTAGTTAATATATCTATGACGAAACTGTTAACTATTAACAGCGTTAATCCATTGAATTGGTTCCCTCCATCAGATTATTCAATATGGACGCAAGACGTGTGCGTTATTTAAAATGTAAACAAAATGCTGGCATTTACCATGCTACTTTTACTCTGATTTTTTTTATTAAAACGTTCTGAGTTTGTTTATTTTCTTAATCTTATTAGCCATTGTTTTAAAACACAAATTCACGGAATCAAATTGTTTAATTAAAATAATAATTGATTTAAAAATTACTATTCAAAAACACGCACACATAACGAATTTAGTTTAGGTAAACTTTTTCTTTTCGAGAATTAAAAAACTATTCGTGTTTACTGTATTTGATTTTTTAATACTTTCATATCCAATATTATCATTTTTTCACGACCTCAACTAAATTTATGATTTCAATTTCACCTTATATGCTGCTAAGCTTTTATTTACAAACTGTTTTTATTATTCCATGTTTTATTTATTAAAATAAAAGATGTGATTTTTTTTCTTTTCTGTCAACAAAAAAACTAACACATTGTACTGGAAAACTATACAACTAATTTTCGAATCAAATTGTTTAATTAAAAAAAGGTCATTAAACAAACACATACACACACATTCTAATGAATTTAATTTAGGTAAACTTTCTTTCCGAGAGCATTTACATAACTAATCGTGTCCACTGTATTTGATTTTTTTGGGTGCTTTTTCACTTTAGGACCCGCGCTAACTTTTACCCCGTCGTTAGGATTAGGGTCACGGTCAAAGTGGGGGTTAGAATTAGGGTTTAAAGTTAGGGTTGGGTTTTTCTTTTTTTTTCCTTTTTAATTAAAAATATTTATATGTAGGGGGGAGGATAAAAAAAATGGGGGGGGGGGGAGGGCGGTCAAAAAATTTTTTTTTTCTTTTCTTAACTAAAAATATTTCTATGTATGGGGGAGGGTAAAATAAAAAATTTGAGGGGGGGGGGGTCCAAAAAATTTTTTTTCTTTCTTTTTAAACTAAAAATATTTCTATTGAACAAAAATCAGGGTAGGGTCGAATTTTGTTTTTTTTTCTTTATTTTCAACTAAAAATATTCTTGGTCATAAACAAAGAAAATCAATGTCTAACAACCCAAGAAATATGACTGGGGCTCCATAGGTTTACGTGTGAGCGTTCATTTCTGACGCGACAACCTAGCAAAAATATGCGACCGAAGGGAGCATATATTTGCTAGTATATATAATTTCGAAACATTTTTGCCTGTTTTGTCCCGCTTGTAAATCCAGCCTTGTTTGTGCTTTTTCTAAGGCAGGTAACTCAACGGATTTTTCATTCGGCACTCTCCGGCATTTAACGTAAACATCCGGAAAGCACCGACGCCGAGTGACTTTTAGCGCGGGTCCCAATGTAACAAAGCACCAAAATGTTTTCCACTCTTGTTGATTTTAAATAAATGAAATTAAAATGAAAAATTGTCTTAAAAATTAATTATAATTAATGTACATGAAGAAAGAAAAGATATACCGTAGATTTTAGACTATTTTTCGGGTATTTTTAACTGTAAACAAAATAACAAATAAATGTTACCAAAGGCAAGATAAGTTACTCTTCTACCTACCTGGATGTTTTTTTTTTGTGTTTTAACTTAGCAGCACTTTTCCCGGCTGCCACCGCCAGATGGCTCAAGTGACTCAATCGCAGTCATTTAAAAATAAAGAATAGTCTTCAATATTAAAAATAAGCATATAATTGTCTTTCCCCCCCACCCCCGAATAAATTTTTTTTCGATTTATTTTTCACCTTTTTCACCTGCCGCTACCGCCAAATGGCTCAAGTGACTCAATCGCAGTCATTTAAAAATAAAGAATAGTCTTCAATATTAAAAATAAGCATATAATTGTCTTCCCCCCCCCGAATACATATTTTTCGGTTTATTTTTCTATTTTTACACCCGCCGCCACCGCAAAATGGCTCAAGTGACTCAATAGTCTTCAATATTAAAAATAAGCATATAATATTTTTTTGATAGCAATTATTAAAGAAAATGTTATAATTAAGTAACTGTAAAGCAGTTTGTATTTCAAAACTTAGACTTTCTTTAAATTTTGGCCTTTTCATTTTCATTGATTTTAATGGATTTGCATGAGAAAAATAGCTCCAAAACCAAGAATTGACATAAATATCTATGAACATTTCTCATTTAAGAGAGAAAAATAACAGCAGATATTTATCTTGTTCTAAGAAGACTAAGGGTTCCTCTGAGGGGATCACACTCCCAGACTGACACTCTTTTTTTATTGGTAAACTATGATAAAAAAGGTGGGTCAGCATAACTGGACTCTATATGTATATATGTGTGTGTATATATATATATATATATATATATGTGAATTTAGGAAAACTGGACAACGGAAAACTCGGCAAAGGAAAATTCGGCAATTTTGGCAAAGTAGGAAAATTCGGCAATTATCAATTGAAAATAGATTTTAAAACCGTTGTTGCAGGAGATATACTTGTAAATACGGGGCTACCCCCCCATGAAGAACACTTCTTGTATTATGTTTTTGGTATTTTTGCAGTTTACAGACCAGGCTATTTTTTAGATAAGATTTTCAAGTTCAATTCAATTTTTACGATATCTATTGTTTATTAACCTTAGTGTGTTAGACACAAGGTCGATTTTTAATCTGGAGAAAACGGACACTCTGGATTGGAACAAAAATAAAATGCCTCAGTCTAGAAGGACTTCTCCTTTATTGACCGAGGACAGAATAAAGTAAGTGCAACATCAGAACAGATACTGCACTTTGTTCCAAGCTAAAAGGCTAAGAAATGTTGTTTAAATGTTTAATATTTGTTTTACGAATGTAACTATATTGTGTGTTTTTTTTTTAGATAAAAAAAAACACATTCAATTTTCACGAACGCAGTAAACATCGTTGTGTATGACATAACCTTTATAATATATATATATATATATAATTTACTATTAATCAAATATTTATTGAAATGAAAAAATTAAAGATAAAACTAAAACGATCTTTTTTAAATTCTACTAATTTATAAATAATAAATTTAAGAGTTTAAAAACAGAACTCAAAAGTATTAAAAACGTAAATAATTATGAGAATTAAAATTATTTTAAGTCAAAAATTATTTAAGTATAACGTTTTCTATAATAATTACTATTTAATCGATATTTATGAGGCACCCCTTCATAAAAAGTAGACCCTCATAGTAAGTAGAAATGGTGGAACACAAGTTTACAACCAGATAGGTGTGAAATCACAAATTCTTAACCAATGAGAATGAATGTCCATCTGGGGGCCAATAGATCCCAATATAAACCATCACAACCTGACCAAATATGACAGTTCAGAAGGATACAATCGACTGAGAGAAACTAATTACTACTACTATCAGCAACAAAGGTTAGTGCTAGACACTTGCACACACATAGACACAACGAGACATTTGGGAGTTAACAACTTCAATATAGTCAATTTTTCTTTATAATATACCATTTTTAATTTGGCTCCTTTTGGCCTATTTTCCTCCTAAAAGTGTAGCTTCAGTTTTCAATCCCCCCCTCCCCCAGAAAATCTTGGATTCAAACATTTATTATAATCGGGAACTCTGATTGGGATTTCTAAATTTCGCGCGACTTGCTACTTTTTTCAAAACATTTTAGAGCGCTTAACTTTATTTTTTGTGTCACTATGAATTACCGTTGCTCAATTTGTCAGAAAACGGCACTCTTCAATACGGTTGAGTGTCACTCATGTGAACATTGGATTCACTTTGAATGCTTACAACTTTCAGCTCTTGAAGTAAGATTTATCAATGGATCGATCTTTGATTCACATTTTTATTGTCCAAATTGCATAAAATGAAATAATTTTTTTCATTTAGTTTTAGCTGATTTGTCAGATAAAATTACAAATCACAGTTTTCATGAGTTTTTAGAATATTGTAAAATGGTTGCGATTTCATTAAAACCCCCAAAAATTCAAAATTTTGTTTCATCAAACTTTGATTATACATACTTGCCATTTAATAATGACAGTAACACAATTTTAACCAAATTTAATACTCAAGGCTTTAGGGACATTAGCCGATGGAAATTGTTTGTTTTCAGCAATATCTTTAGCCTTATATGGCTCGAACGAATTTTGTGAAGAGATAAGGGTAAGAACATGTCTGTGCATGGCATTGAATTGGGAACAAATTGATGAAACAGTTAGCAGTACCATTAACAATCTTTCAAGAGACTATAAAATATCTAACAGATTGTGCTACAGCGTTAGGTTGGTCAGATGCATTAACAATGGCATCTGCCGCCCATGCATATGTAATATGTATAAGGAGTATTTATCCTCCAATTAATGGATTACTTGATTTGGCATTTGTACATTTGAATACTGAATTTAATAAAAAAAAAAAAAACAGCTTTAAAAGCATCGCATTAATGTGGACTAGCTGTATGCTATCCGAGAAATGTTGGAAAAATCTTTGGCAACCAAACCATTTTGTTGCAATTATTGAATGTGCACGTCAAACTTTTGACAATGTAAACATCAATATTTCTAATGAGGAATCAGGAAGTTTTTTGCCAACAATAAATTTACAACTAGAGACTGACCAGAATTCTTTGAGCAATAGTAGCATTGATGACGCAACAAAAAAACTAATCAGCCAATGGATGATCAACTAGAAAGGGCCATATCTATTGATGGTGTGGAAGAATCAAATCAATTTTTTGATATTTTGCAAATTTATAAACTGTTTGAAAAATCCACTATTGTTCTTCAATCTCCCCCTATTCTTGATAAATCATACTGCTATTTCTTTTGCGATAATCATTCAAATTTGGAAAGGATTCGTAAGAATCTAACATCAAGATTTGTGGACAATGTTGGAGACTGGAATTTCAAGACGTATAACTGTCATATTGCTTACTATGTTGAAGAAACGTTTAAGCTTATTTATAAGCGTGATGAAGGATTCTGCATTCGAAAATTCGTAAAACTTACTTCTCAGCCTACAGAAAAGGAAGTGTTCATCTTCAAAAGTCTACAGTCAAAAATGTTAATGATTTCTGCAGATTTATATATTCAATAATTTCTATGAAAAATCCTGAATTTTCTAACAAAATTCTTTATCAATATATCGGCGTTCAACCAATGAATAGCAAATTTTTTTCTACAAATCAAAAGACCCTGGCCAGAATAAAATCGACGATGGAATTACCAAATAAGAAGATTTTAGCCAAAGATGAAGAGATTCGAAATTTAAAACAAATTGAAAACGTGAAATACAGAGAAAAAATCAAAAAGTCTAAACATCATGTGACAAATATCTGATGATATTCTTGAGTGCATGAATAAAATCGGAGATGGATTTGTGAGATCAGTCATGAATATTGCAGACGATTTGCCGACTATTATCTGCTATACTGATGACCAAATTGCTGATTTTAAAACGAACTGTAAGGAGAAATATATAATTGTTGGTATAGACAGGACTTTTAATCTAGGACTCTACTTTCTTACTATGTTTACATTAAAAATCAAAGAATTATTAGAAAGAAAACAGGAGATCATCCGATATTCTTTGGTCCAATTCTGCTACACAAAAAGGCTACATTTGAGATCTATTATTATTTCTTCAGTCATGTTGCAGCAATGCTTCAAAATGATACATATTTTGAAATCGATGTCAGCAGAATTAATTTTGGCAATGATCAAGAAAAGGCAACCATGAAAGCAATTAGAGCGGTCTTCAAAAATTCACTCTCTTTTCTTTGTGCAAGACATTTAAAGGAAAATTTGACTAGATATTTGAGTGTGAACTGCAATTTGGATCGGAAGACTGTATTTAAATATAAAAAGATTCTGTTTTGTAATGGTAATTTGATAGATTCACAATCAATTACGGAATTTGAATCAAAAAATAAAAAATTGCTCGATGAAATTGAACATTTGAATAACCACTTGGGTTCGCAATATATTTTAGGAATGGTTGACAAAATTGACAATTATGTTTGTTTGCCTAAATGGAAACTTGGAATCAAAAACAATTGGACTAACAATAATGCTGAGTCAATGAATAATGTTGTGAAGAATTCATCAAATTGGAAAATATTGCGAACCCATGAATTGATAGATACATTGAGAGAAAATGTTGAAATACACTACTTAAATATAAGAAAAGGTCTATATGGACAAGGGGATTACCTTTTAAGCAATTTTATACCAATAAATCAAACACTATGGCAGAATTATGGAAATGAAAGAAAACAATTGATATTTACAAACTATCTCTTAAATCGACATGAAAAATTATATTCCAAAAACGACCAAATTGCCACACAAAAAAAATTGATAAATGTTGCGCAGAAACCTGGACAAAGAAAAAAGAGTCGAATCATCAAAAACTCAAACTTTTTCTAAATAATTTTTTAAAAATTTATTTGCAAAAAATTCTAAAATTTGTTTATTCCCAAATATTGACTATTGCTTTGTGATAAAAATGGAAAAGGAACTTTAAAAAACAAAATACAAAGAAAGTTTCCCACAAGCAAAAAAAAGAACATTGCAATTTGTTTTTAATAAATGTTTGACTCATTAATACATAAACTAACTTGTTCTTTTCATTTATATTTTGATTTCTTAAAAAATAGAAATATATTACAAATTAAACATCACAATAATAGCATATCTAAATTAATAAAAACACTTAGACAGTTTCAGCACGATAAAATATACAGGTCGGTAGATAATTAGACTACTGCGTTTGGTATAAGTCTTGTTAATGCTATTGTTACTTTTTCTTTTTAATTTTTCGACTGTTAACTTTCCTGCACAAATATATCTTTTATGTTATACTTAATCTTTTGCACTTTAAGGACCGCGCTGAAATAATAACGTTATTATTTCGAAAACCATAATGAAGACTATTCTTTATTTTTAAGTGACTGCGATTGAGTCACTTGAGCCGTTTGGCGGTGGCGGCCGCGAAAAGTGGTACCCTTTTAACTTATTTTATAGCGTTTTTTACTTCAATAAAAAAAATGTAGGGTCGAAGACATCAAGTTAGAATGAAAAAAGAAAATGGCGACAGGTGACGATCTTAGGCACCGAGAACCGCCCCCAAATCGGAAATTAAACAAAAATACAGCTAATAAAATACAGTTCAGTTGAACATAAAATTTTCGCCTGATTGGTGACAGTTATTAGGTGTATTTTTGTTTAAATTCCGATTTTGGGGTGATTCTCGAGGCCTCACGTGGTCACCTGACGCCATTTATTTTTCATTCTAACGTGATGTCTTCAACCCTACCTTTTTATTGAAGTAACAAAACGCTTTAAAATAGGTTAAAACACACACAAAAAAAAATTATCCAGGTAGTTAGAAGAGTAACTTATCTTGGCTTTGGTAACATTTATTTGTTGCATATCTTTTTTTTTTTTTAACCCCTTTTGTTCTGTTGACTAGTTAAAAATCACCCATTTTTCGATTGTGTTGGTTTTAGCGTCACAATTTCACCTTTTAATTTGGTACCGTGCTGCTACCAGAGATCCCAATCTGGTTAAATTGATAATTTAATGACCAAACAATACCGTAATAATTAGGTTACATTATTACGGTATTGTTCGATCATTAAATTATTTACTGAACCAAATTGTTATAAAACTATACTTTACTTAAAATAATGGGTAATGGTCTAGTTTGGAGTAGATTTTTACTCGAAATGATTCCTCATTTAATATTATTTTAAAAAAGAACCCCCCAAAAAACATAAAACTATTTTCATCGCCTATACATATTTTTTTACTACACAACTCCAAACTATACCCTTACCAGATGTTTCAATGGCAACTTTCTTAAAGCTAAAAATCCTCATATATATTTTTAAAAAATGTAAAAAAAATACATCCATTGTCATTCTATTTAATACATTTTATTGTTCTTGTTTTTCTTTAGTATAAAAAAAATATAATAACATCTGCGTCTATTGTTAAATAATAATGTTGAGTGATCATCACAATGCTGTTTTTGTTTTTTGTGAGATGAAACTGTTTTTAAATGACTTCCCTGTACAATCACCACAAGGCAATGCCGGGTTAATAGACAGAAATTCCAAGTATTAAAAGAAAAAAAAAATGTTTTACAGAAGGTTCCGAGATTTAGAATCAAATATGTTTTTGTTTTTAGTTTGTTTGTTTTTAAATTTAAAACACCAAACATCGACACGGAGTGAACCGCCTTCCGCGTGCCCAATTGTTGTAACGAAGAAGAAGAAACAAAAAAAAAAAGAGAAAATGGAGTCGGAGTATTTTCCTTTTATGTGAATTATTATTAAATAATAATTCAATTTAAGTCAAATGTTTACCGTGGCTAAATTGTTCATCTTAGTCCCGTTTAATAGTAGAGACGGCCCTGACGCCTTCCTTCCAGGCGGCATAAACGAAAAGGCCCAAGATGACGTGCACGGCGACAATAGCAACTATGGCCGCGTAGAAATACGAGTTGCTGTTCGTCATTCCTAACCAACTCTCAAAGAGGAGAGATTTGCTGATGAAATACAAAAAGATCGGAACGGTTAACATGGCACTGCTGAAAAGCATCATAGTCCGCATAACGTTTCCGTTGTTTTCCTGTGACGGCAAAGGGGGTCCAAGCCGGGACATACCTATTTCTCTTTGGGGAAGCATTTTCAGAAGAGTGTTTTTTCGTAGAGTAGTAAACGTGGCTTTGTGATCTCAATAAATTGAAGAGCAATCTTTAAAAGGGGAGATAATACGCTTTAAAAAACAAGTTGTGTAACTCTTAAAGACTTAATTCGTTATTTACAGATTTATCTCCCTTTGCTTAGTTCCAGCAATGAATTATCCCTCTGTGGCACGAAGGTATAGCCAGCTCCCTGGGTCTGGGTGCAAAAATAGCCGAGAACGAACTCGTCGGCATTCCCCAATATGAGCACCTCAGGCGATTGACAAGAAGTAAGAGTTAATGCCTGGGATGGTGCATCGAGCCGAACACTACCTCATCCCGACAAGAAAGGAAACTGGAGTCACGCCGGCCTGACCTCTAAATGAAAGGATGATGGCAAAGCGAACCCCGGCAGGTTTGAACACAACGCAGGAACATATATTACAGTGGCAAGAATTATTTGTTTTCTGATTTTGCGCTTTTTTTTTTTTTATTTTTTTTATTTTTTTTTATTTTGCAAATATTAATTAACAAATTAACATTAATTAAGAAATAATAAAAGTTTTTTTCTTAAAAATGTTGTCACCTTTGACAAGCGTCTTGGACCGACTTTCACCCCAGACCTGAAATGGAAAACTTACACTAAATCTGCTGCTAAAGTTTCTGTAAAATTGGTTGGATCATTCTACTGCTCTAGAAAGTACCTAACTCCTGATGCAATGCCTCAAAGTGTTTCAGACTCAGAAGATGGAGTACTGCTGCCACATCTGTGGCGGTGCCACTCAGAGCACACTTTCTTGCATTGAGACACTACAAAATCGACTTTTTAAAAATCTTTTCTCTTCCATGCAGCCCTTTTTCTTACGGAAGAGACATTGCTAGTCTCTCTCTACTCTATCATTATTTCCATGGAAGATGCTCGGCTGAGCTTCAGTCTTTGGTTCCTCCTTGTAAGATATTAACTGAAAAAAATCATCTACTACAACTGCAAAGAACTTTCGTTCCTTCCTCCATGTGCCTAAAATCAAACGGAATTTCCATGAACAAAGTTTTCTTTCAAGAACTTCCCATTACCACGGGACTGCATCCCTACAGGTTACAACATGATCGTCTTCAAATCCAATCTCAACAAATACTTGTCATAAACCTTCGTCATAAGTAATAAAATTTCGTCCATTCCATTAATCATTTTCAATCCTTTCATAATATTATTCATCATTCAACTGACAATCTATCCACGTCATTAAAACTTATCCTCGAGTGGCTTTTAGCCTTTATAAATGGTGACTAGTTAGTAACAAAAAAACCCAAAAATCTCTCACATGTGAAATCCTTGCGTGGCCCCAAAATACTGATATCTGCCCCATTCGATGATGGAATGGCTATCATAGGTTACCCTCTCCCAACCCATACAGGATGTTACGTCCTGTGTGGCTTGGAAGAGGGGAAGGCTACAGTAGCCTTTCATACATCCAGGATAGTTTTTCTAGTGTCTCGAATCGAACAGAGATGGTTCATGGTGAGACTCCCTCATGTTAGCAGCATTGAGCTTCAGCAGGTCTACTGTATGCTGAGGTGAATTGGTCTTTTTGGGTGCAACCATCATCCTAAAACACCACGTTGTGAGTATGCCCACAGGTTACTGGTTCAATAATGCCCAGTGCCAAATCTCAGTCGATGTCCTGTTCGACCCACTTTTTCCAGTGATGTAGAAACGGGATTGAAGTGTCAACCGCTGTAGCTGTTGAGAAAAGGATTAATGAGCACCCTTATAACACTAAGTAATCCCTGAAAATGTCCATAGTTAGAGTAAAGTTCAATATGAACAAAGACCACCTGATCCTGCATGTAAGCGATGTATACCTCACATAAAAGACATTATCGAAGCCGAAGGAGACTTTAATGAATAAAAATTGCAAAATATTATATTGGGGCTTTCCTCAAGTATCCAACTGAAGGAAAAATATACAAATATACATATATATATATATATATATACATATATGATATATATATATATATACGTATATATATATATATGATATATATACGTATATATATATATATATGATATATATATATATATATATATACATATATGATATATATATATATATATACATATATGATATATATATATATATATATATATATACATATATGATATATATATATATATATATATATACATATATGATATATATATATATACATATATGATATATATATATATATACGTATATATATATACGTATATATATATATATATATGATATATATATATATACATATATGTATATATATATATATATATACATATATATATCATATGTGTGAGCTTATTGGCACCAAACAAGTACCCACCTTGGCCAACCCACTTTATAATCAAAACAAACATGTCATTACAAAAAAATAAAAGCAAACCTAAACCAGACACCCAACAAAAAACACTTTCGCCTCCGTCCTTGAGGCTCGCATTCACAAATATCCGGGGACTTAGAACCAATATCAACGACGTAGAATCCTTTCTCCTGACAAACTCCCCGGATATCCTAGCTCTAAGTGAAACTAACCTCCAATCCTCAATCTCCACTTTGACATGACTGACTACCTCCCACTCTACCGTAAAGACTCTGACAAACATATGCATGGGCTAGGAGTTTATGTTCGGAACACCCTCCCCCTGACTAGAGAATATAGGCTAGAATCAGATGACTATGACTACATGTGCTTTAGATTGACTTTACATCACAGCGTCAGTTACTTATATTTCTTATACCGCTCCCCGGCGACCCAAGACTGTATTCTGCTAAACTCTGTCTCTGTAAGCATAGACAGAGAACTCTTAACTGACTTGAATGCCCAGATACATGTATTTGGGGATTTTAATGCCCACCACCGTGACTGGTTGGGATTCTCCAGCCTTACTGACGCAGCCGGCCACTCTACGTATAATTTCTCCTTAGCTCACTCCCTCTCTCAGACTGTCGATTTTCCGACCCGCATCCCCGATCGAGTAGACCAACAAGCCTCACTTCTAGACCTTTTCTTGACCTCAATGCCCGAGGCTTGTGTGACGAAAGCCCATAGCCCACTCGGGAATTCTGATCACATTGTTCTAATGATACATATTACCTTAAGAAGTCGTCCAAAAGCTGATGAACCGTTGCTCAAAACAACAAGATACTACGAGCAGGCTGATTTTGAGTCAATCAGAGATCACATTAGTGACGCCTCATGGAGGGAAACCTTCTCACTCCCTGCCAACCAGTGTGCAAACGAATTAACTGAATGGGTCAAAGCAGGCATTGAAGCCTATGTCCCCATGCGAAAATTCTTTAGTAAGCCTCACTCTCCTCAATGGTTCACCTCGGAATGTGCAGTTGCCTTTTCCGAGAGGCAACAAGCATTCCGTAAATTCGGCCGCCATAAGTCAGCTACTAATACAAATAAGTTTATAGAGTCAAGAAATAATTGCAAGGCCGTGATAGGAGAAGCGAAGAGAAAGTATAATGAGTTAACAAAAAAACGCATCCAGTCACAGAAATTAGGTACTCGTGATTTCTGGAAAATCTACAATAGTGTAGTGAATAATGGTCAATCAACGATTCCCCCACTATCAAACCACAATGATGTCGCTTGCACGGCCACTGATAAGGCTGAACTACTTGCCCATCGCTTCGCTTCTAACTCTACTTTGGACTCAGATAACCACCCCCTCCCCAGATTCCCTTTGCTGACCGAAGCCACACTTGATAACCTGGTCATCACCCCATCCCAGGTCAGAGACATCATAAAAAACCTTGACACCTCCAAAGCTTGTGGGCCTGATCTTATACCAGTAATAGTAATAAAGAAATGCTCTGCTGAACTGGCCCCTGTCCTCTCCAAACTCTACAATAAGTGTCTAGCTGAATCTTGCTTCCCCGATAGCTGGAAAATTGCCTCTGTGGTACCAGTCTACAAGAACTCTGGGAATAGAACCGATCCTCAGAACTATCGCCCAATCAGTCTGTTGCCGATCTTTGCTAAAATCTTTGAATCCCTAATCAATCTAGCGATAGTACGGCACTTAGTTAATGCTAAACTTCTTTCCAACCGCCAGTATGGATTTAGACAAGCACGATCTACTGCAGACATCCTAACGGTCATCTCTGAGCGCATGTATCATGCACTCGACGGGGCAGGAGAAGCTAGAGCAGTAGTGCTAGATATATCCAAGGCCTTTGACAAGGTTTAGCATAAAGGGCTTCTCCTGAAAATACGCTCATACGGTATTACTGGGCAATTACTTAATATAATTAGATCCTTCCTAGACAAAAGAAAAATCCAGGTTGTCCTCGATGGCCGCTCATCTATGCAACATGACATAAATGCTGGTGTACCCCAGGGATCTATCCTTGGACCTTTGTTGTTCCTGATCTATATAAACGACCTCCCTGATGGCATAGAGTCTGAGATTGGTTTATTTGCTGATGACACCACCCTTTACTCTCGCCATGTTGGTAAAACCAACGCAATCATATCCGAGGCAATGGCTGAATCTTTAGAAAATGACCTCCAGGCTGTAGTGGATTGGGGTCATAAATGGTTGGTAACTTTTAATGCCGCAAAGACAAAGCTCCTTTCCTTCAATAATTACAAGGAACCTTTGCAACCACCGATTGTCATGGCAAATAACACCCTACCTGAGAGTTCATCATTCAAACTCCTTGGCCTAACCTTCACAGGTAACATGAATTGGAACAAATACATTGAAGACATTGCCAAGGCTGCCGCAAAGAAGGTTGGCTCCCACTACCGTGCTAGTAAACTCCTCACACCTGGCATTATCCTGTATCTCTACAAAGCCACCATCCGCCCATGCATGGAGTATTGTTGTCACATCTGGACTGGCGCATCATCTACTAGGCTCTCCCTCCTTGACAAGGTCCAAAAAAGAGTCGCCAACCTAATAGGTCCCTCACTGTCAACCAAGCTCCAGCCTCTGTCCCATCGCCGCAATGTGGCATCCTTGTGCTTGTTTTACAAATACTTCAATGGATTATGCTCCGATGAATTGGCTACTCTGGTGCCCCCTCGACGAAAATTCACTAGACTAACTCGAAAATCAACTAAATCTCATTCATTCACTGTGGAGGTCCCCAGATGTCGGAGAGCCTTCTACTCAAATAGCTTCTTTCCTCGTACTGCTGGCCTCTGGAACTCCCTTCCTGCCCCCTGTTTCCCCAACAGTACAGACATGCAGAGGTTTAAAACTAATGTAAACAGACATCTAGCTGCGCAGATCCCAGTCTAGGTTGACCGTCTAGGTTGAAAAAAGAAAAGGGGAGAAGATATTCTCCCCTTTTCTTTTTTCTCAGTAGCCCCTTACGTCTACAGTGGCGGCCTGCCTTGTTTGGGGTGAACTATGTTAAAAAAAAAAAAAATATATATATATCATATATAGTTATATATGATATATATATCATATATAGTTATATATATATCATATATATATAGTCTAGAAGTCTAGGTTAATTGTGTGGCAGGGATTCGATCTGTTCGACCGTCTGAGATTATCATCCTTACACTGATGGGAGCGAAAGCTTGAAACGGTGGCGCATGTAGGTAAAAATAATATAATATTATTTACTTTAAATTAAAATTGTCATAAGATTCTTCAATAAGATTGAAGTTGAGCCCTTTTCTGGAAGTGTAAAATAGACTGACACGTAGCTATAAGGCATATTCCGGCAACGTTCGTTGAATACTCTAGTCAGTCTTTCTAGATATGCTGCCCTTCACATAAATAGAACTTAATTTCTCTTCTTGAAGTTGGTAATGTCTTGTGGCCTCATGGTTATGACGCTTGCTTGCGGAGTCTAGGTTTATTCTGTGGTTCGAACCGTGCGACCGTCTGCGATTATCATTCCAGCACTGATGAGAACGAAAGCTTGAAACGCTGGCGTATGTAGGTAAAAATAATTTAATATTATTTACTTAAAATTAATATCATATATATATATATATATAATAATTTAATATCATTTACTTAAAATATATATATATATATATATACATATATATAATAATTTAATATCATTTACTTAAAATTAATATTATATATATATATATATATATAATAATTTAATATCATTTACTTAAAATATATATATATATATATACATAATAATTTAATATCATTTACTTAAAATTAATATATATATATATATATATATATATATAACCTATAGATATAAATATATACATAAGAAACAAAAATATATATATATATATATATATATATAAGCTATATACAGTGTGAACCAAATTATTATGCAAATCGTTTTTTTTTTTGTTTTTTTTACGTAGCAAAATGTTCCGATTGGGATCCAGTGGCATCCAAGCAATCTCTATTCGATATCTTATCACAAAATACAAAAAAGGTCAGAAGCATGCCATTTTTTTTAGTAAAAATGAACTTTATTGAAAATAGCATAAACCAAATTATTATGCAATTCCATACGTTGTAAGACCAGTTTACAGTAAAAATGGCTACAAAGAAGGATCTGAATAGCAATGAAAAGGCATCTATTGTCAAGTTTTTGAATGAGGGGCGTTCTACCCTAGAAATTTCTTGTTTATTAGGGCATGATCACAGACCTTTGTATCAAAGGGAGAAAAAACAAGAAAAAAAACGTAATGAGGTCCGGAAAAGAAAACAGAGATCGTGACATATCTGCTATAAAAAGGGGAATGGCAAAGCAACTCCTGAGCTCGAGTTCCAGCATCTTTTCTGCAGTTGGACTTGGTGATACCCGCAAGACTTCCCACAATCATGTCTTGAAAACCCTTGGAAAAGTTAAAAAAACACAAAAAAAGACCAGTATTGAATCAGCAACACAAAGCTCGACGACTTACTTAGTGCAAAAAGTAAATGAAATTGGATTTCAGTTCGGTAATTTGGACGGATGAAATGAGAGCCAGTCTTGATGGTTGGGCAAGTGGTTGGGTTGCTGAAGGATTTGCGAAAGCCTTCTCTTTGCAAGCAGAAGGATTTTGTAAAGTCGTTGATTCTCTTTGGGGAAAGTTAGTTGGCTCACTTTTTTTTTCTTTTTTTCGCTCTAAAATTTCTGCTTTTTAAACGTTTTTATCTGATTAATTCAATTAAATTTTAAACGCTTATTCTCATCAGCAGTAAACTTCCCCATTTTTGCTTTTTTACATTTTGTATTCCAACGATTTCTCCTGATGAGATGTTGGACGAAAGAGCTATCAAGACCAAATTTCCGGAGACTAAATTCCCGTTGTTATTTAAAACCATTTATATATATATATATATATATATATATATATATATATATATATAAAATACGTTTATAGATAAAATATACATATAAAACTGTATATATACAGGGTTCAGGATAAATTTAATAATTTTTTAATATTCTTTCATTTCAGAACCATTTGAATTCATTGAAATAGCATTTTAAGTGCAGCGGTTGTTTCTGTGTACTATTATTGGGTTCAAGAGTTGGAGATGATGGACGGCTGGAAGGCGCCGGGAAAATATTGGAAGAGATTGATCTGCATCATGATAATTCGCACCAGATTAAAATATTCGGAAATCTTAGCTGCAGCACATTGCTTCTTGAATACCTTGAAGGCCGTGAGATGAAAGCTGGAGAATTGCGACAGAGGTTTGGAAGCAGTGGCTAGCAGGAAGTGCCTGCACAACAAAATTTGTAAAGAAGCTGCAGAGGGTGCTCAAGATCCAGGTAAGGCAATGCGGACCTTGATGAGAGAGAGAGATGGCTGTTTGAGTTGCAACTATGATGAAAGCGCTGAACGAGGATCTTCCCTATTCCCCATACAAGAGTTGCAAGGGCCAACTACTCACAGCCAAGGCTCAAAAGAACCGCATTATGAAAGCCAAGAAACTCCTCGATGAAGGTCAAACACCGAGTCTAGCAGGGGATGCTCTGGTTCTTCTGAGACGAGAAGAACTGCCAGGACTAGTTGCACAATGCACAGAACAACAAGTAGCTCGCCAACAGTCTGCACATTATGAAGCCGAAGTTCACTCAAACTGTGATGGTCTTTGAGTGTGTTTCCAGTGTAGGCCACATCATGCCACTCCACATCTTCGAAAAAGAACTTGGTTCAGATGGCTATATTCAATCGCTGTCCACTGCAGTCAAGCGCTGGGTGAAGAGCGTGGTTGAGGGAGGGCCATATGTTTGGCAGCAGGACTCAGCTTTGTGTCACACGTCCCGTTAAACCCAGAAATGACTGTCTGAGAACTTCCACAATTGCACCAGTCCTAACATCTGCGCATGCTTGCAACCTTATTATTATGTGAGGAATGCAGTTAAGAAAGACACCAACCATACTGCTTGCAACACTAAGTACAAGCTCATTGCCAGGATCAAACTTGTGTTCAAGTTTCTCTCGAAGGACACAGTAAAGGCCACGGGTTCCAGATTAAGGTCCAACCTGGAAGCCATGGGGTAGGTTCAAGGCGGCTATTTCGATTAAGCTGCATTTGGCAAAAGATCCTCTAACAGATGGACTTTTGAGAACATCAATTATTGGTCAAGATATATTTTTTCTCACCTTTCCAAAAAGTGTCAAATTTATCCTGAACACCGTCTTTCTGTGTATATTTATATATATATATATATATATATATACACATACATACACAGCTACCGGGCTCTCCATGGAAACCCCATCAACCTGTCTGTACATGACATTATTAAAACTGAATTTGATTAATAAATCGACTATTTGTTGGGCTGGTGCACCAACCACTAGTCTCTCCCCTTTTAGACAGGGTCTAAAAAAGAGTCTCTAATCTAATAGATCCCACACTATCTACCAAGCTCCAGCCCCTGTCTCATTGCTGCAATGTTGCATCCCTGTGCTTGTTTTACAAGTACTAAAATGGAATGTGCTCGCACAAACTTGCTGCACTCACCATAAATACCCCCAACCAACTTGTCAATCAGCAAAATCCCACCCCTTCATTGCAGCGGTCCCCAGATACCAGAAAGCTTTCTACTCTAATAGTTTTTCTTGACCCGTTTGCCTTTGGAATTCCCTCCCTGTTTCCCCGATGGTACCAACATGCAGAAATTTAAATGTAATGTGAACAAAGATCTGCCTGCACAACTCCCCACTTAGGTATACCTTGTTTGGGATGAATATAAGTATAATAAAAAAACAAAAAAGTAACAAATACATTCAGTAATTGAATATTGAGAATCTTATAGGAGAATTTTCCTTCTCCTAGACTTGTTGCTCTGCCAAGGCAAAGTAGTAACGGTAGATGAAACTCTGATTGATGGAAGGAGGATATATGGATGTATGCATTTCCCAAGTCGTTTTGTGAAAGTGATGCTGTAGTCCCAACAGAACATGACACACCAAGCCTACACCGGTAACCACTGCAACACTGGTAACCACTCCATATAAACAGTCGGTTAGTATTTACCATTTTTACAATGGTGTCCTCATCTTGGTTCTTGTTATCACAACGTTTCGGTCATTTTATCCTCTCAAAATTTCATTCTAACTTGTCTCAGAGATGATGCATGACAGAGACGACTAGAGGGTTGGTTATAGTGTGCAGGTTATCTTGAGGTTCTGAAGAAAGTTGTAACATAGTGGATGAATCTTTGCCACGTAAATAAATAGTTTGGTTACAATGTGCAGGTTTTCGTGAGGTTCTAAGTTCAGTCCTGAGTAAAGGCAGCAAGACAATTTAATAAATTAATCGAAAGAATTGAATACAAACTGTGTACTCTCTAGAACCCCTTATAAACAGTTTAGTTTAAAATTTCTGAGTTTGACACAAGGCACCTGAAAAAGGCTAGAGGGCAAAAGGGTCAAAGCATTGCCATAACAACAAAGATGAAGAAACCAGTCTGAAAAATGTAATTATTAGATTGATGGTCCAACTTTGGTACTTTAATGGCCATTACGATCTCCCAACTATTCACTCCTGCACCAGAAACTGTTTCACAGCCGATTTTGATTGAACCACTTTCTCAATCAGGATCCCTGGACCTTAGAAAGGACTTCCAGATGTAGTAAATGTACCAATGACAGAGCAATTCAAGGCAAAATTGGACAGATGCTGAGCCACTCTTCTGGAAACTGAAGCAGGCTTGTTTTATTTTTTAAGGATAAAATAAATTCAAATATAGTTGTTTGCAATTTTGGTCTTGAAAGAAAAGTTAAAAATAACATTTGCAATATGAGATCAAGTAATAAAAAAAAAACTGTTAGTGCAGTGTTACTAAAATAAACTACTTTTCTTACAGACAGCTGTAAAATGGCAAATGGATTTAACGAATCAAAACTAATTCTAATTATTTTATAAAAAAAAATCAAACTATTTTTAATCTTAAAAATATCAATAAAAATATTAAAATGTTTAAACATTTTTTTTAAATACATTCTTCACTGATATATTCTTTTCTTAATTTTGTTTTATGTAACGAAGAATATTTTTAAAAATTATGTTCTAATAAATAAAACTACAATAATTTATTATGTGAATCTTTGCAAAGAAACAAGCTCAGGGCTCCCACTGATTTAGCATTATGGTGAATTAAAATTTCCATGCAATTTATATTCGTTTTTGTCGTGTATCTGTATCTTATGTTAAAGGCACGTTTAAGAGTTACCTTAACGACTACAAACAAACGTTAGGTTAGTAGTGGACAACAGAGGGATTGGAGGAAGAGGAGAGGAGGAGAGTTTGTGAGTTTAACATGCAACAGACTTATCTAACTGTTGAAACTGGTAACTTCATTCAGCTGTTAAAAAATAACAACCTTAGAGTACTCCCGGGCCATGGTAAAATTGTCAAGCGTTGACTGGTATGCGGTTATGAAAAGGTTAGGGACCACTGTTCTAATATATTTCAGTTATTTTATGAACCTAACTGATAACTGCCCCTAGTGACCCCAGATGGAATCTTTCAATGGGGTCTTTAGATTCCTTAGAAAATTAAACCCTTATTGAAACTTATTTGAATATTCGGTGCTTATATAGATGAAAGCACATGAAAAACCTAAAAAAATTTGTAAAAAATTTAGAATTTTAATAAACATAAAAATCAATTTTAGCGTATTTTGATAAGAACGCACTTGGAAAGATTTTTCGGAGAAGTTGTGACCTGTGTTGAAATGACACAATTATCTCCCTTGTTTTACCCTCCTCTTCAACATTACCGATGCTATGCTAGGGCCTATGGATTCAGAAAAATACGATAAAATTGACTTTTACATTTATTAAAAATCTACTCAATAATTTTTCTTAATTTATTTTGAGGATACTTATTTTTTGCCTTATATGCAAGTATAAAACAAGAGTTTCTATTTGGAAATGCGTTTTTCATATGTGTGACAGTATCAAACAGCCCCACGGAAGTTGGAGCCTAAGATACAGCGCTAGTATGAATGGAGAAAAAGAAAAGCTTAAAACCACTCTGACATGTGAACAGCTAGGTAATAAAATCTCAAGTGAACCTTACCAGACCCTAGGGGGAGAAATAGAATTACTTGTAAAGTAGCATAGGTAATTAAGATATATATGTATTTTTATGAACACTTCTAAAAAGTAGATGAAGCTTGATTTGGTTGTCAGAAACAAAAGAGTATCGGTCAGTTGCTAGCTTTTATGAGCCCCCATAGGGAGAAAATAAATTACTCTCTGAAGTAGATAAAGCCGGGACCGAATTTGTTTTTCAGAAACAAAGGAGAAACCCATCAGCTGTTAGATGGAAATGCTTTTATGAACTGAATCAGCTGCTGGGATAGGGTTGCTTTTATAGTCACCCGAATTACTAGAGTCCATCGGTCTAACAAAAAAACACAGAGTTGAACTTTAATATTACTGAATTGCCTTGCTTTGTAGACAAACAAGTGTAAATTATTTTTCTTTATTTTTTAAATAATTATTCTTCTAAGAAAACCGCAAAAGACCACATCGTTACAGACTTACTTCCTTTTATTCAACTGTTCTGCATGAAATTACACTTTACTTCACAGCGATACCAAGTTGCAGATCCAACCCAGCTGATCGCTCACTGATCTAAACAAACACAACGTGGGAGTGAGTTATCAGTGGACCAGGTGTTTCGGCATCTGCGACTTTCATCAGGGCGGCAATGTTTCCCGAGCAGTACCGGGTGACTATCGAACCCAGGAACAGCCGAACTGGTGACGTCACAAAAGCTGGAGGAGTGGGGTACATATGTGCTTTCATCTATATAAGCACCAAACTATTAACATGTTGGGTTCTATAACACACAAACATTGACTTTTATATATATAGAAGATAAATGGTATTGTAGAAAAAACAAAGATAATTTTATTATATTTAACTTTATTTACTCAAAATGTTTTTGTTATATTTTTTCAGAGTGATATGATGTCCTTAATGTCGGCCATTAAGATAATGCTTAGATGACCAAAAAAAAAAAAAAAAAATGAAAAAAAAAAATATCAACGGTTAAAGAGGCTAACGGAAAAATATCCACTTCACGTCCGCACGCCCTCACAGAAATCCCTGATGGCAAAGATTTTTGTGGAGGACCAAGAAATATGAGTGTAAGTTGAAAGAAAAGAGGTAGAAAGTTAATTAAGTTTTTTGGCTTTGTTATAAAGTGCATCAACTACTTTTCCCATATTCTGGATGGTCGCCAAGGCGTTCTTATACGTTTGATCGACTGCAGCCTCATCAAATACGATCAATACACCAGCACCTTGGTCAAGGATACCTGCGGAGTGGAAGAAAGAAAACATCAATTAATGACATTAAAAGAAATTTTTTAAAAAAAGTTTTCATAATGAAAATATGGATTTGTATTCGTCCATACAGAGTTACTTCCCTTCAAGTAGACCCCCTCTCTGTCACACACACACACAAAGCATTGTCATAAAAAGTAATTTAAAAAAATAAAAATAAATAAAAACCGAACAAATTGCAAGTAAATACATTACAAAGCTGGTAAACTAATTATCAATACAAACATTATTTTTGGTGTAACTATATATAAAAATGTACAGGTGAAATATGTCAGTTCCAAATAAATTAACAGGAAAACTCTTTGATATACTTACTTATCACGCAAAAGTAGGTATCTACACCAAAAATTAAGGAAAATTATTGAGTAGAATTTAAATTAAAAATATAAATCAGTTTTATCGTATTTTTCCGATTCACCATTAATAAGAGCATTTTAAAGAGTTACATAAAACAGGGGAGATAAGTCATTTCGCCAAATCATAATCAATGGAGAATTAGAAAAATTCGATAAACTGATTTTTATTTTTAATTAAAATTCTACTCGATAATTTTCCCTAATTTTTGGTGTAGATACCTATTTTTGTCTGATACATAAGTATATCAAAGAGTTTTGCTGTTGATTTATTTGGAACTGCCACATTTCATCTGTACATTTTTATATATAAGCACCTTAATTTTAGAATGATTCTGAATTATTTGAATCTTTTTTTACAATTAAGAAAATAAATGAGATTAATTCTGTTATAGAAAATTTACTTAGAATTAAAAAAAAAACTGTATTACCATGAAATTTTTTATCCAGAATCATTTGAGAAAGTTTCTTTTCTACAGAATCCTGAAAGTAAAAAGAAATTGTTTTAAAATATGAATTTATTGTTAACTAGCAAAATACCTGTCGCAGGACGAATATTCTGCGAACGATAAAATGAATTCATCAAACAGTTTTGCAACATGAAGATAAAAATTACTAAAGAAAACTATATATCTTCAGCTGAAATGGTTGTCATCTTTTTTCTATGAATATCCAGCAGCTCGACCGAGAGAAAGGTATATAGACAAGAGCATGAAGCTGTGGTCTAATCGTCGGACCCCCCCCCCACTACACCCCTTCCAAAAGTTTAGTCAAAAAATCCAGATGCGTAAAAAGATTCCAGTTGACCCTACCAAAACATTTTTTTTTTTTTTTTTTTAAAATAAAACTCACCTGTGGTAATTTGATAATTTTGGCAATGTGTTCAATCTGCAAAAGATGAAGCAGTGAAATATAAATTATAAAAATGAATTAAAAAAAAACACAATTTGTATTAAAAAAAAAAAGAAGGTATTTCTTGAATAAACAAAACTGTCAATATGAAAAGAAAATATGACAAAAAAGATGACAGGAAATTTTTACAAAATATATAAAACTAACTCGCAAATTTGGCTTAAATGAGAATAGTATGAACAACTGTTTTAATTTTTTTTTTATATAAAAAATTATAACAGTTCATACATATGCGAAAAAATAGTTTTCAATAAAATTAAATTTTTACTTTTTACAATATACTCACAGACTTAGAATCAAAATGTAATTTATATAATACAGAATCTCAGCTGAAATAAATTTGATGGGTTAGAATCCCCTTTCTGGATGAAATTTTCTCTGACTAATGAGAGTGAAACTAGAAAGATATTTGCTGACTGACTGGAAATCTTGCCTTGAGTAAAAGACCCAAAATGTTAGATATCCCGGCCTGTTATAGTGATGGCCTTGTGCTCAACACATTGCTAGTACACATTTAGAATATCTTTTTATAAGCAACAATTTAAGCTAGAAATTACTGTCTATTCACCAGTTTAAAGGTTGGCAAATCACTTTCAAATTGCCACAAAAGTAGACAAAAATAAGCCATTTTCATTCATTGTCATTGCATTGTCATCTCTGCTTACGGAAAATGATGGCCATATATATCTCATCATCCGCTTGGCCAAGTTTAAATAACCACATATAACAAGTTTAAATAACCACATATAACAAGTTTAAATAACCACATATAACAAGTTTAAATAACCACATATAACAAGTTTAAATAACCACATATAACAAGTTTAAATAACCACATATAACAAGTTTAAATAACCACATATAACAAGTTTAAGTAACCACATATAACAAGTTTTAATAACCACATAATAAGTTTTAATAACCACATATAACAAATTATGTGGTTCCAAATTTTATTTTATTTTATTTAATTGTTTTTTTTCTGAATTCAGAGAAAACATCGCACGGAACTAAACTTGTCAACAGCTATCACTTACAATGCTTGGTCGGTCTGAAGTTAAGCCGCAAAAGAAGCAAAGAGTTTTCTCACTTCTCATCCATGACGTCACACGTGATCTAAAATGCTCGGCTCATTCCACCTCTTAATATATAACATTATTAACAGAATACCCTTCCCGGGACGAGTATTCTGTTATTTAGTAATAAAATGAATGTCTCCCAACAGAACAGTTTTGCACCACTTTTATGCCCCATTACGAAGAATAAAACCCAGATATGTTACTAAACCGTATGTCCAGAATCCTTATTCCAATTTTGATCAAAATCCATTATATGATTTTGATTTGAAAAAAATGTCTAAAGTTTAGGGTTTAAGTTTAAATGGTCTTAAGAAAAAATTGAAATTCAGGAAATCTTGCTTAAATTGGTGTCTTCTGACTATGGATAAAATTTCATGCAAATTTGAAATATTAAATGGGAGGTTGTACCCACATATATAATTTCAATTGCTGATGGATAACAGAATTAAATCTGTGAGAAAGGATGCAAGTTCAAATTTTGCCAACAATAACCCGAACACTAAAAAAAAACCCAAAAAACAACAACCCGAACACTAAAAAAAAACAACAACCTGAACACTAAAAAAAACTAACAAAACAACCTGAACACTAGATGGAAAAAAAAAAGAAAAAGAAAAGAAAAGAAAAAGAAGAAAAAAAGAAAGCAAGATAGTTAACAGACTGAATTTAATTTAACTTCTTAAGTCTGTTGACACAGGGTCAAATTACAAGTTATATGGTTCAAAATCTTATTTTGTCTTTTCGGATTCAGAGAAAACATTGCTTGGACCGTGGTATCAATTATTCACATTAGGAGAAAAAAGAAAAGAAAAAAGAAGTCTCAAAACTGATTTTACTTACTTGGACCCGAGAGAAAGGTTCAATAATTCTACACAGATTCTGTTCCAACAAGTTATCATACAAAGTCGCAAGATGTGACTTGACAATGGGATCATCAGAAAGTTGGTTTTTAAATTCACGCTTTGTCTGTAGAAAAAAGAAATACAAGCAAAAATAAAAGAAAAGGCATAAAGTGAACGATTTACAGGAAAAGATGCGTGCATTGTGTTAAAATAATGATGAAAAGAATTTATTAAAGATCAACAAATATTCTTCAAAATAAAGATATATATATATATATATATATATATATACACACACATACATAGACAGTATTAGGGAAATGTATGCAGAAAAGGAGACTTTGATGGTATGGCCACGTTGAAAGAATGGATGAAAGTTCTTAGGTTAGTAGATGTAGAAGAGTTGAGATAGCAGAGTCAGTTCACAGGGAAAGGAAAAACATTGGATGCACAAGAGAAAAAGGGATAAATAAAAAGTTGGTCAGAGATAAGTTAGTTTGGAAGTCAATTTCTAAAAGTCATCCAACACATGCCACTATTTAAAACGTACATGAATTCCAAATATGTTGATCATTGTCAACGACCTTCTGCCAATGACATGCAAAACTTCCGGGTTTAGTCAAAGTATCAAAAAATCTTTGACACGCTCCTTCAACTTTATCGAATGACTCAAATCAGCGACCCTTCATGAAGTGCTGCATTGATTGGAATAGACTGTAGTCAGATGGAGCAAAATCTGGACCATAGGGTGGATGTGGCAGAACTTCCAGTCTATTTTAACACAGCACACAAACTTTTTCCGTAACCTAGTATTTATTTACCCCCTCTCCAGGAGGTTAGACACAAGGTCAGGTGAAATTTTGAAAAGCCAGCAGACTAGAAAAAGTGCATTCTGGTCTATAAAAAAATGCCCGAGCAACCCCGTCAGCATCCTCTAGTAATTAGTGATTAGTAATAATAAACAAATAGTGATAAACTAACCCCTTCTCAAAAAGAGAACGTAAAGCCTGGGAGGGTGGACCCCCTAGAACTGCATTGAACCATACCTCAGCCTGACAGAAGCAAGGTCATCCATACTTTGTTGGACTGATTGTCAAGCGCCTATCCTCAACTGGTATAAACACCTACTCAGGCTGTGCCACAAGGTATAATGAATATCTACAGAAATGGTAACTGTTATAACAATGCCCCCAATCAATTAGGATTTCATATTTGCCTCACAGCGCACCCTTCCCCTCCAAACACGCACACAAAGACAAACTTTGGGGTTTCTTAAAAATCATGCTGCCATAAAAAAAATACTTTTTAAATCTGTGCATTCTGATAAGAAACAAAATATTTTGAAAATTTGATTTTTACTAATGTAATCAGACCTAAAAGCCACTCGAGAATAAGGGTTAATGAGATTGTCAGTTGACGATGAAAATTTGGAAACGATGGATTAAATGGTCAGAATTTGATTATTTAAGTGGGTGGGGGTGGCTCGACAAAAATTTGTTAACAATGGACTTAAAAATGACCATGTTGCATTTAGCTGGGAAGCAGCCCCATGGTATTGTATTCCACAGATGGGGAGTTCTTGGAAAGAAACTTTGTTCATGAAAGTTCTGATTAGTTTTAGGTATACATAGAGGAAGAAAGGAAAATTCTTTACAGTAGTTGTAGCTGTGAATGTTTTACAAGGGAAATAAGAGATTGGAACTCAGTCGAACACCAACTATGAAAATAACGATAGAGTAGAGAAAGACTAGCAACATCTCTTCTGTGAGAAAGGGGCTGTAGGCGAGAGAAGAAATCATCCCCCACTAGATTTCAAAGTCGATTCTGTATTCTGTCAAGGCAGGAGACAGTGCTCCGAGCGGCACCTCCCCAGATGTGGCAGCAGTACTCCATCTTAGGACGTATCTGGCTCTTGTACAGGTAGAGGATTGCGTCAGGAGGGAGGTACTTTCTGGAGCAGTAGAATGATCCAACCATTTTTCCTGCGACCTTAGCTATGGATTTGATGTAAGTCTTCCATTTCAAGTCTGGAGTGAAGGTCAGTGCTAAGAGCTTATCAAAGAAGAGGGCCTTCCTCAAGGATAAAGACATTCATTTCAACTCGGGGGGGGGGGGTACTTAATACATATCGTTAGAGTTGTTGTGTTGTTTAACCTACGATAGCACAAATCTCTCACTATTTTCATCGTTTGTGTGGCTACAAATTTTATTTTCAATGTTTTGTCACGTAAACGTCAATTATAACAAGCATTTTGTGCTGCTGCATTTGGATACAGACCAAGACCAACTCTATAACAAGCCGAGAGATGTTTTACTAGAGGCAAGATTTCCAGTTAGTCAGCAGATATTTTTTTTAGTTTTAGGTACACAGAAGAAGAAAGGAAAATTCTTTACAGTGGTTGTAGCTGTGAATGTTATACAGTGGAAACAAGAGATTGGAGCTCAGTCGAACACCAACTATGAAAATAACTATAGAGTAGAGAAAGACTAGCAACATCTCTTCTGGAAGAAAGGGGCTGTAGGTGAGAGAAGAAAAATCACAAAGACCGTAATCAAGTTTTCAAAAGATTTGGGGACAAAAATTAAAGGATTAATTTGTTATTTTTTGTTGTTTTTAAACACTATCTGGTCCGGAAGTTTTATGTTAAATTTATATGCGAAAGTGACTCCACACTTAAAATATTGTTTTTTTTTTTTGTTAGTTTTTAAAAAAATTTCTTTTTACTTCCTACTTTTTCAGGTTGTTTACATGTAATCATCTAAAAACAGTAGAATATCATTTTTATTTTTAGGGTTAGAATGAGCACAAGACTCCAATAATACTGTAGATTTTTTATTTGACATTACCTGTTGGAAATCTGCCAGAGACCTCTTGTGGCTGGCCTGAGCAATGCTTTTCATTGCATCAATGTCAGGACCAGCATACTTCAATGCTAGTTTACCACTGACAATTGCTTGAACTTCATCAGCACTAGAGGGAAAAAAAAAAAAATGAATGAATGAATGACGGCACACAAAAGAGTACATAGTTCCACAATAAAAATAACAATTACTGAAAGAAGTTAAATCAAAATTAGCAAATAAAAATAAACATCCATTATAATAATACTATCTATATAACAATAGTAGTCTTTGGCCTCAGAACAAAGTGTAGTATCTGTTCTAATACTATGCTTCATCGTTTCTGTCCGGAGTAATCCTTCTAGACTGAGGCAATTTAAATTCTTGTCCCAATCTAGAGTGAACCTTTTTTGGGGGAGCTGAATTTACCCCGCATTAAAAACCGACTTTGTGTCTAACTTTATCCTCATGGGGAGGCAAGTAAATATAGACAACAGCCTTGTTCCATACATTAGTACAACTGCCATCAGCTATTACTCTGTATTTAGAATCATCGAATCAGTATAACAGATGTAAGAGAAACAATTTTTCGCAATCGCAAATTTGACATGGAATTTCTTTTCTCTTGATTTTTAATAAAAAAATAACAAATTAATCCTTCAATTTTTGTCCCCAAATCATTTGAAAACTTGATTACGGTCTTTGTGATTTTTTTGTTAAGCGATTTAATAAACATACCAACAGAAGTTACTCCCTTAAAACATTTTTTTCCTTCTAATATTTGTTCTTATTTCTCTTTTTAAGATATGAAAAAGAAAAGTTGACCATTTTGAAGCAGTTAGTTCCCAAAGAAGCTGCCATTTTTCATCGATTAGTTTTGCCTGTTTTTTGTAGCAGTGATTAGTCAAATTAGTCCACCGTGCAAAAGTCTGTCGTATAAAAGATAATTTCTTCTGCAATATTCTGGATAAGCTATTATGTCTCATTTGTAATGTATTTCAATTTAAAGAAAAACATCTTTTCCATAGGAAGAAACAAAGTAAAACAACACTAAAAATGCAATTTCATTGGTTACGAGAATTTAATATTTTTTTGGAATTCATACATCAGAAAAAAAATTTTTTTTTTAATGTCAGATTTATTTCTCAGGTTATTGTTTATTAATATTGTTTCTAAACATGTTTTTTTCTCTCCTTGAGAGATAAATTTCCCGTAATTTTCCTTTAACTAATAAAAAATGTTTTCTTCATTTCCATTTCAAAGCAAATAAAAAATCTTTGTTGTTTTCTATATAATAAAGTAAATTCGATTTTTCCTTTGTCACTTTGGCTATTATAGGTTTAGAACCAAAAGCTTTATATGCTAATCCGTTCTGCCAGCCACCTAGGTGAAGTCCTCATTCGGGTTTCCAGAAAATATGTCTTACATTTTCTCCGGGTAAGCTGTTTCTCCCAACTCAGACTTCGAAAGAGAAGGTTGTGGCCATTTTCACTTGCATTATAATATCTACTCCTACTGCTCCCAGTATCACCGGGGACAAATTGTTCATGGCCTAATAAGGCCATTAATACCGTTTATGTTTCATTTTACATGTTACTCTTTCTCTCTGTAATCAACTATACATTTTCGATCAAAATAATGACTGCCCCCTTCTTTCTTCCACATTCCAGAATATTAACATACTCACTTCATTATTAATAATTATACATATTAATTCATTTCTTTTTATGTTCATTTCGCATTTTTAACATCATACGAATTCAGATTACTTATTTAGAACTTGGATTTTATTCGAGAATAGCAGATTATGTTTCTAATTCTATATCCGAATGCTTCACATTTGCCTTACTGAAAAAAAAACCCAAAAACAACAAATGTATGCTAAGACTTTAGATGTCTGTTTCGGTAATATTTAAAAATTATTTTGTTACAGTTACCCCTTTTTTTACTGTTATTTATATAGCTACTACTTACAACTATAGGATAGGAAGACTAGCCTCACCCTCGCTTCAAACAAAGATAAATCGCTTTTATTTACAAAAATATTTTTTATAACAATTATTTTTTAGCTTCATATAAAAAAAACATTGTTAAATCCTATTTTAATCACCTAAATTACTTACAGTGAAATGGGTTCTTTTCTGATATTTTTTCAGAATTGATACTCTAATAGTTTTATTCTTTTTTTAAATTAAATCAATATTGGTACTGCTAGTTGTAAATAAAAATCAATTGTTAAGATAAAAAAAAAATGTAGAAGAATTATGTAAAATATTGTTCCCACCTTAAAATAAAAAGAGCCAGTTATCTCCCTTGATACAAGTTGCCACCTTAAAGTAAAAAAGAGATTTTTTCTCCAGCTCTCCAGAACACTCGCCCAATATAATAATAGTAAAGCTGTAGAGACAATAGCATACACATATTTTATTATGCCGAATCCTAGTCTTTTTAAGCCATTCATTTTTGCACTGTTTTTCTTTTCAGTCCTTCTTCTGCTGGCTTCTTATCGACCACACACCATTTTCTTCTTTTGTAATGTATTCAATGCATTTACAGATGCCAGTCTTAGTGTCATCTATTTGAATCAATATTATACTAGGGATGCTAATGGCAAAAAAATGCTGAAATCAAGATTTCCCAAACCAAGGGGCCACGGCCACCCTGTATGTGTGTTTGGAGATGTACAATCTTGATATTTGTCCTAATCCAGAGTGCTCCTTTTTGGGGAGCTGTATTTTCCCTACATTAAAAACGACCACGTGTCTAGCTCTGCCCTTGTTGAGAGACAAGTAAAAAGATACAGAGCCAACACCCTTTCGGGGCCATTGACATGTACATTTCTATTTGATTTGGATAAATAAAGACTCGGTTAACTCAAAATTTTAATTGTATCACAAAAATGCGCGAGCGCACAAGAAGAAATGATCGACTTACAGATTCAACATAATCTTACACATCAACATATATTTGAGGGCGATGATTGCTTTCGGGCTGTCAATCGAGTCGTAACCCTCAAATGCTTCATAGAAATAGGAGAAGGCAGTTTTGAAATCTCTTTCTTCGGCCGCATGAAGAATTCCTGAAAAATATGAGTAAATAAAATTGAAATACTGTGCATTTTTTTTTTCACTTTAGTAAATTTGGGAGTTTATTTACAAATAGTTTATTTGTTTTAACTATTTGACAAAAGAATGCTGATTATTATTATTTTCATTTTTTGTCTTCTGGTCACATGCTGAGATTAGACATTTCGTAAATGACTTTAAACTTCTCTGTTGCCATTTCACTTGTGCTGCTCGCTAGGATCCGGTCATCATGTCTTAAGCAGCCGACTGCATGACTTTGGGGCATTAACATCGATGTGGAACACACTTTGGATTTTTTGGGGTGACGCAATTTCTCATGGAAGACTTTACAGCGAGATTTGCAATTTCCTCCATCCGATATGCTGCAGCCAGGATCGTGTCGTTTTGCTATCAACCACATCTCACGGCCATATAAGAGTACAGGTTGAACATGTGCGTTGTATGATGATACGAGAATAAACTTATACATCATATTCGGTTTAACGTCTGTTTTACATGCTGGCATGTCTTAGACAGCTTTTACAAATTTGTTTATCCTATTTTCTCTCAAATCCATCATTATCAGTTCCTCACATATTTTCCTTGGACTTCTCCTGGCAACTGACCCTGCTACCTCAACTGGTCTATATTTACTAACCCAAGAACTCTCATCCATTATTTCAATGTGGCCATACCATTGAAGTCTTCTGTTCTGCACATATCTCCTTATACTGTCCAGATTTAATCTTTCTCTGAGGTCATCAGATTTTAGTCTGTCTTTAAGATTCACATTACACATCCATAGTATCATTCTTTATCATTCATATTCATGCAACACATATCCTCAACCCGCACTGGCCAGGTTTCACTTCCATACATCATAACACTGTGTGTACAATGCCTAATAGACTCTTCATATGGTCAACAATGGTAATGCTCTGCTGGTTAGTATTGGCAGAAGTTTCCTGAACTTCTTTTAACTTTCGCAATCACACCAGCACCTCCCTGTGCTCCAATGGTATCACCAAGGTAACAAAACTTCTGAACAACCTCAATAGCCTCGCCATCCAAACACACTTTCTCCACATCTGAGTTCTCATCCGTCTCCATTGTCTTACATTTCTTGCACACAAACTGGTTATCCTCTCTCAACCCACCTGCAATTCCACTGCACTTTTTGTGTACGCAATGCTTACAAGTACTAAATTATTTAGTATTTAAACTTACGAAAGTAGTGATAAAATATGCCAATCAGAACCAATAAATAACAACATAAATCAGTCATGAGACTGCATAACTACCCGACAACGTAAGGATGGGCTAAAGTCTTATCTGGGTTTTACTTCTCCATATTGTATGAAGTATTCCCAAAGTTATGCCATGGAAACGTTCATAAGTCAAAACTATTTATCTGATCATGCTAAAATTCTGTATGGTGGTTACTCTTATCAAAGAACAACAGAAGTTAAAATTTCGTCAAAATATCGACCATGATCAAACTTGTCATGGTCATATAAGATGCATGACTTCATTGGCTACAATATGGGCCAAGTAGCGAGTCTCTACGATGAACAGGACCGAAGTAATTTTCAAAAGTGTTACTTTACCCTTGGATCAAAATATTCCAAAATTAAATCAGTTCTAAGTTAGACCATGACCGACATTTTGACCAAGTTTGGTGACAATTGGTCAAGTGATGAGAACACTAGGCTGCACACAAATAAAGTGACAAAACCAAAAAATTCGACTGAAAACATAACCTCCTTGGTGGGGGTAACAATTGCTACATATATATAAAAATCAGAGGTAAAATTCTTAAAAGTGAAATAAAAAGTGGTTTGGCCTTGTCAGTGCAAACAAAAGAGCTTATATATTCAGAGTTTGATTGTCATCGCTGGCCAGTGTCTGGTTGGCACAGATCACAATGAATGGCTCAGGACTGTCTTATGTTTGTTGTAATTGCATATTGGTACCAGTCCTCAGCTTGCAAGGTCACTTAGACCCATCTAAGTACATGATCACATAGAAGCAGTCCAGGAGGAGTCGAAAAAAAGCATCAGAGAATATACTTTTTTCTATTCTCAAGTTGAGAACAGACTCGGTCTTCTTTTATACATGTGGTGGAGTATGATAGTTAATTTACTTGTTACGGCATTCACATGTAGGTTGAACCAGCTTCAAATGAGTTCACCATATCCAACATCAAGACGATCTACCCATACCGATTGACAACTGATTCCTCGGCATACTTCAGCTATCCCCATACCAAACATGTTTGGAGGGAAAGGGGATATCAGCTACAAGTTCCATGTCTGTCTTCACCGTTTTAAATTTATGTCTTCTGTTGACCACCTTCCTTTGCGTCTTTTCCAGCCAGCAGGTGTGATTGGGGGTCACCAACTTGCCAACAGGACATCGAAGAATGTGTCCAAACCAGCCAAGTCTTCTTTTCATAAGAGTTTCTGTGATGCTGCTGGTGTTACATCTTGCATGGATGGTGTGATTTGGGATTTGGTCCAAAAGGTGGAAGCGTATGATGCACAGTTAATTTAGAATTCCATCTGATATGAAAAAGGGGGCTAATTAGAAAGGAAGAAATTGTTTACCCGATTGCAGATCAAGCGCAGCCTGCAGTTTAGGTTGGCAGTAGATTCCATTGGCTGTGGTTCGTCCTGCAGTCAAAGCAGCTCTGAAACGGGAAAGAGAAATATGAAAAAAACTCATAGAAAATAAAACGAAAATAACATATTTTTATCAATATACCAACGAACGTACACCCTTTTTAAAGTCGTAGAAAGAAATACAGAATCACTTCTAACATTCTTGAAAGAAAAGAGTTACTTTAATAACGATATAAGCACCAAAAAATGTTTAAGTAGAAAAAGAAAAATATAATTTTTCTCTCAATTTAAAAAAAAAAATTTAATTGAAAAATATAAAAAAGATTTTTGTCAAAAAAAAAAAATTCTTTGAAAAAATATTTTCATTAGGAAAAAAAATAAAAATCCGGTAAATAATGGTAGAAGAAAATAAATGGCAGTAGTAATGACAGTAAGTCTAAAAGATAGGTAAGCTGTAGATATTTCATCTTCTTACCTGGCCTTGGGCAAGTTTGAGAGTGCGTGGTAAATCTTACTCTCAAGCAAATGAACTTCCACAAGAAGAGCTTTGTCATCCAACTTTTTCAATTCTTTCAACAAGACAGCAGCTGAAAGCAAATCAAGAATCAATGAAATCACGTGAGAAATTGTGTGCAGATAATTCATTATTTTCAACCCTCTCATAATATTCTTCATCATTCAACTGATAATCCATCCATCTCATTAACCCTTATCCTCAAGTGTTTTTTAGCCTTGATTCATTAGTAAAAATATTTGGTGCTTGTCCATAAAAATGTACAAGTGAAATACAGCAGTTCCAAATAAAGTAATGTGAAAACTCTTTGATATACATCAGGCAAAGTAGGTATCTACACTAAAAATTAGGGAAAATTATCTCATAGAATTTTAATTAAAAATATAAATCAGTTTTATGGTATTTTTCCGTTTCACCATTGATTATGACTTGGCGAAATGACAGACTGCCGGATCGGAAAAATATTATAAAACTTATTTATATTTTTTACTTAAAATTTTACTCAAATAATTTTTCCTACCCACTTTTGCCTGATATGTAAACATATCAAAGAGTTTTCCGTTTAATTTATTTGGAACTGCCGTATTTCACCTGTACATTTTCATAGACAAGCACCAAATTATTAAAAAAAAAGACGTCTATGTACACGAGTCTAAACACTAAATCAGCAGAC
This sequence comes from Sepiola atlantica, assembly GCA_963556195.1. Classification (NCBI taxonomy): domain Eukaryota; kingdom Metazoa; phylum Mollusca; class Cephalopoda; order Sepiida; family Sepiolidae; genus Sepiola; species Sepiola atlantica. The sequence continues at coordinate 184,218,694 of OY744519.1, forward strand.
GATAATGAACGAGTGTTACCTGCGATATTAGTAACACTTTCTAAGAGAAGTAGGCGTGTGGCTGTTAATCGTATTTTAGATACGAGCAGCCAGAGGTCATATTTCTCTGAAGATTTGAAACCTTATTTTCAAACTCATTTCTCATGCAGGAAATTATTTCATGCATAAAGTTACCATATTGTTATCAGGGTTCATAAACATACAAGATTAAAAAAAACAAAAACATCTATGATTACAAGGAAAATTAAACGACATCAAACTCTAGCAAAACCTTAATTATTTCCTATATAAAGGGGAGTTGTCTTTTTTGTTTCATTTTACTTTAGTCGAAGTTCTCAAATCAAGGGGCCCCTTCCTAGGGCTAACACTTGATCTCTATATTAGATACATAGATATTCAAATATTCAATAAAAGTTCTCCTTTATTTCTCAAATGTTGAGTTAGTAAAGAAGTTAAGAAAATTAATTTTCCTCTCCCCAATTGGTCACTTAACTATGTTGTAGTATATCTTTCTTGTGGTCTCTTAGTCTTACTGGATTCCAGGACAATTGCTTTGTTTTTCCGTCGCCTGTACGTTTTGCACATGCGTGGTGGGAAAAAAAAATATGACTTCTAAAAGCGTTCAAGTGACCTATTTTTCATCAGATCTTATACTCTGTCTCTTCGGCACAACGGTTAGCAATAGAAAACAAAGACCGAGAGGTTTATGGTTAGTTCCCTCCAAAGAATTTTTTTTTTGAAACGATGACTTAAATATACATCTATGGTGGCAGGGGGGGGGGGTGAGAGGGACGACCGGGGAAGACAGAGATAATACTTTTAATAGAAATGTTACACTTTTGTCCTGGGCAACAGGGAGGGGGGGGGGGTGCAACAAGGAAAGAGAGAAATTGTTACACTTTTCCCCCGGGTTACCCCTGCTAGTTAATTATATAGCACCAATTAGGTTTCAAGGACCCCAGAAAAAAGCAAAGAAGAATGGGACGCATTTGGGTCTACACGGGTTTCTTCCTGTTGACCCTCCCACACTGTAAACAAATATATATATTTATTAGAATTATAATTTAAATATAAATCGAATAATCATAGAGAATTTACACAACCCGAAAAATAGAATCTTCCGTTTTGACAAATAGGGACAATGATTCGTTTGCTTATTAAAACGTTTTGTAAAAACAAAAAGATGCACCCTATACGATTTTAATTTATTATGCATTCTGCTCTCGTGGGGAGGCAAGTAAAAAGGGACACAATCTCTTTTTTCTTAAAATAAATCTTTCCCTATATTATATTAAAAAAAAAAATCCCAATTTTTTTTTTTTTAAATCAACATTGTGATGAAAAACCATTTGTTTACGGTGTGCGAAGGTCAACCGGAAGAAACCCATATAGACCCAAATGCATCCCATTTTTTTTTTGCCTTTTTCTGAGATCCTTGAAACCTAATTGATCGATTATAAATGATAAATGGATCGATCGTAATTGAGGGCAACCCCAAGGATCCCTTTTTGTTAGGTACTACATCGAGATGTAGGCAAGGGTGTCACTTCTTACCTGGATTGTTCCACTTACCCCTGATCCTCAACTTATAATGCTGAGTGACCTGAAAGGTTCAGTCAGGGTTGAAATTTTGACACAAGGAGACATCAATTACAAGTTTTCACTGTCCATGCAGGGAATTTACACTTTAATTTACACATGATACATACAAACCCTATGTTTCAGTCTCTTTGAGGTATTTAAAAGGGGTTTTAGTGGCATGTGGGTACACCACATTTGAAAATTCAAATACATCAGATTTGCATTAAATTTGATCCATAGTCAAGCAAGATTCCCTGAATTCTTATTTCTTCCTAAAACCCCTGAAGCTTAAATTTTAGACATTTTCTAGAATCAAGATCATGTCATGGATTTTGACCAAAATTAGAATGAGGATTTTAGACATAAAGTTTAGTATCATCATATCTTGATTTTAATCTTTGTAAGGGGACATAAAAGTGGTGCAAAACTTATGTTTGGGGATTTAATTTTACCCATCCTGGGACAGGTACTCTTCTAGTGTATTTATATATTGATGTACTTTTTCTTATACATAACACTGTTTTATGTAGAGAGTTATTCTTTTGTTTTCTTTATTTTTACCTCTGCCAAGGTGGAGGTTATGTTTTTGGTCGAGTTTGTCACAATGTTTGTTTGTATACAGCCTGGCATCAACATCGCTTGACCAATCGTCATCAAATTTGGTCAATATATCAATCATGGTCTAACTTTGAACCGATTTAATTTTGGGATATCTAGGTCAAAGGTCAATGAAACAGTAAAAGTCACACTTTCGGTTCTGTTCATTGTAGAGACTCACTACTTGGCTCATTAGTCAACGAAGGCCTGCATCTTATATGACCTTGACCTGAAAGGTTTAGTCAGGGTCGAATTTTTGACGGAATTTCAACTTCTGATGATGCATGGATCTGATGCTCTTAAATAACAGTAACCACCATGCAACATTTCACTCTGTTCAGATAACCAGTTTTTAAGTTACCAACGTTTCCATTGCCTACTTTGGGAATACTTCATACAATATGCAGAAGTAAGACCCAGATAAAACTTTGGTCTATCCTTACATTGTCAGGCAGAGGTATGCAGTCTCATGACTGACTTATGTTTTTGTTTTATTATCTATGTTAAGGAGTTTGGCGGAAGAATACCTTTCTCAATAAGATTACATTCCTTTCTTTTAGCATAAAATTTGGTCAAGTTTTTTTTCTTTTGAGATAAGATCACGCTTATTTTTTCCTATAAAGGTTGACAATAAAGAATTTTAAAAAAAAGAAAGAATAAAAGAAAAAAATGAAAGAATAAAAGAAAATTAAAAGAAGAAAAAACGACTCACAAAGGGCCAGGGCTTCTTGATAATTTTTTGTATCATAATAGACAGAGATGAGACGAGCCTGGAAGAAAATGTATGAAACCAATTAAAGACATGCATTAAATAGAACAACGCCCCCCCCCCCCCTCCGTGTGTGTGCGGAGAGAGGGCAGCGCAAAAATAAAAAAAATTGGATGATAAGTAGTAAAAACATGTAAAATAATTTGAAAAATATTTGATTAATGAAATATCAATCTTGGTAAATAAGAAAATCAAAATTTAGAGAAAGACTACAAGTTATTTTTTGATGAACAAAAAGTCATCTAACTCCCTTATCCCCTTCATGAATCGTTTTCAGTCTTAGTCTTCACAGAGAGAACTGTCATAAGAGAGAAAAGGAAGAGAAGAGAGGAAGAGAGAGAGAGAAAAAAAAAATAAATAAAATCCAGTCAAATATCAACAATGTAATAAGCTCTAGAAATTTAGCAGAAATCAGCTTTTTTCAAATTTATTTAAAAAAAATAAAAGCGGATTTTGACCAAAACGCAGAGTACTTACACCCACGGGAGGTTCTAGCAATTTAAGCGGAAATCTGTCTTTTCTGGATTAAAGAAAAGCGAAATTGCACTAAAAAGCGGAGATCTTACATTCGTGGATATTACTTATAAAGGGTGAAGATGAAAATTATTACTGACCTCAAGTGGTTGGCGCAGGAATGTCCTTTTCTCATTCTTTGCCCAAGAAATGCAATCTTCACACAAATCAACCTGCAAAGAAAAAAAAAAGACCAGTATTTTTAGAATAATAGTTAGATGCGGGTGCGTAAAGATAGGCTTAGTATGACAAATTTCCACATAAAAAGGTTGAACAGTATAGGGAGATGTGCGTAGAACAGGGGACTTTGATGGGATGGTCACATTGAAAGAATGGATGAGATTTCTTGAGTTAGTAGATGTAGAACAACTGAGGTAGCAGGGCCCTGCTACCTCAGTTGTTCTGCAGGGTCAGCCACAGGATAAACTTGGGAGGATGTGATAAGGCTGGACTTAAGAGAAATAGGGATAAACAAAGACCTGACCAGAGATAGGTTAGTTTGGAAGTCACTTTCTTAAAGCCGTCTGACACATGCCAGCATGTAAAATGGGGCGTTATACGGAATATGATGATATCAAACATGATAGTAAAGCCATGAGTATGAATTCTGACAGGCCTCATAATAGATAAGAATTGAGGGGAAGACTTAGATCGAGATTAGACAATCAAGCCCCACCCTCATCAGAGGATTAATTGTGGCTTAATTCAACAAATAAACCTGTTGATAATGATGATGATTATGAGGTTAAAAATTAGGTAGAATTAAATTTTCTAATTAGAATTCAAGTAAGGCTACATGTCCCGGCAGTGACATCACACAGAAAGCCGCCAGTCTTATGTGATGAATAAACAGGGGAGATCTGTCTCTTTCAACTGAACAGAGAGAGAGAGAGAGAGAGAGAGAGAAAGAGCAGTTTGTTTAGATAGCTGATGTCTCCCCCACTATGGGGGAGAAGGTTAGGTTTTTTTATGGGTATACACATATGCTATGAAGAAAGAATAAACTCCAAAAGAGATTTTTAGAACCAACTTGCATTTGTTGATGTTTCTTTATTAATAACTTGCAGGGCTACTCGGCGTTGTTCGGAGCAAAAGTGTAACATTTTTATTAATACTTCTACCTCTTTACCCCTTCACCTAGCCCATTCCTCTCTCTGGACATACACACTGACAACTTTCCTTTATATAGATTCCTCTAGGAATGAGTCGGCACAAAAGGAAGTAACTCCTTCATTAAAAAAAATCAGAGTTACTTCCCCTTAGTACATAAATCTGACAAAATCTGTACCAGTTTAGAGTCAAAGAATGAATATTTTTTTTCTAAATCTTAGATATTATTCACCCAGGGCAACGCTGATCAAGAATATACCAACTTTGTGGCTGTTTGATTTGTAGTTTGGGACTTTTAGCTGGACACGCACACACAGACAACTGCCCTTTATATAATAGAAGATGTTGATGAAAGCTGTTATTAAGAAGAAGAGAGAGAAGAGAAGATGGGAACTTCGGCTGCCCCATCACCACTGCAACTACAGAAATTTGAATAGCTAATTCTGCTGATAAAGTGGACACACCATGGGGATTGTGAAGGATACACTGTGGGGATTGAAAAACATCCCAACTATGCTACATTTTGAAGAGAGTGAGATAAGAAGTGTAGATGGATGATCCAGAGAATTTCTCTCGCTATGGTCGGGAGAAACATCAATGTTATCCTTGCTGTAGAGGAATATAAATTCAAAAAGTCATTCCTTACATTCATGCAGAGACAATTTAAATGGAAATCTTTGAATGTCTCTATGAAGATGGCATAACCGGATGATGATGATAGATGGTCTCAATAAATGAAATCTATATAATAAAAGTGAATGTACGTGTGTCTGTCCCAATTCGCGATATGAAGGAGAGGAACGAATAAGGTGAAAAAAAAAAAAGCAGTAGGTAGAGTATTGATTTACTCCTCTCTAGGAGTTAGGCACAAGGCCAGTTTTTATCTTACTCCCACAAGTAAGATGTGACCCAATGTCGGGTCGGGAAAGTGGGGTTTAAAAATTACCTGGGCAGCCTTGTTGACATTCCCCGGTAGGGGCGCCTCAGGCAGTAAGCAATAAACTTACTCCTCCCCAAAGAGGGGAGGCAAAGCCTGGGAGGGTAGACCACCCAGAACTGCACAGGACAAACCCACACACAGGCATAAATCAAGCCCCGAAGGCCAAGACAATACCAGTTTATGGGGTGCAGTATCCATCGGAACAGATACTACACTTTGATCTTAGCCAAAAGTAGCAGCGGCGGCTTCTGCTACTTTCTTTCAAAGCTTGATACCGGTCAACAATTCAGAATTCAGTTTTTAAGCTGTTGCAAATACTCAATAGACAAGCTGGCTTCACCCGCTATCACTTCGCAATTTAATTTCTATTTACTAATTGAATAGCATTTTTTAAACAAATTAATGTTTTAAGCAGAATTAAAAATTAAAAGTTTATTTAGTTCTTGAAATTTTTTTTTTTTCTTTTTCAATGCTTAAAAATTGTAACATTTTGTTTGGTTTGTTTTATGGCATATCAACCTTATTTAATGCTGAAACACGAGTTGTAGTATGGTGAAAAGTTTTTATGCTCCAAGTTCTTCATATGTTCAAGTATTTATTCATGGTGTTCGATTTAGTGAAAGGGGGGAAGGGAGAGGATTAAGGAGAGAAATTGTTTTTTTATTTTGGATTTTGCAGAACATGATTGAATTTTGCAAAGAAAAAAAAATGCATTTTGGGTCAGGAAGCCAATATCATCAGACAGCCTGATCTGGTAGCACCAGATCTCTTGAGGTGTGTATGAGAGCAAGATAGGAAGATTAAGTTTGAGGTAGTAATAGCAGTAGTTTTGTCTTCTTTTTCTTATCGATTAGTTTCGTTTCATTGATTTCAAGTAGGAATAAGAATTAAAAATGTGTGTATGAAAGAGAAAGAGTAGTGAATAGGAATTAAATTGCGAAGAGGTAGCAAGCGGGTGATGCCAGCTAGTAAAAAAAAAAGTAGAACATGACCCACTCTTTCCAACAGGTAAACATGCCTTATTTTGGAATATGGATACACCTTCAGGTAACGCATATATTAGAGTTGCAAACTCTTTCTTGTTCAATAATCAGATTCAACAATTGATCTTTACCTCTTTGCCAGTTCCTGCCTCCAAGTCCAGAAAATGGTCAACCAATGCTCGAACCAAATTGGCTGCTTTGGCTTTGCTGACCAATCCTAAAAATGGACGAGTCTTTTTGATGAGCTCAGCAAGGGCTGAAATAGATAAAGATAAAGCATGAATATAACATTTCTTTTTCTTTGAATTTATGATGTCAGTACTTCTAAAGGGGCATGTCAGCAACAGTCACAGTGTTTAGAAATACATGTTCCTAAATAGCTTATAAGATGAAATATTCTTAAAACGATGGAAGTATCAAGATTGAAAATGATTTCATTTTTTATTTGTTAAGAAATTCAGTTGCTTTCTTCAAATCCTCTCTCACCCACAAGTTCTCTTTCGAAACCGGCTCTCACCCATAACGAATTGTCTTTCGAAACTAGCTCTCACTTTTAATAAGTTGTCTTTCGAAACTAGCTTTCACCCGCAAAAATGTAATTAAATTGTGGGAGTTTAAAGCACTGAATTGCGTCTTAAAAGATTTGATCCTTGGTATTAAGTTACCCTACTTCCACAAGAATAAAAAGGAAAAGAATATTTGCAGTTGAAAAATAAAATATTTTATTTTTAACAAATTTTTTTTAATAATTGTTATCAACAATATTTTTGTGTTAAATGTTCTTTGTAATGTTTTTTTTACCTGGAATCTTTTTAGTAAATAGTCAAACTGGTAATTACCCAGAGAAAAGCGTATTAATTCTTTTTATATAAAATATACGGACGTAGTTGTAGACATATGTTAACTTAAGTGGCACAATTTACAAAAAGTTTTTTTATTTCTAAAAACTGTTTTTAGTTTAATAAAAATAATGGTAAATAAGTATTCCAAACGAAAATTCTATTTTCATTATATCTAAAAACTTTTAATGTAGCCACATAAAACTTTGAAAGACAAACAATGATACCAAATTTATTTTGATAGCACAATTAGCCACCAAATCATTACCATTCAAAGTTTGTTAGAAATTTGAAAAGTTACCATTATGTGTGCTATTGGTTCAGAAGCTAATTTTCACAGCGTGTAACTAAAGATGAAGGCTTAAACCAAGTGAAAAATCCTTACAAATTGTAAATGAAAAACTAATCATAATGGAAGCAATAATTATTAGATCAAGCCGTTGCAGAAGCATGAATGTCATAAATCGCAGGAAGGTTGACCAGTCAGGCAAAACTTGGAAGCAAGTGATTGGACAAGACCGCACAGAGTGGAATTTGGTGACTGCTGACCCACTGAACCGTGAGAGGTGGAGAGTGAGCTTGCGTAATATCATTGAACGTCTAACCCTTGAACAAATGGAAAAGTGACGTTAAATGAATAGATGAAGCTAGCCTACACATTGGGCAAAATCATATTACCTCTTGAAAAAACATACAAAAATGACACAAAAGCGCAACTTTGTTAATATAAAGTCATTTCAACAGCAAACATACTGAATTTTCCTCATATGATTCTGAACACAGATTATGATCGTTTTTTAATAGTAAATTAATTAAAAAAAAACTCAGATTTGGACCATGTAAAAAAAGATGGAAACACAATTTGATAATAGGGCAAATTTTTTTTTCTTTATTACAATTTCCAACCATATTGATAAGTAACCCCTTTTCAATAAGATTCGACTATTTTTATATGCATAGAGACACACAATATCGTACGCATTAAGCTGTCTTCCTATAAATCAATATTTAATTCTGGTTCATCAGTTCTTTTGCAGCATGTTGTTAAAAACAATATAATAGCATTACAAGCCGATAACATCTTTTCAATGGACAACAGCAAAATTTCACACCTACTATGCTTTTAAACAAGTCACATCTCTCTTATTTGTGGGCCAATTTTTTTAAAACAATTATATGGCTGGATAAAGAATAAAATAAGCACCCCAAAGATGTTAATTTCATGTGCCTTCTTAAGTTGCATATGTCTATAATCCAAGTTAAAAATGAAAAAAAAAATGGTCAAAACTGACAATAACATAAAGAAAACAGTTTATTGAATTTTTAAATTTCATACATTACATTTTAATTAAAATGCACAGGGTCAAATTTGGATGGGTGTTGTTGCAATTTCACAGCTTATTTAAACTTAGATGACTAGTTCTACTAGAATTTGATGTGTATTTCTATAACTAAAAGCAGAGTTACGAACGAGCAAAGTTAACAAAGAATATTTCGAAATTGATAAGGTATATCGACTTACATCATTAAGTTTCATATAGATTATAATAGTTTCAGAATTATTTTTATGTATATGTAAATATTTGATCATTTTGAATTGCACGGATTTTTCTGTAAAACCTATGTTCTTTCATATTCTAAATAAAAATGTGAACACGCCAAACTGAAATACTAAATTTATAAACAATACGCCCCCCTCCCACACTGTGACTGACAGCTATTTGTAATAGTAGTAACAGCGAGAGGGAAAGCAAACATTCACTACCTTCTTTTTTTTTTCTCTCTCTCGCTTTTCTCTATTTTTCTTTTTGAATAAATATTAATATTCTGAAAACTTAACTTTGCCTTCATGTGGAGGATTCAAATGATGTAATGGTTTAAAACAGTAAAATTTAATTTCTTTTTATAAAATAATTTAATAAGTACAAAAAAATATTTTTATTATCTAAAAAAAAAAAAAATTATGCTTTCCATGTTTAAAAGAATTTTGCCTGACTTATTTTGAAAAATATTTCTTTAAATGAGGTTCTTGTTCCATATTTGATAACCCGTGATCCTTCGGGTAGTCTATGATTTATTTTAATGGATGACGTCATCCCTTATGACGGCATAAATTATTTTCTGGTGTTTTTCAACCAAGTAAATAATATAATACGTTCATGAATAGACTCACAATCTGTATGATACAATGTGCCAGTTTTAAAAACTTTTAAATTTACACATCTTCTAAATGTATAATTCATGGCTTAAGGTAAAGAGATATATAAAATCTGACTGCATAATCAGAAAGAACACAATTTTACATAACAGTACCAAGTTTCATGAGAATAGCATCAAAAATAAATAAATCGTGGAGAAATTACTGAATTTCTTGAAATGATGAGGTCCATATTTTGTCTCCTTTTTTTAAAGGATTATTAAAGAAAAATATCCAATGAAAAACAAAAATGTCGGCATTTTAAATTTTTATAACTTTTGAACCACTGATGGTATTTGCATAATTCAAACGGTTTTGAGCTTCTTTTACACAGTTCTATTAACTGAAGTTGATAAAATAACAATTAGTTCAAAAGAAAAAAATCAACTTGTAATGCTAAATATAATGTAATTCGATTTTATTCCTTCCAGAAAATACTTTGACCGGGTCAGAATTATTTTCATACAAATACCATCTTAAAAAAAAGTTTTTTAAAAAACGGTATAACTTTGTATTCATTAATACAGAGTTACTCCCCTTTGTTTGGAGCAAAAAAAATAAAGTTTATATAAAAAACAAAATGCTACCGGGCAATGCCGGGTAGATAGAGCTCGTAATCCATAAAACAAAAAAGACTGAAACAGCCATATTGTTTTAAATGGCATACACATACCTTCTGCATTCTTTTGGCTAAACAAAAGGGTACCAAGCTTCAAGATAGACTGTTCCTTATGCCTGACATCATCTTCATGTGAAGGACTCACATCTCTCTTCACTGAAATAAGAAAGAAAAAACATTTATTCTCCCAGACAACGATTCCATTCCTATTTATTCTACTCAACAAATCTACATATACCACAACCAAAGATAAAGTTAGAATCAGGAATCAACAATTTTTGCAGGAGTTGGCTTTTTTAAGCAAGGGAGCGGCCACCTCTCATGGTGTAGTGGTTAACATGCTGAACTGACTGACGACATTGTAGTAAGCTAATTCAAACACCAGTCAACCATTATGTTCTCTCATGGTGCAGTGGCTAACATGCTGAACTGACTGTGACGACATTGTAGTAAGCTAATTCAAACACCAGTCAACCATTATGTTTTTCATTTTCTCACTAATACTAACATTCTATCATTCCTTGTGAGGTCATCCATTGTGCACGGGGACAAACAACATCCACAGAGTTTTAGCAGTATATAGATAGATATATATACTTAGTGTCACGTGTTATCCATAGCTCTTCATTAAAAAAAAATTTAAACTGATATCTGTTAATAATGGGTTACAACAGAGAGATACAATTTGAGTGCAGAATCAGAAAGAACATACAATTTTACATAAGAATGTCAAATTCTATCAAAAAAATAGAGAAACGGTAAAGATTTCAGAGCTTTAAATTATCATAACGTTTGAACCACTAGAGATATTTGCATAATTCAAAGTTTTGAACGCTATTTACAGAATGCTTTAAAAATCAGACTGGCAATCTTGGGCATTCCTAGTCGGTCTGAGGTATGGTCCTGTGCAGTTCTAGGAGGTCCACCCACACAGGCTTTACCCTCTCGCCCTTTGAGAAGGGGTAAGTAGTTTATTGCTAATCGCCTGAGGCACCCTTACCGGGGAATGCCAACATAGCTGTCCAGGCAATTTTTGTCCGCCCAAAGTGCTCTTCCTCTAGAGCAATTGGTTTTTAAATCCAACTTTCCTGACCATGTGTCTAATCTTCCCACTGTAGAAAGGGAGATAAATATAAACAAACAAAAAAAACAAAAATAACCTAAAATAAATTTTTTTTTAAATCAACTGGGAATATATACCTTAGGAAAGGTATGAATGCCCCTATCCATCCAAGCTATGGTTAAATAGAACTACTACTGTTCTTTAAAATACGGTTTTAGTCTTAAATAACCCACAAATATGTACTTGCTCTGAAGTTTATTAAATACTAGCTGGCTTTACCGGCTCACTATCGCTTTGCAAAGTTTACGACTTTAAATGCTTATAATATTAATTTAAAATAATAAACATTTCATTCATAACTTTGTTGTAAACACAAAACAAAATATTTCTAATCTATTCATATAAACGTTAACATTTTCGTAATTCTGATACAAATTTATCTTTTAAAAAGGTGACCGTAAAAAAGAAAAAGAAAGAAGAAATCAATTTGCCTTTTCAGTTGCAATTTCGATTGCAACTTGTTAAAATCAAGTCGGTTGTTCTAAACAAAGAAACATTTGAATGCTAAATATTTGTTAAGGAAATAAAACAATATTGCGAAACAGAACTATTTGTGATATTAAAATCAAAACAATCATTCAATTAAAAAATAATAGCAAATAATAGTTAATTAATAAAATGTCCTTTTTCAAAACCAATATGCAAATTAGTTAACCTTGAGACTGATATCGCATATACATAAGCAGTATATAAAAAAGATGGTGCGTTTATTGTGTAAAGTTGAATTAACTTGAAATGGGACGTTTTGATTTTAGCGTTAGTGCAAGAAATGGGCCCAACTTTCACATTTATCTATTTAGACAACCGTGACAAGCTGAGTCAGTATTTGTTATATATCTTATTTAATATTTATGAAAATCATTTTTTATACTAATGAGTGTACGCTTATCAAGGCCCAAAGACCACTCGAGGATAAGGCTTAATGAGATTGTTAGTTGTCAATCAACACTACTTTTGAGAGGATTTGGAAATGATGCATGAAATGGTCAGAATTTTATTATTTAAGCGGATATCTCGACCAGAATTTGTTAACATTGGACTTTAAAAAGGTCATGTTGTAGTCAGCTGGGAAACAGATCCATGGTATTGTATTCCACAGATGTGAATTTTTTAGAAATAAACTCTGTTCATGGAAATTCCGTTTAGGTTGAGGTACACAGAGGAAGAAAGCTGAATTCTTTACAGCAGTGGTTGTAGCTAGATCAGTTTTTGCTGTGAATGTTTTATAGGAGGAGGGGACCTGAGATTGGAGCTCAGTTGAGCACCTACCATGAAAATAACGATAGAGTAGAGAAAGACTAGCAACGTCTCTTCTGTGAAAAAGGGGCTGTGGGGAAAAGTTTTTGAATTTCCAAATGTTTTGAAATACATAAATCTGGCATTATTGAAACAGGTTTACATTGTGATGTCATAACAGATCCTCTACCCCACTATCTTAATTATATCATTCCATTCCTCTTATCAGTTGACCTTTATTTACATTAATTTACCATAATCGCATAGTTTACCTTAATTAAAACAGTATTGTGAGTCTAGTTGAATGGTCCTGTCTGTGTTAATCTTTTTTTTATACTGAAAGTATTGACTGATATGTTTAAATGGACACAGGAAATAATTCATTGATGAAACAAAAGTCTTCTAGCTCCCCAACCCATGAATCGTTTGAAGTATGGCAAAATTAACATTTACAAAGGGAGGCGAAGCAAGACAAGTCAAGATGTCCGCTTAAATAAAACGAGAAAGAACTATAAAGTGAAAAAGAGGAAGAAAGGAATAAAATTGAGCAAAAAAGCTGTAAAGCTCTAGTGATTTGCTCTTTTCTTAGTAAAAAAAAAGGCGGAATTCTGCTTTTTCTGAATTACAAAAAAGCAGAGAAATCCCTGCTGTTTTCGGTGAAGCTTGTCACTGTTTGTTTGTGTACAGCCTAAAGTCCACATTGCTTGACCAATTGTTAGCAAACTTGGTCAAAATATCAGTCATGGTCTTACTTAGAACTGATGTAATTTGGGGATCAAAAGTCAAGGAAAAAGCAAAAGTCACTTTTGTCAATAACTTTGGTTTTATTCATCGTAGAGACTCGCTACTTGGTCCATAGTAACTAATGAAGTCCCGCATCTTCTATGACCGTGATATGTTCGGTCATAGTTGAAATTTTAATGGAATTTCAATTTCTGTTTTTTCCTGATGTTCTTTGATATCAGTAACCACTATGCAAAATTTTAGACTGATCAAATAAGTAGTTTTTGAGTTATCAGCGTTTCCATGACATAACTTTGGGAATACTTCATACAATATGGAGAAGGCCCAGACAGGACTTTGACCTATCCTTACGTTGTTGGGCAGAGGTATGCAGTCTCACTACAGATTTATGTTCTTGTTTGAATTATGAAATTCGGGGTTCAAAATTGATATCAATATATGAAAAAAATTGCTTGAAATTACGAACCAATTTACAATTCAGTAATTTCTTCAGTTTCTTTATTTTCATAGAACTATAAATGATAACATTCTTACTTACTTGTAATTGTAACAGCTATGATCTGCTGCCCAGGTACTTAACTGTTTAACTACACCCCCCCTCCCATGTTTGTATCAACTAGGGAACAGTGGGGAGTAACTTTCATTGGCATTCTTATGTAAAATTGTATGTTCTTTCTGATTCTGCATTGAAATTGTATATATCTCTCTCGAGAATAAGACATACAGATATGAGCATTTTGTGTTTTTTAAGAAACTAAGCGAGAGATAAACATGTGATGCAAATAAAGTATATATATATATCTTTATATATATGCTACTAAAACTGAACGTCGCTTGTTATTTTGTATGTTTGTTTGTTTCCGTGCTCAATGGAGGATGTCACAAAGGAATGATGTCATTCATTAAAACAAAAAACATTGACATGCCCACAAAAATTTGCCAGGCAAATTATTTATTAACTGATGTTTTAAATAATACTTACGGGTCTTCCATCACTGAACATTGTGCATTAATATGAGTTCTTTTTTTATGATAGTGACGCTACATGAATGAACTTGAATTTTTATTCTTTGATAAGACAGAGGCGCATTAATGAGTTATTTTTTTATGATAGTGACACAACATGAACGAACATAATTTTGGTTCTTTAACACGACAGGGGTGCATTAATATGAGTTCTTATGTATGCGCACCAAGGCAGAGGTAGATACGCACATAGTATGTGCACCTGGGTCAGAAGTAGGCACATATATAGTATGCGCACCGGGGCAGCAATAGGTACATATATAGTATGCGCACCGGGACGGCGATAGGTACGTATAGAGTATGCGCACCGGGGCGGCGATAGGTACGTATAGAGTATGCGCACCGGGGCGGCGATAGGTATGTATAGAGTATGCGCACCGGGGCGGAAATAGGTACATATATATTATGCGCACCGGCGATAGGTACATATATAGTATGCGCACCGGGACGGCGATAGGTACGTATAGAGTATGCGCACCGGGCGGCGATAGGTATGTATAGAGTATGCGCACCGGGGCGGCGATAGGTACATATATAGTATGCACATCAAGGCAACGATAGGTACTATATAGAGTATGCGCACTGGGGCGGCGATAGGTACGTATATAGTATGCACATCAAGGCAACGATAGGTACTATATAGTATGTGCACTGGGGCAGCAGTAGGTACGTATAAAGTATGCGCACCAAGGCGAAGGTAGATACGTATATAGTATGCACACCCGAGCGGAGATAGGTACGTATATAGTATGCGCACCGGGGCGGGGATAGGTACGTATATAGTGTGCACACCGGGGCGGAGATAGGTACGTATATAGTATGCGCACCGGGGCGGTGACAGGTACTATATAGTATGCGCATCGGGGGGAGATAAGTATGTATATAGAAAGCGCAGACAGAGGTGGTACTTTTAATAGAAATATGTCATACTTTTACCCTAGGCAACAGAAAAGGAGTGCTAGGGAAGAAACAGCTTTTGCTGAAGGCAACAGGAAGAAGGTGGCAACGGAGAGAGGGGTGGGCGGTGAAATGGGGCGACCAAGGAAGAGAAAGGGAAAAAGATAACGAGACAACTATAGAGAGAGGGAGAGAAATAGAAGTTTGAATGTAAAGATGTTACACACGCGATTTTTCTTCTATTTTGTGTTTTTATGACCCCGAGCAACACCGGGTTGCTCTGCTAGTTCTTCATAAGTCACACTCTCCCTTTCATCTTAAGATTCTAGAAACCATTTGCAATAAGTCTTTGCGACCTTCTCTTTGTAAACGAAAAAGAAAATCCTTTCGGATTTAATCTGGTTTCTATTGGATTCAATTCCCCTCCCCCCTTTACCATGCTATAATTTCCATAGCATATTATTTTCTCTTAATTCTAACCTCGATTTATCTCTGTTGAGTGAGATTCGAAACCAGTCAGCTTGCCATTTCAGTCTTTTTTTTTTTTAATTCATCATGTCTTTATACATACGAGATGAAGCGTCTAGACCAGGAGGGTCTAGTGTACCACTAAAAATCTGGATGCTAATAGTTTGCTATCTTATTTGTCCGCATGCACACTGGATGACACCATCTACTAAAACAGGTTGAAGACACCGGAAAGATCCTTTATGACAGCTAGCAAATAGATAACACTTGCTTTATTTTATTCATTTTAATTTTTTTAATTTATGAAAATGTAAAGCTGTTAAAAAAACTTAGCGATGGATAAACATGTGAAGCAAAGTATATATATATATATATATTATATATATTTTAATAACAATCTCTATTTTTGTTTATATAGTAACAGCCCTCATTCAGAAAATTTAATAGATAACTAAACTAGAAAATAAATAACACCGCCTTAACTAAGAACTAGTTGAGGTAATTGTAAAGCTTCGGCACAGCGGTTACCAGTCCAAGTTCATACTATATCCCAGGGTTTTTCATACTGGAACTTATCAACGAAATCAAACTTGTCCAGAAATGGTTCCAGGTTGTTAGTACTCCTTCCAGTTCCCACACAATTTATATCGGGATCAAGATCAGTGTTCCAATCCCCCGCTAAAACTATTCTATGAGATAAATTCAAGAAGGGTTTAATCCACTGCAAAAACAAAAAAAAAAAATCAACACGTTCCCTGCAGTCAAAAGATGAAAAGCCCTTTCTCTTGTGGTAATATCCAGCATGCACAGCCTTTCTGGCGGATCCACTAAGTAATGATCACACACCGCAGTCAGAGTGGCTTACCAACCAGGTGACACCTCTAGAATGATTATCAAAACAAGCCGAATAAAGAAAGAAATCCCGAGACAGGATGTTTTTATAGTTTCCCGACATAAAGGGTCTCCTGGAAGCAAATATATCCACACTGAGGCACTTTAGATTCTGCGACAATCGTGTTCTACGAGAATCAGATCTCAGTCATTTACACTAGCAAGGGGAGGGCTGCTTTCCCACAGTAGATTTGATAGTGTGTGCCTCTTGGTTTGTCAGAGGTGACCCATTTTTCCTGCATAGCTTTTATTCTGACTTAGAATTCTGATTTAAATATATTTTTCATTAATCTATTGAATAAAAATATCAATTAAAATTGAATTTATGGAAATTTTGAAGTCAGTTTGTCAGCAAAATTCTGCAAAAGATGCTTGATTGAGTTTCAATATCTGATTCCTCTTTGAAAAACATTCACAGCAAGAACTCGTCCTTTTACCACAACTGCAAAGAACTTTTCTTTCTTCTTCTATGTATATAAGATCTAGTAAACTGTAACGGCATTCGCCCGGGGTGGGTTGAGTTGGCTCTAAATTAGTTCACGCATCTTGCGTCAAGGCAATCCCCCCCCCCTCTCCCACTGATCGGTAGCCGAGTCCTTGACATACTTCAGCCAGCCACACCAAAAATGCAGGGGCCATCTATCAGCTCCATGTCTGTCATCACTGTTCCTATGCAAGTCTTCAGCTGTCCGTCTCTGCGCTTCTTCCAGCCGGCGGGTGCGATTAGGGCTACCAACTTGCAGATAAATTCTTCCTCAGCACGTCAGAGAATGTGAACAAACCAGCAAAGTCTTCTTTTAAGAAAAGTCTTTGCAATGCTGGTGGTGTTGCATCTTGCATGAATGGTAAGGCTTAGGATTTTGTCGGAGAGACTGATGCATAGGATGTGCCAAAGGCAGTACATGTCGAAAACCTTGCATATCAAAAAGAATTTTAATGAAGAGGTTCTTTCCAAAAATTTCCGATCTGTGGAACACAATACTACAGGATTGCTTCTTTTAGGGCTACAATATGGTCATTTTCAAATCCAATGTCAAGATATACCGGTGCTTGTGCAAAATAGATATCCAAAGAATTTCAGTACTTACGGAGATTCTGGATTTTAAATGTATGTAGCTATTAAAGCGTTCGGTGGGCAAAAGAAACTTCTATTTTTTTGCAAACTATTTGTGTATTTTTTCTTGATTGCCCAAAAGAAGGTAATATATATATTTTTTCAGTTTTCTTTTGTGTAAGGAGAAAGAAGACTGCAAATTGAGGATAGAGGCCGATAAACTGGAATTAGGCATATTTACGAAATATTAGAAGAAAACAAAGAAGTAGTAGAAATTAATGTTGCTTAAGAAGGTGAGTGATGTCTTTTATCTGATTGGTTTGTTTTGTGGAATATCAACATTTTAATGGGTCATTTATGTCGAAAATACTTTAACGCCAACGGGTAGCTTGAAGATCAGAGTAGGGTCGGTGCAAAACGTTGCGAAATATTGCTAAATCGCGACCCCACTCTGTCAGGAGTCAAGCACCAAAAAAGAAAAGGTTCGCAAGAACTCTTAATAGTGTAACAAAAAAGAGG
Organism: Sepiola atlantica; assembly: GCA_963556195.1. Lineage (NCBI taxonomy): Eukaryota > Metazoa > Mollusca > Cephalopoda > Sepiida > Sepiolidae > Sepiola > Sepiola atlantica. Next base: position 184,236,800 of record OY744519.1, read on the forward strand.
AACTCTCACGTAGTGTAGTTGTCGCCAGAACGTACAACAACTGACTGCCTCAGAAGAAAGAAAAAAAGCTCTTAAATAATCAGTAATCACTAATATGCAAATTACTATCTTCCGGTGCTGCAGCTATAAGTACAGAGTTAAAATCATTCTTCACTTTTGACTTTCAAGCCAAAACACCTGGCCCTTCTCTGATCTCCAGCAACCCCAAGACACGTAAGCCAACTAACCTATTTTTTTTCTCATTTAATAATGAAAAATTTAGTTTTTAATGTTTATGTATTTTAATATCATTTTTTTAAAATGCATATGTATTTTTATATCATTTCTTTTTAAATATTTATGTATTTTAATATCATTTTTTAAAAATGTTTATGTATTTTAATATCATTTTTTTTAAATGTTTATGTATTTTAATATCATTTTTTAAAAATGTTTATGTATTTTAATATAATTTTTAAAAAATATGTTTATGTATTTTAATATCATTTTTTTAATGTTTATGCATTTTAATATCATTTTTGGTGTTTGGTTATTTTGTTTGACGGCATATCAACCCTTTTCGAGTTATTTAATGCCAAATCCGGTAATTTTGGTAAACGTTTTAATGCTTCCAAGTTCATTATGTTTAAGTATTTATTTATGATGTTTGGTTGAGTTGTTTTGTAGGGGAAAATTGTTGTTTTTGTTTTGGGCTTTGCAGAACATGATTGAGTTTTGCAAAACGAATGAACAAAAAAAAACAACAAAAAAAAACAAACAATAACATCATTTTAGGAAGCTAGTATCTTCAGACAGCCTGATCTGGTAACACCAAAGTTTGTTTTTTTTTATCTGAAAACGGGTAAAAATCAGAAATCTGGGAAAGTAAACTGGCATCTGCATATTTCGGCCAAGTCCAGAATTTATTGTCAAAAAATTGTTGGGGGTCTATTCTGCACAAGTACCCAAAATACTTGTCATAAACCATCCTCAAGTAATCAAAGTTCATTCCATTAATAAATTTTAATCCCCCCATAATATTCTTCATCATTCAACTGACAATCTATCCATCTCATTAACCTCTTTTAGCCTTTATAAATGGTGACTCATTAGTACAACAACAAAAAAGTTAGGAAACTAATTTTGAGTATCAGTTCTCATCTCAGATTGTGTTGATTAAAAAAAAAAGATGTATCATTACAGATTAACACCCTCCGCTAAATGAGATTCTACTTTTCAGGCGATTACGTGTGAACACCTTGTAAACCTTGGCTGAAAGAACAAAAATATATTTTAGAATTTAGAGTGGGAGATTAGTTTTGCACATAAATTTAACGTAAAATGTTCCCCCTATTTCTTGACCATTTTAGAGAAGTTAACCAATTTGGGAGGTAAATCCTGTGCGTTTTTTAGGAGAGGAGGGGGAGTCTACCTTTTTAAGCGATTGACCTTATCACTCAGACTTAAGTAAAATAAAATTTGGTTAACTGCTCTAAAAAGCTAGAATGACTCGGAAATGGGGGATCATTTTACGTTAAACTGATCACCCACTCTAAAATAATTGTTTGTTTTTTTGTTGTTGTTTTTCTTCTTTCCGCCAAATTTTTCAGGGTGTTCACACGTAATCGCCTAAAAAAGTAGAATCTCATTTTTTTTTTCTGAGGGAATCTACAAATCTATTTACTTGCCTCCCCACGAGGGCAAAGTTAGACACATGGTCATTTTTATGTGGGAGTAATCCAGTCACCCAAAATGTGCACTCTAGATTGGACAAAAATTAAAATTGCCCCAGTCAAAGAAGATTTCTCTTCCTCTGACTGAGAACAGAACAGATACTCCACTTTGATCAGGGCCAAGTCATAATCGTTGTAAACTATAAGATCAAATAGAAATATTTTTAAAAAGATTAATTTTCACAAAGTTGTTTCATTTAAATAGTAGTTAAGAAAACGGTGTAATATTCGCCATTTAAAACCGGTCCTCCTCCGAAGTTTCAAAAAACACCAAATTTAAAGCTAGAAATAAAATTTAAAAAACAAGCAACGTAAATCTTAAAATTCGATTTAAATAAATTTAAATCGATTAATAGCAACTATTTATAATAAATATATATTTATATTTATCAGGGATCAACACACAAAAAAATCGTTTACTATTGTACAGAGAGAATGGGCTTATGAGTCAGCATTTTAAAATATCGTGTTATTTCTTATTAAATGACTGAAATTAGATTTTTATAAAATATTTAACTTACCAATACTTTGAAAATATTTTATAGCAGCCAATTGATCCGATTTTTCAACGGCAACAGCCTTTTCATAGACACTTTCCAGAGATTCAAGTTGTACCATTATGCTTGTCACTCTTAAAACACAAACCGGATGATGACGGTGTTAAACGAAAACGTTTCCCCTCGCAAGAAAAGAGTCAACCTTTTTTTTTTTTCTTTTTTTTCATAACAAGCGGAATTGAATGAACGGCAGTCGCATTCCCCTGCAGAAATTTTGTTGGTTATGTTGAAGCAGTTAGCTCCAACAATAGCTACCAAATTTTAGCGACTAGTTTTGTCTGCTTTGCAAGCGGTGACTGGGCGAAAGAATCCACATGATTAATTTGTTGTCTTTTACTTTTTTTGGTAAAAGTGCATTATAGTTAAGTTAACAGCAAAAGAAGTGTGAAAAAAAAAAAAAACATTCAACGAATAACCGTCGACTCACGTGTACACAGTTTCCTTCATTTGTTTTCTAGAAGATTGGCGCGTGCATATTAAAAATGACAAGTGATGAGTTAGAAGAATGCGTTTCAACGAAAGAAACATTTTTTTTTTTCGTATTGCCAACTTAGAGTTAGTGTTGGGGGTATATTTTAAGTATTGTATTATCATAGTGTATTTGTTATCTTGATCACTTGTATTTTGAACTTTTATTCTATTTTTTATGTCCAATACTTATTGTTAAAATTTCACAAAAAATCGGAGGTATCTGAATTTACACAAAGGACTTCCACCCCTTTTTACCCTCTTTTGCATAAAACTAAATTAAACTAAATATAGCCCACATTTATTAACCCTTACGCTTAGCAGCTGTGTTCCAAAATTCATAATGACCGGTTAATTAATTTAGGAGTGAGTCCCGTACATAGAAATACCTAACTTTATATAGATGGAGATAAAAAAAATCCTTTAATGTATAAATCACATTGTCATGAGAAAAACACATGTTATATCCACATATTTTGCCCCATAAAGCATGAAAAGAATAATAGGGGACTTGTTGGCACATGTTCCCCTACAATAAAAAAAAAAGTATGGTGCAATTCACCGAAAATCGAATACAAATTAAAAATTGGGACCGGATGGGGGTTTTTGGGGTGGGGGTGTAGGGCAACCAATCAAATTGGAAGAAAGCCTGTTGCTAGGCGAACGAAAGGCCCTAGAGAATAGCAGAGAAAACCCGACAAGTAGAAACACGAGGGGATAGATTTCAGGAGCGGACAGGACGTGTCAGGATTTACTGCTCATACAGCAGTCAAATCGAAACAATATATCCCCACACACAAAAAATGTGATTCAAGATTTATCGGGTAAGAAGAAAAAATACAGCGACGATCTTACTGCTGTCTATCGGACATCACAAAGAAAAACCCAATGCAACAAAGTTGATCACAATAGATAAAATCAACATTTTCCTTTCTGGATACGAGATTACATATATCTCGGCACACTAAAAACGGTTCCTGAAAGACGGACATAAGAATCTCAAATTCTGTGATTATATCTTGTGGAAATTTCGAGATGTTTTTCTAAGTAAGTCATCGGTTACTTCCCTTTGTTTGAAAGCTGTCAGTTGGCCTACGTGCAGGTTGAAGGTCATATGGATTTTGCGTGGGAGTTGGGTTGACTTCATGCCATGTTGTGTCACGTGATTTCTATTTTTAGCAATGATGCATTGGTTGTGTCTGGAGTTGATATCGGCGCGAAATTTGATCAGAACAGATTTGGACCTCGGGAAGTCAACACCTGTAAAACTGTTTCTCCGTCCACATGGGGGACGTTAAATTTGTGAAGAATTTCTACTTGAAGAAATTTAAGAGATATGATATCTCTTGGCAAGAATTGCCTTTTGTGTATGAAATATTCTTCCTTCAGTCAACGAATGTTTACCTTAGAAGATGTTTCAAGCCAGACACTTGAAATGAAGAATTATGGAGAATTTGAACGAGATAAGAAGAACTCCATGCACGAAATTGCCTATGTTGAAGAGCTTAGCTCCCGTGAACTGAAATACTTTGCTGTCGAGAAGATTCTAATCAGAGATTAAGAATCGTAAAGAGTGATAGTCTTTGCAACACAGATCGATTTGAGGGATATAGCTTTGAAAGTTGGTTCCTTACATTCGCGCGTGATGCTATTCAGGACAAACGATGAAAATCGCAAGTATTATGTTTATTTGAAATTTGTACTGTTCTTGTGACGTATATCTTACGTTGGATTTGCTAAAAGAAAATTATTGAAGAAAAAGAAGAAAAAAAGAACTTTGTGACAGACGTTTGATAAAATAAAAAAAAAGAGTTATTTTTATCGTGGAAATTATGTTCGGCCTTCAGCACGGTTTGTTAATTTTATTACTTTTGATTGTAACTTTGGTGTAAAGAAAAAAAAGAGACTATTTGATTGATTTGTAAGAATACTGACTTTATAGTAAGTTCATGTTTTAAAAGGAGTTATTCCTTTTCTTAGATTGTGTCAATTTTTGTTGTATCTAACTTTAATGTTCAGAAATACTGATGTTGTATTTTTTTTTTTTTTATTTTTTTTGTATGTTATCCAGGAATAATTTATTTATTCCAGCTTTGGAAAAAAAAGCAGTCCAAGCTACCTTTTTTTTTGTAAATAAAACTTTATTTTAACTTTTACGAACATCTTGTATCCTTCCATTCCTTCTCTCTTGTTATAATTTTTTTATGATAATTGTCCTAGATAACATGACCTTTGTTTAGAGCGGTTTTCGTTAACACCCACGAAAAATCTGACAATCTTTAAGACAGTCGTCAACTAACAATTGCCGTTCAGAAATTAAGAGGTTGCTGCCAGTTCTCTTTACTCGCTTAACGTGTAAACTATCACACGAAAAACATTATAAAAGTATGTGTCTTATAGAAAAAAAAAATTCCATTTTTAATTCGTCCCATCTCTGAATTTTCGTATTTTTTCAATCTTGTCTCATAGATGATCTCATATTTGATCAACCACTACGGTTTTGTCAAAGCCAGCCCCTTTATTAAGAACTCCCGTGAGCGGAGAACTTTTCATTTGTTCATTGAAATATGTGTTATATGAAAAAAAAAGGAAATTCATTTTTTGAACCTTCGTATTTGCTACTTTTTGACTCTGAGTTAATATCCTGACACAGAAAGAGAGAATATAATTAATCTAAAATAAAATAAAATAAAAAATTCAATTCCTTTATAAAATAACGCAAAATTATTACAAATAATAAGGTATTAAGTAGAGTATCATAAAGAACTAGATAAAAATAATAACTAGTCGATATTAAAAACCTGGTTTCTAATTCTCAATTAATTAGGGGAATAATATTGTTGTTGAATCAACTTTGTTCGTTGTTAAATATGATTGATATTTATCATAAAATGTTAATTAATTAATAAATTGCGATTGTCTTAATGTATATAACACTTATTGGGAAAATGTTTAGTAAGAAGATAAAATAAAGAATTAAATCCTTAATATATTATGCAAAATAGATAAATATGTGTATGTGTGTGTGTGTATATATGTATATATCTGGGTGTATGTGTATATATATATATATATATATGTATTTATGTTTTTATTTTATTTTTACATCTATACATAAGTGTGTATGTGGGTTTGTGAGTATATAAATGTATGCGTATAAGCGTGAGTGTGTATGTGTGAGTGTGTCTTGATGTGTGCACATGTAGTTAGGAGACGGCCGAGTCAAGCCGTTCCTGCCAAAAGTTTGAGCTGACCGACTTCCTTAAGCGTCGATAGGTAGGTGTCAAAGGTGTCATTTTATGCAAAAGGGTTTCTCGTCTGAAAACTTTTAAATGTAATTTGTTTGTTTGTTTTTTGTCTTTTGTTTTGTTTTTTGTGATTGTGTATTGGCGAATCTAATCTTTGCTCATCAGGAGCCGAGAAGGTTCTGAAACAATTGTCGGATACTCAAACTATGTTTATTTTAATATAAAAGCTCTAATATATATTGAGCACTTTTGAAAAGTAATGGTTTTGTTCATTTTGTTGATATTTGAACTTAATTAATTTATATATATATATATTAGGGCTTTTTTCAGAACTACTTCATTTTTCCATTGCAAACATCATTCACTTACGACTCATTTCTTGGCCGAGGAAGCATTGTTTTTTAAATGGCCAGATTTCTTCATTTTAATTCCGTTTAAGTGCGATCCATCTACGACTTGAACTAAATTTTCACCATTGGATTTACTTCATTTTGAACGCCTTTCTGTAATGCCCCCACAAAACTTTTTCTTCTCCATCGAAACTTCCTTCGATTGGACACCTTATTGGCGGACAATTACCACCTGGACTAACCTAATATCTTTTTACACAAACTGTTTTTTCACCCATCATTTTCTTAATATTTTTTCAAATGTTGAATTTTGGCTTTTCTATTGCCAACTTATCTATCTGTATAATTCCTCTGATGATAAGATCTCGATCTTTGAAAAGCCTTGGCTTAAGGAAAGAATAATAAACATAATTTTATTACAGAATATACCTTGCATTGAACAATCGAAGTTTGAAATAAATTTGGACATTCGTGCTTGTTTATCACTCTTCGTCTATCTATCTTTATATATATATACAATAATATTTTTATAAATAAATATTAATTATTTAAATACCTAGAGACATCGATGTTTCATGCTAACGCAATCTTCAGTCTAGGAACTAATTCTCAACGGTCGGTAGGCGCGAACTCCGATCACAAATCGCCACTGATTCGTAGTTGGGGATCTTATCCATCGGCCATAGCCAATTAGTTAGTAAATATAGAGGAACTTTAATTGTAAATAGCGAAATCGGCGGCTATTTACCAGGCAGTTAGAGTGATCTACGAAACGGCGTTCTGATCGTGCATATAGCTATTTGTACTGCTTGTTATTAAAGCTACTCGAGAGTGCCCAGCCTTTATATATATATATATATATATATATATATATATATATATATGCATGGAACATAACAATGGGCATTAAAAGATATCAATAGGTGTATTGTTGTTGTTGTTTTAGAAGATGACCTAATAAAAATGAAGCTGCTCTAAACAGACCTTGTGTCTAACTTTGCTCTCCTGGGGAGACAAGTAAGTAAGGACAGCCTGTTCACGTGAGGGATAAGAATGAATTTCTGAGCAGATAATCCTCGTTCACAGCTAGCTGTATGATTATTTAATCTGAATAGCATTTTTTTGTTTATTTCATTGTTTTAAAATGGAAAAAATGTCTCCCGTTAAAAAGTTTGGTTGGTCTTATAATAAAACTGTCGATGTCACGGATATTGTTTTTTTTTAACTTGTTAAATCTGGATAATTAATAAAAAAACAGTTCTTTAGTATAAAAGAGGTGCATGTAAAAAAATTTATTTTTTCAATTAGGAACAAAAATTAACAAATTTTACTTGACTTTTGCATTTAAATTTTAATTCAAGCTAGAATTACTTTCGAAGTGACAGTTTAAAGGTTTGAAAATTACTTTAAAATATAACTAAATAACATGTCACTTAATAAGTACTGGGCCTGACATATAGATGCTGTTACTAATAGAGAATCCATATAATTTTTATAAAGCATTACCCTTAAAATAGCACATGTCAAAATTTAAGCCTAATCGGATAATTAGTTTAAAAATTACAGTTATTTAAATGAAGCTACTGTTGCAAGTTTTCAACACAATGGAAAAATATGAATTTTGTGTGTTAATAAAGCATTACTTTCTGATGGGAAAAAATAATGTTCAAGCAAAGCAATGACTTGATAAGTGTTATTTAGACTCTGCCCCATCGTAAACAACAGTTAAAAAAAAAAACAGCTGACATTTGTTGTAACTTAACTTGAAAACAACAACACATCACTCATTAAGTCCAAGGCCTGACATATAGATTGCGCCATTAATAAAAAAAAAAATCAATATGATTTTTATAAAGTACTGACCTTCAAATGGAACATGTCAAAATTTGAGCCCATTCGGATTATCAGTTTACAAATTACAGCGACTGTTGCAAATTTTCAAAACAATTGAAAAATCTGAATTTTGTGTGTTGATAAAGCATTGCTTTCTGATGGGAAAAAAATAATGTTCAAGCAAAGCAATGGCTTGATAAATGTTATTTAGACTCTGCCCCATCGGAAACAATTGTGAAGAGGTGGTATGCTGACTTTAAACGCTGCCGTATAGACACAAATCATGCTGAATGCTCAAGTTGCCCAAATTTGGCAGTTGTCTTAGAAAATAAAAAAGTCCACAAACTCGTTTTGGACGATCGTGATAGCAGGAGAGTTGAAGATATCAGAATGCAGTGTATTCACCATTTTGCATGAACATTTGTCAGTGAGAAAGCTGTGTTCAAAGTGGGTGCCATGTTTGTTCAGTCGATCAAAAACAACAATGCGTTTGCGATTCAGGTCATTGTTTGCAACTGTTTCAACGCAACAAAAAGGAGTTTTGCGTCAATATGTGACAATGGATGAAACATGGATCCACCACTTCACTCCGGAGTCAAATCGGCAGTCAGCTGAATGGATGACAGCAGGTGAAAGCTGTCAAAAGTGACCAAAGGTGCAAACATTAGAAGGCAAGGTTTTGGCCTCCATATTTTGGGATGCACAAGTTATTTGGTTCATTGATTACCTTGAGAAAAGAAGAACTGTCAATACTGAATATTATATAGCATTATTGGTGCATTTGAAGCAAGAAATCGCCCCAAAACGACCACAAATGAAGAAGAAAAATGTACTCTTTCATCAAAATACAAAAATGTGTTACAAAGTGATTTCAACGATGGCAAAACTACATGAATTTCACTTTGAATTGCTTCCGCACCAACCTTATTCTCCAGACCTGACTCCCAGTGACTACTGGCTGTTTGCAGACCTCAAAAGAATACCCCAGGAAAAAAGATTTGGCACCAATGAAAAAGTGATATCAGAAACTGAGGCATATTTTGAACCAAAGACAAATCGTTCTACAAAAAAGGCATTGAATTGTTACCGAAGCATTGAAATAAATGTATCACCTTAGAAGGAGACTATGTTGATGAATAAAGTCGAATTTTGCTTAAAAGTTGCTGTTTTAATAGTTAAGCCTAGGATTATTGATTGATATGTTATATATTACACACAATTGTTCAAGCAAACTACATCACCCTCTTATATATATATATATATATATATATATATATATTAGTAGCAGGAAGACCAGACGTTGCTTAGGATTGAATGAAGATCACTACTGTGTACTTTTTCATTATACTCATAACACCATATTACTTTCTTTGTTTTTATTGCCTCACCTCTATTCTCATTTCACCCCCTAATAATATAGCAGAAAGAAGTTAAATTGTTGGAAAACTCTCTAAATAAGTGTCTTATACATATGGTTTAAATTTCATTAAAATCAGATATACGTATTTGAAGTTTTAAGGGGGTTCTGTCCCAATGGGTCACTTAGAGGTGGGTGCACGTAGATATTCGGCACATAGAAGATAACATAGAGATTTGAGACTACTTACATTATCTTCCACAGATAAAAATATACATATGATATTAATTTTATCAAAATAGGATATATTTGAAGTTTTATAATAGGTTTGGCACCTGTAGGTTCCTTAGGTTAGGAGCGAACTTATTGATTCAAATTTCATAAAAATAGTATATATTTTAAATTTCAAGAGGTTATGCTTTCATAGCCAGCTTAGAGGTGCACTTACAGATTTGGGAACACCTCCATTGTCTTCTCCAGTAAAATTTATACATATGATTCAAATTTCATAAAAATAGTATATATTTTAAATTTTAAGGGGTTATGCTTTCATAGTCAGCTTAGAGGTGCACTTACAGATTTGGGAACGCTTCCATTGTCTTCTCCAGTAAAATTTATACATATGATTCAAATTTCATAAAAATAGTATATATTTTAAATTTTAAGGGGTTATGCTTTCATAGCCAGCTTAGAGGTGCACTTACAGATTTGGGAACACCTCCATTGTCTTCTCCAGTAAAATTTATACTTAGCCATAAAGTTTTATCTTACTCCCACAAGATTTAAGACCCCCATTCAAATTTCATAAAAATAGTATATATTTTAAATTTTAAGGGGTTATGCTTTCATAGCCAGCTTAGAAGTGCACTTACAGATTTGGGAACGCTTCCATTGTCTTCTCCAGTAAAATTTATACATATGATTCAAATTTCATAAAAATAGTATATATTTTAAATTTTAAGGGGTTATGCTTTCATAGCCAGCTTAGAGGTGCACTTACAGATTTGGGAACGCTTCCATTGTCTTCTCCAGTAAAATTTATACATATGATTCAAATTTCATAAAAATAGTATATATTTTAAATTTTAAGGGGTTATGCTTTCATAGCCAGCTTAGAGGTGTACTTACAGATTTGGGAACACTTCCATTGTCTTCTCCAGTAAAATTTATACATATGATTCAAATTTCATAAAAATAGTATATATTTTAAATTTTAAGGGGTTATGCTTTCATAGCCAGCTTAGAGGTGCACTTACAGATTTGGGAACACCTCCGTTGTCTTCTCCAGTAAAATTTATACATATGATTCAAATTTCATAAAAATAGTATATATTTTAAATTTCAAGGGGGTTATGCTTTCACAGCCAGCTTAGAGATGCACTTAGAGATTTGGGAACACTTCCATTATCTTCTCCAGTAAAATTTATACATATGATTCAAATTTCATAAAAATAGTATATATTTTAAATTTCAAGGGGGTTATGCTTTCACAGCCAGCTTAGAGGTGCACTTAGAGATTTGGGAACACTTCCATTATCTTCTCCAGTAAAATTTATACATATGATTCAAATTTCATAAAAATAGTATATATTTTAAATTTTAAGGGGTTATGCTTTCATAGCCAGCTTAGAGGTGCACTTAGAGATTTGGGAACACTTTCATTGTCTTCTCCAGTAAAATTTATACATATGATTCAAATTTCATAAAAATAGTATATATTTTAAATTTCAAGGGGGTTATGCCTTCACAGCCAGCTTAGAGGTGCACTTAGAGATTTGGGAACACTTCCATTATCTTCTCCAGTAAAATTTATACATATGATTCAAATTTCATAAAAATAGTATATATTTTAAATTTTAAGGGGTTATGCTTTCATAGCCAGCTTAGAGGTGCACTTAGAGATTTGGGAACACTTCCATTGTCTTCTCCAGTAAAATTTATACATATGATTCAAATTTCATAAAAATAGTATATATTTTAAATTTTAAGGGGTTATGCTTTCATAGCCAGCTTAGAGGTACACTTAGAGATTTGGGAACACTTCCATTGTCTTCTCCAGAAAATTGTATACAAGATTATCATTTTGGATTTTATGTCGATTATCTAACCTTTTTATTCTATAGGGAACACACAAACATTACGCACAATGTCGCCCGGGAGTACAAAGAAAAAAAATGATCAGTTTACTAAAAAACAGAAATTCGTTTGGTGACTTTAATTTCGTAATTAAATGATTTTGTGAAATAGGAATACTTTAAAAGTTCGTTTTTAATACTTAACACTAATCGATTAAGAGTATTTATTTACCTCCTCTCCAGCAGGTTAGGCACAAGGCCAGTTTTATCTTACTCCCACAAGGTAAGATGTTACCCAAGGGTGGGTTGGGAAAGTGGGACTTGAAAAGCTAGCGCCAGAGAAGGTGAGCACTCTGGCTATTAAAAATTGCCTGGGCAGCCCCGTCGGCATTCCCCGGTAGGGGCGCCTCAGGCAGTAAGCAATAAACTTACTCCTCCCCAAAGAGGGGAGGCAAAGCCTGGGAGGGTTGACCTCCTAGAACTGCACAGGACCGCCCCATAGACTGGCGGAAATCAAGCCCCGAAGGCCAAGACAATATCAGTCTATGGGGTGTAGTATCCATCGGAACAGATACTACACTTTGATCTTAGCCAAAAGGCTAAAATGATGTGTAATTATTGTGGAGAATAAAATCTATAATTAATTGATAATATTGTCTTCATTGTAAATTCATTCTTTCTACTTTCGCCCGAGAATAACGATATAACATAAATAGATGCTAAGACGGGTACAGAAACTAGTAAGTAATCTCTCTCTCTCTCTCTTTCTTTTGTTGCATAATCCTCGGAGGTACTTTGCCCACTTTCTGAATACAAAATTTTAACTCCTGTTTAAATAAATTTTTAGCTTGAATTTCCTGTTCTGTTTTTTGTTCTGTGATAAATACTAGCAGGGGTACTCGGCGTTGTCCCCCCCCCCTCCCCCTCCTATAGGTAAACGTTTAACAATCTCTCTCTTCCCGTTGTCCGAGGCAAAAAGCTGTCTCTTTCCCAGTCGCCCCCTCATCCTCCCGTCTTCTTAAAAAGTGGTGTCAGATCTTGACACAGGCAGGTAGGTAGGTAGGTAGATGCTAGCGTATGAATATATAGATTTCTTAACATAGTTTTCCATTTTCGTTTCTTTCAAAAAATAAGTTGTATGTAATGTTACTTACTTGTAACGCCTATTTATCGTTCCAAGTCAAATAAAAGGGCGTGTATTGAAACGTTGATTTTTCTTTTTTAAACTTTAGTTAACTTGAAGTTGCATAATTTAATTAATATATGCATTTACTTTTTAAGAACTTAATATAATTGAACAGTGCTCATCAATTGCTCTGTCGCCGCTGGGATCTTCCAATCACTCAGTTTTCTCAAACTAAGATAAAAAAAAAAGTTCCAGTAAGATCTCTGATGTCATTTTCCATCGCAGCATGTATAGATACTCGATGGCTCACTGGTACAACCTCAGATCCTTCATATCAGAAATTCCTTTACATTTAATTTTCTAAAAAGAAAGCGTCACGTATCGCATCCGATATAACTGATTGGTTAATCGCTGGTATTGAGAGCTTCATACCCTTCAAGAAATTCCAACAGAAACCAAACAGCCAGCCATGCTATACCCCTGAAAGTGCTGCCACCATTGTTCAGAGAAATCACTATTTCTATTGTTTTCAATAAAATAGATGTTCTGAAACCAAAGCCTCCTTTAAAACTGCCCGCAATCACTGCAAAAAGGTTATAGAAAACACAAAAGAATCCTATACCCAATCCATTAAATCTAGAGCTGCTTCCCATGAGTTTTGGCGAATAACAAATAGGATCCTGAAAAGATTTAAGACCTCCATTCAAACCATCATAAATGAACCAGTATCTGATAAAGCCAAACTTTTCACCAAAACTTTGCATCAAATTCCACCCGTTGCGATCAGGGTTGCCTACCTTTTGGATTTGCCCCTATGGGTGTAAACTGTCCTCTTCTCGTCCCTACAGCCTCTTTCTCACAGAAGAGATGTTGCTAGTCTTTCTCTACTCTATCGTTATTTTCACGGTAGGTGCTCAACCGAGCTTCAATCTCTGGTTCCCCTGTAAAACATTCACAGCAAAAACTCGTCCAGCTACAACCATTGTAATTTTTTTCCCTTTCTTCCTCTGTGTACCTGGAGCTAAAGAGAACTTCCATGAGCAGAGTTTCTTTCCAAGAACTGTCCATTTGTAGAACACAACACCACGTGGCTGCTTCCCTGCTTTCTACAGCATGGTCGTTGTGTGTCTTCAGAAGATCTATGGTCTTTTATAAGATCAATGTTTACAAATTCTTGTTAAGTAATCAAATTCTGCCCAGATCCAACCATTGTCTGCAGTCCTCAAGGTGTTAGTTTCACCATCCACCTGACACAAACCATTGACCCTTGTCCTCGAGTGGTCTTTGTGCTTTGATGAGCAGTGACTCGTTAGTAAAAAACAAAACAAAAGAAAACAGAATAACTTTTTTTATTTTGTTTTAGTGTGTAAGGGAAAGTGTCTCTCTTCTAACTGTTTTCTTATCCGGAATAAGTATTTAAAAAAAAAAAACGGAAGTGAAATAAAATGTTTGTGCCAATGACATAGTGGAAGGAAAAAGCGAAAAAAATAGCCTAATGCGAATCAAGAATCGATATGTCAGATAGATTGCTATTTGGGTCTGACTTGAAAATCGGACAAGATAACTTTATATGTTAGATCTGAACTATCTGTGCAGACGTAGTTGAAATCATCTCTCATAATGTGCTTATCCAATCAGAATTCTGAGTTTTTAATTTTAATTTTTCAATTACTTCTGATCCTCACAAACTAATTAACTTTATAACAGTTTATGAATGAGGGGTAATTGGGTCTCTATAATTAAAGTTTGGGTTGTGATCGAATAGTTAGACAGAATCTCCATCCGATTCATAGATGAAAAAGTAGACACCACCGGAGTTTAACATAAAATGCAAATTATTTTGGCAGTGCTGAAAAGGAATTAAAACAGTCAATCTTTACAAAAAAAGGGTGAGCTACGCATCCTTGTAGATTCCATCCTTGGCTGATGAGCTGGAAGAACCAGCCGCAGAACATCTGCTTCGTACCACGCTCTGGATCCAACTGCCAGGCGCGAAACAACCTGCGTGGGCGCTTAGGAGAACTAGTCCAACAAATTGTATTAATATGCCAAGACATCCGATTTGGTAGATATGTCTCTCTGTTGATAGTGAAATCTCCCTATGGCCCCTTAAAATCTGTTGGAGGCGTACAAAAGCGGATCTTGTAGCCCTAATTCGACGATTGACCTCTGCCACACCATGTCCAGATGAAACAACAGTGGACTCCACGTCCTCTAAAATAGCGTCATTCAGAGACAGCGAACAGACCAAGCGCAACATGCACCTCATCCCCAGTTGATCCCAGCAAGACAATGTCATCGGCATAAGAAAGGTCTGACACACTCACCTCCCATCCAACGGCCATCCCCTGATAGCTCTGGAGAATGTGATCAAAGATGTAGTCAATAGTGTAATTGAATTGAGTTGGGGATAGTTCACATCCCTGTTGAACACCCGTCTTCATCTTGAAGATCTCCAACTCGTCACCATATGCTCGTACTTAGACTTGTGTCAACCTGTAGTAGCACTGGATGAGACGAAGAAACTTTGCAGGAATACCATCTGCCTGCTTGACGCACCAAAGGAAGTCTCTGTCAACGGTGTCAAAAACATTTGGGTGAATGTGTACGAACATAGTACCCAATGCGTTATTTGTAAACCGGAAGTCACGTAATATTAATTGAATTGTTTTTAAGTCCTATACCAAAAAAAGGACCGAGCAACAGGGAATCTTTGCTTGATGTCATAAAGCGGTTACAAAAAAACATTGATTATTTTCTTTAATAAATTAATTGTTTTTGAAAAAAAAGATTCTTTCTATTTTTGTAAATTCATTTAATCAATTGTGAAACTCAAAAGGAAAAGAAAAATCATGTTTGTAACATTTTTCGTTTCAAAAAACTTTCTGTTTATTTTCTTTAATAAATTAATTATTTTTTGAAAATCACTTGTTTGTTTGTATTTCAAATTGCAATTGCCCACGAATTACATTCTCTTAAATCGAAAAAAAACGAACCGCCCGGTATGTTTTTGTATGGGACTTAAAAACGGTGCAATTAATATCACGTGATCTCCAGTTTACAGATGACGCATTGGGTACTATGTTCGTACACATTCACTGACATTTATATTATAACATGTATTTATTTCACTCACAACAAAGTAATTTACAAAAAAAAAACACAAATTATTTGTTTTAAAAACTTTTTATTTTCTTATACATTTCGATTATTCCATACATTGTAATGCAATTTCGTCGATTAAAAATAACAAATGTAAAAACTGTCCCAATATTTTGTACTAAAAAAATTTTTTTTTTTATATTTACAAATTTAGTTACAAAAAATGAGAAAAAAAACATGAAAAAGAAAAGAGAATAAAGAAAATAGTGAAAAGAGGACCGAGGTCGAAGGGGGCTGTTTTTCATAAAGGATTTAACTAGGGGGGGAGGGTCATCTATGTTAAATCAAACAATTAGGCAAAACGGAATTCTTACTTTCCTTACAAGACCACATACACGCACGCATACACATGGAGAGTTTGAATTACCTACTAGACACCATCCTCAAGTGTCTTCGGTCTCTCTGTACAAGGGTTTGTCAGTATCACCTGACATGAGGATACTTCACTCTATAAGTAAACCCTGAACAAATATTCAAAATAACATAGGATTCAAAGCCCAAATAAGATCCTCTCGACACGGCTATACACTGGCCCATAAAAGGAATGGTGAACCTTCTACAAGTAATGTTACCTCAAGTAACAGCACTTAGCTGGATACTCCACCAGACTAGATGAATTCTTGACCTGGAATCCGATAAGACCAAGAGACCACAAGAAAGATATACTATAACATAGTTAATTGGGGAGAAGAAAATTAATGTTCTTCACTTCTTTACTAACTCAACGTTTGACAGGTAAAGGAGAACTTTAATAGAATATTCAAATAACTATGTATCTCATACAGAGATCAAGTGTTAGCCCCAGGAAGAGGCCCCTTGATTTCTGAGAACTTCGACTGAAGTAAAATGAAACAAAAACAAAATATGTACACACATTTATATATATACACCTATGTATAATATATTTTATATATACATATAATTTATATTTACTAAAAATATACATATAGTCTATATTACATAAAATTTATATTATCTCTTGTTCTCTCTATATATATAGATACACACACGCATATATATATATATGTGTGTAAAAACACATATATACAGAAATATGCACACACGTATGTATATAGAAATGTGTATATACACGCACACACATGTATATAGCAATATGTATATAGAAATATGTATATATTCACACACACACACACATATAAGATATATAAAAAACTTCCGACAAGAAACATTTTTTATGAAATAATATCAGTCTTTGGTTTAAATTCGAAAATTATTTTTAAATAAGCAAAAACAAGTTTTAAAATTTTTTATTGTTTTTTTTTAACACTTCATTTTGATAAAATAATTTATATTGTGTCAAAGAGTGTTAACTTTATTTTGAAATCTCACTATATTGTGCAAGTAATCTTAGAAAAAATTCTGCATTTTTAAAAACTCAGCCATTTTTATATGAATATCATTGTGTCATAAACTTTGGCAAAAAAATTAACTTCACAATTTTCTAACTATTCTACATGCAAAACATATATATATATATATATATATATATATATATATATATATCGTCTTTTGTCAGTAATTTTGGAAAAAAAACATGCATATATATTTATATATACATATATAGGAATGTAGTAGAAATAGTCATTGCTGTAAAATTTGTACAAATATTGTCTTTTGTTAAAATGCTATTCTTTTGAAAACACAAGTAACGAATATATAATTATATATATATAATTTGATTATATATCTCTATCTATATAAAGTTAGGTATGTTTATATGTCCAGAATTCATTCCTAAACTAATTAACTGATCATTTTTGTGAAATTTTAACAATAGCTATTCGGCAAATTGGTGCAAAACTGTTCTGTTAAAGGGAATTCATTTTACCCGTCCTGGGACGGGTATTGTTCTATATGTAATTTGATTATATGTATATCATTTATATTTATTTATGAAAGAATGTCAGATATACACACACATATCAGGGCCGGCGGGACAGTTATAAAAGTGGGGGGGGGGGCTTCTCCTAAAAAGGGGGGGGGGGCTGGTTAAAAACATGCATATCAACTTAATTATTGATGACCGTAAAGTGGGGGGGGGGGCCAAGTATAAAAGTGAGGGGGTTTGAGCCCCCCCCCTGCCCCCATCCATGCATATACATTATATATATATATATATATATATATATATTCAAATTAGATCGAATAGAAAACTCTCTTTGAGTTAACCACAAAGATCAATCATCAACTTGCAAACACGAATAGCTCAATATTCAGTGAGATAGAGCTCAATATATATGTATAATTATTTTTGATGATTTAAATAATTTTCAAATCATATTCCAAATGAAAAGTATACACAAAGGTATTAAAGTATCACAAACTTCTAGAATTTGTTGTCTTATTCCTCTTTCCTGAGTTAAGAAACAAATGCACTTTGATGTGCAATTAATTTAACATCTTACTGAAGTATTTGACAATGGATCTGTTCTTGTGATTTTTGCTTTTCGGTGGAAATTAAATTTTTGTGGACATTGTTGTGGTTTGTTTTTCTGGATACTTACGAAAATTTTGTTCTGAAGAGATTCAATGTTTAGAAAAACTTTTTTTCATTATATGACTTAAAATAAACACTGCCTTGAAACAGCTGTAAACAACTTCAATACTTTTGTGTATACACTTTATTTGAAACATAATTTGAAAATGATTTAAATCGTCAAAAATACATATATATATCATTTAAACATATAGACATAGGAATGTAGTAGAAATATTAATTGTTTTAAAATTTGTACAATTATCGTGCTTTTTATGTTTCTGTTTTCATACTTTTTATTCTATAAAAGTTTAACCAACACTGGAAACTCTCTCTTTCTCTCCCTCTCTCATATATATATATATATATATATAGATATATCATATGAAAAAGACAAAAGAAAAAAACAAATTAAACAAAGGAAGAAATCATCAAAAACAGGAGATTTGCTGGTTTCGTTCGAATCAACGAATGTCTTCTTTTTCTGAAGACATTCGTTGATCCGAACGAAACCGGTAAATCTCTCGTTTTTGATGATCTCTTCTTGTGTTTAATTTGTTTTTCCTTTTGTCTTTTTCATACATCTTGTCTCTCCACGACTCTTCATTTTAAGATAATTTGTGTATTTTATTCTCATATATATATATATAATATATATATATATATATATAATCCAATATCTAAAGAGGATTGTATGGAGTTTAACATTATATTTCTTTTTTTCTCTTTTTTGTAAAAATTTGAAAATACCATTTGTGAGGAAATCTCACCATATGAATAAATTTGATTGTTCAATCCACTTTTTCTATTAATCTCTCTCTCTCTCTCTCCTTCTCTCATATATATATATATATATATATATAGATATATATAGTATAAATTTTTATTTATACAAAAGGTTTGGGCTACATATGTGCATACATGTTTCAGCTACGACCTTAGCCAAAAATGTTTGCATAAATAACAATTTATGCTAAAATACAGCTCTACTTGTTACCGAGCACTATCTTATAACATTGGATTAACATATCTGAACCAACAACTCTCTCTCTATATATATATATATTAGAATGTTTTTAAAGGCTGTGGGCAATGCAAATTCCCGGAATTTGCATTGCCCACAGCCTTTAAAAACATTCTACTACTATACCCAGCAATACTTCAAGCAAACTACCATTCTCTACTAATATATATATATATATATATATATATATATATATATATGAATAAAATTGGGGATACAATGATCTGACATAATATAAAATTAAAAAAGAAAGCCAAAAACTATAATATGTTTTCTATCAACGTTTCGTCTTTATTGAAAGACTTCCTCATAAGGAAGAAAACAATGTAGAAAAATCATACAGAATATTAATTTTGATTTGTCAGAAAATGTCCAGTCTTTTCTGAAGACGTTCGTTGATCATATTGACATATTTTGACCTAGACATACTTCCCCGCTAAAAATAAACATGTTGAACTAATAAGTCGAAGCTATCATCCCATTCATATTCGCGAGACAGATTGATGGTGTTAACGCCATACCCAAAATCATGATTTCCATTGTCTGCTTATTCGCATCTACAGCCATGCCAAAGTCTGGACACTTTCTGACGAATCAAAATTAATATTCTGTATGATTTTTCTACATTGTTTTCTTCATCCTGAGTAAGTCTTTCGAAGCGTTGATGATTACATAAATAACATAGTTTTTGGCTTTCCTTTTTCATATATATATATATATATATATATATATATATAGCATATATCTCAAGTTAGTAGCAAAAACATCAAACTGTGAGGTCATACAAGAGCTAATATTAATTATTTTATTTAAATACATGTATGTAATTAAAAATCGTAAAACCATTGGTAATGACTTATTAAAAACAATTTATTCAAGTACTATATATATATATACATACATACATACAGTAAAACTCCTACGCCATGAACTCCATAGGTTATGAACATCCTACGCTATGAACTAAGTTTAGTAATTAAAAAACAAATTATAAAATTAATTGATATATTTCTATAAATTAATATATTTAAAGATATTTTTGTCGATATACTCACGAACGTACACTCTTTTTTAAAGATGTTGAAAATTATGTAAATATACCTCTACATACATTTTGTATTTTAAAGTTTCTTTTTGCTGTGCTACGTTAAAATTATTTTTTATTTTATTTGCAGGATCGTATAAAAATAAATAAAATAACTATAATTATTGTTTACATATAGTTTCTTTAATTATCCTCATAAAATATTACTAGAGTTGGCCAAACCTATACTCATTTTGTATAGCTTCTAATTTATCCTCTGCTGTGAACAGATCAAAAGTTCATAGCGTAGGAGTTTTACTGTATATATATAATTTTTTTTTTTTTACTATTTCATGTATATACACTTATAAAATAATATAATATGTTACATATATATTTCTTTTTCAGTATGTACTTCAACAGTGCTCAACATGTGAGTAAACCTTAGTAGTAGTATGCAAATATACTTATGGCAAGTAAACTACACAGAAAAGTTTGCGTTTCATTCCCGGAGGAAATCATCAGGCTAAATGACGGTGTAGCTTACTTGACATAAGAGTTATTTTTTTATAGATCAGATCGATTCTTATGGGAATCAATCCCAGAGCAAAAGTGAAGCTCAATATTGTTTACTATTTTCATTTGTTTCAAGTACGTTTTGATTCTTCTAGGAACACGTGTTACCATTTTTTTTTATATTCGAAACTGGCAATAAATCACAGTATGCTACAACTTTGATCCGTCAATTTATATATATATATATATATATGAATGGAGAAAATAATTTGGATCAAATTCCACAAAATGCTGAGGAGATAAGTGGAAAAAGTGAATGCTCGCACGATACAATCAAAGCAAAACAAACTCATGTATACTATTTCGTCTTTATATATTTATAAAAAAGGGATTTGATTATATATACAAAAATGTATTACATAATCATTAAAATTCATAATGCATATAATGTATTATAATAAAACAGAGGAATATCACGTTGGTCTATGAACGCCGTTTGTTGCACTTAAATTCTGGGTCTCCAATTTTTTCTTTTACAATCCAAACATCATCGATTATTTGTCCACCCTGAATAAAAATAAAAATAAATATATACTTATATGAACAGTTTTTTTTAAAAAAGAAAGGCTCAATGAGATGGATAGCTGGTCGATTGAATGATGAAGAATATTATGGAAGGATTGTAAACGAAGAATGGAATGAACTTATGAAGACGGTTTATGACAAGTATTTGTTGAGATGACACATAATTATCTCCCTACTCTTCAACATTAACGGCGCTACACTAGGGCCCATGGATTCAGAAAAATATGATAAAATTGATTTTTACGTTTATTAAAAATCTACTCAGTAATTTTTTCTAATTTTTTTTGAGTATACTTATTTTTGCCTGATACGTAAGTATAAACAAAAGTTTTTATTTGGAAATGCATTTTTCATATGTGCCTTCATCTGTATAAGCACCTATTCTTATAAATAAAAGTATGTATTGTTTAGACTATTAATAAAACTTTCTGTAAAAATACACCCTATTTTCATCTATATAAGCACCAAATAATTTCTTAATCCATCAAAAAAATATTTCTAAAAAATTTTACTTACCTTATCGTCTGATATTTGCTGTAAATGGATGTGTGTTTCATTGCGGACGTACATCATAGTGAATCCATAGTCGTCTGAGTGGAAGGCACTGAACGGATGATCAATATGTCGGAAAGGATCCTGCGCTTCTTGGTTACCCTAGAAATAAAATAGTGATCATGTAGTTCACATAAAGTACCAGATTTAGTGTTTGTTATACGAGACTGTAGCAGGATGTGTCAATCGTAAGGGTCAATTTTTATTTTTTTTACCAATCCTAAGTGTCCCTTCTTCTTTCTTCTTTGTGTGTCTTTGAAACATGTGGTCATACGACGGTTTCCCACTTTTTTACGCAGTTCTTTGCATTATGGTTGTACTCTGCAAGATATTTGCAATTGCACCGGTTGGGCAGTAGAAAGACAAGACAGTGTTACATCGTATGGTCCGTCTCTTCACATTCACAAATGGTTGGGTCAGTTTTGTAGCCCCATTCAACTTTTGATCGTCCCATTTCTAGTTCTCAGACAGTTGAGTGTTTTCCACTAGAGCCAGGGTGCCTCTGAACCGGGAGGGAAGGCCTTAGAAGGGAGATTCCCATGTCAGTAGGAGGGGGGCATTCTCTAGCCATCTGGTCCACATCTGTAGTCTGGTCTCTTCCTGAGGTGTTGTTAGGGGTTTGACATGGCTGAGGAAGCTTCTCCTTGACTTCAGTCATTGGACCGTTCGTTCACGTCTGTGAAGGAGATGGCGTTCATCACTGATAGCCTTTGTGATCTCTACTCGGCTGGCAACTTCCCGTCTCACATCTGAAGGAATCCTTTTAAGGGGAGATGGCTTTTCCCTACATTAAAAACCTAACTTGTGT
Source organism: Sepiola atlantica (assembly GCA_963556195.1). Taxonomy (NCBI): domain Eukaryota; kingdom Metazoa; phylum Mollusca; class Cephalopoda; order Sepiida; family Sepiolidae; genus Sepiola; species Sepiola atlantica. The sequence continues at coordinate 184,259,694 of OY744519.1, forward strand.
CTAACTCTGCACTCGTGGGGAGGCGAAAAACTAGGAACCCTTCAGATTTTTCTTTATTTACTCTAGAGTCGCCGCCCGTGTTTTTGTCACGTTTTTGTCACGTTTTTGTCACGTTATAATAAAAGAACTCAGCAACAATAACTAAGAAATGAGAACTCACCAATGAGACAGTAAAGACGTCAAGAAATGAGCTACTAAAAGTAACCTCAAAATGTCGTCTAGGTTACACAATGAATTGATACAGAGTAAAAAAAATGTAAAAGGTATGTCATATTATGTGCTCTATTCTTATAAAAATCAATAATTTTTTTAACTTATAAAAAATCAAGTAGTTATGTCTTTCATTTCTGAGGAGAAAATAGAGAGATGACTAGTGAATCTATTTGTCTATGGAGTGACAACCAGATTATTTCCTTTACCTGAACAAGTAAACCACCTGGCTTTCACATTACTACATCACTATATAGCAATATCTCATCTAACTACAATACCTAAATGGATTGTCTCCTTTGTTTTGTAGCAGCCACATATTTTTATCTACTATTTATATACTTTTACTATAAATAGATAGGTTTATCGCTGAGTGATTGGTTCACTAGCCAATCAGAGGTCTTGGCGTAGGAACACAGGAATTTGTCGGACCACTGCTTACAGCACTCATGCAATCTGCCTTTTTCAGCCTAAGCAGCTGGAATTAAAACCGTCTGGGTAAGACATATTGTGTCAACTCGCCAACGGCATGGTAAATCTACCGAAACATTTCATTGACTTTCCCAAATCACCAACGACAAGATAAATTTATCAAGGCGTGTGGCACCCTTTGTTAAGATTGACTCTAAGCTAATTTAATTCCTTTTCAGCACAGCCCAAATAAAAGGTATTAAGATGATAGTACGATAATAAAAATGAGATCGAGGTATTTGATACTCCGGCAACATTTTTTAATACAGTTAAAGGGTTCTAGAATGTACTAAACGACCCGTGACGAACTGGATCATACAATTTTTTTCTCCTCATCTTTCTTTTAATTTTGTAGTGAAAGTGAATGAATTGCTCACTGTCGACTTGTGAGCTGTGTCTGTGGTGGAAAGGGGACAATGGTTATCTCAAACAAGCGGTTATATATTTTGCTGACCAATCATTACATTTATAAGCAGGCATATTTCATCTATTAATCAGTTGGTTTTGCAACGAGCTTAACACTTAGTTCTAGTCGGTTACTGCTTTTAAACTCCCTCCCCATTATAACTGGTGGTTTTTGAAAGCGGTGTTCATCCAAGGTTCTGTTCGTTGAAGACTTGTAGCTCTTGGTCCGTTTGTCAGTTGAAGTTTAAGTCGGTTAAAGTTTGGTCAACCTTTGGTTTTCTGTAGGTCCCGTGGGAGTCAAGATACAATTATATATAATATATATATTTAGAAATATGAAAATAATTATTTCATGTAAAATCGTATTGTGATACGAATATGCTCGATATTAGGGATAGAGCATTGCTATAGGAAATACTGAAATAATTATTTTTCAAATTTTCTATTTAATATTTCTTAAAAAATGTTACATCTTAATTAATAATTTAATTTCATAATATTTGATATAATTATCTTTTATTTTAAAATATTTTTTTCACCCAAATCCTATATATTTGAATTCAACTTTTATTGTTCACATTTATTCATCTATTTATTTTAATTTCAATTTCCTCTTACTCTCACTCAACATTTAATCATATTCGTTCATTTTAAACTCCCTCCCCATTATAACTGGTGGTTTTTGAAAGCGGTGTTCATCCAAGGTCCTGTTCGTTGAAGACTTGTAGCCCTTGGATCGTTTGTCAGTCGAAGTTTAAGTCGGTTAAAGTTTGCTCAACCTTTGGTTTTCTGTAGGTCCCATTTGCTGTCCCGTGGGAGTCAAGATACAAGCAGTACTCCTTTCCTCTTAAATTTTTTCATCATTATTCTCCTCAACCAACATGGAGACATCTCTTCACTAAATGCGACAACGTCGATGAGCTTACCTATCTTGGCAGTTAAGTTGCAAAGGAAAATTGCACTGAAAGTGAACTAAATGTGCGAATCAGCAAGGCCTGGTCTGAACTGAACAATGTGAAAGCAATCTGAAAGTCAAATCTTCCTACCAAGATAAAACGTGACTTCTTTGACACCATTGTTACATCAGTTCTTGTATATGGAAGTAGCACTTAAACTTTTTGGAGAAGAAAATTGACAGCATGTACACCAGAATGCTAAGAGCTGCTCTTAACATTTGGAGATAGCACCCTACGAAGGAGCAACTCTACAGACACATTACTCGGATCTCAGCCTTAATAAGAGAGAGAAGAACAAGATTTGCTGGTCACTGATTAGCAATGTTTTTTGTGGATGCCAAAACAGGTTTGTTGTTCAGTGAGGAGATTGCTCAGAACATACGTTACAAACAACTAGCAGAGGATTCACAATGCACCTATGAAGACCTACCTGGTGTGATGGAGAATAGAGTGAGCTGGCGTGAGATCAGAGTCAGGAAGATCCGTGATACTATGATGATGATGATTATTATTATTTTCATTTCTTGTCTTCTTATCTCATTATGAGGTTATATGTTTCGGGAATGACTTACCATTTCTTTTCTGTATTGCCATTTCACTTGTGTCACCCGCTAGGATCAGGTTGTATCTCTTAAGTAGCCAACTGCATGGCTTTGGGTCATTGACATTGATGTGGAACACACTTTGGAGCGTTTCAGATGACTGCTGGCAGGTGATATAGCCATACCAGTTGAGACGTCATTGTGTGATGCAATTTCTCATGGAAGCCATTACAGTGATACTGGCAATTTTATCCATTTGATGCGCTGCAGCCAAGATCATGTTGTTTTGTCACTGAAAACATACTAGAGCACAAGTCAGGCATGTGTGTTGTATGCTGCCACTCTCGCATACTATGGGATTTCTGCATTTTGTAACATTGTCGACAGCTGCCTGAAGATATACATTGTCTTATAGTCGTAAATTCTAGTCAATAAATAAAAACTAAGATCTCACCGCTGAATCTATCGTTTCACAAAAAGTGGGTGTGAAAGAGGCTTGGAGTCATTTTAGTGATGGGGTTTGGAGGTAGGTAGTGCTGGTCTTGCATAGACGTCATACGCAGATGCAAGACTAAATAAGATCTCAACAGACACCACAATTCAAAAATGTTTGTTTGCAGCTACAACTTTTTGGATTGACATAAATCATTTTAGACAAATAAATTGAAGTCGACTTACTGCGGATCCAGTTATGATATGAACGGTGGCCTTGGGATTGGTGTATGGATTAGAAACAGATCCATTTCGTACCTGGAAACAAAATGATAATCATAATTAAAAGTATTCTAAAACTGGTTTTATGCGGTTAATGCTATTAATCTAAATTAATAAATGCAAAAGTTTATTTCATTTATCACTCCTATATTACCATCAAAATGGGTTACTGTAATTTAAATCAACAATACAACATAATATTTTTAAATACTATATATATATATATATATATATATATATATAGTACAGAAGAAAGACCCACAGACATGTATTTGAATGCCTAATTTGCATCGCTATTTTTTTAAGCAGTTCATAATAAATTAATGTTTGGTGTTATTTAGTTGTAATTTTATTGTTCTATTTTTCATATATATATATATATATATATATATATATATGTGCAATAGTTTTGTTGATAGGGCAGTGCAAAAATAACAATAACTAAAAACAATTTGGATGTTGTGCTAGTCATAAATAGTAAAAAAAAATTTAAAATAATTTGAAAAATGTTTGATTAGTAAAATATGAATGTTGGTAAACCAAAAAAAAAAACAGGCAAATTTACAAATAAGTTAATAATTGAGCTGACAGGTCAATTTTTCAGATTATTTTTTTAGGTTTGAGAGCTTTACACTTTCCCTTTTATGCTTTAATCAGTTCTGCTTGTTTCAATTATTTTCGGCATTTTCCTAAACAACTTCAATCAATTTCAACTAAGAAAATCAAAATTAAGAGAAAGACACTGAGTGTGCATGTGGGGGGAACGAAGTCATTCTTTGATAAAAACAGTCATCTAACTTTCCTAACCCCTTAATGAATTGCTTGAAGTCTTAGTTTTAATAGCAAAATAAACATTTTCAATTTTCAAAGAATTCAATTCAATTCAATTAATTTGGCAAAAAATAAAACAAGCATGTTTCAGTTGCCATGTAAGGAAAGCGTGGTATAAATTTACACAGTATACAGTAGCCCAGCACCTGTCCAAATTCACCTTAAATTGTTGCGTTGTTGGCGTATTTATTATCTCTTTTGTTTTGGGAGACTATTCCAAGATCCAGGGATCCTGATTGAGAATGTGTCCCTCCTCGGGTTCAATCGAAATCGGCAGTGAAATAGTTTCTTGTGGTGTTTGCGTAGACCTCTTTCTAGTGCAGGAGTGAATAATAGGTCCTGAGGTATATTGTAATGACCATTGAGGAGATTGTAGACCAAAATGAGATCACTGCGTAATCGTCGGCGCTCAAGGGAGAAAAGGTTAAGTTTCTTGAGTTGGCTTTCATAGGGCAGATCCCATAGACCCTGCACCATTTAAGTAGCCAGTTTCTGAACTTTCTCTACATGCTAGATATTACGTATTAGATATAGAGCAAAGGCCTGGACACCATACTCTAACAGTGGTCTGACGAGGGAGACATAAAGAAACTGTCATAAGAGTGAAAAGGAAGGCAAGGCAAGACAAGACAGGGAGAGCGATAAAAACAGGAAAAGAAATATCTTTACAATATTAATACATTTAAATTTGCATTTCCCATTGACAACTGTCGTTATTTGTTGATTTTCTGAATATTTTACGAATATTGTAGGGATTTCCTAAATTTCCCCTACGGGCTAGAAAACTTCTCACACCTGCCAGTATCCTATATTGCTACAGAGCCACCATTCGCTCATACATGGAGTATTGTTGTCACATCTGGGCTGGTGCATTAACCACTAGCCTCTCCTTCTTGGACAGTGTTAAAAAAAAGAGCCTCTAATCTAATAGGTCCCACACTATCTAACAAGCTCCATCCCCTTCCCCATCACTGCAATGTCTGAAACTTTAGAAAATGCCCTCTAGTCTGTAAGGTGGGCTCCCTCTACCGCGCTAAAAAACACTCACACCTGCCAGTATCCTGTATCTCTACAAAGCCACCATTAAACAGGGTCCCAAAAAGAGTCTCCAATCTAATAGGTCCCGCACTGTCAACCAAGCTCCAACCCCTGTCCCATTGTCACTAATAGGTCCCACACTATCTAACAAGCTCCAGTACCTGTCCCATAGCTGCAATGTTGCATCCCTGTGCTTGTTTTACAAGTACTACAATGGAATGTGCTCCAGCGAACTTGCTGCACTTGTACCCCCTCAACATAAGTACCCCGACCAATCCCTCAAGTAGCAAAATCCAACCCCTTCACTGTAGAAGTCCCCAGATGCCGGAAAGCTTTCTACTTTAATAGTTTCTTTCTTCAAACTGCTTTCCTTTGGAATTCCCTCCCTCCTCCCTGACGGTACCAACATGCAGAAATTTAAATGTAATGTGAACAAATATCTTGCTGCACAACTCCCCACCTAGGATTCTCTTATAAATCTGGCCGTTGATTTGCAGTAGCCCCTCATGTCTCAGTGATAATGTGTCTTGTTTGATGTGAACATAAGTAAAAAAAAAAAGAAAAAATTTTTTTTTTTAAAATAAAAGTAGGTTCCTCACCATTAGGTTGTAAAGGGGAAGCATTCTTTCGTAGGAATGTTCATGTCCGGCGAAATAAATATCCACGCCATAGGCACAAAACAATTCCTCAATTCCTTTTTCTGGTTGCAAGTTACTACCAACCCTCACCTAAAAAGAAATGGAAATTAAACAAAGAAACAGTTTAAGAAAATGTAATGATAAAATTGTTTTAAACATCAGATTACAAATAACGCAGGGATGTGAGTATTTATTTACTCCTCTCCAGGAGGTTAGGCACAAGGACAGTTTTATCTTACTCCCAGGTAAGATGTGACCCAAGATAGATCCGGGAAAGTGGGGCTTGAAAAGCCAGCGCCCGAGAAGTGAGCACTCTGGCCATTAAAAATTGCCTGGGCAGCCCCGTCGGCATTCCCCGGTAGGGGCGCCTCAGGCAGTAAGCAATAAACTTACTCCTCCCCAAAGAGGAGAGGCAAAGCCTGGGAGGGTGGACCTCCTAGAACTGCACAGGACCGTCCCATAGACCGGCGTAAATCAAGCCCCGAAGGCCAAGACAATACCAGTCTATAGGGTGTAGTATCCATCGGAACAGATACTACACTTTGATCTTAGCCAAAAGTAGCCAATGGCAAAAAAGCTGAAATCGAGATGAATTTCTCAACCTGCCCCATCACTTATTTCATTTTTCTCATTTCCTTTTTTCATTAAATTTAGAACCTATTGCCTATTTACTTTTGAAAAAGGTGATTCTATTCACTGAAAGTCTCAAGACATTAAAATAAATAAATGTTTATTTTAATATATAAAAAAAATTCTTAACGTTGTTCTTTGGCTTAAAAAAAATCATTACATATAATATTTTTTCAAATGTTGAATTTTGGCTTTTCCACTGCCAACTTATCTATCTATGTAATTCCTCTGATGATAAGATTTTGATCTTTGAAAAGCCTTGGCTTAAGGAAAGAATAATAAACATAATTTTATTACCGAATATACCTTGCATTGAACAATCGAAGTTGATATAAATCTGGACATCCGTACATGTTTATCACTCTTCCTTCATCTATCTTTATAATTGCTCTATCTCGTATATTGAGCTTAAACCACTTCACTATAGGTTCTATCTACTAAAAGTTTTCCTTTTTAGTTTCATATTTTATTCTACTAATATATATATATATATATATATATATATATAAGAGATGACAACATAAGCTGAAGAAAGTCGGATGGCTAAGTCCTTCTGTGCTTGAAACCAACGGTACTAATGTTGTACTAATTTTTCTGTACCAAAAAATAAATAAATTATATATATATATATATATATATATATATATATATATAAAATAAAATAAATATAAGAACGAATATTAAATTTGAATAAATGATTTTGTGTGTAAAATGAGAGATGTAAAAAAAAACCTCATCGAAGTACAGAAATAAAGAACTTGTTAAAACCAATGAAAATTATGGTTTTGGATTAATTCACCAAGGTCAATGGAATGCAAATATAAGATAGAAATATATCTAAATGAATAAATGCAAAAGTTTTTTTTCATTTATCATACCTATATTACATACAAAATGCCTCTATGTTATTTAAGTAAATAATACAACATTTAACTCGGAAATACTATATATATATATACTAGAGATTAAAGATCTAAACAGAAGTTTCGGTGCTATTTTACTTATAGGCCGATCAAGTTAATTGGTTTCATGTAAAAGCATTATTTTGTACTTACTCAGTCATATTTTATCTCTCACGCCCCGAAAAAGAATTTTAAAATATCAAGCAGAACTTTAATTAGAACGATTTTTCCATTTCCATAAGGGTTATATGAAATGGCGAGTCTGCGATTTTCTTAGTGGCCGGTTAGCTAACTAAGGGCAGATAAGTGTCGCGAAATTGGGTCCCCTAGGTCGCTGTTACCATGTAAATATGAAAAAAAAACAAAAAAAAACAATAAAGTTATATCGTGGAAAGTATCCCGGTGAACAAAGTAAAACTAATTATTTAATTTTCTATTTTTTAATTTAATAAATATATATTTTATTATTATTGCTTATGTGTTTCTTTCTTTTTATAATCCTAACGGAGTTAATGCCCTTGTCTATTCTACCGACCGCTCACAGCCCAAAATGTCGGAGTGATTAAATAATAAAAAGGATAAATTACCAAAACGTTTCTTAAAATAGTTTGAATTATTTTCAAGGGAAGTAATTGGAATAGCAACTGTTTATTGCAATTATCTTTGTTGACAGTACGAGTACAACAAAAATATTGCTAATGAAATCTAGAAATGGAAAGATTTCAATTAAGTACCAATTGTAAAATTTGCCGACTAATTTGCAAATTAAAATTCCTTTGTTTTCTTAGTTTTTAAAAAAAATTTGTCTACATTTTCATCATCCTAAATTATCTTAAAAAACACCATTCTATACAATTATTCGATTTGTAGTTTTAAAATTACATTGTAATTTAAGATATAGTAACAAAGTAAAAATATTCATAACGATTTCATTTGATATCAATTCTATTTATAAAAGAGATTTTATCTTCCTTTCCTGCATGTGATTTTAAGAGTGTTTTTCCATAATATTTAAGTTAGAGAAACAAAATACTAAGTTCTCTCAAAAAAAGAATCGATATTAAATGAAATCCTCATTAATATTTGTTACTACATCTTAAATTGCAATGTAATTTTGAAATTATGAATCGAATAATCGCAGCGAATGTCGGCTTTTTGAAAAAGGAATTTCGGACGCTAAAAATGTACACAATGTAAAAAAAAACCCCAGATATTCCTATTTACTTTGCAAAGGAAAAGTTAGACACAAGGTCGATTTTTAATGTGGGGTAATCCATCTACCCCAAAAGAAGCACTCTGGATTGGAAAAAAATTAAAATTGCCTCAGTCTAGAAGGACTTCTCCTTTACTGACCGAGGACAAAATAGACAAAGTGTAACATCAGAAAATATACTTGAATTATCACGATACAGTTTCCAAAAGGAAGTTAAAGTTGATTAAATTTTAAACGTTTTGTCATCTCTTAGCTTAGTTTTTTTTTTTTAATCACTTTGTTCCCTCACAACATATATTAACAAACAACATGCACACACAATTTTTATTTGAAATGAGGTTAACTTATTCCTTTCCTCCTGGATGGAATTGAATTGGAATTTTTGTTTTACCACACAATTATGTTTTTCTTCATTTGTTTTAAAATATTGCTTCAAACATTATATTTCTGTACCTCTAAATTACATACCCTTCTGTTTTAAATCCAGTATTTTCTAACAATGGAAAAAATAAACTTTAAAATTAATATTTAAAAATGTAAACATGACTATATTTTAACTATAGGTCCCTCTATCCTCGATTAATTGCTGCCGGAGAGCGGGTAGGTTTTGCTAGTACATATATATATATATATATATATATATGATTATTTTTATTTACACAGACATGTACAAAATCTGCGACACTGGCATGTCGATGTTATCGATCAACAGCTATTATAAACTGAGATCTCATCAGGCAGAGTTAGAATCCGATCTTAACCTTAGATTATATTTGGAAAGAATGAAATGGAGAAAAAAGAAAAGAAATTTAAAATTTAAATTTGGAAAGTCATGTGGTTGGGACCGTTAAGAATAAAAATCAAAAAAATATAAAAAATAATAATGATGTCAAAAATTTTTTTTAAAAAATATTAATATAAAATATAAAATATAATATATAAAATAAAATATAATAAAATAAAGTGAAAAGAGAGAGAAATAATAAAAAAAGGTAGATAGATGAATAAAAAGATAGATAGATGAATAAAAAGATAGATAGATGGATAGATAGAGATAAATAGAGATAAAATGAAATAAAATAAAATGGTACGGGACAAAATAAGATCATTTAGGATAGAGACAGAAGTGGGAGAAGTGTTTTTTTTTTACATCATTATTATTTTTTATATTTAAAAAATTTTTTTGATTTTGATTCTTAACGGTCCCAACCACGTGACTTTCCAAATTTAAATTTTAAATTTCTTTTCTTTTTTCTCCATTTCATTCTTTCCAAATATGATCTAAGGTTAAGATCGGATTCTAACTCTGCCTGATGAGATCTCAGTTTATAATAGCTGTTGATCGATAACATCGACATGCCAGTGTCGCAGATTTTGTACATATCTGTGTAAATAAAAATAATCATATATAAAAGCTCTATTTGATATTGAGCACTTTTTATAAACCCGGTTGAAATTCTTTGGATTACTACCCTGTGGATGTTTTACCTGGATTATTATTATTATATATATATATATATATATATATATATATATATATGCAAATTATCAATACATGTCTGATTTAAGACTAAGGAATTTTCTCTTTTCGTTATTTTCTTTATTGTTATCTCGACTTGTGTTAATTCATGGTTTTCTTGTGTTAATTTATGGAGTATGAACCCGAGAGTTCTTTTTTTGGCCATCTCAAGCAGTTTCGATATTCGCGATTGTCTTCAGGAGGTTTTTTTTTTTGTGCTATATTGTTGTTATTTAACCTAACTCTTGAAGACATCGCGAAGATAGAAAGCACTTGAGAAGAAAATAACAAAGAAAAAATTCCGTAGTCTCTAATCAAACACAGTTTTAATTATCTTCCAGCCACCATTCTGGAGTGTCTTCGGTCTCTCTATACAAGGGTTTATCAGGACAACCTGACATGAGGAGATTTCACCCTACAAGTTAACACTGACTGAATATTCAAAATAACATAGTATTTGAAGCCCAAATAAGATCCCCCTCGAATAAGCTTTACACTGGCTCATACGAGGAATGGTGTGCTTCTATAAGTAATGTTACATCAAGTAACAGCACTCAGCTGGATACGCCACCAGACTAGATGAATTCTTGACCTGGAATCCAGTAAGACAAAGAGATCAGAAGAAAGATATAGTATAACATAGTCAACTGGTCAATTGAGGAAAATGAATGTTCTTAACTTCTTTACTAACTCAACGTTTGACATGTAAAGAGAATATTCGAATATCTATGTATCTCATATAGAGATCAAGTGTTAACCCCAGGAAGGGGCCCCTTGATTTCTGAGAACTTCAACTGATGTAAAATGAAACAAAAAGAGAAATACACACAAACACATGAACTCACTGTCCAAATAGACAACCCATTCTATATTCTATTTTAAAGGATGACATCATCCTTTTATTACTTCCGCATTTATGACATCATAAGAGATCTTCAACCTGTTTTAGTGGATGATGTAAGCACTTTTGTCATGTCATTCAGTATGGAGACAAGCAAACATACAAGATAACAGGCAAGATTCATAGTATATGTATATATATATATATATAATTTATTTAGATACTGTATATTACAGATACTATAATATACAGTATCTAAATAAATTATATTAGCTCTCTTATATGATCGAGCACTTTATTTGATTTCTTTTCATATACAACCTGACACACTATATATATATATATATATATATATATATATATATATATAGCTCTGCTAGTTCATATTTCAGCCATCATTTTCAATCCTTTCATAATATTCTTCATCATTCAACTGACAATCATGTCAAACCTTTTTTTTATACTAATAAGTCACTGCTTATCAAGGTCCAAAGACCACTCGAGGATAAGGGTTAATGAAATTGTCAGTTGGTGATGAACAACACCTTGAGAGGATTGGAAACAATGCGTCAAATGGTGAGGATTTGATTATTTAAGTGCCTGATCAACATTGGACTTAAAATCAACCATGTTGTACTCAGCTAGGAAGCAGCCCTGTTGTATTGTACTCCACAGATGGAGAAGTTCTTGGAAAGAAACTTTGTTCATGGAAGTTCCGTTTTGTTTTAGGAACACAGAGGTAGAAAGGAAAATTCTTTACAGTGGTTGTAGATAGACGAGTTTTACTGTGAATGTTTTACAGATCGGAACCAGAGATTGGTGCTCAGTCGAGCACCTACAATGAAAATAAGTACAGAGTAGAGAAATGTCTCTTCTGTGAGAAACTTATCCTCGAGTGGATTTTGCCTTGATAAGTGGTGACTCATTAGTAAAAACAAAAAGAAATATAGGAGATTAATGTAGTTTGCTTGAAGCATTGTTTAGTGTGTATATAAAGGTAATTTATAGAAGGCAATGCAGAAGAGTAATTGATAAACATGGACTGAAGCAAATTAAGAAATATAACGGTGGAATGTGTTTTGCAGTTTCCACCCATTTTTATTAATACAATATATATATATATATATATATTTCTTTTAATATTATATTACAATAAATCAAAAAAAATAATACATGGAGGACAGTACTTACAGGATTCCTTTTATTGAAGCAGATGGGTTCATCGTCTGAATTTGTGCAATACATGGGTTTGTGTGCTAGGGCAATGATCCATGGTCTCACGGCTCTGTTCTCCGGACGATTGGCCTTCTCCAAGTCATTCTTCAACCAGTTGTACATTTTGTCGATGTAATGGAAATCGATGTAATAGTAATAAACCTCAGACGAGAAACTTATCACATGCATCGGGCCGATATCAAAGCTATCAAAAAATAAGAGGAAGATAAAATAATATAAATGATAAAAATCACACAACCTCAAGTCATCATCATCATCATCTTTATCCTTTTAATGCAGGCATACATTGGATGGCTTTTAGAAATTGACTTTCAAGCTAACCTATCTTTAGCCAGGTCTTTATTTATCCCTCTTTCTCTCAAGTCCATTCTTATCACTTCCTCCCATGTTTTCCTTGGCCTTCTCCTGTGAACTGGACCTGATACCTCAACTGTTCTACATCTACTAACCCCAAAACTCTCATCCATTTTCAACGTGGCTATACCATTAAAGTTTCCTGTTCTGCGCACATCTCCCTATACAGTTAAGATTTTATCTTCCTCTGAGGCCATCAGAACTAAGCCTGTCTTTAGGACTCACATTACACATCCATTGTATCAATCTCATACCATGCAACGCATGTCTTCAATCTTCACTTCCATACATCATCACACTGTGTACACATGCCTGATAGACTCTTCCCTTGGTCGACAGTGGTAACACTCTGCTGGTTAGTAATGGATGAAGTTCCCTGAACTTATTCCATCCACTCCTAATTCAACGTGGCTATACCATTAAAGTCTCCTGTTCTGCACACATCTCCCTATGCAGTTAAAATTTGATCTTCCTCTGAGGTCATCAGAACTAAGCCTGTCTTTAGGACTCACATTACACATTCATTGTATCAATCTCATACCATGCAACGCATGTCCTCAATCTCAGTGGTAACACTCTGTTGATTAGTAATGGATGAAGTTCTCTGAACTTACTCCATCCACTCCTAATTCTTGCAATCACACTAACACTTGTGCCACCCTCTGCTCTAATGGTATTACTAAGGTAACAAAAAATTTGCAACAACCTCAATAGCTTCACTATCCAGATATAATTTGTTCACATCTGAGTTCTCATCTGTCTCCATTGTCTTACATTTCTTGCATACAAATTTGGTTATCTTCTCTACCAGTAATTCCACTGCACTTCTTGTGTATCCAATGCTTACAGGTACTACAAAAAAACGAATTGCACCTTTACACAAACTAAGCAGGGGAACTTTCCTTTTTCTGGGAGATTTCCAACACTACAACAACTGATCATCACCTTGGTCTTGGTAACATTCATTCTCAAACCTTTACTTTAATTTAACTATTTAACTATTTAATCCAGATTTTTTATCAGTCACAAATAGAGGAAGTCGGAGGAGAATTTGCTCCTTAAGTCAAATGTACTCTTCCTGCCACACAAATCCATGGGTTCAAATATTTAGTAATATACATATTTTTAGCAGCAACGGTAATCAATGTAATAGTAATAAACATCGGACGAGAAACTTATCACATGCATCATGTTGATATGAAAGCTATCATAAAATAAGAGGAAGATAAAATAATATAAATGATAAAAAACACACAAGTTCAAGTCATTAGAAGTAATTAGTATTATCCATACTTCTATTAGGAAGAAAGTGTAGTATCTGTTTCGATAGATACTGCACCCTATAGACCGGTGTCATCTTGTCCTTCGGGGCTTGATTCCGCCGGTCTGTGGGTTTGTTTTGTGCAGTTCTAGGAGGTCCACCCTCCCAGGCTTTGCCTCCCCTCTTTGGAATGCCGACGGGGAATGCCGACGGGGCTGCCCAGGCAATTTTTAATGGCCAGAGTGCTCACCTTCTCGGGCGCTGGCTTTTCAAGTCCCACTTTCCCGACCCGACCTTGGGTCACATCTTACCTTGTGGGAGTAAGATAAAACTGGCCTTGTGCCTAACCTCCTGGAGAGGAGGTAAATAAACATACTTCTATTAAGTCTGGTAGACTAAATGTAATACAGTAATACTTGTATAGCATCTGGAAGATGAAATTTAGTACAAGTGCTGACTTGTATTCCATCTGAAGGAGTAAATGTAATACAAGAAGTGTTGACTTATACTGCATCTGGAGGACCTAATGTGATACAAAAAGTACTTATTTTTTCTATTAATCATTAATAGTGGAAGGGGAGGAGAACATCCTCCTTAAATCACATGTACTCTTCCTTCCACTGAAATCACCGGGTTTAAATATTTAGTAAGATACTATTTTTTGCAGCACCGTTTGTTTGAAGTTAGATAATAATATTAAAATACATTTTTTTATATTGGTAACAAATGATATATTATTTTATTTTATTACATATTTAGAAATCCAATTATTTATTGTTATCATTATCATTAATTATATATTTTTTTACATGAAAAACATATCATTTTATCTTCGACACACTTTCATTTTCCTTACCAACATGTCAAGCTGCTGGTGAATATACCTGCCAGAGAACACATAACTTTCTTCAATTTCTGTTTATTTACCTTTAACATAGTAAAATATTTTCAGATAAATAAATTTAAAAAAATTAGTTAACCTGTAATTATCGAAGTGACTAGCACTTTGATGAAAATCATTTAGATTATTTTTCTATGATTTTCATTTTATACGAACATAATTCCCTAGTCACCATCTTGATTTTTACTACTTTGCCTGACAGATAATCATTCGAAAGTCGGTAACATCCTCTAGACTAAGCTAGTATTCAGAAGAGTTGTATAAGTATACAAGATCATGAGATACTCAGCATCACTCGGGATCAATATTTGCCTTATATGACTGATGAAACACTTAGAAATACCATTAATTATTTTGAAAGTTTCAATTAAAATCTCCTCTTATTTGTTTTTGTCGTAGAGTTAATAGCGAAAAAAAAAAAAAGGGTTGGGTAAAGAAATAAGATGTAGACAAACAAGTAGACATAACAGCATACCTGTAATACATGTTTTCTCCGTCTCCATTCTTTGGCATAGTGAATCTGCTTTTGTAGTTTGAAAAATTACTGAAAAGCAAAAAAGCAAAAAAAGACAATTTGAATAAGCAGATCTTATTTTAAATGAATAAATGCAAAAGTTAAACCCGTTTCTCGCACTAACAGTAAAGTCACAATCTGTGCCCCTGTATCTAGTATGGCATTCACCCTGAGCGGGTTGAATCGGCTTCCTCCAAAGGAGGAAGTTTCATGGGAGTATTAAATTCACAAATGATCCCCCGTCGCATGTATGTCCCGGTTAGATTTTGCAGTTCTTGCAGGAAGGTGTCAACGTCCTCCTACATACAGCGCTTGGTATTCCCAAATCGTCACCCATCTAGTACTGACCAGGCTCAACGTCGCTTAACTTCGATGATCTAACGAGAACCGGTGTGTCAACGTGATTATGCTAAAACACCCTATTTCAAGTTAATTAAACTTTATACAATAGACAATCTTTTTATATACTGCTTATGTATATGCGATATCAGTTGCAAGGTTAACTAATTTGCATATTGGGCCCGAATTCACAGTAGCTCTTATGTCTAAATGGCAATGTGCCTTGTTTGGGGTGAATAAAATTTAAAAAAAAAATTTTAATGACTAAGTAATCAAAATTCGTAATAGGAATAACTCATATTTTTAATTGAAGAATATAATAATAGTTGTCTACCTTACAACTAAAATTTTCTTTCTTTTTCTGTACAAGTTTAAAAAATGTGTAAACAAACAAAAATTAAAAACTAAAATGACTTCACTGCATTCCGAGCAAGCCGGGTAGGTTCAGCTAGTAAAAAATAAACTAATTTTATAACTGCTGCAGCTCGTGGCAAAGAAAATAAATATTTATTGGAAAGAGAAAAGAATTGGCTTATATAAAAAATAATAATACAGAATTAAGCCATTAATTTAAAAAAAAAACTACATCAAAAGTGGGTTTTTTGATATGATATGGGACATTATTTATCTTAAAATTAAACCTTTCCTTTCGACCTGATCATAACACTATTTCCGGAAGAAATAACATGGCCGATAGATGATCAACTTACGGCCAATATTAACATAACTTCACATGCTTATATTTTCTATTAAATATTATGAGTAGGTAAACCAAAATAGCTTGTTTTGGGCAACAGAATTTCTTTTAAAATCTTTATGTTGCAAATAGTAACATTTACCGTAAATCAATATTCGTAATTATTCAATAAAATTTGAAGCAAAAAATGTGTACAATAAAGTTAAAAATGAATATTTTATTTCTACTGTAAAAATGAAGCAATCATCTAAAATTCTTACATTTCACTTTAGTTGGACCTTTTAAAAAAAAATTAAATTCCATAAAGAATACAACTATGGAATTTCCATCATCATCATCATCATCATTATTATCATTGTTGTTCTTATCTAATATTTATATTTTATAGATTTTATTGTTTACTCCAATAAATTGTCATTAGAATTTGTTATTATTATTACTATTATTATTATTATAAACGCTTAGCTATATGGACCGACAGCTTAAGTAGCACTCCGTAAGAGAACATTTAAAAATCTGTGCATAGCACATCCTTAAAGCTTGTTTCAAATAATTTTAAAGTTGGTGAGAATAAACAGTTTAGACTTACTATCTTTCTTCGTGGTTAGCCGGAGACATCAATTATTTACCCCTTTGTTGCCATTTTAACTTAATTCTAATGTGCTGATAAAACCAATAAAGAATCTCTTGTTTTTATTGGTTAAAAGCCTAAGCAAGGGGTAATGTAGCAGAGAATAAACAGTTGAAACTTACTATCTTTCTTCGTGGTTACCCGGAGACACCATATAAGGAACATACGCCGCGATTGGCTCGATTTGCCGCATAAATTCATCCCCCATCCGAGCGTTGTCCTAAAAGAAAAAGGATTTCTTTTTACTCCAGAATCAATGTTAATTCGCAAGAAGAGAGTTACATAGATGACACTCAGGAATAAATTAAAAAGTAAATAAAAGTACAGTGGTCACCCATAGTCGAGGGCGACCCGAAAGTTCTTTTTTAATTAGGTATTACACCGAGATGTAGGGGAGGGCGCCACTCCTTTCCCAGAATTACTCCACTTACCCTTGATCCTAACCTTATAATGTTGAGTGTTTAGCAGGGGGGAATCAAGTACCATTTTTTTAAGTTATTGGTATGACTCGACCGAGGATTAAATCCGAATCTGCCAGCCCATTAGCGAACACTGTTTATGCCAAAAAAGAATAAACTAACAATCAATTATTATTACTGTATATTAATGTAATCTATTACAATAATCTCTTTTATTGTTATTTCTATGGAAGGTGCTCAGCGGAGCTCCAATCTATAGATCCTCCATACTAACATTCACAGCAAGAACCTGCCTAACTACCACCACTGCAAAGAACTTTCCTTTCTTCCTCTGTGTACCTAAAACCAAATGGAACTTCCATGAACAGAGTTTCTTCCCAAGAACACCCCATCTGTATAACACAATACCACGGTACTGCTTCCCTGCTGACTACAACATAGTCGTCTCCAAGTATAATGTCAACAAATAATTATCAAGCTGTTCTCTTAAGTAATCAAATTTTGCCCCTCCCCCATTGTTTCCAATCCTCTCATAGTATTGTTCATCAATCCAATTGACAATCTCATTAACCCTTATCCTCGAGTGGCCTTTGGGCCTCGGTAACTTGTGACTGATTAGTATTAGAAGAAAGAAAACGAGAGGCTGATTGGCTAAATCGGTATGTCTGATTCTTTTATGTGTGTGTGTATATACGCACACGTTAAACCGGAGAGAGAGGAATGAATAAATAAAGTAGGATAGAATTGCAGCATTAGGAAAAGGCGGCGGCGCTAAGGAATATAAGAACTCAATCATTAATTTGAATGAAACTAATGGTCTGACAAGATCTGGGATCTTTCTTTCTCCGTTTCGTTTGGATTTGCTCTCCTCTTCACTTCCAAAAGAAAGTAAGAGTTTTCGTAGGGACATGGTAACTTAATATTTTTCAACCAGTGAAAATGGTTCCGCTCGATTTAAACCCAAAATGTAACAATCCGATGCGAAGTTGGAAATCACAATAAAAACGAAACAAATGAACTAACGAAAGCAAATCCAGGCTGGCGGACATCGGAAGAGGATCATTTTGGAATATTTTAAAGGAGTTTTAGGGGACATGCTATTCAAATATTTCAGATTTGCATTAAATTAGATCCATAGTCATTAGATATCAATTAAGCAAGATTCCCTGAATTTCAATTTCTTCTTAAGACTCCTTAAGCTTAAGCCTTAAATTTTAGACATTTTCTCGAATCCAAATCATGTAATCGATTTTGATAAAAATTGGTATAAGAATTCTAGACATAAGGTTTAGTATCATTATACCTTGATTTTAATCTTCGTAAGTGGATATAAAAGTGGTGCAAAACTGTTTTGTCCAGGGAATTAATTTTACCCGTCCTGGGATGGCGGATTCTTCTAGTTCCTCATAAATTGAAAACAGTAACTTTATTCTCAAACTCACTGGATGTCCTTAAAAAATATCTATTTATCTTCACAATCAGTTAAGGGCTCATATGTACAATGTACCAATGTTGATCCAACGGATTATGGGTTGTTTAGTTTGTTGTATTTAGTATGTGTGTGTGGGGGGGGGGGGTATTTTTAACAATTAAATTGAAGATTTTGAATTTAGTGCAGTCAGTTATAAATTTGATTTGTGGTGTTCAACCAAGGTCATCCCTATAACAGGTCGAGAGATCTAACAATTGGGAGGCAAGATTTCCAATCAGTCAGCAGATATTTTTTTTAGCTGCTAACACTTCACTCTCATTGATCCGAGAAAATTTCATTTTGAAAGGGAATTCTAACCCATCGAATTTATTTCACCTGAGATTCTGTATTATATCATAAATTACATTTGGATCATAAGTTTATGAGTTTACTGTAAAAAAGAAAAAAAAATTTTTATTGAGAACTATTTTTTCACTAAAATTTCACTGTTTTAATTTCTTAAGACAAATTTGCTAGTTTATTTTATATATTTTGTAAAAGTTTTATGTCATAATCTTTTTTAAGGTTTTCTTTTAATACTGACAGCATTGTTTATTCAAGAAATATAATTTTTTATGCATTTTCATTTATAGGAATTTGGCAATAATTTATATTTAATTAAATAATAATTTCTCAATTAACTCATTGTGGTTCTTATTATTTGGTATGTAAAACACATAAAAACATCAAACTAATCTCACTGGAGAATTTTTCCCTTTAACTGCTATATAAATCATCTAAGAAACTTCACATCACCTCCACTGAAGGATCCCAGTTGCATGATCGTCTGGCCTGTTATAGGGATGGTCTTGTGTTCAATGGATTTAATGATTTATAATTTGTATGTATTTGATTCCAATAGTTGTTGTAACCTGAGTCTCAGCATTAACAGAGAAAATAATAGGGAAAAAACCCAACAGGTATTTTTTTTATGGAAATCGCTCCAGACAAGTCATGAAGCCACTTGATGTAAGTAGCTAACAAGAACGAAATATGATTATCGCAAAGACAGGAGATGCTTATTGGCCTTAGTCTTGAAAAGACCAAGGCTATAGGTAGGAGGAAAACAGTCAGCAGGAAGAGAGTTCCACAAATCTGCAGTTCTTGGAAAGAAGCTATTGGAATAGGAAGCTGTATTACAATGAGGTATCAAAACAGCGAATTGATGGAGACCACTAGACCAACGAGTCAAACGAGCTGGAACAAAGGAAGCCGGGAATAGATCACAAAATTCTGAAGTACACATGGCTGTGAGAGAGAGGGTGTAGAGAAGAAGAAAGGATGAGGCCAATCAAAAGAAGCAAGGAATATTCCGAAGAACACATGCTATAATAGTACTTATAGAAAAGGCTGAGGCTAGCAACATCACATCTGTGAGAGAGACAGAGGGTGTTGAGTAGAAGAAAGGGTGGGGACAATCAAATTACAGGTACGTTTCTGCACCTTATCAAGAACCCTCAAGGATCG
The DNA here is from genome assembly GCA_963556195.1 of Sepiola atlantica. Lineage (NCBI taxonomy): Eukaryota > Metazoa > Mollusca > Cephalopoda > Sepiida > Sepiolidae > Sepiola > Sepiola atlantica. Next base: position 184,279,894 of record OY744519.1, read on the forward strand.
AAAAGAATATATACTAAACAAAAAGTATAAGTGAACAAAGTAATTTAGCAATCGCTATATTTAGCTAGCAAGTCCTATGAGATCTCATTAGTTCTTGTCCAAAAATAGACGATTCCATTCTTCTTATTTAAGTACTATATGACATCTCTCCTTTTGAGATTTAACTCACTTGGGAGTCATACCTTTTACATTTTGGGTTTAACCCAAACCTTTCTATAGGTTGACTTAGTGGCCAAGAGGTAAAAGCAATGAAATGTTAATCAATTGATAGTATCTCCCTGCATGTGATTGAATTTTATCTTCATCATCAACTATAATGATCTGAGTATTAGGGTTAACAGAAAAAATAATAAAGAAACACTTCAACAAGTATTACGGATCGAAAAGAAGGTTGTCTAAACAAAAGATACTAGGTGAACAAAGTAATTTAGCAATCGCTAGCTTGAGCTAGCAAGTCCCATGAGATTTTGTTAGTTCTCTTTGTTTACAGAGGAAAAATACACAATTTCATTTTCCTTATTTAGGTACTATATTCTAATAGGTTTATTTTTGTTTATGTCTTGCTGTTTCGATGAATAGTTTGGAGGTACTGTTTTATTTGTGGTCGATTAATTTAAATGCATATGCATGAATATTATATATTTTGTCAATTATAAGAAAAGAATTAAAAATAAAAGTTTATGCCCGCTCCTTGAGCGATGTTGATACAGTACCTGGGTATGTCAATTTCCATCTTTATCTAGATTCTACCACTTTACAGCTAGTATGAAAAAAAATATTTGTGAAATTTTGTAGAAAAAAATATGCCAATTAGTACTTGCATGAGAGAGTCAGTAACTCCAATGAATATATTTACATATTGCTTTTATTGGCAAAAAATATTAGAAACTTTGTGTTTAAGCAAAAAAATAATTCGATTTTTACTAAAGCTGACTACTCTTTATGTCTAACGTTTTTACGGATTATCAAAAAAAAAAAAAAAGGTCACTTAGTTTAAAAAAAAAAATTTGTAATGTTTTTTTTATGTTATTTTAATTTCTTTCAATTTATAAAACACATATCCAGTTTTAAAAATTCGAACTCCGGTATTAACATCATAAAAACTACTGCCTTAGTAATGAGTACTCTGCCTATTCCTTTTTTGTCAACAAATCACATGTTTCTATTTGTGTACAAACAGACAACCTCTCAAAACACCATAACTTTTTAATGGCTAAAGATAGCTTGTTTTTCTCTTTGTATGAACAACAGCCTCACACATCGTTATTTCTTTATTACTGTGAGTCTTGTAGGGATATCTGTACATGTAGATGGCTATACTATGCACTTGTACGACACGCGGAGCATGCTCTCCTTCTACAAAGCTTGGTTTCAGTGACAAGCCGAAGCAAGATAACTGAGAGATGATGTCGAGCGCAGGTTTTATATCAGTTTCCGTCTTCTAGATGGATGATCTAAGAGAATCTACGAGTCCATCTCACCGAGTAGGGTAACAACATAGATTGGTTAAGAGGTAAAAGAAATTCAATAAAATAATTAAAAATTGATGGAATAAAAATTTTTTTTTTCAAAATTAACGCAAACAGAATAAAAGAAAAAAAACATTAATTCCATTCAGCATTTTCAATCCTCTCATAATATTCTTCATCATTAAACTGACACTCCATCCATCTCATTAACCCTTATTCTTGAGTGGCTTCTGGCCTTGATAAACAGTGACTCATTAGTAAAAAGATAAGAAATCATTTCACTTACAGTATCCATGTTGTAGGCAAAATCACCTGAAAGAAAAAAATATGGAGATGTTATGAAGAAATAATGTCGGGGGGGGGGGGGGGGGGTCCCCCTTTCGGGGAGGGGAGGGGGGGGGGGTCGGATATTATTTTTCTGTATCCTGTGAATATTTTATGTGCGTTTACCTGTTTTAATAAAAACAGTTATTAGAATGTCCTTCTGTATAAATTTTGATAACGAACAAAACTTAAATAAAATAATTAAAAAATAAAAATACTTTCTTTTTTCTCTCAGACGAATAGCTGAAACTTATTTGAGAAATGCCAACAATTCATCTTGACTGAAATACGGGGGGGGGGGAATGTCTGAAAAGTAACGGGACTGGTATCACAATCTATTTTAATTCTAAACAACTAACCACATGGGTATCTCCTCACAATGAAATACTAGTGAATGGAAGGGCCAGCATTCCACTCAAAGATATTCTATTATTTGGTTACATACTCTCTATTTTGCATAAGTTAATGTAATCATGATGTACGAGCTGTGTGTCTGAAAAGTAACCGGACTGGTGTCAAAAATAATTTATTTCAATTCCAAAAAACAAACTACATAGTTTGCCCTTTCAGAGAGATCCCACTCAAGGCTAATGCACTTTCCCCCGTCATATTCTGCCACGCTTCTATGGCCAGCAGAAAGAATTCTTCTGGGATGTACTCTATCAGCTCGCTCAGCACAAGCAAAACTGAAACAGAACAGACTCTTGTATTATTTGGGGTCACTTTAATACTGATGTCCCCCTTCCTATCCAGCACTGGTTGGGTTATCCCCACCGGTGTTTGCAGGTCCTTACAATTAGTTTTAAACTGCAACTATTTTAACTTCAAATCTTTCCCCATCACATGATCAAATCCAACCAATCACATATCTTTTTTATGGAAGACAAGGCATAAAGGCACTTGATATAAAGAGCTAAAAAAAAATACTACTCTGAGGTCAAAACCTAGCCAATGATAAGTGTTAGATGAATGGATAGATTCTGACCCAGAAAACAGCAATTCTTCCTCCTTTGTCAGAAACATCGCTCATGGAATGTGAGGACAAAATAAGGAAACCCAAGGTCCATTCAAGTATCAGGTGATATATGAATTTAGTGTTAAACCGTGTCAATCATAGTTAAGTAACCTTAGGCATTTAGCAAATCATTTGCAGACTTAAGTTCAAAAGCATATTACTGCTAACGAGTGGAACCCCGTGGAAATTAAATTTTTTTTAAGCTTCAAATTTGATGAAATGTAAGAATTTTAGATGATAGTGTTACTTCAGAATTATCTGAGTCATTTCCGAGTTATCGACCTTGAATCATTCTGACCACCATTATAGAAAAATCTGTTCTCTTGTTCGGATGTAAGAAAAGTCATTCCATGCATATGCGGTATTAAGAACGAGATCCATTCTCTTTAGGCTGGTCCTTCAAGGCCGTTGGACGTGTTCCTATCGACTGCCATCTTACCATGACCTTCACAAACCCTGATAGAAGTTGTATTAGACTCCTTTTTCTGGTAGACTCACAGAACACCACAACTAACAAAGTCTCTATTTACTTGCTTCCCCATGAGGGCAGAGTTAGACACAAGGTTGGTTTTTAATGTGGGGAAAATCCAGCTCTTCAAAAAGGGGAACACTGGATTGGGACAAAAATAAAAATTGCCTCAATCTAGAAGGATTTCTCCTTCATTGACCAATGACAGAAAAGATGAAGTGTAGTATCAGAACAGATACTACACTTTGCTCCTAGCCAAAAGGGCAAGAATATTTACTTATACATTGTTCACGTATCTTTTCTATCTATGACCCTGACAACACATGTCTTTCTTATTGTATTGGAACATTAATGTAATTCTTTCTTTGGTAGTAATATCTATTGTTCTCCTTTTGTATTTCATATCACAGTAAATACCACCTTATACATTTTATATTTCCTGTTTATGCTTGTCTTTAGCAAATTGTTAATATAAGAATAACTATATGTAAATTCAACTGTTTCTTTGCTTTTCTCCTTTTTCTTTCTTTTGACCCTTGTGTGTGTTACCCATGATAACACCAGCACACAAAATAATGGTTTCATGTACAGGAAAGATATACCAAACACATGGTCACTAAAAACGTAAAAATATTCCACTTAATAAAAACAGACTTTGTTCAATTTGTAGAGCTGTGTTCAATTGTTGATTTTGCACATTTTTCTTCCACAAGTTTGTAATAACAACTTTCTTAGCTAAAATTCTTGTAATTAAATTAAATTTGAAAAAATCAGTTGTCATCTGCTTCTTTCAGTATTAATACTACTGCTGCATAGAATTATTATATTAGGCAGAACTATTATCGCTAATTCATATCAACAGGGTAACAGTAGGTTTCTCATGGGGGGATTTGTCTAGATCAAGACTCAAACTCGAGTACACAGAAGGGTGTTGTATACGAAACATATATGATCTAACAAGAGTTTACATGTATATATAAATTAAAAATGGAAATGTGTAATAATTAAAAATTTCATCTATATTAATGTTACAAATCTCTACATTTTATTGAGCACTTTCGAAATAAATACTGGAAAATATACCCATGTTTTAATGTGTTGAAATATATAATCTCTAATATTATACACTGTGTCTCTGTTTAAATATCTTTATATAAAACAGACGTGTGTTTTTCAGCTTTGTTGTAATATATTTTTCTTCTACAAAAAAACTATATTAATATTACTGCATATTGTTTGGATGGATTACCTCCCTTTGATTTAGCACATGCGCATTGGCAGCATTAACTAAGGAAGGAAAAAACAGAATTATTATCTCTAATTCATATCAGCAGGGTAAAAGTAGGTTTCTCATGGGAGAGGATGGGCTTGATCAGGACTTAAACTTGAGGACACAGAAGGGCTTTGTATACAAAATATACATGCGGCTTTCAGCTTTATTTTAATGAATTTTCTTCTACAAATTTTGGTGAATAACTTTCTTAGCTAAAAATTTTGTGATTTAATTAACTTGAAAAAAAAAATCAGTTGTCATCTGCTTCTTGTTTACATATACAAAACAAAAGCTGCATTAATACTACTACTACCACTGCGTCGATTTTTTATGAATTACCTCCCTTTGACTTAACACATATGTATTGGCAACGTTACTAACTAAGGAAGCTACAAACAGAATTATTATATATTATTTATTAGCATGGCTACCCAGCTTGGCCTTTTGGCTAAGATCAAAGTGTAGTATCTGTTCCGATGGATACTGCACCCCATACTGGTGTTGTCTTGATCTTCGGGTCTTGATTTACGCCGGTCAATGGGTCTGTCCTGTGCAGTTCTGGGAGGTCCACCTTCCCAGGCTTTGCCTCCCCTCTTTGGGGAGTAGTAAGTTTATTGCTTACTGCCTGAGGCGCCCCTGCCGGGGAATACCGACGGGGCTGCCCAGGCAATTTTTAAACCCCACTTTCCCGACCCGACCTTGTGTCACATCTTACTTGTGGGAGTAAGATAAAAACTGGCCTTGTGCCTAACTCCTGGAGAGGAGTTAATCAATACCCAGCTTGGCCTTTTGGCTAAGATCAAAGCGTAGTATCTGTTCCGATGGATACGGCACCCCATAAACTGGTATTGTCTTGGCCTTCGGGGCTTGATTTACGCCGGTCTATGGGTTTGTCCTGTGTAGTTCTAGGAGGTCCACCCTCCCAGGTTTCGCCTCCCCTCTTTGGGGAGGAGTAAGTTTATTGCTTACTGCTTGACGGGGCTGCCCAGGCAATTTTTAATGGCCAGAGTGCTCACTTCTCAGGCGCTGGCTTTTCAAACCCCACTTTCCTGACCTTAGGTCACATCTTACTTGTGGGAGTAAGATAAAACTGGCCTTGTGCCTAACTCCTGGAGAGGAGTAAATAAATACCCAGCATTGTCCGGGGGGGGGGCATGGACAACAAAATAGAAGAGGTAAAAAGTGTAACATCTTTCTTTTAAACCGTCTTTCTCTCTCTACTTTTTTCTGTCACCACTCTCTATCTATCTCTATCCCCCTCCCCTCTTTTCTCTTCCCCAGTCAAGAAGGATTTACTCTCCTCCGACTGAGGACAGAACAAATACTACACTTTGATCGTAGCTGAAGACCAAGAAAGTGTATTTTAGATCAAGTTTCACACCAAAGGTCGATGAAAAAAATAAAACGCCATAAATGTCGATCCTGCGGCTAATTTTGTTCCTAGTAACCCCCAAGAGAATTAATATTACAAAAAATAAAATGTCTATATTCTATCTGAGGCAATGCTGAAAAAGAACATATCAGCTTTGTAAGTATGTTTTGTGTAGTTTATGACTTTTAGCTGGACACACACACAAACAGACAATTGACCATTAAATAATAGATTATATATCATGCAAAAATAAATTCTTCCTAGACAGATTGTTATAGATGAATTTACTTAGAACCAGCAGGGAGGATCTATTTGAAAAAATTTAACTCACCAACATGAAGAACTGCATCAAATCTTCCTTTCTGGGCCCATTCTTGAAGACGGGGTATAGAAACACCATTAATGTTACCCATGTCGCCATAAACTGCCAGCCGAGGACTCCATTTTTGACCACTCTTCATAGCAGTGAAGAAGAATAAATCGCTCCAACCTTTGGCACCACCACAATGGTAAACTAATAACAAAAGAATTCAAGAAATTAGGAAGGTTGCATGGTTACAATAAAACATTCCCAGCTGAAAAACTTAATAAGGATAACAAAGATAATTTCCATACAAAATTAATTGATAAATGTTAATTGTTAATGTTTAGTAGGACTAAGTAATAACTTATAATGAAATATATATTATATAGATATCTATATATTCACTGCTAGCTGTGAGAATAAGCTTTTGGGGCCAGTTCAGAACTTTTGATTTGCACTTGTAGACAAAGCTTAATAGTATTTAAAAAGATTATGGGTTTTTAATATACTGTTATCATAGTTTCATGCACTCTCACAAATTTGCGGATTTTCAGCATAAGCATTGACTTGACATTTTCTTCATAAATTCGGTAGAACTTACAAATTTAATAATCATTTACATCCAACTAAGGCCAATATAACAAAAAAAATGCAATTAAAAATGCTAATCATCTGGAGGATTCAGATTAAATGCGGCTCATACAAAAGCATTGGTATTCCAAATTTTTGCGAATTTTATACAAAACTTAAATATTTTTTAAAAAATCAACCAAACTGCAAGCAGAAAGGGTTAATCTACGCTAATTTTGTGGCTTTCATGCAAAAAAAAACACATGCTAATGTACAAAAAACTTATTTTTAGTTAACTTTGAGACATCAAAATCTATTCGCAAATTTTCTGCTATTCGCGGGTGTGTTTGGAACGTAACCCTCGCGAATAGTGGGTGCCTACTATATATAAAACTCAATGTCTGTGTGTGCATGTGTGCTTATTTGATGTTTGTGTATTCCCTATAGAAAAAACGTTAGAGAATCTACATAAAATCTAAAAGTGTATTCTTATGTAAAATTTACCGGGGAAGACAATGAAAGTGTTCCCGGATCTATAAGTGCACCCCTAAGGGGGCTATGAGGGCATAGCCTCCTTAAAATTTCAAGTATATCCTATTTTTATGAAATTTAAATCTTATGTATAAAATCTTCTGGGGAAGACAATGGAAGTGATACCAAATTTCTACATTACTCTCTATGTGCTGAATATCTATGTGCGCCCATCTCTAAGTGATCCATTGGGACAGAACCCCCTTAAAACTTCAAATATGTATATCCGATTTTAAAGAAATTTAAACCATATGTATAAGACACTAATTCAGAAAGTTTTCAAACATTTCAGCTTCTTCTGACTATATTAGGAGGGGAGGAGGGGGGCAGTAAAAACAAAGAAAGTAATATCGTGTTGTGAGCATAGTGAAAATCTGTCTTCCTGCTAGAATATATATATATATATATATATATATATATATATATATATATGTGTGTATTTCGGCAGCAAGTCATTTATTATACATGTGTCATTGAAGAACACTGGGTTTTCGTTTTTTGCGATCTTTCTGGTTAACTTCTCGACTCGGCGAGCGATTCGTCGGGTTTCCGGTGTCAATTGGTGGATTATGGCGCCTAATGTTGTATCTTGGGCCATTTCTCTAGCGCTTTCGGTCTTCGCGAACGTCTTCAGGAGGCAATGCGTTATTGTTAGTAAAAGAGCCGTATTTATGGTTTTACTTTTGGTTATGTCTATTAATTTGCATATGTGTATATACATATATATATATCTTTATTCTTTTATTTGCTTACTTATTAATTTATTTATTTATTTATTTGTTATATTTTTTTTTTTTTTTTTAATCTATTATTATTATTATTATTGTGTATTAGGTGTTGAAGACTGATAAGGCGTTAGTACCGGTGGTGAATGCTATTTTATTAATTGTGGGTTGTAATTTTTTTATGTGTAGGGCTTCGAAGATTTTTAGTCTGTTGGTGCAGTTGTTTTTATGTATGATCTTATTGTTAGTTGTTAATATTTGTTGTAGAAAAAAAACTCTGTGGTCTTCAATGACACATGTATAATATATATATATATATATACATATATCTCAGGTTCGGTATTTCCTTGCCTGGGAATGTTAATTTAATATCGGACTGATATCAGGCATAAACCTATGATCACAGAAACAAAAGAGTTGTTAATGTTAATAAAATTTTGAGTGAATATATTCAGTTCCCACAACAAACTTAACAGATGAGGATGGAGTCTTTTTATACTGAATATAATCCCAAACAACATACTTACAATATCTCTGTCCAGGTATTAAATTTGTTAGAGTCACTCGATGCATATAGATGTGTCGTCTTTCCCCACCTCCATCAATGAAGAGCGTCTCTGTTCCTGTGGCCAGTGTGTCCAGTGAATCAGATCCATATTCAACTTGAGTCGAGTTCGTTTGCCAAAAGGTCACCCATGTGACCACCATTTGAGATGGATTGTCTGCAAGAAATGAAGATACAAGTGTGATCAAAATATTCCAAGTGATGCTTAACTGAACAGGACTGGATAAACAATTAAGAAAAACAAAAACTAACTCTGTCGTCAAGGGGTGATCCACCGAACCATAGCCATGTCATCCCTCTGCATCCTCAGAAAGTATGAGCCTAGCATTCACTCGCATGTAACATGGCACTACGGACATAGCTGGTGTAAACTCGACCATGAGTAACAAGTGAACGACAAGTTAAGATGGGAAGGAGCTCTGGATGGATGCAAAAAAATAGCTATGATGAAATCGGCATTCCCCAGTGAGGGTGTCTCAGATGATCAGCCATGAACAATCCCCTTCTTCTAAAGGAGAAAGTAATACCTGGGATGTTTCATTATGCTTAGGCATGAAGCCATAATTGTTTTTGGGGAAAAGGAGGGGGGGGCGGTGGTCACACATTTTGCCAAATAACTTTCCGACTTTTTCTATGCTAGACACTCTCACCAAAATACCACATTCACTCTATGGCTTAATCTTACTTAAAAGATCCCCAAATGGTGTCAATGGAATTTTATTTACAAAAAAAAAAATGGTGCTTGTATAATAAAAAGCCGAAGAAAAGTTTTTTTTGTCTTTTAGTGTTGGAGAGATAAATAAGGGGCAGGTAACTCTTCACAACAGCTCTAGCTTTCGAACAATATTTTTCTAACCCAAACCTAAACCCTAACCCTTTTATGTCTAATCGACGTTCTCCTTGCACAGTAGCCACATGCGCAACGCCAATTAAAGCCATCAGTTTTGATTACTGGAAAATCTTGCTTAAAATTTGTGGTAAGAGTTACCTTCCCCTTATTTACCTCTCCAACACTAAAAGACAAAAAAAACTTTTTTTCGGCTTTTTATTATACAAGCACCAAAAAAATATATACATGAATCATAATGGGAAGTGGAACAACAAAAGAGGAATAAATTTTTTTTTTTTTTAAATAAAAATGCCTAATGGGGCAGGTTTGTAAGGCCCTCCCAACCCTTTGCTAAGTGTTAGACTGACCAGTGTTTTCCGGTAATTAATGTGATACCTAAACGTCCAAATAGTGATTGTTATTTTGTGCCGTTATGATTTATTCAGGCACACGGTGGACAACCGTAACGTTATCATGTAACACAAAGTCAAAAGTTGAATAAACTAAAAATTACTTTTTATGATCAAAAATGCACAGATATTCTAAAACTACACCAAAAATTAAACTATTATAAAAAAAATAAAAGGCATTTTAATTAATGACGAGTCATCATCAGCCCCCCCCCCCCTAAAAGTCTAACTCTTCTTTACCATAGCTGCAACCAACAAGGACGACTTTATGTAGACCATAAAATCCTGAGGCACGATCTTCGTGAGCTCTATGCAGAAGTATGACTCGCTTAACAACATCAAAAACAAAAGCAGCAACAACTCCAATTCTATCCGAAGGGCAGCATCAACAGCAGCTCCACTTTTCCAACAGCAGCAGCATCAAGGCTAATAACCTATTCTAAACTTTGTTGTACGGATCATGATCAGCATCATGCGACAAGTCGACCCTTAATGATTCAAGAGGGCTGACAACCTTCCAATACTGTCATCATCATCTACTATAGAAGCTATGTTCCAATCCTAAAATGAAAACTAGCATTTACCCCCATTTTTACATATTTAATTGGTTTTATGTTCTTGGTAATGTAAGTTGATTTTATTATTAAGACTGTGTACCATGAAGAAATAAGTATTTTCTTCACCTTCTGTAAAAACAAATTGTATATGTAACAAACATAACAAATTTTGTAAAAATTATCAAAATTGTTTCTCCGAACATTATTTTGTTCATAAAGTATTTGATTTTGTAAAATGTTGAATTTGCTTTCTGATTGTATTATGTCTTTATATTTTCTGTAATCAATTAGTCAATATAATCAAATTGACTCATGATTTTTGAAATATCTAAAATGCACCTAATTCATGGTGAAAAAAGTGATTTTTTGTGAATTTAGTTCTTTTATAATTTTGTACCTTTTACATTTGATTTGATGGAAATAAATCAATTATTGTACGCTGCTTCCTAATATCTATAGTTGCTAATTTACTAGACATTACTAAGAAATTTCTTATTAAAACGTTTCTCTGTAATTATTATTTAGTAGTAATTTTGGTCTTTACATGTCTACCCCGTCGTATGTTTGACAGGCCTGTAATATGGATCACCTTGCTATGGATCAAATTTAATACAAATCTGAAATATTTGAATTTTCAAATAGGAGGTTGTGCATATATCATGCTCCCTAAAACCCCTTTAAAATACTCAAGGGAAACTGAAATTTGAGGAATATTTATTAATTAATGTCTAATATCTATTGTTAAAATTTCACAAAAATTGGAGGTATCTGAATTTTCACGAAGGCCCCCCCCCCCTTTTATCTCATTTGCATAAAACTAAATATAGCTCACATTTGACCATGTACACCTAGCAGCTGTGTTCTAAAATCCATAATGATTAGTAAATTAATTTAGGAGTGAATCCTGTACATAGAAATATATAAACCTACCTATCTTTATATAGATAGAGATACATCAGAAAACCTACAGTTCCTGGATTTTTTTTTACAGATCACTGTCAAATACCCTCCATTTAGAATTTCACTTTAAATGAACTTTTCTCTGACATATTATAATAAATAGATAATTCCACGAAAGTGTGGATGAAAAGAAAAGAAAAATAGTAAACAGTAAAATAAAATTTGTATGAATCAGAATGGTACAACTTTGTTGACCGGTTAGATTCTGTTGTCGGCATTCTTGTAGGAGGGACCACATAGTGGTTGCCAATATCCCTAAGTGAAAGTGGTATTATGGAATCGACTGGATTCGAACTTAGCACACACAGGTCGTCAGTTCATGTTGTTATCCACTTAACCACCGTCACTCCTCTAAAAGAAAAATAAGACTGATGGTAAAAGAAAAAACAGACAATGAAAAGACTAAGTAGCAGTAGCAATAGTAGTAGCAGTAACAGAAGAGAAGGAGAATAAGAGGATGACATAAATAAACGAATGACATAAATAAAGAAGAAAAAAGGAAAAGACTAAAATAGTAGTAGCAGCAGAAAGAGTAAAAACATGACGTAAATAAAGAAAGGAAAAGACTAAATAGTAGTAGTAGTATGAGCAATAGTAGCAGCAGTGACATAAGAGAATAAGAATAAGAGAGTGGCAGATAAATGAATGACATAAACAAAGAAGAAAAAAGGTTAAAACATTAGTAGTAGCAGAATAATAAGAGGATGAGATAAATGAAGAAAAAAGGAAAAGAATAAAATAGTAATAGTAGCAGCAGAAAAAGAATGATGTAAATAATGGAAAAGAGTGAATAGTAGTAGTAGCAGCAGTAACATAAGAGAATAAGAATAAGAGTGGCATAAATAAATGAATGACATAAACAAAGATAAAAAGAAAATCCTAAAATAATAGTAGTAGTAAGAGAATAATAAGACGGTGACATAAATAAATGAATGACATAAACAAAGATAAAAGGAAAATACTAAAATAATAGTAGTAGTAAGACAATGACATAAATAAATGAATGACATAAATAAAGAAAAAACTAAAATAGTAGTAGTAGCATAAGTAGAATAAGAGGATGACATAAATAAATGGATGATGTAAAGAAAAAGAAAAAAGGGAAAAGACTACTACTAGCAGTAGTAGTAGTAGTAGTATTAGTAGTAGTAATGAAGGAAAGTTAGAGGGTGACGTAATTACGGTAAAAATCAAATTGAAAAAAAATTGCATGGATCATATTATTTGATAAAATATGTAATTTTACGTTATCATATGAAGGGAAAAAGTGTATATGAATTGTTTTTTTAATAAAATGTTTTAAAATCTTATCGTTTAAAATTTTAACCGAGATTTTATAATCTTCCTAATTGTGCGTTTCCGTTTATTTGTATGCCAATCTCATGTGTCTGACACGCAACAATCAAAACAAACATTCAGAGTAAACATGGCCAAAGTACACCGTCGTCATCATCCGATTTATATATTTTTTGACATTGAAAAACAAATTATTTTTATTACAATAAATTGAGCAAATTACAAGAAAACGGGTAATTTCCTACGAAAAACGAGGCGACCTCCATTCCGATCTTTCGTTGAAATTCGATTAAAATGACATTAAGTAAATTAATTACCAAAAAAATTACATTAAGTAGCCGCCATTTTGGAAATACAAATAAATGTTTACATGTTTTGTTTTACGCTATGTAGTCCAGAATTAGGTTATTAATAACCCTTCTGATCAGGAAGTGGGTGATCATTTTACATTACAGATATAGTAATGCTTAAAATATTTGATATTATTGTAGATTAACACCCTCGTCTACTCATCTCCTCCACAAATGAAATTCTACTCTTTTTAGGCGATTACGTGCGAACGCCTTCAAAAATTTGGCGGAAAGAAAAAAACAAAATTATTTTCGAATTTAGAGTGAAGGATCAGTTTCGATAAACTCTGCAACAAAAAAATATTCCCATAGTCTAGAAGGATTTCTCTTTCACTTTTTTTATTTACTTTTGAAAATAGAATTAACGTTGATGGATTTTCCTCACATTAAAAACCGATCTTGTGTCAACAAAAAATTGAGATTTTAAGACGTAAAATGTTATGAAAAACGGACTATGGTAAAAGTAAAAGACGAACAAGACTGACTCACTTTTTAAAAATTTCTTTCCAAAAACACCGGAATTCTCTCGCGACATGATAGGTAATTGTAAGCAGAAGAATAATTTTAAAAATTTGAGATGGTCAAAAAGCGGGGGATCAGTCTATGTTGAATTAACATTGAAAACTGATCCCCCGTCTTAAAATCTAAATTTTTTGAAATTTCTTTCCAAAAACCCCGGAATTCTCTACTGGCATGATGGGTAATTGTATACCGAAAAAGATTTTTTAAAATTTAGATGGTCAAAAACAGGGTGATCAGTCTACGTTGAATTAACATTGGGAACTGATCCCCCCTCCTAAAATGTAAAATATTTGAAATTTTTTTTCCAAAAACTTCAGAATTCTCTAGCAGCCTGGGTAAGTGTACACCAAAACAAGAAAAAAAAAATGGTCAGTAAAAAGTTGTGAAAAACGGACTGTGGGAAAAGACAAACATGTGCCTAACTTTGCCCTCGATTTAAATATTTGCCGACTTTACAATATTTTTTTCTTTTTGGTTTATTTTATTTATTTATTTTTACTTTTCTCCTTCACTAGTGACCGAGGAAAGAAAAGACTGAGTATAGTATCAGAACAGATACTACACTTTAACGTTAATTCTATTTTGGAAAGTAAAAATAAATAAATGAAAATATAAACCGAAAAGAAAAAATATTGTAAAGTCGGCAAAAAAATATTACAAAGTCGGCAAATAAAAATAAGCACCAGTCTTTATTTTTTTAATATTCAAAGCAGACGAATTTTCTATAATTAAAAATTGTTACGATTGATAAGTTAATTTGAGTCACATGAGACAAATCGTTGATTGTGATTGGTGGCGGGCAAGGGCTGGCATAAAAAAGTGCTACTCGATTTTTGGGTTGTTTAATCTGCGACATCGTGCTGAGCACTTTTATTTACATATTTTAAAACACAAAAAGAAAATAGGCAGTTAAGTAGAAAAGTGATTTTTCTTGCTTTTGGTAACGGTTATTTGTTGACTATTTGTTACTTTAATCCCCTCTTCTTCGTTGGAAATTGTTAACAATCGCCGAAATTTGTTTAAACCATTTTCGAAAGAAAAATTGACAAAAAAAAAAACCCGACCCCGTTCGCGACTCTGCTGATCATTGTAAAAGATTCCCAGATTCCCAAACCCAACAATTTATTGATACCTGGACAGGAAGTGGGTGCTCATTTTACATTAAATTCATATAGGAAAGTGATTACTCACTCTAAAATCTAAAGTATTTAATTTTTGGCACTTGTGCATTTTAACATTTTTGTTTTCATTTTAGGAGAGTTCTGTCCGCGGCAAGAGAAAAGTTAACAGACTCCCCTCCCCATGTTAAGAATGTCTTTCTAAATTTTCACGGGAATGTTAAAATGCACAAGTTCCTAATTTTTTATTTCAATTCTTCTTCTTTTTTTCCGGATATTTGTTCAGGCTGTTTACATGTATTCGTCAAAAAAAAACAAAAACAAAACAGAATCTGATTTAGGAGGGGGTAAACTACGATGGGCGGCAGCACTTTTACCCCCAGCCCAGGCCGCCCATCGACGCCCAACGCCGCCCAGCCCCCGGCGCCAGCATTTTGGCTCACGTGACTCAATCGTAGTCACTTATGAACAGAATAGTCTTCCGTATTAACAATTAGCATGTATCCAACCCCCAATACATTTTTTTTGTTTATTAATTATTTACCTTACGAAATAGAATGAAGATTGATGGATTTTTGCCCACCGCCGCCCAGCCCCCGGCGCCAGCATTTTGGCTCACGTGACTCAATCGTAGTCACTTATAAACAGAATAGTCTTCCGTATTAACAATTAGCATGTATCCCCCCCCCCCCCCAATACATTTTTTTTTGTTTATTAATTATTTACCTTACGAAATAGAATGAAGATTGATGGATTTTCCCTTCTGAGTATATCCCCACTGAAAAAATAAATGTTTCAAATTCTTTAAAATCAGTGCTCTGAAAGTAATTGAACCAATTTTCAATTAAACACATTTTTAATACTGCACTTTGTTCCAAGCCAAGAAGCTAAGAAATGTTGTGTAGACCTTTCATATTTGTTTTACGAATATTTCAGATAAAACACACCCAAATTCAATTTTCACGAACGCGGTAAACATCGTCGTTCGAAATAACCTGTTTCTCAACCATTAAAACTATATAAGGAAAAAAAAACAACAAAAAATTTTTTTAGCATATATTGCTAATATACATTTTTTTGTTAATTAATTATTTACCTTACTAAATAGAATGAAGATTGATAGATTTTCCGCAAACCGCCGCCCAACCCCCGCATATATATATATATATACATATATATATAATGGTAAAAATCTAGAATACTGGCCGGCCAATGACCGGGTAACCTGGCTGGGCAGTGACAAAGTGTGCCAGCAATAAAATAAAAATTGTCCTGGGCCGATTTAATACAACCAAAGAGATGCTATATGGCCACTTAGCAAATAGGTGTCAACACAAATTTGAACATTGCAAAAGGTTTGATAAACATAAGTGAACTCCAGAATGTCAGGTTACCCGGTCATAAAGTCTTTGAAATTAATGGAATCATTTACACACACACACATTATATATATATATATATATATATATATATATATATATATATATATATATATATGGTGGCTGTCTGAGAGGCTTGAGTGTGGATCTTCAAGCCTGCCAGACTTTTACAGACCATACCACACACACATACATACATACACACATATATATACGCACATACACGTGTACATATATATATACATACACGTGTATATATGTATATACATACACGTGTACATATATATATATACATACACGTGTATATATGTATATACATACACGTGTATATATATATAAATACATACACGTATATATATGTATATACATACACGTGTATATATATATAAATACATACACGTGTATATATATATATAAATACATACACGTGTATATATATATAAATACATACACATGTGTATATACATACAAATACATACACATGTGTATATACATACAAATACATACACATGTGTATATACATACACGTATATATATATATATATAAATACATACACATGTGTATATACATACACATATATATATATATATATATATAAATACATACACATGTGTATATACATACACACATATATATATATATATATATATAAATACATACACATGTGTATATACATACACACATATATATATATATATATATATAAATACATACACATGTGTATATACATACACACATATATATATATATATATATATATATAAATACATACACACATATATATATATATATATATATATATAAATACATACACATGTGTATATACATACACACATATATATATATATATATATAAATACATACACATGTGTATATACATACACATATATATATATATGTATATATAAATACATACACATGTGTATATACATACACATATATATATATATGTATATATAAATACATACACATGTGTATATACATACACATATATATATATATGTATATATAAATACATACACATGTGTATATACATACACATATATATATATATGTATATATAAATACATACACATGTGTATATACATACACATATATATATATATATATATATATATATATAGAAATACATACACATATGTATATATATAGAAATACATACACATATGTATATATATATAGAAATACATACACATATGTATATATATAGAAATACATACACATATGTATATATATAGAAATACATACACATATGTATATATATAGAAATACATACACATGTGTATATACATACATACATACACATGTGTAAAGATATACATACACACATGTGTATATATACATATATATATATACATATATATGCATGTGTATATACATATATATATACATAAATATGCATGTGTATATACATAATCATACACACACATATATGTGTACATAATCATACACCCACACGCATATATATACATATACATAATCATACACACACACATATATATATATACATATGTATATGTACATATATATATATGTATGTATAAACATATACCTATACATGTGTATATACATACACATATGTCTTTATATATATATTAATACATACACAGGTCTATTTATATATATGCATATACACATACATACAAATTAATCCTAAAATTGCAATGTATTATGCCAAATTTATTGGATTTGAAGTAATGGTACTTATATTTAAGTTAGTTATATCAAATAAAACTAAAAATCGCACTGAACAACAAAAAAAACAATGACGACAAAAAGAAAAAGAAAAGCAAGAATTTTCTTCAATAAATGTTCTATGAATATACTGAAATGGCAAAACAAAACCTTTTCGGTGAAATTACATACTTAAAGAAAGCGTTAGCGTTAGCAGATTTCTGGAGATTTTCTTTCCGATTTAGTGGGTTTGGAAAATCGCTAGTAGGTTTATGAAAAGTCGGTCATTGGCCGGACGGTATTGTAGATTTTTACCATATATATATATATATATATATATATATATATATATATATATATATATATATATATATATGTATGTTACCGCGTTCGTGAAAATTGAATGTGTGTTGCAGTATTTGTTTTAATGTTGCACTTACTTTATTCTGTCCGTGGTCAATAAAGGAGAAGTCATTCTAGACTGAGGCATTTTATTTTTGTTCCAATCCAGAGTTCCCGTTTTAGGGAGCTACATTTTCTCCAGATTAAAAACCAACCTTGTGTCTAACTCTGCCCTAGTGGGAAGGCAACTAAATAGGAACGACAGAGTAAATGGTAAAAGTTCAGAATAGTTAGCAGTCGAGAAATCGTACACATATATGCACATACACTCATATACATATATATAGTATATATACACACACATATATATACATACATATATCTGTACATATATACATATATGCATGTATATACATACATGTACACACATATATATACACATACATATACCTGCACATATATGCATGTATACACACATATATATACACATACACATATACATACACACAAATATATACATTCATATATACACACATTTCAGCGGTAAACAATTTTTTTACATATTTATTTCCGTATGTTCCAAGAATTCCACATCAACCAAGGTTTCCTTTAACAATTTCAGTGGAATACTAAACTTTGGATTATTTATTTGTGAAAAAATGTAAAATATATATTTTGACAAATTAGGCACTATGTCATCAAGTGTTGGGGTCGCTGGTCCTGTCTTGGATGACTCTTTTTTGGCTATCCTAATCTTAGAGAAAAATCATTTCAGTCAGCACAATACTCGAGTAGCCATCTACTTTAAATATCCCTAAAATGTTGATAAATTTAATTTTATTCATAACTCTAAATCTACATTCTGATTCTAGGTTGAGGGCCGAGAAAAATCTGTGTCATTATTAAGTCAAGTGTGTCTATTAATCAGAGATATTTGGAAAACCTTCAAAAGATATCAGGGGGCTGGGCGGCGGTTGGCAAAAATCCATCAATCTTCATTCTATTTCGTAAGGTAAATAATTAATAAACAAAAATAATGTATTGGGGGGGGGATACATGCTAATTGTTAATACGGAAGACTATTCTGTTCATAAGTGACTACGATTGAGTCACGTGAACCAAAATGCTGGCGCCGGGGGCTGGGCGGCGTTGGGCGTCGGTGGGCGGCCTGGGCTGGGGGTAAAAGTGCCACCCCTACGATGGGTGTGATAGTAAAAAACTATATTTTGTAAAATAGTGAAATTTGTCAATTTTTTACTTAATTTTTTTGTTTGTTTGTTTTTAATTCAAACTCCTGCTTCATGATGATGATGAAGTGAAGTAATTTCTTAGGGGTATTTTAAAAATAAATAACCCATAACCAGAGAGCATTGAAAACCAGGAATATGTTGGCGTATATTTATGCTAAAAAAAGACACGCCTTACATCACATGAAACGCACACAACCACGACCATCGTAATAACTTATATCAGTAATATAATATTACGATGGTCGTGAACCAACCCACGCGCTTGTCCAATAATATAATTGTCGAAAAAAATACTGTCCAGTGTCCAATCCCCACGTCCTGGTTTAAGAACAACAGCAAAACAAACAACAAACAACAAAAAACATATTACGTGACTTTGTGTTATAAACTTTAATTGCAGCCGGAAATTATTTTCGATTTGACATTTTAAAGGTTTTAAAATCAAATCATTTTCGAGTTTCGCACGAATACGATAAAATTTGTTGTGTACAGTTTATGGGTCTCACATTTTCTTCGTCAGCACTTTTTGCCTCACGTGACTCAAATCAAGCAATCAATCGCAACTATTTATAAATAGAGAATCGTCTTCATGATTAAAAATAAGCACCGAGTTGTCATTTTATTGACCTCCCCTCCCTCCATGAATACAATATTTTTCTTTTCGGTTAATTTTTATTTTATTAATATTTTTGATAAATCCTGTGGGGTTTTTTGGGAGGGGGCTAATTGGGGGGGGGGGGGGGCGATTATGCATGATTGTACGACCTTGCCACCCGGACTTAGTGATTCGAACAACAAAAAATAAAATAAACTGAGAAATATCTGTTTGATGTACGTACCTGTCACGGAATGAATATATCGTATACAAAAAATAATAACGTAAATTAATCAAGTAGTTTTTATTTTATAAAAGAAAATTTTATTAATAAACGAAAAAGGGTGAAATATCGGCGCCATATTGTTCATATTCAAGGGAGATAATACAAACTTCTGCAAACTAGAGAAATAAAGTCGGGAATTTTGGGTGTTATCTCCCTTAGCTCCCTTAAATATGACCAATAATGCCGCCGTTTATAGATAAAATTTGATTTTCTTTTATAAAATAAAAACTACTTGATTAATTTACGTGATTTTTGATAATTGTTATTAGTTGTAAAAGACCGACATCGGCTCTGACCGAATCATTTGTGCTTTTTTATAGAATGTTTATTTGATCGAGTTAAGCAAGAGTTTCGTTGAATTTCTGACATTGTCAAACTATGGAAGACCTTAATAGACTTTATTAACGTCAACTAATAGAGAAAGTTATCGCTTTTGCAAACGCACGTGTGTTAATCTTATTCTCTTTACGATTTTTTCTTCTTACATTCTTTAAGCTGAAAAAGAAACTGTCTTTACGACAAAAGTAAGTATTATATAGTTTTTATCATTATTCTTTTTCAATTTTGAAATGCTTATCCATTTAAAATATTCTGTTGAATTTGAATTTTATTCGGCGAAAATGCAACCTGAGTCAAAACTTATTTTCAATTTGAAATAGGCTCATTTATTTTTAATTGATAGATGCAGGTCTCCGCACCTGAAATTAATCTGTGCAATTGCAAGAAGTCTATTATTTTGCCATTATCTCTGGTTAAATATAAAATATCTCGTAAGTTCAGAGTGTTAACATCCATTTTTAGATAAATCCTGTCATCTCCCCCTGTCATTTGATTCTTCATAATTAAAGATAATTTTTTATTCTTTGTTGCTCTATAATACAGAAGCATCGAACAACTTCTTAGAAGTATAACTTTATTTTGGGGAGATTTAAAAACAAAGAATTAAAAACGCATTTAAGCATCTTATGTAAAATATGCAAATAATACTGACGTCATCTTTTTATGGCGCGCTTTGGAGGTCCCTACTGGTTCCCACTCTAAATTTTAAAATAATTGTTTTTTTTTGTTTTATTTGTTTTTGTTGTTTTCTGGTGCTTTCTTAAATTAGGACCCACGCTAAAATCGACTTGGCGTCGGTACTTTCTGGATGGTTACGTAAACTACCGGAAAGTTCCGACACGCAAAGTCGGTTGACCGTTTGCGTAGAACAGCCGAACGCTTCCGAGTCGAACGTCACGACAGCTGGTTCAAGATAGATAAGAGCACCCTTTTACAGATCCGCCATTGATTAGAGCGATGTCAGGGGCGCATAACCCAGTCTGTCATATAAACAAGTAATAAATGAATGGCAATGGGCAAAATACGATAAAACTGATTTTTATTTTTAATTAAAATTCTACTCGATAAGTTTTATTAGTTTTTTTGGTGAGGATACTTTTGTCTGATACGTAAGTATAGTTTTTATTTGAAAATGCGTTTTTCATATGTGCCTTCATCTGTATAAGCACCCAAAATAAATTATAAATAATATGTATTCTGTTGATTATTTGTTTATTAAGAAATAAAAAGAAAACATTCGATTGATTACTTGTGAAATAATGTGGTTGTATTATTATTATTACTAGCAAATATATGCTCTCTCCAGTCGCATATTTTTGCTAGTTGGAAGCAGAACAGATACTCCACTACCTCCACAACTCTCAAAAAAGGAGGAGGTAATGCCTTGGAAGACGGTATCATGACAACAGAACAGATACTACAATACCCCCACACCCACACCTCTAAAAAAAAGCAGGAGATAATGCTTGGGAGAAGAGTATCACGACAACAGAACCGATACTACACTACACCCACACCATAGAAAAAGGAGAAGTTAATGCCTGGGATGAGGGTATAATGACAACAAAACAGATACTACACTAACACCACACCTTTCAAAGAATAGGGGAGGTAATGCCTGGGAGGATGGTATCATGACAACAGAACAGATACTACACTACCTCTACACCTCTCAAAAAAGGAGGAGGTAATGCCTGGGAGGATGGTATCATGACAACAGAACAGATACTACACTACCTCCACACCTCTCAAAAAAGGAGGTGGTAATGCCTGGGAGGATGATATGAAAACAGAACAGATACTACACTACTTCCACACCTCGCAAAAAAGAAAGAGGTAATGCCTGGGAGGATGGTATCATGACAACAGAGCAGATACTGCACTACACTATGCCCCTAAATTGCGCATTTGAAGATAGTACATTAGTCTGAAATAGTATCTACTATACTATTTCATAATAAGTACAATATTCTTAAATAGTATAGGTTTGGCTTCAGACAGACAGACAGATACATAATCTCCATTATTAATAGATTAAGAAAAGAAAAAAAAAATGAAAACTTTCTAAATATTTGTTTAATCAGAAGGAACCTTTTGTAACGGTGCACCGGCTTTCAATCCGCTCCGCAGAACAGGACGCCACAATAAGGGAAGAATTTCACAAATTACCTAAAATACTAATATATATATATATATATATATAAATAAAATCGTTCTCAGTGTACTCGAAACCCCCATAAAACAACAACAAAAAACACCTGATTGGTGACGGGAGTGATTCTATAAAATATCCCAATATTACGCGCCACTTGTAGTATTTTTTTTTCTTGTTGGTGAAACTTAAATATGTATCAATGCTCCGTTGTTAGTTACCGAAATAAAAATAGTAAATTTATAGACCCCCACCCACCCCAAAACAATAGAGTAAATATCATTTTGGAACACATTGCCTAAATCCGGTTTAGCTCTCATGTAAACCTTTTGAAGAATGAACTGAATAAATTCAGAAATAAATGGTAAAAAAGAAAATAAATCTATATTACAGGGGTATTTTTGGAGAATGTGACTATATTCATAGTCAGATTTTTTCCTTTAAAATAGACCTGTGATTATTGATTAAAAACAAAGATTCCCAAAGAAAGGAATACAAATAATAATATATATAAACAAAACAAAACACACGGATTATATTTGGACTACTATTCTCATCTTCAAGATGACAGCTTGGTTGTTGAATCACAACGTTTTAACCGATGTAACCTCTCACTTTTTTCAGATGCATCTTTTCGAACTTGGGAACCTGTATGAAATTTCGAACTGAATCCACGGGGATAGATTGTTCTCATTCCCGATTCTGCGTCAGTCATGACCGGGTAGTAATGTTGATGTATTTTATTTTTAGTTAGTATCGCCTGTAGTAAGGATTGAACCTTAAACCCTCAGAAGATTACCACTTAGAACTAATTGGTAACCAACGCTTTTTAGCCATTAGGCTATTGACCCATGGCGTAATGGTTAACGCGTTGATTAGCTTTCGATGGAATAAATATTGGGTTAAATAACGGTTAAAAGAGCACTTCTGCATTATAGCATCCCCGGCAAAACAGTACGATGGTTTGAACGCCATTACTTATTTCATTTTTAGTAGAGTTCCCTACGAAAAAGGGAAGACAGTTTCTTTGATAAATTAAAATTTTGAAATAAATTACAACAGTAATTATTTGAAAATATGTGACTTCTGCAGTTTACAAAACCGTGCTGAAATAATAATTTTATTATTTAGAACCCATTCTTAGCGAGAGGAGATTTGTTTTGCCGGGGATGCTATAATACAGAAGTGCCGTTAAAGGCATTGATTAACTTTGGAACCTGTACGAAAAACAAGGTCGGAGGTTACATCGGCCGGAACGTTGTGCAAATAACATCCCAGATGAGAATAGTAGTCCGAGGAATCCAAGTAACGCAAATAATCAATCATCATCGAAAAAAATCCGAAATATAAATACACATGTTTTGTTAGAGTCATGCGAAGTAACCAAATAATAAATCAGTCCACTTACCCCCATAAGAAAGATGGACCTGCTCGGGGTGATACTGATGGGGTATCCACGCAAACCCTGTAACACAGGTGAACCAAAGTGTCAGTAAATTCACGAGCGCAACTTCACCCTTCATTTTTGCTCACAAAAGTTGCACCGGGCGTATATTTGGTTCGGCTTTCAGCAGGAAGAGTCCGCTGATGTTTTTTGTTGTTGTTTTTCCAACTGGTATTGATATTTGGATGAGAAAAAAAAATGATGTAGTGTTACTACTGTTTTCACACAAAAAGTAAAAGACGAACGATTGCTTGTTTTGTTTACTTGCTGCTGAAGCTACGGATGGAGAAAAGGGCTACAATCATCTAACAACCCGCAAAAATACTGAAGCTTCCAAAAAACGTGACTCTTTTTAAATGACTCGGAAGTGGTTGAATCAGAAATATCACATGGTTTCACTCATTTTGTTTTTCGCCCTACTTTATATTCAAGACGAACGAACTTTAAATAAATATATAAATAAACCTTTTTTTAATCAATAACAGAGATTACTGTTTACTTTCTATTTTTAATATTTTAAACTTTGTTCGTAATTAAAACATTTATCAATGGAAAACATAAATAAACACACAAAGAATTGAAAACAAATCGTCACTCAGCGTGTTTTAATTTTATTTTAGATAGGGGAGAAAAAGAGAGAAAGTTTCGGTACGTGTCGAGTTATAATCTATTTATCTATCATCACGAAGGTCATGGGTCGTCCATTTGCAGCTGTGACAATAACAAATACAGCCGGTTTGTTTCGAGCGAGGGGAAAACAAAGACAAGATGGACAGGTGACAGAGCCAAGTGAGTACACTACTTCAGCGGATTTACCTGACCTTCGGGCTAGGATCAAAGTGAAAACATAAATATATATTGGCAATCATGTAGTATAGTTAACAACCGAGAAATTGAAATCAAACAAAATATACAACAAATATTTTGTTTTTATTTTAGGAGAGTTCCGTCCGCGACAAGGGAAGAGTTAACAAAGCCCCCCCCCCCCTTCCCTATGTTAAGAATGTTTTTCTAAAATTTGCACGGGGATGTTAAAATGCACAAGTGCCAATATTTTTTTTTACTCCGAAGTTTTTCTACCGACCTGTATACTTGAAACGTTTTAAAACTGTTTTCAATTTTTTTTTTTGGGGGGGGGGGGGGTTACAATTAGATTTCGTTGAAAGTTCTCTCTTTCTTCACACGAGAATGGCTGATTGGCCCTCTGGTGTCGTTGACGATTCATTTCTTAAAAGAAAATAATTTTTTAAAAAAATGACTTACTTGGCTAAGATCAAAGTGTAGTATCTGTTCCGATGGATACTGCACCCCATACTGGTGTTGTCTTGGCCTTCGGGTCTTGTTTTACGCCGGTCAATGGGTCTGTCCTGTGCAGTTCTAGGAGGTGCACCCTCCCAGGCTTTGCCTCCCCTCTTTGGGGAAGAGTAAGTTTATTGCTTACTGCCTGAGGCGCCCCTACCGGGGAATGCCGATGGGGCTGCCCAGGCAATTTTTAAACCCCACTTTCCCGACCCGACCGTGGGTCACATCTTACTTGTGGGAGTAAGATAAAAACTGGCCTTGTGCCTAATTCCTGGAGAGGAGTAAATCAATACTACTAACCGTAAATCCGACTGAAAGCTCCCCGGCCTTAGGGTTAGTGGTAGAGTAAGTCATTTATTTTTACTAGCGACCACCTCCAAAGAAAAAAAATCGACGCCATTTTCATTTTCTCGTGTTCGGATAAGTCAAATTAACTATAACAAATTCAGAGATAATGAATCTTATAATCAAGTTTTGCACTTTAAAAGTATACTTGTCGGTGGAAAATAAAATTTTAATGCATTTGGTAAAAATTATTTATCGTATATTTTATTTTTTATTTCTCAGCTGTTAAGTATACTGTAAGATTACTGAAAAAATATATTTATTAAAAAAAGGTTAAATTTTCAACACATTGGGGATATTTTAAGTAGGATAACTTTAGAGTAAATGTGGTATTGTGGTTGTTAGATAAGGGTTGTCTCCCTTTATATCTCATACCATTCCCCTTGACTGCAACCTCCCACCACCACAGTAACAAGTACATAGCAGTAGAAGCCTTTCTGTCTACTAATCGAGTAGTCTCAATAAAAGTCTTATAACCGTCCGCACCTGTCTGCTTTATTCCTTGTTGTTTCACCTTTGTAATTGTGTACTTAAGCATAATATAGCATGGTATCAGCAGAGACTCAAGAACTAACAACGTTCACAGAAGACAACTAAATTAAAAAAAACAAAAAAAGAAATCATGAAATTTTTACTACATCTAAAAGAATTAAATTTTGCTTCAGATAATCTTGGACAAGAATGTGAAACATGGAAAAACCAATTCCAACTATTTTTTCAAGCTACAGAGTCAGATATGAAGTCAGAGAAGATAAAAAAACATTTCTATTGACTCATATAGGAGACAAAGGAAGAAATGTTTAATCCACATTCAAATTTCGAGAGCGAGTAACAGAGATATGATCTGAAAACATTGATCAAAAAGTTTGATACACATTGCCGACCCAGAAAAAAATTGAACTTTTCTAACACACCAATTCCTCACATGCAAACAAAAAGAAGACCAAAGACTCGACGAATATGTTACAGAGTTGAGTCAAAAAGCAAACAAATGCGAGTTTGGGCAACTCAGACATATTAACGAAAGATATCATTGTCTGCAGCATTAGGGACAAGATGCTGCGTGAAAAGATGCTAGGGGAACCGTCCATGGATTTAGAAAAGACCATTCAGGCAGGTTGAAGAAACATTAAAAAATAATGGCTACGTCGGAAACAGAAAATATATCCATGATTCGTGAAAGAAAAAACAAAGGAATAAAAAACAAGATGTCGAAGAAAACAAAAATCCCGTCAAAAATCAAAATTCGGTGGATCAATGTATCTACTGCTCAAGTTCACACAATGGAAACAACTGTCCTGCATATTAAAAAAACTAACAAATGTGGAAAAAAAGGACATTTCGCCAAGTTGTGCAGAACAAAGTCGAACAGCACAGAAAGTTTGGGCCACGAAGTGTACGGAATGAGCGGCATATTAAAAAATAAAATAAATGCATTACGGACGGATAAATGGAAAATAATACTCAAAGTTAACGAGACATCAAAATTGACACAGGTGTAGAAGTAAATGTACTACCAGTAAAAATATATAATAATATAAAGCCTAAACCCAAATTAAGCCGAACGTCGGTAAAATTAACTGCATATAACAATACGAAAATTCCAGTAATGGATAGCTACACTGTAACTTTACAGAGTAAAAATGCAAAATTAAACTCCTACTTCATAGTAGCGGAAACCAATGCAAATGCGGTCATTAATGCGGAAACATCAGAAAAAGTAGGATCAATAAAAAAAGAGTACATAAAATAAACAAGAATATAAATAGGCTTAATAGAAGAATACAAAGATTGTTTCGGCAAAATAGGCAAACTATCAATTACATCATATTACAGTAGACCCGGACGTAAAACCAGTCATGAATCCTCCAAGGAATATTCCATTTGGTATGAAATCAAAAGTGAAGAGAGAGTTAGAAAAAAAAAATGGGAATTACATAGCCTATGAAGGAACCGACAGAAATATGAGTTTGAAGTTACATATATCCCAGGCGATGAGTCAGTAATTGCAGATACACTGTCACGTGCATATCTAACAGATACTACACAAGAGATATCAGATGCAGAAATGGACAAATATATCCATATAATTTTGAGACAGTATCCGATGAGTGACCACAAACTTGACATATACAGAGAAGAAACAAGAAAAGACCTAACGTTACAGATGCTAATGGAGTATGCAACATCAAATTGGCCAGAAAACAATAAAGATGTGCCACCCTCAATTGCACTATACATGCCTGTTCGTGATGAGATCTCTGTCGTGAAAGGATTGTATTAAAAGGCGCACGAATGGTGGTCTCAAATTCTTTAAGAAAAGAGGTCCTACAAAAAATCTACACCGGCATTTAGGGATAGAAAAATACGTCACAAGGGCAAAGAAGTTATATATTGGCCCAATATAAACAATCAGATCAAAGAAATAATAACCACATGCACATATTGCATAGACTATTGGAACCAAATACCATCGGAACATAATACATCATGAAATACCCAAAACACCATCGACTAAAGTAGCAACAGATATATTTCATCTGTATAAGAAGGCAAATGTAGTAATTATAGACTACACAGATATTTTGATATCCACAAACTAGACAATTGTGAACCACACACGGTGATTAACAAAATAAAACATACTTTCGCCAGGCTAGGTATTCCACAGATAGTAATTAGCGACAATGAACCAGAGTATGAATCATCAAAGTTCAAGCTGTTTGTTAAAGAATGGGATTTTAAAGATATTACGAGGAGTCCGAAGTGGACTTGCAGAAAAAAATATACAAACCATGAAAAGGACACTAAGAAAGGCTTTTAAAAGTAACTAGGACCCATACTCGGTAATGCTAGCATTAAGAACCACTCCTCTAAAAGATAAATCACCAGCTCCGGCTCAAAAGTTAATGAAAAGGACACTTGAAACAAACCTTCCCAACATAATGCACAATAAACTACTGAAAAAGTGTCAAGCGGATAAAAATATGAACAAAAATAAGAAGTTACAAATACGAAAAAACAAGAGTCCTACCAAGTACAAAGAGGAAGAAGTTCCAGAAAAAGGAAAATAACTAATGCCGGTACTGGTGTAAGGTGATGATAGGGGGGAGGATGAAAGGGGTTATCCTTTTATCTTCTCGTAAAGAAACGGAACAACGAAAAGTATTTCTGTAACTATAACAAAAAGGGGTTTTATTAACTCAAGGTTACCTATACCGTTTGGTATAAGTAGAAGAGAGTGGGACGGTGTCCGTCTGAGGAAGAGGAAGAATATAAGAGTTCTTAGGGCCGCCCGTGGATTTCTTCAGGTGCAGATGGTAGTAGTCGTCAAGTGGCGATGGCGGCGGGAGAGAGAGCGTTTCCTCGTTCCTCGCTGGTGCTCTCTGCGATGTGTCCAAGCTGGTGCCAGGAGGTCGTCTGATCTTTTTCCTCGAACCCTAAGGGAACATAAGTAGTATCTTAGGGAACTAACGATATTACTGCGCCCTGTGATTTGATTGGACAAGCCAGCTCACAGGGACAGTGATTACGCATTCAAAAGTAGTCCCTATTGGTGACTGCTACACTGGCACAATCATTTTTTCTTTCTTGTTTCTCACATTTATTTATTATTATTAGTGGTTGCATGTGAAGTCAGGGAAGGTTTGGCATAGAACACACAAAGGGATTACTTACTAATAATAATGATACTAATTCTCTACTCCAACCTGTGCACATACGGTTATAAGAACATTTTCCTTGATCAGACTTATGGACTCCTAATAATTTTTTTCATCGTCCAGACTTATGGACTTATAAAAGCATTTTCTTGTCTTGACTCAAGGATATTCTCCGTCAAGACACATGAACATTCAATAACTTCATTTAATAACTTCTTGTCTTTTACTTGTTGAAAGAAGATGAGAAATAAAGTTGATAAATTATGTTAGAATAAATAAGATTTTGTCATCTAATTCACGTTTTGACGAAAAATGTCTTTTTTTATGCATACCCCAAAACAGATCTGTGGAGGAGCATTTGTTTGCTTTGTTTTGGTGATGTATATTCGGGACACGAGTCGTCTATGTTCTGTTTTAAATGATGACTTCATCCTTTGTTACGTCAGCATTTATCATGTCATAAAAGATCTCTTCTCCATTTCTTGTTGGTCGCAGTTATTCGTTAAACCTAGAAGGTTGCAGGTTTTTACCCCTCGACACCGAGAGCAGTTGCATGCAAAGTCAGGGAAGATTTGGCCCAGAACACATAAAGGAATGGCGCAGAAGCAACATTGCTACTTTTACTCTATCGATTTGCAGTTCTGCGCCTGCCACATTTTTGCTTGCTACATGCAGAGGTAGAGATGACCAGAGGACGACGGATCCTGATGCCAACTATTCATGGATTTTCTCCAGATCCCTGTTAGCTGGGTTGCGACCGTAATATCGCCAGGTGCCAAACCTGTCCGCAATGGGTGACCCTGCCAGGAATCGAAGTTCCAGACGGTATAGCTCTGACACTATCATGTTCCCACGATGAGGAAATATTGGACTTTAAAGAGGGCAGAGTGTCTGGGTTGTGAATGGTACTGAAAAGTAAGCTAAGTTCATATGGATTGTAATCAGAGTTGTCAGGTTCAGATAAGATTGGTGATATATCAGCAGGGACACTACCACATTATTGGTCTCCCCCGTTGTTCCTCATGACAACTTTCTGAAAGGTTTTTGGGTTGTGATATGTCACATGATACGAAATAGCATTCTGTTTTTTTTGTTTTTTTTCACTTTATAAAAACTTGCCCGGATTTGTCTGCCGGCAAACTTTTGGGTAGAAATGGTTCCTCATGGATTATGACAAAGAGACCGTCCTTTGCAATTGCTGCAGCTCCCAGGCAGAGTTTTATGTTCTTGATGTTGGTTAATTTCTTTGACGGGTATATCCCTTGCTCCAACTGTGTTTAAATATTCCATCGTTATAAAGGGTAAACAAAACCCCCACGACGTAAATTCACTAGACCAACCCGACAATCTGCCAAATCCCATCCATACACTGTGGACTTCCCCAGATACCGTAGAGCTTTCTACTCCAAAAGCTTCTTTATTCGTGCTGCTGGACTCTGAAACTTCCTCCCTGCTTCCTGCTTTCCTGACGTTACTGACATGCAGAAATTTAAAACTAATGTGAACAGACATCTCCCTGCGCAGCTCCTAATTTAGGTTGACCCCCCTCCCTTTTTTTTTTCTCAGTAGCTCCTTACATCTACAGAAGCGGCCTGCCTTGTTTGGGGTGAACTATGATAAAAAATAAAAAATTTTTTTAAATGACTTCAAAAGTGACTTTATTTATAAAACTTGTTGGGAAGTAAAATAAAAATTATTTTGGCGATTGTCAAAAATTTCCAAGAGATAAAGAAAGGGTGAAAATAACAAATAGTCAACAAATAACTCTTACCAAAGGCAATAAAAGTTACGTTTCTACCTACCTGGATCATTTTTTTTTGTGTGTTTTAAAGTATTTTAAAATGCTTTTATTTACATTTAATCTTTCCTTAGAATTCTGACTTAAATGTCGCAATGGCCTTTGTCAGCTGCCTCCAGTTTCCGGAAAAAACCAAAGTCTATACCTTTTTTTCTTTTTGTCATTTTCTCCTTTCAATTAGGCAGAAGAGTAAATTTTATTGCGTTTTGAACAGCTATTTGTTATATATTTGTTTGTTTTTTTTTTTTCACCTAAAAAGACGAAAAACACACTTCAGTGGTTTCTGGAAACTGGAGGCAGACAGTGATGGCCATTGTGAAATTTGAGTCAAAACTTTAAGGAAAAATTAAGTGTACATAAAAGCGCTTTAAAATACTTTAAAACACAAAGAAATGATCCAGATAAAGAGAAAAGTAACTTTTATTGCCTTTGGTAACAGTTATTTGTTGACTATTTTTCCCCCCGCCCCCCATTTTTTCTCTGTTGGAAAGTCTTGACACTCGCCAGTATTTTATTTACTGCCTCTCTAGGAAGTTAGACATAAGGTCAAGTGTGGTTTTAAAAATCCAGCACACTAGAATAAGCACACTCTGGCCTACAAAAAATGCCTGAGCAGTCCCACCGGCATTCCCTGGTAGGGACGCCTCAAGCAATTAGCAATAAACTAACCCTTTCTCAAAGAGAGGTGGTAAAGCCTGGGAGGGTGGACATCCTGAAACTGAACAGAATCATATCTCAGCCCGACAAAGCAGGGCCAGAAGAAACAACAACGGCCCACGCTCTGTCGGACTGATTGTCGAGGACGTATCCTTGACTTGATATGAACAAAACCTACTCAAGCTGTGTCAGGTTAAAGTATGCTGTCATATTTTTATGCCACTCTAACACATAAATCAATCACATTTATCCTGACATGTGATTGCCGTCATGAATTTGTCTGGTAAAATTGTTTATTTACATTTGAGTCACAGGCGGTAATTTGTTTTGCAAAGAAAATCAGAAATGATGACAGAATATTGAATGGTGATAAATCAAAGAGAAATGGTCAAGGTCAAGGGTCACACAAGTATTTGTCATATTATTTGACCTTTGGATGAGTTTAATAATTATCTATTATTATACTAAACTAGGACGGGTAAAATTAATTCTCCACGCAGAACAGTTTTGCACCACTTTTATGTCATCTTATGAAGATTAAAATCAAAATATAATGATACTAAACCTTATGTCTAGAATCCTTATTCCATTTTTGACAGATGTGTCTCTTGCTTCAGATCTAGACAGTCGGTCTAAAAGGTCAACCAAGTAGATCAGGTCGTGAATGATAGACCAAACTTATTATTCAGCACATCTTGTATGCATAATTGTATGGACAATAGATAAATTTTGACACCTGACATTGAGGCTCGAAAGGTATTTTTATAGAATCACTCCTGTCTCGAAACTGGTTGCCTGAACTTAGAGTTGGGAGTAGGAGGGTTAAGGAGTGTTTTTTTTTCCTGATAAGTTTTTCAGGGTTTTCACACGTAATTGCTTAAAAAAGTAGGGTTTCAGTGCGGTTCCCCAATCACCACCAAAAAAACACTTGATTGGAGACAAGGCTATAAAAACAAGGTTGAGTTAGGATAAACAAGCGGTTCAGTGGAAAATGTTATGAAATTTAACGATAAAAATAAATATATAATCAATGAAATATTTATTTAATACATTCTAATTTTATTTTTAATGAGAAAAAAAAGTAAGTTCCTAACAAAATGAAGAAAAATATTTATTTACAATATTCACCTTAATCAAAATAAAGCGATATGATACAGTCAGAAAATAGAAAAAACATTAATAGTAAATAAGTGTAGCATTACCTCCCTTTCTCAAAAACAATTACACAGACTCACCGCCAGAGGACGTTGTCAGAACCGAGTTGTCTGCCCTTTCGAAAAGCCAGGTAGGATTACGATCAGGGTATAAATAAAACGCTGCACAGGCAAAATTCATTTTTTGTTTCCGGCCTGGACTGACAACACAACAGCTCCATCTGCTGGTTGCTATAAAGACAACATGTGTGCACTCACACACAGGCACACTATTCTGGTACACACACGCACACATCTTTTTACTCAGACTTTGCTGAACATATCCTTGTGAACTCAATTTTATAGCAAACGCCATGTGCGCGTCCTTACGGACACACAATTCGGTACATAAACTTTTCCTCTCTATGTACACACACATATCAATCTACTCACACTCACTTTACTAATGAACACTATTTCATAGCGAACCCAATCGGGTTCGCAACCAATAAATGTTATGTTGAATTATATATTGTCTTCAAGTTGCTACTTTGTTTTCATCGGCATGCTTTTATATTGAACACATAAATATATATAGGAGTAGCAGCACTGCCCAAATCTCCTAATACATTTAGTTTATCGTCTTTTCAACATTCAAAAGATGAAAAATGTCCAGTAAGTAGAAATTTGTGAAAAAAAATAGTACATCACTCAATAAGTCTCGAGCCTAACGAATAAAACAACAACTTTTAGGAAAAAATCGACTTAATTCATCAACATAGTCTCCTTCTGGAGTGATACACCGATTCAAACACTTCTCTAACAATCTGATGGCTTTTTTGTAGAACGATTTGTCTTTGGCCTCAAAATATGTTTCAGTTTCTGATATCACTTCTTTATTGGGGGCCAAATCTCTTTCCCTGGAGCATTCTTTTGAGGTCTGTAAACAGCTAGTAGTCGCTGTGGCCTATATCTTGAGAATAGGGTGGGTGCGAGTGCAATTCAAAGTGCAATTTGCTATAGTTGCGATTGACTTGTGACACGGTGCATTGTCTTGGTGTAAAAGCACTTTTTTCTTCTTCATTTGTGGCTGTGTTTGAAGATGTTTGCCTTCATACAGATCAATAATGCTATATAATATTCGTTATTAATGGTTCTTCCTTTCTCAAGGTAATTGAGTACAATATACCTTGAACATCCCAAAATACAAAGGCACAAACCTAGCCTGCTGATGTTTGTGTCTTTGGTTGCTTTAGACGGCTTTCAATTGCTGCTGTCCACTCAGCTGACTGCCAATTTGACTCCACGGTGAAGTTGTGGATCCACGTTTCATCCATTGTCACATATTGACACAAACAGTTGAAACAGTTGCAAATAACACTCTGAATCGTTGATGCATTGTTGTTTTTGATCGACTGTGAGTAAATGTGGCACCCACTTTGAACACAGCTTTCTCATTGACAAATTTTAATGCAAAATAGTGAATACACTGCCTTCTGATATCTTCAACTCCTTTGCTATCTTACGCAGCTTCAATTTACGATCGGCCCAAAACGAGTCTGTGAACTTTTTTTTTTAATGTTTTTTGGGACAACTGACGAATTTGGTCGACCTGAGCGTTCAGCATCATTTGTGTCTGTACAACTGTGTTTAAAGTCAGCATACCACCTCTTAACCATTGTTTCCGATGAAGCAGAGTCGAAATAACATTCATCATGCCATTGCTTTGGTTGAACAGTATTTTGTTCCATCAGAAAGCAATGCTTTATCAACACACGAAATTCAGATTTTTCCATTGTTTTGAAAATTTGCAACAGTCGCTGTAATTTGTAAACTGATAATCCGAATGGGCTCAAATTTTGACATGTTCTATTTGAAGGTTAGTACTTTATAAAAATCATATTGATTTTTTTTTTTATTAATGGCGCAATCTATATGTCAGGCCCTGGACTTATTGAGTGATGTGTTATTGTTTTCAAGTTAAGTTACAACAAATTTCAGCTGTTTTTTTTTTTTACAGATTAAAGTGTCAGATTTGAAACAATTTTTCAATATTTATTCAATGATTTAAAAATCAATATATTCATTAAATTGGTTTGTGTAAAGAAATATTAGTGGAAATATTTTTGTCTTATAACCTATCGTAATTAATTTAAAATTTTCATTCTTTGCAATAAGATACATGTTCAGATGCGTTCAGATGTGTTCAGCTGGCTTTATCCGTCAGATTAAGATTGAAAGTCGATTTATAAATAAGTATTTCATATATATTTATATGAATAAAACACCACATTAAATAATCATTCAGAAATCAGAAAAATATTTCACAGAATAGTTGGGAATGAAAACATGATCACTAGACTGACTGCATGAGGGAGAGTTTACCATTTACGTTTATGTATATAATATATATATATATATATATATATATATATATATATATATATATACATATACTTAGGCAGCAAGTTATTATCTAAGCAAGCGTTGTTGAACATCACGGAACTTTTGCGTTTGTATATCTTCTTCGTGAGGTTCTCGAACCGTCGAGCCATCTTTCTGGTTTCAGGTGGCAATCCGTATAGTACTTCTCCGATAGTTCTTAATTTAGCCATTTTTTCGAGCGCTTTCGACTTTCGTAGTCGTCTTCAGGATTAGGGTTTAAAATAAGAAGACTTGAGTTAATGTTTTATAGGTATCGTTAAGGGCGAATGAAAGAAAAGAGAGTGTGTGTGGTTGAGTTCATTTCATTCTATCGTTTGTGTGTTTGGTTTTATTGTTTATTTATTTATTTTATTAATTCTTATTTTTACTATTTATTTATTTATTATTATTTATTCCTATTATTACTATTATTACCATTATTTATTTATTTTTTTTTAATTTTTTATTTTTTTAAAATTTATTTATTTATATATATATATATATATATATATATACGTTTCATCCTTGCGGAATCATCAGTGTAGAGATAACTGTTCAAACTGGTCCCACGATTTGAACCCCTGAACAAGAGTCACCTTTAACCTAATTCGAACGCTCTAACCAATGAGGCCAATTCCAAGCGTTACATGAGAAGATGAGAAATAAATCCTATTTATGTCAAGCAGGCGGATAACCATAGTCATAGGATTGAAACGTATGTAGATAATAATTAAATATTCATCATTATATATATATATATATATATATATATATATATATATGTATATGAGATAGAGAGAGAAAGATATGGGGGAAGGGTTAGTTTATATTTGTACATTTATGGTGTTGAGTGCAGTGTTAGGTAGTGACTACACAAGTATACACTCACAGAGTGGCTAAGATCAAAGAGCTTAGGGCTTCAAAACAAATTTCTGACTGGCGGCTACTTAATAAAATAGTAAAAGTCATAAAATTAACATTTCAACACGTGTTCAAAGAGAGTCTAACATTAGGCGAAAAAAAAAAAAAATTAAATTTTTTTTTTTTTAAGCCACTTACCAAAAAGAAAGAATAATTCAATTATTGTAATTTATTACATTTACTTTGGAGCGTCAATGAACAGCGGAATGAATGAGCGGAAAATCTGCTCTTTATGCACAAAATGAAGCCACTCCTGCTCCTACTTGATGAAAAATTAGCCCTCCACTTTTTAGTTCCAGCAAAAATTAGTATTATTTACCTCCTCTTCTGGGCAGCCCCCGTCGGCATTCCCCGGTAGGGGCGCCTCAGACAGTAAGCAATAAACTTACTCCTCCCCAAAGAGAGGAGGCAAAGCCTGGGAGGGTGGACCTCCTAGAACTGCACAGGATAGACCCATAGACCGGCGTAAATTAAGCCCCGAAGGCCAAGACAATACCAGTCTATAGGATGCAGTATCCATCAGAACAGATACTACACTTTGATCTTGGCCAGCAAAAATTAGTGTGCTCCAGGAGTGCGCTCTTTTGAGGAGGGCTCCATAAAGCCCTGGTTAGTAGTACCAGCCAGATGTAGAGGTTTGATATCGGCTCGCGATCGATAGAAATGGTCCTACCTTTGGGCTGGATGAGAATTCTCCTGCGTGCAAGGATCTATTGTTTGTGAACATATGGGTTCGGTGTTTCGACTGTATGATATATGGGTAGAAATATTTTATTGCAGCTGCAATACCAAAAAGCTTCAATTTCAAATAATAGTCATTCTATTTGGTGTTTCCTTAGTTTTGCATTTCTCTCATGTTTTCCTTGGCCTACACTTGTCAACTGACCATATATATAGTCCCCGAAAGAAATCTTGGAGTATGCCAGTCATAAACAAGATATCGGGGGTGGTTTTGTGTTGGCTACTGTTTGGTGGTTCTTCCTCAGCACAGTTTGTTTGTTTGTTAAGTGATTCAGACTTCTGCATAGAGTTCATGAAGATCGTGCCTCAGGATTGTATGGTCTGCATGAAGTCTTCCTTGTTGGTCACATCTATTCGTTAAATTACAAGACTGCATGTTTTACCCCAAGATCGAATGCATCAAAGCCCAGCAGTTGCATACGAAGTCGGGGAAGGTTTGTCCCAGAATACACAAAAGAATGGCGTAGAAGAAACGTTGGCACTTTCACTCCAGTGATTTGCAGTTCTGTGCCCGACACGGCTTTGCTTGCCACATGCAAAGGCACAGGTGACCAGAGGATGACGGATTCTGATGCCGACTTCTCTTGGAAGTGTGAAACATACAGTGTGGTGCCAAGTCTATGTTTACTTAATAATCCATCCGTAACAATCCACGTCTGGTATGTGTAGCAGAATTGCTTTGTTATGAAGCAGTCGAAAAGTGGTAACAGAGTTAATCAGTCAGGGTTTATTCATTAAAGCTACCTACACCGTTTGGTATAGGTTGAAGAAAGTTGGACAGTGCCTGAGTGAAGAAAGTTGGACAGTGCCTGAGTGAAGAAAGTTGGACAGTGCCTGAGTGAAGAAAGTTGGACAGTGTCTGAGTGAAGAAAGTTGGACAGTGCCTGAGTGAAGAAAGTTGGACAGTGTCTGAGTGAAGAAATTCAACTGCTGCTTTTCTCTGAGCAATAATTCTTCCAGTGGGCCTGTTCTCGGAAATCCAGTGAATAAAAGGCAGGAGAAAGAAAGAGGAGGAAGGACGTCCTTCTTGATTGCTTTCAGGAATCTCTCTGATTATCGTCCATGCTTTCCTAAAGGGGCTCAAATCACTCTTCTTGGGACTTATTAAATAAATGCGCCCTGCAAGCTGATTAGTCAGTGTCTGATCAAATTGCTTAGCAGGGACAATTCTCCGAGAGAGAAAATAAGTCATTATTTATGACTGTTATAATAAAACCTCTGAGCAGTTTATTACATGACTGAGAAACTTGTATGCCCCAAGAAAGGACCTAAGACTGAACACAGTCTCAGGACTGTTGCATGTGGAGATTCTGTGTTAGCCCGCAGAAATTCGTCCTACTGACCATGTCCAAGCAATTATAGTTGTTGTGCGTTAATATGTGCTGAGTGGTTTTAGATGGAGATAAATGGAGTCCACTTGGTTTTGGAGTCCTGAGAATATGGTTCCACTTGTTTAGAAGATCGTTTATTATCTCGCCTTCTCAGTATAGGTCATCAGCTAATTTAGCCATTAAAGCCATTAATTTAGCCATTAAATAGTCATTGATTTAGCCATTACTCATAAATTTAGCCATTAAATAGTCATTAATTTAGCCATTAAATAGGCATTAATGTAGCCATTAAATAGGCATTAATGTAGCCATTGCCATTAATTTAGCCATTAGTCATTAATTTAGCCATTAAATAGTCATTAATTTAGCTATTAAATAGTCATTAATTTAGCTATTAAATAGTCATTAATTTAGCCATTAAATCGTCACTGAGAATGTGAAATAAACATATCGGTTACAGTAGGAGCAACTGGCCTAATGAAAATAAATCTTAAATACTTAGAAACAATCCCTGGAAAACCAAGCTGTAGCGAACTAAAGATAGCAGCCATAAAAGGGAAAACGTCTATCCTTAAAAGAGACCGGATATAAAGGAAATCAAGTGTTAGCTCCAGGAGGGGGCCCCCTTGATTTCCTTGAAGTAACTGAAGCAAAAAATTTTAAAAAGTGAGTTTCTCTAGGGTGGTTTCATATCCCAGCATGCAACGTGTGTACACATATATCCCTCGAAATAGGGTGATGATACACCAATATTTCAGGGATGGCTGTGGAACACTGATTTGATAAAAAGCACTTATAAGATCAGAAATGATGATGCCAGTAAGGGGATGGGTCTCGTTCTGAAATTTTCCACAGACTGGTAGAACGGCTTCAATTAATGCCCTCATTATAAAAGTAAACTCTTCTTTTTAGTTGTAAATATATTAATAAATATTATTATTGATCTATACCTAAGATTTTTCATCCAAATTCATTTTCACATATTCGTTCTCTGTCTCACATCACTTCAATAACCGATACGATCACATCAAACGTGATTACAAACTCTTTTGCTGGAAGATTGGTGCATGGGGTACGAAAGGTTGAACATCCTCTGATCTATGTGATATGGCTGTTACTACTGGAAAAGAATCTTTATTGAAATGTCGCTTTCTTTCTTATCCTTTCAGTTGCACTTCTATAATCCAGACATGAGTTTGTGAATTTGGCATCAATTTCAAATCTATTAAATTGTTCTTGAATTCAGTCAACATACATATACAATGGAGGATGGAGGATCATGAATAATCTACACTTTTGTCATAAAATTCTTCAGGTTAGTGGTGTGATACTATGGAATATCCACCATCCTCACAACCAGGACCACAGGGACAGATTAGCTAGGAATATGAATGACAAAAAAGACATTAAAAAGGGCCTTTGAATTAGACAGACAAGCAACACCATAGCACTGAGCCTGGGGATCAATATAAAGAATATGGAAAGATGTTGAAAAAAACCCAGACATCCCTAGTTTCGGTGAAAGTAAGCTTAGAAAGAAAACGGACATTTTGATTTCTAGTGAAAAGTAAATATATTCGGGAAATGCTGGCTGTTAGGGCAGAACAAGAACGAACATGGTGAGAGAAGGAGAATGGTGACAGAGCTCGGCTAAGAAGGATCGCGTCGAGAGATGACAGTCAGTCTTAGCTGAGATTCTGAAGTTGAGAGATGAAAGTTTAGCTCGGATGTAGAGACACTATCAACAAGACCCCAACGTCACACACACCCATGTTCAACAAGTCATACAATATCTGTGTTGTCTTTATTATGTATGTAAACTGTGGATTATGGCTTTATGGCTGGCAACCGACTACACTAGAAATCTAGACATGGCCGATAAGAAGATGAAGAAGAACCAGAACCACCGTACAAGTGTTTGGGGTAAGCTGGTCAGTCAGAGGCATGGGCATACTTGCACAGTTGATTGTGACACAGAGTAACAGACATGACCTCAGTAAGAAGGAAACAAAAGCATGCACAGCACACAAATGAACAGCAACATTACTATGGTGGAGCAATAATAGATCTAAAGAAAGTCTGAGTCCACATCATCCGAAACTTTGTTGAAAAATAAATAGTAACGTTGAAGATAATAGTCCTATGATGAGGAATAATTGCTCTTCATCATAATGGAATAGAAAGTTTATCTGACTCCAACAGTTAATCAGCAGACGACATCATAGTTTCAAATGAAAATATCTTTTATTGGTCTGCACTGAAAAATGAATTAAACAGCAACACAGTCAGTCTTTATAAAATGCGGCATGCAACCTGCTCTGGTCGGTGCACTGGCTCCAACTCCCACGAGGGGGAACAAAATCACATGGGTGCTGTAAGAAGTCCGGCGATTTGTGTTCCTATGCTAGAGTTTCTGATTGGCTTAGAGAGTGTGGGAGGGGGCAATCACTCCAGTTGTACACCTGTCCATTTGCATCAAAGAAGTTTATAATACAATTAGAATATGTGACTGTTACAGTTCGAATGCAAACAATGAACATAAAGTTCAAACGTATTTTAAAATCGATTATCTAAAATATGAGCTTTGATCATTTTAAGTTTATTTCATGCGCACGTGGACATTCAAGTTTTCACCTGCAAACGGTCACTCGGCTCTTTGGCTCGTAACATTAACAATTCTCTAACATAATAATATGCATTGTGTCTCTGTTTCAATATATATATATATATAATTATTATTTCATGTATTTACACATATAATATTATAAGGTAATATAATATATTGCGTCTATATATTTCAGCATTTACTTTAACAGTGCTCAATACGTGAGTAGAGCTTAGTAGTAGTAGTAGTAGTATGAAAATATATCTATGACAATCAAGTTATACAGATTCACCTTTTAAGTTGACACACTTACAAAAGAGATTCGCCACACCCAGACAAAAGAAAAGAAAAGGGTCTCAAATAAAGGTCGGCTGGACCTTTGTTTGAGAGAAGCTCAGCTATTGGTCAATTAAAACATTAACACATGAGAAAGAAATAACAACGAATCTGATTGGTTAGTTAGTTCGACTAAACATTACTTAGATATATAAACAATCAATAACAAAAATCTGCCCCCTTAGCCGTATGCTTCCCTATGGGGATGAAATATGGACGCCTCTGTGTAGCTTAATTGTCATAGATATATTTTCATACTACTATATATATATATATATATATATATATATAGATATTAGCAGGGTGGGATAGCATTATATGCTGTTACATATGGAGGAGAATTTACTTTAACAGTAACTTGATGTTTTCAGCTAGATATCTTACCCACTGAGCTATTCAGATATACGTTAATACTCTTAAACCAACGCTTATCAATAGATTAATTTCATTGTATAATATGTTAGAAAAGTGTCATTAGCTCCTTTAAGGGGCAACTAGAGATGCAGAACTACTTCCGTTATGTTCACATGCAAATAGTATGTGTGAATGCACTTATATTTAAGAAACACTCCTTAGTATGTCTTCGTTGTTAGAGACAGAGATGCATACAGACAAAGATGTGTTCTCATTTATTATATATATATATATATAGACTAGCAAATATAGGCTCCCTCCAGTTGCATAGTTCTGCTAG
Organism: Sepiola atlantica; assembly: GCA_963556195.1. Taxonomy (NCBI): domain Eukaryota; kingdom Metazoa; phylum Mollusca; class Cephalopoda; order Sepiida; family Sepiolidae; genus Sepiola; species Sepiola atlantica. The sequence goes on from OY744519.1 coordinate 184,321,964, forward strand.
GCTACCGCCTCACCTCCTTCTCTCTCGCTGTCTGTGAGAGGGTGTTCCTATTTACTTGTTCAGAATGATATAATTGTGAAAAAACTACATACAAAATTTGAATAAGAATTCTAGACGTAAGGGTTAGTAGCATTATATGTTGATTTTAAATCTTCGTTAGGGGACATAAAAGTAGTGTCAAACTGTTCTGTCCAAAGAATTGATTTTACTGAAAATAATGTTAGAAAAGTGTAAAATTTTTCAATAGGTTATTTTAAAGTGCAGATGGAGCGGAGGGGGGGGGGGGGGGTACGGCTCACTTTTTTAAGGAATGGGAGTGCCTCCTTTTTAAAAAGTAGGAGCGTAAAGGGGAGCCACCTCAAATTTTAGGAAGGGGGATAATGGGAGCGCTCCCAAACTAATAGAGCAGGTAAAGCCCTGCTACTAACATACCATCAGACTTGGCAAGCTACACCCCCCCCCCCCGGATAGTTTTGAGTGGTAATTTCATAGAATCAGCCATGTCCCCAATCGAGTGTTTTTTTTATGGTGGTTGGGGAACCTCACTCAAACCTTAATTTTTTTAGGCAATTACATGTGTACACCCTGAAAAATGCGCCAGGAAAAAGAAACCCACTCCCTTAACTCTACTCCTAACTAAGTCCAGGTAACCAGTTTGGTAACAGGAATGATTCTATAAAAATACCTTTCGAGCCTCAATGCCAATTTATCATGCAGATGGAGTAAGTACTCTGTACTCTATTGTACGCAGTTCATGTATACAAGATGTTCTGAATAATAAGTTTGGTCTATCATTCACAACCAGGTGAGCTTGGTTGACATTTCAGGCCGACTGTCCAGCTCAGAAGCAAGAGATACGTCTGTCAAAAAATGGAATAAGGATTCTAAACATAAGGTTTAGTATCATTATATTTTGATTTTAATCTTCATAAGACGACATAAAAGTGGTGCAAAACTGTTCTGTCTGGAGAATTAATTTTACCCGTCCTAGTTTAGTATAACACTAGATAATAGATAATTATTAAACTCATCCAAAGGTCAAATAATATGACAAATACTTGTGTGACCCTTGACCTTGACCATTTCTCTTTGATTTATCGCCATTCAATATTCTGTCATTATTTCTGATTTTCTTTGCAAAACAAATTACCGCCTGTGACTCAAATGTAAATAAACAATTTTACCAGACAAATTCATGACAGCAATCGCATGTCAGGATAAATGCGATTGATTTATGTGTTAGAATGCCATAAAAATATGACAGCATACTTTAACCTGACACAGCTTGAGTAGGTGGGTTCATACCAAGTCAAGGATACGTCCTCAACAATCAGTCCGACAGAGCGTGGGCCGTTGTTGTTTCTTCTGGCCCGGCTCTGTCAGGCTGAGATATGATTCTGTTCAGTTTCAGGATGTCCACCCTCCCAGGCTTTACCACCTCTCTTTGAGAAAGGGTTAGTTTATTGCTAATCGCTTGAGGTGTTCCTACCAGGGAATGCCGCCGGGGCTGCTCAGGCATTTTTGTAGATAAATTCAGGACGGCAATCGCATGTCAAGATAAATGTGATTGATCTATCTGCTAGAATGCCATTAAAATATGACAACATACATTTTAGTTATTGCTTCTAAACTTATCTACAAGATTTATATATAAAGTTCCTTTTGAAGAAAAAAACAGATATCATCTTGTTTACCATTGATAATCATGTAATATTCAATATTCCAACTTCATCAGTTTAGCTGAGCACGTGTAGGAAATATATCATTCTGCTCGCCATGTTTGTGTGTATTAAGTATTTTATTTTTATTCATTTGTTATTTTTTTATGGAAATCGCTCCAGACAAGGCATGAAGCCACTTGATGTAAGGAGCTAACAAGAACGGAATATGATCATCGCAAAGACAGGAGATGCCTATTGGCCTTAGTCTTGAAGATACCAAGGCTATAGGTAGGAGGAAAACAGTCAACAGGAAGAGAGTTCCACAAGCCTGCAGTATTTGGTTTGGTTGTTTTGTTTTACAGCATATCAACCCTTTTCGGGTCATTTAATGCCTAATCTGGTCATTTTGGTAAAAGTTTTTATGCTCCAAGTATTTTTTATGTTCAAGTATTTATTCATGGTGTTTCGTTTGGTTGTTTTATCAATAATATGTGTGTCAGGAAGAAAAATAAAGGATAATAGAGAGAAGGAACAGTTGGATACAATAAAAATTTATTAACAGTTTGTCTAGGACAAACATAAAAAGGTGGTTAAGAAACATGTACTACATAAACAGTGCACAATGAAATGACTAAAAATGACTTAGTACTTAACAAAGAATACAATTGTTCCCATTACATCGTTGAAACGCTTCTGATCTGCCATCATCAGGTGGATGGGCTGCTGCAAACTGGAGGAAAGGATCCTTTCAACCATGCTTCACCAGAAACTTGGTATTGGTGGGATTATGGATGCCATACATGCTCGGTGTCTCAGGTGGTTTGGCCATGTATAGCGTGCCACCTCTTGCATCAACTCCATAGCATGCCTGGATATCACAAGCACTAGAGAGCATGGGAGATTAAGGAAGACCTGGCCTGAGTGTGTAAGAAGTGATTTGACTGCATGCAACATAACTGATATCAAACCTTTTTGATCGGACGGCATGGAGAGACAGTGTGAAATATTACCTGGTGTTGCCCACCCCGATGTCCGAGACATTCTCAGCACCTTAAATACCAAAACCAGATAATGATGATAAGAAAAAACATGTGTTGAGAGACAGGAAATGAGAATATGTGCAAGAGCACAAAAAATGTAAATTGTACTTACATTGAAATCAATGCACTATGCAGAGAAAAACGTAAGACAAAGTCATTTGGATTCTTTGACCAAAGACTGAGAGTCAATTGACTCTACCAGGAAGATACCTAACGGACAAAGCCATTGCTGTTTTTTTTAAGGCCATGCTAAGACGGAGAGCTGGTCAGACAGTTGTCCGTGCACTTTTGAAAGTTGCGGCAGAATGAAGAAGAGTTTCATTCTGAATTTTCTAAATCTGTAAAAATGTGATTACTCACGCTCATGCTTAAAGTGCCCTCTCATGTTAGTACTGAAAATATATACCCAAGGGAGATAACTCTGGTCTAATATCCTTACTGATCTGGTGGCCTGTTTGTGAGTAAACTAATTCTAGACTCTTAAACTTAAGTATGTGACGTTTGGTAGGAATGATCCTCTACCTAGACAAATCATTCTATGGTATAATTCATGACTATATATAAAAGCCTACCTTTATCTAATTAATGTCTGTGATTTTTCTATTTATATGTCGCTGTCTCCTACCTGCAGCTGGGCATGATGCCACTTGGAAAACGGATACACATAGCAACATAAACATTTTGCCACTACAAATTACATACATACCTATTACTAATGGAGATTTGGTATCTGTCTGTCACAGTATAGTTTCGGCTTCAGACAATCTTTCAATGATCAATTCACTGTGTGTGTTATGGGTAGTAATGTAGTATATGTTGTCATCCTCTCAGACATTACCTTCTCCTTTTGGGGGAATTAGTGTAGTATCTGTTCTCCTTTTTTTCTTGGAAAAGAGGGGGATGCAGTAAAAAATTACGGCATATTTTTTTATCATCGCTTCCCAACTTATCTTAAACTTTTATAATTAAAGTCACTTGGAAAAAACAGTTGTTGTTTACAAACAATATTAATACTTCAAGTTAGCTGCTGTATTATGTCGCTTGTCGAAAAGAAACATAAAACAAACACATTTTGCCACTACAAATTACACATCCATATTCAAATACAGAATTCATTCTACTTACATATATTATTTTGTAAACATTGTGAAACAAAACAAAACTGAAGATTCCACTACAACTTACTTATAATTTTTATAATTAAATTCACTTGGAAAAACAGTTGGCGTCTTGTTTACATTACAAGCAATGCTAATACTTCAGTTAGCTGCAAAGCTTTGGTTTTGGAGCGAAGAGTCGCAAGAGATGAGACCTGCGGAGATCACTTTCAGCCTGAACCTGAAAAGTAGAGAAAGCATATCACTGCCCTTCGTTGTTTTGTTGTGCACACATCCTGGAGAGCGGTGGCGTGCAAAGGTCTGGTGATGCCCAAGGTGAACTCCCTGATTATATGTCCAAAAGACTCAAGAATAAATCCGAGCACTGAGAAGAAATGTTATTAGAACGGGTGATAGTTTGAATATGATTGGATGACATCTCCAATTTGGATGTTGCCTGCTTAAATAAATTGGCTATTTTTTACGCAATTCCTTATATCATGTTAATGAATATCAAAATAAAGTTGGATTTACGTATTTAAAAAAACAGCAGCCTATAAAAGTGAAGTGAGACAAACGTCTGAAATGTAGACTTACGGTTTGATAGGCTCATGGTATAAGGCTTGATTATGGAGGCAATGGGATATTACTGTAATAAATTAAAAAAATAATACTGAAATCATTATCTACAGCGCTCAGATGTATGACGACCCATCAAAAGTGCATGTATAGTATGTATGATAATGCGCAATCGTCAGGGAAATGAACAGTGTATGAGTCATGATATGCATATGGAGAGGGGACATCAGGTGTAGTTTTTTGCGAATTTCAGCAACCATGAAGGATTTAAAGGATGCAGTGTCTCGGCAGCCGACAATTGATGCAGGCAGTTTGTTCCATGCTTCAGCAATTCTGAGCGTGAAAAAATGTTTTCGCCGTCATGGGAGGCATGTCCATGTGTGTTGGACACATGGAGATCAAAAAGGTGTCCAAGTTGTTGGGGAGATGGTTCATAATTGTGGGTGTTTACTACGCCAGTTGCTAGATGCCGAAGCTTCAATGAATCCGATCCCACGGAAGTAAGGCGTTCAGACTATGGCAGGTGTTCGATGGAGGGTATTCATTTGGTTGCATGAACGGTTTCCAGGCAGTCAATGTTCTGAGAAAGGTTCCAGACTTCTTCATTTAACGTGTCTCTTCCACATCAGATATGGGTTGCACATTGGCCATGGCGGCACAAAGTGATTTTCTCCATGAAAATATAATTTATGTTCGTTTCGATGTGCCATTGCTTAAGGTCATCTTTGATAGAGTGATTCCAAGTCTTTCTCGGCCTGCCTTTTCCTCGCTCAGTTGAGATGTGTGTACAACCAGGTGTGTTTAACATATCCATACCACCATAGGTGGTTGCAACAAAGATCTGACCCCAGTCTAGGCACCTTCATCATCAATAGCAGAGTTAGGACTGCCATCAAGGTGCACAGTAAAAATCCACCTAATGATGTGAATTCTAAGTATGGCCACACCATAGCTGTATACAGCTTTTCATGAATAGCTGAAGAGTGGCTAACAACGGCCTTGCTGAGTGATGCCAAATTGGTAAAGAAAACCAGTATCGCCCAAGAGAAATAAATCCAATCAATATTTTATATATTTTTTACTTTCTTTAGCAGTTGTTAAATATGCCCAAACATAATTTATCAAGGCGACATGCCACTCGAGGATAAAGATTAATGAGATGGGTGGATTGTCAGTTTAATGATGAAGAATATTATGAGAGGATTTAAAATAATGAATGGATTAATAAAATTTTATTATTTAAAAAGGATGCTTTATGACAAATATTTCTTGACGTTGCATTTGAAGATGACAATGTTGCAGCCTGTAGGGAAGCAATCCCGTAGTAATGTGTTCCACAGATGAGAAGTTTTGGGAAAGAAACTCTGTTCATGGAAATTCCGTTTGATGTTAGTTACACAAGGGAAGAAAGGAAATTTCTTCTCTGTTGTGGTAGAAGGACGAGTCCTTACTGTGAATGTCTTACAAGGAGGAATCAGATTTTGAAGTTCAGTCGAGCACCTTCCATGGAAATAACGATGGAGTAGAGAAAGACTATCAACATCTCTTCTGTGAGAAAGGGGCTGAATAGATCATTCCCCACTAGATTGCAAAGTCGATTTTGAACCTTGTCAAAGCAAGAAAGAGTGCTCTGAGTGGCACCTCCCCAGATGTGGCAGCAATACTCTGTCTTAGGATATATCTGACTCTTATAAGTTCTATTATGAAATTATTAAAAAATATTTCTAATTTCAAGTAATAGCTTTCCAACAGCAAATAAACAAAATTTCTTCTGCATTATATATATACTATCAAGACCCTGTGGAAATTCCACGGTGCTTTCTAAATCAATCTCTATAATTTACTCTAAATAATAATATTCAATTTGTAATAATGTTTGCCAGGATCAATTAAGAAAAAAAAACGACTTTCTTCCATAAAAATAATTGTCATCATCACCTAGACATTCTTTAAATAAATAAAACTGAAGTCTCTTTATTTAAAGCAATAAATATGCTCCATCTTCTTACTGTAAAAATAATTGTCAGCTAAATATTCTTTTAATCAATAAAACGAATGTCACTTTTTGAAATGTATTTATTTAAATTTGTACTGATTTCGTAGACGGGCCGATATAATTAGATTTTGAAATTAGTCATTTTAAAATTAGTAAAGTTAGAATTTTTTTTTACCTGAGCTACATCAGATTAATCATCAATCACCATCTTTTTTATGTGATAGGTGATAACGTACGTACAAACATGAAATGCGTTAGCATATTATTATATAGATACTAGATTATCTGTCCTATAAAAAAATAGAGATAAATGTTACATTTCTTGAATCAATAAAGCATCGAAAAATAGACAAAAATTTTATATTGCAATAAAATGTATTTTCCTTGAAAGAATTAACTATTTACATCACATGCATAAAAATTAGCTTCGCCCGAATCTGTTTTTAATAGCTATTTTAAATAAAGTGGTCACAAATAATTCATCTTTATATTTAAAGTCAACTGTTGTTCCTGATGTTATATACTGAATTACCTCCCTTAGAATTACACACTATCTCTCATATATATATATAATGTGTGTGTGTGTGAAAAAGACAGAAAGAAAAACAAATTAAACACAGGAAAAAAATCATCAAAAAACGAGAGATTTACCGGTTTCGTTCAGATCAACGAACGTCTTCACTTTTCTGAAGACGTTTGTTGATCCAAACAAAACCGGTAAATCTCCCATTTTTGATGATATCTTCCTGTGTTTAATTTGTTTTTCCTTTAGTCTTTTTCACACATCTTGTCTCCACAGCATTTCACACATCTTGTCTCCACAGCATTTCATTTTATGTGATATATCATGTATTTAATCCTCATATATATATATATATATATATATATATATATAAAGCAAAGTTATCTTTGTGTGTAGCCGCATCACAGTTAAGTGGTCGATTTAAGAGCCAAACTAACTGTAAATTGGAATTAACCTTTTTTAAAACTCGTTCAAAATTAAAAGTACATAAAATAACATTAAAAATAAATATTTCAACATTTTTAGCGTTCCCTTTTAGTTGACCAAACTAGTTTTCATGTCAAAATATTGTACGCATTTGACACATTGTTTGCTTTGAAGAGAATATATCCTTTTTTATTATTATTTAAAATGAGTAAAAAGTATTTGATAAACGTTCACTAATATTTTTTACTTTAGTAAGAAATAAAAAAAAAAGTATATTTATGTTTCTTCATTTATTTTAGACAATCAAACAATTTTAGATCTACGCGGGAAGGTAAAAAAAAATCCCTACGATTTGGTCATTTAGGTAAGTTAAAAAGACAAAATAATTTCGCTTTCAGTTGCAATATTTTATGCTATTGTGCGTTCGAATTTCACAGACAATTGTTTGGTTTTTGCTGTAGCGTTCCAGTTATTTCCTACCTGATATCGATCATTATCATAAACCTGAATAATTTTCTTTTTTTTTAATAAAATAAAATGGATGGAAAATATTTAATAGCTGTTCTGAACTTTTAATCTTGGCCATAAAATTCAAGAAAAGTTGAGAAATCCGGCATACATGAGTACCTCAGCTAGTATAAATATACATTCAAACAGAGACACGTGTATCGTGTATTATGATTGATATATGCGAGCCTTTCACTCATTGCCAAATTATAGTGTGCAGCATAAACACAGAAACCACGTTATTATAAAACCATGGCTGATTATGACCACATCTGGTATATATTTTTAAGCTTACTCTAGTTATTTATTTATTTTTAACCATTTTGATTGGAAATTGATTTCTATGAGAAATGGCTTCTTGTAACTTACTGTTGACCTTTCATGGCACTCAATTGTAAAGTTTGGTTGAAATCCAACCAGTAATTTCTTTGTTTGTAACCAATAAACAAACTTTACTTAAGATACTTTTACTATTGGGATGTCTTGTTTTAGGTTCATACATGGTGTTTTACATAGAGTAAAAACTTGTCATAATATTAATATGCTAAGGCATTTCGTGTTCGTACATACGTTATCACCTTTTATACCCATGTGAAAAAGTGAGATTGTCCGATTGTCAAAGATGAAAAGCAAAAAGTAACCGAAAAATAGCTAATGTTGCTGTTTGCCAAAAATTTAGAGTTTACCGATTTCAAAATGAATTGTTCCCAAATCGAATAAACAATCATAAATAGAATTCTGTTGTCTGTCAATTTAAAAAAACAAACTCTTTGCATTCTTTTTATTTTTATATTCAAAATTGTAACAATTAGATGTAAGTAAATTATATATTTTAAAATAATTTAAATTCTTACAATATATAGGTAAATTAAAAGGTGCAAACGTTCGTTGTACTTATTTAAAAATATATTTAAATGACAAGTATTTTTACGGTAAGAAGAAAGAGAAGATGGTGGGTAAGCAACTGTGGAATTTCCACGGGGTCCTGCTAGTTTGTAATATTCTGCTGGTTTAAAACATTAAATAAACTTTCTGCATGCATAGTTTGATTGACATCCATTTATAATATGACACAGACAAGAGACAGCTTAGGTTAGAAACATGGATGAAGTTGTCTCAGCTCAAAGCCATGTAATAAAAACACAATTAAAATAAACATAAAAAACTCAAAAGTATTATTTTTGGAGAGAAATTGGAAATCATAACATTCCCTTGAGCAATAAGGCTTCCTCAAAACGTTTTAAAAGAACTTGATTTGGAATTCTGTTAATTAGATAACTTCTAGGATTAACTGGACAGACAATTATAATCCGGGGAAAAGTGGGCCAGAAGATTGGATGAGGTATAACGTACAAGTATTATATAAACTTGGAGGTAAACAACAACAGAGATATAAGGTCCGGGAGATGGAGTCTGACAGACGAAGTGAGGACGCATGATATGCAAAAGTCTGGGTATTGTCAGTTGCCTTTACAAATGAAATACACATACGACTTGTTAATTCTTCAGGAGGAAGAACTTTGCAACTAACAAAAACCAAAGTATGAATTGGGTTATCTCCCTTACACTCCAATTAATTTTATAACTCAGGACAATTAAAATTTTACCACATCGTTTCTGAATCTAGAGCGAACAAAAAGACTTCATTTTTCTTCTATAGCTAATATAGGATAGTTTTAAATTTGAAATTTCATTATATTTATATATGATGCTAACATTTTCTTTCATTTATAGTAACAACCTATATAATTATAGACTTGTTCCGATGTCAGTATGATCGATAGCACCTGTTACTCCCTATTTAGAATCATTGGTTTGCCCAGATGCAAAGAGAGATTGGCTTAAGTAATTTATATCTGATATCGGCAATATGTGCGTCAGATGTCGGCAAAGTCTTTATATTTATGTCCAGTGTCGTCAATATTTTTTTTTACACACCTCCGATGTTACTAATGTTTTTATACTCGCGTCCGATGTCGCCAAAGCTTTTACACTCGCGTCCGATGTCGCCAAAGCTTTTACACTCGCGTCCGATGTCGCCAAAGCTTTTACACTCGCGTCCGATGTCGCCAATGCTTTTACACTCGCGTCCGATGTCGGCAAAGCTTTTACACTCGCGTCCGATGTCGCCAAAGCTTTTACACTCGCGTCCGATGTCGCCAAAGCTTTTATACTCACGTTTGATGTCGCCAAAGCTTTTATACTCACGTTTGATGTTGCCCAAATTTTTTCTTTTTTAGTTTTATTCATAAAACCTAACATTTCGATGCAATTAATATTGATTTGTTACAACATAAAATATGCGTACATATCTTGATAAGAAACAAATATTAAAGAAAGTATTAAGAGAAAAATGTCTCATGCTCACTGCAGACAAAAGTAAAATATTACTAATAAGTTGATGACAACAAAACAAAAAACAAAACAACTCAGACACAGATAACAAGGAAATAATAATACTGTGTAATTTACACGGATTCAGCCAGAGCATAATATTCTGTTAGCAGGTTTTAAACATTACAGGTTAGATGCTAAGAAACATTGTGTGTAAAAAAAATTGATAATAACTCTGTTCATCAGATGTTTTAACTCAAAGAAAAAGAATTATCTGGAATTCCACCACTCCCACAAGGATACAGTGTTCAGTCTGTCTGCTATGTAAGTATAATATAAAAATGCCCCCCCCCCCCCTTCCCAGGACGAAAAATCAATTAGAGGTACTAAGATAAAAAAAAAAAAATAAATAAAGCGCTAGCCCTGTCATACTAAAAACCGAACAAGTAAATTTAAAAAATTTATTTTCCTGAAAATTTGATGCTGGTTTGATTTTTTTTTTTTTTTTTTTAAAGTTTAAGATGCGTCATATGTATGCAAAAAAAAAAAAATTTGAAAAAAAAATTTTTTGTTAAAAAAGATAAAAAAACAGAAGAAAGAAAGAACGCTCGGATCATATCTGAAATAAGTTCAAAGGACAAGGTTCAAGGAAGATCAGATAAATATTATTATTTACATTAAATAAGTCCATTACAATAAATATTAATTATTTTGCTTTAATTTGTGCTAGAAAAGCACTACTTGGATACAATGGGGTTAGAAATGTCGACACAGTGAAGTATAAAGACAGAGACTGTAATACAAATGAAGAAGTAGACAAAAGATATCATAGGGACTGATCTATATATTTACAAGAGATTTGTATTGGTTTCAAACAAGGTGATACCTATAAAAGGCCTGGCAGACATGCAACTCAGATTCACAACTGCGGTCTGGCATGTGGCAACGATAAATTACTACAACATAACTCTTAATGAAAACATTTTAAACATGCAATTTGTCAGCAATTTGCAGTTGTAGTTCCTGTCTGTTTGAAGATAGACCCCCATAAATATAAAGAAAATTTCCTATAAGCTAGTTTTTACGCACGTTTCGAAGCATTAATAAATAGACTGGTATAAGGCAAAACTTTGCAAGTTGGATAAAATTTATATAGAAAGCTCTAAGCAAGATTTTTCTAAAAGAGTTTTAAATTATATACATTTTTTTTTATAATTTATACACCTCTCTCATATATATATGTATAAAAAAGACAAAAGAAAAAACAAATTAAACACAGGAAGAAATCATAAAAAAACAAGATATTTATCGGTTTCATTTTGATCAATGAACGTCTTCAGAAAAAGTGATCCGAACAAAACCGGTAAATCTCTCGTTTTTGATGATTCTTCCTGTGTTTAATTTGTTTTTCCTTTTGTCTTTGTCATACATCTTGTCTCCACGTCATTTCATTATTGTGTATTTCATCCTCATATATATATAAATTATTTATCTAAAAACTATACATTACTGACTCTGTAGATGCACCATGGTTTCATTAACACAGAAGGTCTTTCCTGTTTAGAAAAGACCCTTAGGGTCCGTTTCAAATCTTCAGCATCCTCCAAAAACGAAGGCCATATGAAAAACTTGGATGGATCGCAGCGATAACCGTCTGTGAGTGATCTTCACCAATTTGTTAGTTTTATACCAATTTGATTCAATTAATAATTTAATAATACCATAGTAATTAAAGTTAGCTTTAAAACTTCTATTTAAAACAGAAATAATTTGCTAAGAAAACCAAATAGAATAGTTTTAGTGTGTGTTTGTGGGGTGTGTGTGACAAGGGCAATGCCAGCTAGGTACAGCTATTTATATATTACAATAAGAAAGCAAGTTAAACATTTTACAAAATCTATCAATAATGTTTGAAAATACTTCCAGAAAAACAATGAATCTCAGAAATCTTTTTTTTTTTTTTGAAAGACAAGAAACAGAAATATTTTATTAATGACCTTATGATTTTGTGGCTATTCCTCTCCTCGCCGCAATGATGGTAAAATTATAACCACTTAGCATTGTCAGTGAGACACACCATAACAACTACTCCATCTTGAGAGATTCATCATTCATGTAATCCCACCAATTTCACAAAGGAACACAAATAATTAAACGAAGGCCTGCAACTCCAGAAGTCCCCACTTCAACTAGAGTAAAAAAAAAAAATTAAGCTAATGCTGTTCGCATCTCAATAAAATGATTGGATCGAAATAGTTTCCAAAACTTTCAAATATTTTAATACATGAGGATTTGCTCAGAATTTTAAAACCAGATTCAATGACTTTCTACTCAACAGTTTAAATGCTTCCAAATTCCTTTCAAAGGAATCATAAATTCATTTATTCTTTTTTCAACTATTAACAAAAAGATTAAAATGGCTGACTTGTTCAGAAAGAAACTGAAATAGATTCTGGTGTATATAATTTTGTAATCAAATTATTTGTTTTAATAGGATTTAAAAAAAAATGTTTTATTTTATGTTATTGCATTTTTGATTTCGATAGCTAATCAATTAATAGTAAATAAATTAATAATTCAACGTGTAAGTATCAAAGACACAAACACACATTTTATTAATACTAATGAGACCTCGTGGAAATTTAACGGTGCTTTACACATCAATCTGTAAAATTTACTGTTAATAATAATATTCCTTTTGAAATAATGTCTCCCAGAGTCAATAAGTCAAGAAATGACTTTCTTCTTCCATAAAAAAATAATTGTCATTTTCAGCTAAATAATATTTTTGTTTTTTAGATAAATAAAACGAATATTTCTCTTCTGTATTTATTTATTTAAAATTGTAGCAATTTAATTCTTTTTAAAACAAATATTTCCTGCCTTAATACAACAAAAATAATGGTCAGCTTTTCTTCAGATCAATAGTACGAATGCCACTTTTTGAATTTATTTATTTAAAATGATACTGTTTTAGTCAATGGGACAACAATTTGATTTTGGAACAATTCATTTTAAAATGAGTAAAGTCAGAATTTTTTTTATCTTAACGATATCAGATTAATGATCAATAACCATCTCTGCTAATCGGACAATTTCATTTTTTTTAAATGAGTGTGAAAGGTGATAATGTACGTACAAACATGAAATGCCTTCGCCTATTATTATATAGATAGAGATTATATTCCCTATTTTAATCAATTAGTACAAACGCCTCATTATTTCTGCAATAAAATCTACAAATGGCCCATAGTTGTGGTGAATAAATTGAGGTGCAAGTCCATAACTCTGCTGACATAAAAAAAAAAAAAATTAAGAAAATCCGCAACAGAAAACATATATACCAAAAATCATGTAAATTGATCAAGTATTTTTTTCTTCTTTTTACAAAAGAAAATCAAATTTTATGGGTAAAAGACGATTGTTGATCTATCGACGCTATGTTGGAAATTGCGGTTTTGGAGTTATCTCCTATGTCCGGCAACCACAATTTCTAACATGGCGTCGATAAATCAACGATTGTCGTTTACGCATAAAATTTGATTTTCTTTTGTAAAAAAAATAAAAATACTTGATCAATTTACGTGATTATTGGTGTACGATATTTGCTTTCCGTCGTGGGTACGTACATCATTAAGCTTTTTCTTCATTTTTTTTTTTTTATGTCGGCAGAGTTATGGACTTGCACCTAAATTGATTTCTGTGCATTTAGTTATTTTATCGTAGAGGAGAATTTTTACGTTCTTTCCTTTGTGCATTTATAAACACAAGTTAATAATTATTTAGATATATTTGCTAATTAATCGCTAGATATTACTAAAGGGTCGCTTCTTACACATGTTCTCAGTAAGGGTTATTCAGTAGTAATGTAGATCTCCACATGTTCGCCCAGAGTTGTAGATCTTTATTGCATGGCTGCCAGGCCTTGCTATACGTATCACCTTGGTTTTAAGGACAAGCAGATTGTATACAAACAATGAGTGTGCATGTATCTGTGTGTGTAGATGTATAAATTAACACTTATGTTGGCAGATGAAGAACCAGTAGCACGACCAGTTGTCATTTCTGTAAGTATGTGAAGCGTTTATGAGATACGATATACGACAGTTTAGAAATATCAAAAAGAAAATATTCCAATTGTTTTGTCTTCTTTCATCAGGGATGTGAGTCGCTAATGGCAAAAAAAAAAAAAAAAATGAAATCGAGATGAATTTCCCAATCTGGATGACTATGACCAAAAGTGTGTGTGTATGCGTAGAGAGAGCAGCGCAAAAACATATTTTCCTAGACAATCAGTTTTAACTAAGAAAGTCAAAATTTAGAGGAAGACACCAAGTGCACATATGAGGGGGAAGGAGACAGGAAGTCATTCTTTGATCAAACAAAAGTCATCTAACTCCCCTACCCCAGTCATGAATCGTTTGAAGTCTTAACCTTCACCGCAAAATTGACATTGTCAGAAAGAGCAGTCATAACCGGGAAAAAGAAGGCAAGTCAAGACAAGACGGAGAGAGGAAAAGGAAGAGATAAAACAGAAAGAAAGATAAAGCAAGAGAGAGGAAAAGAGAGGAAAAGAAATAAAATTCAGCCAAATAGTGACCAAAAAGTAAGGAGGTAAAGCTCTAGCAATTTGACAGAAATCAGCCTTTTTTTATTTAAAAAAAGCAGATTCTAACTAAAAAGTGGAGAACTCACATCGATGGGAGACCCTAGTTATTTAAGTGGAAATCTTCCTTTTTCTGGATAAAAAGAAAAAGCAGAATTTTACTAAAAAGCGAAGAACTCACATCCCTGTTTAATGGCCAAGAGAGCTTACGTTTCGGCCAATGAGATCTTCCTAAGGGTGTTAAGTGGAAGGAGCTAAATTTATGAATAGAAAAAAAATACCTCATGTCATAATCAGAGGCAAATCTATGAATGCTGTATCTACCCGGTGTAAAAAAAAAAAAAAAAAAAAAAAAAAGACTTGTTCACGAGGAAACGGAAATGAATTTTTGCAATCAAATTATTCTGTGACGCAGGAAGTTTTAAAAAGTTTGTTTTAGTATGTGACTAAATAGTAAACAATGAATAATAATGCATAATTAGTGTGGAAACTTCCCTTCAATGTTCAGAAACAATGTTATTTAGATATTAATTTTTTGCAGAAGCCAAGGGAAATAACTCATTACATGATTACTTCCCTTTAATGTTTAAGAATATTCGGTGAGTAAGGGAAAATGTATCCACTTCATAGTTTTCTGAGCAAAAATAATTATTTTCATTTCTGCCAGAATGAATGCTATTTGAGTCTCACCTTGAAAATCCGGCAAGATAACTTTATGTTAGACTAGCAGGACCTGTGGAAATTCCACAGTTGCTAATCTTTCTTTTTACCGTGAAAATAATTGTCAACTGAATATTTTTTTTTAAATAAATAAAACAAACATTTTAATTTACTTATTTATTGTAAGAAACTAAATCCTTTGAAAATAAATTCTTTCTTTCTTTTGCTCGGTCCTTTTTTTTTATTTTTATTAACGTGCAGGTCGAGGGGCATCATCCAAAGTGGTGGACCCCCGTCCAGGTAACTACTGTAAAACTAATTGTCAGCTAAATATCTTTTAAATAAATAAAACGAATATCACTTTTAAAAAAATGTATTTAAAATTTTAGCAATTAAATGTATTCAAAGAAAACAAAAGCAAAGAACATGTTTTTAAAACTGTTGAAAGTTGAAAAGACGACAGAATTCTATTTATGACGGTTTATTCTAGTTTGGAAGAATTCATTTTGAAATGCGCAAAATCTTAATTTTTGGCAACCAATGACATCAGATATTTTCTCAGTTTTTGGCAATTGGACTATCTTATTTTTAAAAAAAAGTGTGTATAGAAGGTGATAACATACTACAAACGATAGTAAACATGTGTTATTATTTATGCATAATAATTTTTTTCTTTTTGTTATACAACATTTATATTTTTCATTATTCGTAAATTTGGCTTACTCCACTTAACATGCTATGACCCCTGAAGGATGGTCCCAGCCAAAACATTGGTTGTATGAACAATTATAGAAGGTGGTAAAATTGGAATATTTTGTTTCAAAATTTTTGAGATGAGGATTGATAATTTGCATTATTCAGATTACTGTTCTCATGTAATCTCCGGCCTTCTCCAGATACATCTTGTCGAACTTGGGAATCCGTACAGAATTTTGACCAGAACCCTTTATTTAATCCATGGGGGTGATATGAGTGCTGAGTAATAACCAGTGACAGACTTCTGGAGGTTAACGGTTCAATCCTAAGTACGAGCGATACTAAGAATATAATAACGAATTGAAATTTCTACTCGGTCATGACTGACCAAATTAAAGCAAGCCATCCCCCGCGGATTAAATATAGGGTTCGTTTGAAATTATATACAGATTCACAGAGTTTGACAAAATGCACCTGAAGAAGGTTGGAGGTTACATCGGCTGAAACATGAGAATAACATCCCAGAGGAGAATAGTAGTCCAAATAATTGGAATATTTTGTTTATCTTTTTAATAAAAGTATTTATTTATGAATGAGAGAAAGAGTTGATGGTTAGGACTACTAGACAGTATACAAGCAATCCGGGTAGGTGTGTGTTTAGATGTATATATTCACAGTTGCTGGCAGATAAAGGAGAGGAATCAATAGTCATTTCTGTTAAGTGTCTAAAGGGATTGGTAAAAGTACAGAATAGTCAACACTCGATAATTCATAAAAAAAAAACTTAAACAATTCATACCAAACTTATTAGAATGAAATTCTCAACCTAACCAGCCAAGTTTTACCGTTTATAACTTTTTATTTCACTTTTTCTACTATAAAATCTGTCTTTTCCACAATTGACTTTTCATGACTGCCACAGCCTACCTACATTTATTGGCAGCCATTAAAAGTCGACTGTCGAGAAGACTGATTTGATAGAAGAAAAAGTGTGAAATAAAAAGTTATAAACGTTAAAACTTGGCTGGCTAGTTTGGGAATTTTATTCTAATGAGTTTGATATAAATTATGAGTTGTTTTTGGGGTGGGGTTTACAAGTTCTCGATTGTTAACTATTCTGTACTTTTAGTAAGGGATTTATTCATGTATGCGTGAAACAGAGTTGATGGCGTTAACACACTGACGGAGCGACACACAGATAAACAGTTTGAAGATCAAGTTAACCACCAAACTAACGGTCATTGTCAGTTCCCGACGGACACATACGGAGGAGAGTAAGAGGAGAGAGGATAATCATGTACAGTCGTCACTGACTCCCGTAGAATAACAACGGCAATCAACCATGAATGACAAGCAAATATTCACGACAGAAGACTAAGGGTCGTGCTCACAATGCCTAAGGGGAGCCATGACTCCCCTGATGGAGACCCCTCCCCTCCTCCTACTACTAGCAAAGTAGTCTCAAGCAAAGGATAAGGGAGGGAGAGGGTGTCTTCAAATACAAGCAGGATAAGGTGATCACACAGCCTGCATTGTATGTATACACAAATACGTGTATACCCTTTATGATATTATGCATCAGTTCATTCAAACATATACAAGATATAATGATGGAGTTTATTTTAGTTCAATGATGGATTGATGTTGGTCTTCCAAGTGATTTCCATGAATGGCCATTTTGTCTCGAGGCAGGTCTTTATGGGTGAACTCTCCACCATGATTTGCATATCGTACTCTTCCTGAACCAATAGGGTGATGGTGCCTTCTTGGAAACTAACCTGAATACAAAATAAAAACAAAACAATGTTTATGAATTTTTGAGATGAGGATTGATAATTTGTGTAATTTGGATTATTTGGATTACAGTTATCAGCTTGAGTGTTATTCTCACAATGTTTCGGCCGATGTAACCTCCGACGAACTCGGGAATCTGCATGAAATTTCGTTCCGCCAGCCATGACCGGGTAAAAGTCTTCAGTAATTCGCAATTTCTAGTATCGCCCGCACTGAGGATTGAACCATCAACCTTCAAAAGACTGCACCTAGAACTGAATTTTACTTAGTACTTTATCTGTTAAGCCACGGGTTCTTGCGGACAATTCTAGTATGAATTTTGGGAGCCTTAGACCTATTCTTGTATTTTAGATG
The DNA here is from genome assembly GCA_963556195.1 of Sepiola atlantica. Classification (NCBI taxonomy): domain Eukaryota; kingdom Metazoa; phylum Mollusca; class Cephalopoda; order Sepiida; family Sepiolidae; genus Sepiola; species Sepiola atlantica. The sequence continues at coordinate 184,340,237 of OY744519.1, forward strand.
CGCAAGTCTTAAATTCAAATCAAGTTTGAAATTCTGTGCAGATTCCCGAGTTTGACAAGATATACCTGAAGGTCAGAGGTTACATCGGCCGAAACGTTGTGAGAATAACATTAAAGATGAGAACAGTAGTTTGAATAATCCAAATTATACAAAACAAAGTTAACACAATTTTTGTAGTATTTATAAGCATTGGGTACATAAGAAGTTGTATTGGATACATAAGAAGTTGTATTGGGTACATAAGAAGTTGTATTGGGTACATAAGAAGTTGTATTGGGTACATAAGAAGTTGTATTGGGTACATAAGAAGTTCACTGGAATTGAAAGATGATAACTATTTTGTGCGCAAAAAGTGTAAGACAGTAGAGACGAATGAGCACCCAGATGCGTAGAAAGTATATTTGGATGGAGAAGCTATTGAGGTTGTTTAGAAGTTTTGTTACCTTGGTGATACCATTGGAGCACAGGGAGGAGTTGGTACTAGTGTGATTGCAAGAGTTAGGAGTGTGATGATGTAAGAGTGAAACCTAGCCAGTGAGGTTTGAGGACATGTGTTGCATGGAGAGAAATGATACGAAAATGATATGATGAATGTGTAATGCGAGTTTTAAAAACAAGCTTAGATCTGATGACCACTGATGAAAATTAAATCAGGACAACATAGGTGTGGCCCCATGATCGTCTCAGTGGTCAGAGATACATAGGTGTATAATTGCATTTATATGTGTATTTGTGGGGAAATTACAAATGAGGACCCCCGTACCCCATTCCTTCTAACCATGTATTTTTTTTTTTTAATTATGTAGAAGTGTTGACTAATTTTTGTTGTTTTTTTTAACTGATGTAATTTGTAATTTGTGCTGATGAAGAGACTTATTATCCAATAAATGTCTTAGAAACGTTCGTTCACAAAAAACTTTTCTTGATGTTGGTTTTCTGGAACTGATATACTCTTAATGATTACGTCTTAAGTTTTGTTTACTTCTAAATTATTAAAGCTCTGGTTGGCTTAAAGTCTTAACAATTGAGCTGATTTCAGGATCTGCAGTATTTCTGCGTATCTGGTGGACTGCGTTTGACTTCACCCTTATCCCATGTATCTATAGGCTGTCGTTTTACGTTGGCCTTTTTGGAATACTATAAAAGTCTAAACACTTTTACTCTCTCTCTCTCTCTATTCTGCAAGGATGAAATGTATATGTATGTAGATAATATTTAAAAATATTTATTATTAAAATAATTATTTGCAGCCCCTTCTCAGCTGGACCCTTTAATGAGAAATAAGAGAATCTGTCAGATCTAAGTTATAACACAAGTCTCTTCCTGTTGAACACTTATGAGGGCCGACTATTGCTGTCCGCCTCCTTGACACACACATATAGAGATTATTTACCATCTCGTCCATAGCCATTCATGGTATAGTCGTTGCTTAGCACTCTTGGAATTGGAGTTAAATGTTACTCTTGTTCCAGGGTTCGAATCGTGTGACTGGTTTGAATGGTTATTTCTACACTGATGATTTTGCAAGGATAAAATGTATATGCATGTATATAATATTTAAAAATATTTATTATTAAAATAATTACTAATATATATATATATAAACAACAGTATAATGCAAACCCAAAACCCTAATTTATATAGGCCATCCACAAGAAATACACACCACAGAAACATTCCCCTATTACTAGTGACACTAATATATGGCCTCCAAGGGGGTTTGAATCTTTAGAATACTAACTAAATCCGCATATTGCAGACTTAAAACTTACATATAGATATATATATATATGCGTGTGTGTGTGATCCTGAGCGTTTGTCTCGTAATTTTAGCCTGAATCTACGAACTGCGTTCGATCTTATGCAACTGCCTACAACTACCACTCCTGCACTGATGAGGGTAAAAAGCCCGGAACGATATCGTCTGTAGATAAAAAACACTATATATATAAATGAACGACCAACCATATTACTTTACCTACATGAGCGAGCCACGCTCTTCGTTCGACACAGGAATTTGAATCATAACCGCCAACAACACCAGCGCGGAGAGACGTTTATCAAGTAACAAAGAAATAAGTTTGGTTATTCTTGTTTTTTGAAAAAAAAAAAAAAAAAAAAAATGACTCAATACTGGTCACCTCTGAAGATGAAATTTTATTCCGAAATTAATAAGATTAACGTAAAAAAAAATTAATTAATCTTGCATTGTTAATGGCTTATATTTTCAATTTTATTAACTATATATATGTAAATTAAGGTGTAATTTTCGGGAAATACTGTATGAAAATATTTGACTTTGATCTATATATTGATATTCTATTAATAGCGTAAATATTCTGTGTAATGTTCTTTTTTCAGGGTTGACTTGAAAGAAAGTTGAGATAGATTCCCAAAGAAACCTAACAAAGGAATAATAAACAATGGTAATAAAAACAATAATTACTCTTTTAAATCAATAAACGTATTAGAATAAAAACAAACAATATATTGCGTTTTAGGGTGACTGTGAAGCTACCAAAAGCAACAAACTCCTCCCAGATGATGGAGATTGGAAGTAAGCTGTCAGATTTCCAAAAGTGACATGCACAGGAACATGGAAACAGAAGTCCCAAAATGGAAGAGGGAAGTGACCACATCATTGGATCGAATGTTGGGAGATTTTGAACGATATTAGGAGATTTTGTTTGGAAGCAGAAAGAGACAGACGTATGAAATATAGTCCTAAAACTTTGCTGAAGTATGTACGTAAGGTCTTATAAACACGTATGTGTTAATTGTATTTAACAACAATTTGGTTACAAGGCAAGGCAGACCAGCCAGAAGAAGCAGCCTTTGTCTCTCTAAGAAGTCTTCAGAAAACGAACAGTTTTGTACTGGGATGGGTATTTTTCTAGTTTAGTTATAAAATAATATCTTGATTTTGATCTTATGAAGATTAAAATCAAGCTATTATGCTACTAAGCCATATGTCTAGTATCCTTATTCCAAATTTTAGCAAAATCCATTGCATGATTTTGATTCTAGAAAATGTCTAAAATTTAAGGCTTAAGCTAAAGGGGTTTTAAGAAAGATTGGATCTCGGGCCAAACAATTGAAATTTCTGAAAAAGCAAATCAAGCCCGTTGCAACAAATCTGACAACTTCAAACAACTACACCGTGAAGCTACCTGTTCTGCTTGCGCTGATCGAAATACATTCTGGGGGAAAGTGCCAAAAGACATGAAATGTGCCTCAGCTGTTGGGGACTCCCGTAAACTTTACAGCCTCCTCTGTGTGAGCATAAAGACCGACTGAGGTAATAACCCAAACCAATGACCAATTTAAATGAACGTCTCATCCACTGGAGAGATCACTTCGCTAATCTATTAAACTATGACCAACAGCCACCAGCAACTGCTCGTATGAATAATGCCGATCCAACTCCTTATGACTGCCAAACACACCTGAATAGATTGTTGCTGTTATTAAAAGTCTGAAAAATAACAAAGCTGCAAGGCGAAGATAACATCCTCAAACACAGCACAAATATACTAGGGCTTGCCATCTATCACATTATCAAGTGGGTTTTGGAGACTGAAATACTCCCCCAAGACTGCAGCGGTGCAACACTGGTATCATTCTTTAAGAAAGGTTATAAGCACTACTGCAGCAACTACCGTGGTATCAGCCTGATCGACATGTCTGCTAAAATATTTGCACTAAGACGAATCCTCGAACATCAGTAATGTATTGTTGAATTTTTACAAGCCTTTAAAGCAAGCATAATTTATTAATACGTCAATTTTTCGGCAAATTTCTCCACATTTGGAGAAATATAGCTTATCGGCAAAGAATTTGACTGGTAAAAGGTTTTAACTTACTTTTTCTGCCTAAAATGTACTATTTTTAATTGTCTTTCAAGATTTGCTAACATCTAAACAGCAATTTTACATAAAAATCACAAATTTTTTTCGCTTTTCTCAGATATAAGGAAAGTTTCAAGTCTATACCAATTTTTTGTCTGAGAACCATAGAACTTATCAATCTTAAAAAATTTGGCAAATTTTGGCAACATGGAGGCTTATATATTCTTAAAATGTTGGTTTTCAGGAAACAGACTAAAAAAGAATCAGTTAAGAGGTATTTAGAGTTGATTGAGGGGGGTGCAGGGAAAACTTCATGTTTATTTAAGAAAATACACCAATTTGCAGGTAAATTTCTTAAAATTTGAAAAATATAGCTAATCCTCAAATAGGCATAAAATTTGACTGGCAAAAGGTTTTAACTTACTTTTTCCGCCTAAAATGTACTATTTTTAATTGTCTTTCAAGTTTTGATAACTAAACAGCACTTTTTTTTCTCAGGGACACGTAACATTTCAAGTCTATGCCAATTTTTTTGTCTGAAACCTTAAACTGTTACCAATTTTCAAAAGTTTTGCAATATGGTGGCTAATATATTCTTAAAATGTTGATTTTCAGGAACAAACAGACTAAAAAAGAATCAGTGGAGATATGATATTGTTTACATCAACACAGAACATATGAATTCGTTCAATAATAGACACTTTGAATCATAGCTTCTTCTACATCTATAACTGTGTCCACATGTTGAGTAACTTGGACGGGGATGAATGCGAAGAATGTCATGGATGCTGTCAAGATCTTGAAGCTGGTCCACTCTGGAATGATCTGACATGCTTGTTCCAACTCTCCACCAGACTCTCACTCCGTTTTGCAATTAATGATCCATTGTTCAACTATGCGCGCAAAGCTGATGGAACGTTCGGATGATCATTACCCAGGGCATACCTTTCTCATTGAGGAATGAGTATTTCAAATAAGCATCAATTTGATACCAATGGCCTTGAATGCATCCACACGAACGCGTTTTTTGGCATCAAACGATTGTCCAACAGTTAGAACGATGTTTGTCAAAGACAAGAATTGTTCATAGTTTTTGATCCTCAGTATTCAAAATTAGGGAGCAAATCTCTTTTCTGTTCTTTCTACTGAAGAATCAATCAGCAACTGGACAGTGTTTGTGTTCCCTCCTGTTACAGAAGGAGAGTCCATAAACATTCTTGTCTTCTCCCAAATCACATTGATGCACTCCTTTGCACGCAGAATAAAACTTGTCATACACAGGTTTAATGTTTCACTCCAGATGTTCTAAACGCCTACCAAGTGGTACCAGTCCCCTAAAATTTCGGTTTTTGAATAAATGGTTATTTCATTAGCAGTGCCTTGCTAATACGCTTCCAATGAGGTATCAACCACTTCCTCATTTTACGTTATGGCCATGTTATACCAAAGAAGGACGTTTTCTGAGAATAAGCCCAAATATGGTAATTAGGGCGTAGTCCCCTGAAATTTCAATTTTTTTCAAAAAAAGGTTATTTTATCAGAAGCGTCTTGTTAATACGCTTCTAACGAGGTATCAACCACTTTCTCACTTTAAGTTATGAAAAAGTTATTGAATTGTTTCCAATTTTTAGCATTCTGGGCGCAATGTGCTCCCCTACAGGGTTGGAAAAAGCGATGTGGTGGACAAAGAAAAACCTGGCTAATGACAGTTAAAGCTGACCTGAAACCCGACCACCAAATCTACAGCCGTTGGAACACCGAGTGGACAGAGATCACCCAATTGTTGACTTCAAATTGTCAGCCTTCATGAGGGATGCAGTGGCAAGGATGGATGGAGCCGGCTCAACCCACCCCAGGAGGTGAATGAAGTACAAGTAAGTAGGTTTTAAGAAATTAAAAACTAAGGAATCTTGCTTAGTTGGTGTCTAATGAATAATTTAATGCAAATCTGAAATATTTTAATTTACAAATGGGATATTGTGGCCATATTACGCCCCCTAAAAAACCTTTAAAAACTCCAAAGAAGCTGAAATATATGAAATATTTATTAATTGATGTCTAATACCTATTGTTAAAATTTCACAAAAATCAGAAGTATCTAAATATTCACGAAGAGCTTCCACTCCCTCTTTGACCCCTTTGCATGAAACTAAATTAAACTAAACATAGCCCACATTAATCACCCTTATGCCAAGCAGCTGTGTTTCAAAATTCATGATGATCGGTTAATCAATTTAGGAGTGAATCCTTCACATACAAATATATAAACGTTTATAAACAATCAGAGTCCAGTGTTCAGATTGAAAATCGATCACTGTTGCACTAAACAATGCTCAAAGTACAGTAAATTTTATAACAAATGTGTGTTTTAGATGAGACATTTGAAAGAACATAAAAATATCATTGAGTGTTGACAAGTTTATAGGATGATAATCTGATTGGTATCTCAATTGTATGTTAAACACTATTTTATGTTGAGAGAAATAAGGGAGAGAAGAATGGGAAAAAGTGTGGGAGAAAAGAGGATAGACAGAGAGAAAATAAAATAGAGGGGAATAAAGAGAAGGGGGAAAGGGGGAATAGAGAGAAGGGGGAAAAGAGGGAATAGAGAAGAGAGGGGGAAAAGAGGGAATAGAGAGGAGGGTGGAAAAGAGGGAATAGAGAGAAGAGGGGGAAAGAGGGAATAGAGAGAAAGGAGGGAAAGAGGGAATAAAAAGAAGGGGGGAAAGAGGGAATAGAGAGAAGGAGGAATAGCAAAGGATATAGAGGAAAGGGAAGGAATAGAGAGAAGGAGGAAAAGGAAGGGATATAAAGAAGGAGGAAAAGAAAGGGGATAGAGAAAAGGGGGGAAAATAGGGGATAGAATGAAGAGAAACAAGGGGATAGAGAGAAAATGAAAAAGAGGATAGAAAGAAGGGGAAAATAGGGGATAGAGAGAAGGAAAAAAGTGGGATAGAGAGAAGAGAAAAAAGGGAATAGATAGAAGGGGAAAAAGAGGATAGAAGAGAAAGAGGGAGAGGATAAGGGGGAGAGGAGAGAAAGGGGTTTGATATACATATAGAGAAAGGAGATATAGGAAAAGAGAAGAGATAGAAAAGGAGATGAGTGAGAGAGAGAACGATTTTAATATATCCAGTTTTACTTACTTTGCTGTGTGGGCACGATCGAGAGAGTCCATTGTAATGGAACACTATAAAACGATTCGGACATCCTTGGCTGCCTTCATCAGGATAGAATTCTTGCATAAAACTGCTCAGAGTGATAATTCCAAGATTTTCAGCATCCAACTTGTTACGGACAACATCAACACTGTAATACAAAATAATGAGGTTGCTACAACAAGAACTTAATTACCCCAATTGTTGTCCTCATGTATACAGAAAATTATTATGACATTTGAAAAAGTAGAGAAATATAGTGACAAAAAAAGTTTATCTGATACTTGAAAAAAAAGAAAAGAAATCAATAATCAATGATAACGATTTGGCATAGAAAACATTTCATACTTATTTGTCAAAGAAATTAATCAGTAATACAAACTTAGCACAGGGTATGTTCCATACTTATTTGGTACAGGAATCAGTGATACAAACTTAGCACATGGTTAGTTTCATACTTATTCTGAACAGAAATCAGTGAACTTACTTGGCACATGGTACTTATTTAAAAGAATATACATTTGGACAGAAATTAATTAATGATAACAATTTGGCACATGGTACATTTCAAACTTATTTGGAACATAGGTAAATCAGTGATACGATAAATAATTATTTTGCACAGTTATCATTGATATATACTTGGCGCAGGATATGTTTAATACTTATTTTGCAGAGAAATTAATCAGTGATACAAACTTGGCCAAAGGTACAGTTAATACAATTTTGGCACCAGAATGAATTAGTAATAAACAACTTTGCTATTGGTATGTTTCATACTTATTTGGCAAAGGAATAAGTAATTCTAACTGGGTACAGGATACGTTTATTACTTATTTGGCACAGGAATAAGTCATTCAAACTGGGTACAGTATAAGTGTCATACTTATTTGGAACATGAATAAGTGATACAAACTTGGCACAGGATACGTTTTATACTTTTTTTTGCACAGGAACAAGTGATACAAACTTAGCATACTTTAGTACATTTCATACTCATTTGGCACACTAATCAAGTGATACAAACCGGACAAAGGATACATTTCATACTTATTTTGCACAGGAATAAGTGTTTAAAATAGGTACAAGAAACATTTCATACTTACTTGGCACAAAAATAAGTGAAACAAACTTGGAGTACAGTAGTACGTTTCATACTTATTTGGCACAGGAATCAGTGGTAACAACTAAATACAAGGTACATTGGATACTTATTTGGCACAAGAATCAGTGATTAAAACTGGGAACAGGATACATCTCGTACTTATTTGATTAAGTAAGAAGTGATACAAACTAAGTACAAGGTAAGTTTTATACTTATTTAGCATAGGAATAAGTGATACAAACTTGGCACACAGTATCACGTTTCATACTTATTTGGCACATGAATAAGAGATTACATATGTGCACAGGTTACTTTTCTATACTTATTTAGCACGGGAATAAGTGATTGAAACTGGGCACATGTTACGTTCCATACTTATTTGGCACAGGAATAAGTGATACAAACTTGGCACATGTTACGTTCCATACTTATTTGGCACAGGAATAAGTGATACAAACTTGGCACAGGATACATTTTATACTTTTTTGGCACAGGAATAAGTGAGTTAAAATGTTTACAAGATATATTTAATACTTTTTTGGCACATGAATAAGTTATTTAAAATGGGTACAAGATACATTTTATACTTATTTGGCACAGGAATAAGTGATACCCAATTGGCACAGGATACGTTTAATACTTATTTAGAACAAGAATAAGTGATTTAAAATGTGTACAAAATACATTTTATACTGATTTGGCACAGGAATAAGTGATACCCAATTGGCACAGGATACGTTTAATACTTATTTGGCACAGGAATAAGTGATACGAACTTGGCACAGGATACGTTTAATACTTATTTAAAACAAGAATCAGTGATTTAATATGTGTACAAGATACATGTTATACTTATTTGGCACAGGAATAAGTGATAAAAACTTGGCGCAGCATACATTTTATACGTATTTGGCACAAGAACAAGTGATACACACTTGGCACACTGTAGTAAGGTTTCATACTTATTTGGCACAGGCATAAGAGATTAAAAATAGGCAGAGGTTACTTTTCTATACTTATTTAGCACAAGAATAAGTGATTGTAACTGGGCACATGTTACTTCCATACTAATTTGACAGGAATAAGTGATACAAACTTGGCACAGGATACATTTAATACTTATTTGGCACAGGAATAAGTGATTTCAAATGGGTACAAGATACATTTTATACTTATTTGGCACAGAAATAAGTGATACACACTGGGGATAGGATACATTTAATACTTATTTGGCACAGCAATAAGTGATTTAAAATGTTTACAAGATATATTTTATACTTAATTGGGCACAGGAATAAGTGATACACACTTGCCACACGGTAGTACGGTTTTAATACTTATTTGGCACAGGAATAAGAGATTAAAAATATGCACAAGTTACTTGTCTATACTTATTTAATATAGGAATGAGTGTTGAAACTGGGCACATATTACAGTTTATACTTATTTAGCACAGGAATAAATGATAAAAACTTGGCGCAGCATACATTTTATACGTATTTGGCACAAGAACAAGTGATACACACTTGGCACACTGTTACTTTTTTAGCACAGGAATAAGTGATTGAAATTGGGAACATGTTACGTTCCATATTTATTTGGCACAGGAATAAGTGATACAAACTTGGCACAGGATACATTTCATACTTATTTGGCACAGGAATAAGTGATTTAACTTAAGGTTCTTATTTGGCACAGGCATAAGAGATTAAAAATGGGCACAGGTTACTTTTCTATACTTATTTAGTATAGGAATGAGTGTTGAAACAGGGCACATATTACAGTTTATACTTATTTAGCACAGGAATAAATGATAAAAACTTGGCACATGCTACGCTTCATATTTATTTGGCACCGGTTATTCGAACTGGCCACAGGATACATTTCATACTTATTTGGCACAGGAATAAGAGATTAAAAATGGGCACAGGTAACCTTTCTATACTTATTCAGCTCAGGAATAAGTGATTCCAACTAGGCACATGTTAATTCCATACTTATTTGATACAGGAATTAGTGATACCAACTTGGAACAGGATACATTTAATACTTATTTGGCACAGGAATAAGTGATACACACTTGGCACACAGTAGAAAGGTTTCATACTTATTTGGCACAGGAATAAGTGATACACACTTGGCACACAGTAGAAAGGTTTCATACTTATTTGGCACAGGAATAAGTGATTCAAACTGGGCACAGGATACGTTTAATAATTATTTGGCACACGAATAAGCTATTTAAAATGGGAACAAGATACATTTCATACTTATTTGGCAAAGGAATAAGTGATACACACTTGGCACAGGATGCGTTTAATACTTATTTGGCACAGAAATAAGTGATTAAACTGGGCACAGGATACGATTCATACTTATTTGGCAAAGGAATAAGTGATTTAAAATGGGTACAAGATAAATTTCATACTTATTTGGCACAAGAATAAGTGATTCACACTTGGCACAGGATACGTTTAATAATTATTTGGCACACGAATAGGCTATTAAAAAATGGGAACAAGATACATTTCATACTTATTTGGCACAGGAACAAGTGAGACACACTTGGCACAGGATACGTTTAATACTTATTTGGCACAGGAATAAGTGATTCAAACTTGGCACAGGATACACTTCATACTTATTTGGCACAGGAATAAGTGATTCAAACTGGGCACAGGATACGTTTAATACTTATTTGGCACACAGATATGCTATTTAAAATGAGTACAAGATACATTTTATACTTATTTGGCACAGTAATAAGTGATACAAACTTGGCACAGGATACGTTTAATACTTATTTGGCACAGGAATAAGCTATTTAAAATGGGTACAAGATACATTTTATACTTATTTGGCACAGCAATAAGTGATACACACTTGGCACAGGATGCTTTTAATACTTATTTAGCACAGGAATAAGTGATTCAAACTAGGCACAGGATACACTTCATACTTATTTGGCACAGGAATAAGTGATACAAACTTGGCGCAGGATACGCTTCATACTTATTTAGCACAGAGAATAAGAGATTAAAAATGGGAACAGGTTACTTTTCTTTACTTATTTAGCACAGTAATAAGTGATTGAAACTGGGCACAGGTTTTTTCTATACTTATTTGACACAGGAATAAGTGATACAAACTTGGCAGAGGATACGTGTTATACTTATTTGGCACAAAAATAAGTGATTTAAAATGGGTACAAGATACATTTCATACTTATTAGGCACAGGAATAAGTGATACAATCTGGGTACAGGATAAGTTTCATACTTATCTGGCACAGAAATAAGTTATACACACTTAACGCAGGATATGCTTTATACTTATTTGGCACAGTAATAAGTGATACAAACTTGGCACAGGATACGCTTCATACTTATTTGGCACAGGAATCAGTGATACACAATAGGCACATAGTAGAAAGGTTTCATACTTATTTGGCACAGGAATAAGTGATACAAACTTGGCACAGGATACGTTTAATGCTTATTTGGCACAGGAATAAGCTATTTAAAATGGGTACAAGATACATTTTATACTTATTTGGCACAGGAATAAGTGATACACACTTGGGACAGGATGCTTTTAATACTTATTTGGCACAGGAATAAGTGATTCAAACTAGGCACAGGATACACTTCATACTTATTTGGCACAGGAATAAGTGATACACACTTGGCACAGGATACACTTCCTACTTATTTGGCACAGGAATAAGTGATTCAAACTGGGCACAGGATACATTTAATACTTATTTGGCACAGTAATAAGTGATACAAACTTGGCACAGAATATGCTTTATACTTGTTTGGCACAGAAATAAGTGATTCAATCTGGGCACAGGATACATCTAATACTTATTTGGCACAGGAATAAGTGATTCAAACTGGGTGCAGGATAAGTTTTGTACTTACTTGGCACAAGAATAAGTGATTTAAAATGGGTGCAAGATACATTTTATACTTATTTGGCACAGGAATAAGTGATACACACTTGGCACACAGTGGAAAGGTTCAATACTTATTTGGCACAGGAATAAGTGATACACACTTGGCACAGGATACGTTTAATACTTATTTGGCACAGGAATAAGTGATTAAAACTTGGCACAGGATACACTTCATACTTATTTGGCACAGGAATAAGTGATTCAATCTGGGTACAGGATAAGTTTCATACTTATCTAACACAGAAATAAGTTATACAAACTTGACACAGGATATGCTTTATACTTATTTGGCACAGTAATAAGTGATACAAACTTGGCACAGGATACGCTTTATACTTATTTGGCACAGGAATCAGTAATACACAATTCGCACATAGTAGAAAGGTTTCATACTTATTTGGCACAGGAATAAGTGATACAAACTTGGCACAGGATACGTTTAATACTTATCTAGGACAGGAATAAGTGATTCAAACTGGGCACAGGATACGTTTAATACTTATCTAGGACAGGAATAAGTGATTCAAACTGGGCACAGGATACGTTTAATACTTATTTGGCACACAAATAAGCTATTAAAAATGAGTACAAGATACATTTTATACTTATTTGGCAACAGAATAAATGATACACACTTGGCCTAGGATACACTTCCTACTTATTTGGCACAGGAATAAGTGATTCAAACTGGGCATAGGATACATTTAATACTGATTTTGCACAGGAATAAGTGATACACACTTGGCACAGGATACGTTTAATACTTATTTGGCACAGGAAAAAGTGATTCAATCTGGGTACAGGATAAGTTTCATACTTATCTGACACAGAAATAAGTTATACAAACTTGACACAGGATATGCTTTATACTTATTATGCACAGTAATAAGTGATACAAACTAGCACAGGATATGCTTTATATTTATTTGGCACAGGAATAAGTGATTCAAACTGGGCACAGGATACACTTCATACTTATTTGGCACAGGAATAAGTGATTAAAACTGGGTACAGGATAAGTTTCATACTTATCTGGCACAGAAATAAGTTATACACACTTTACGCAGGATATGCTTTATACTTATTTGGCACAGTAATAAGTGATAAAAACTTGGCACAGGATACGCTTCATACTTATTTGGCACAGGAATCAGTGATACACACTTGGTACACAGTCGAAAGGTTCCATACTTATTTGGCACAGGAATAAGTGATACACAATTGGCACAGGATACGTGTAATACCTATTTGGCACATGAATAAGTTATTTAAAATGGGTACAAGATACATTTTATACTTATTTGGCACAGGAATAAGTGATACACACTTGGCACACAGTAGAAAGGTTACATACTTATTTGGCACAGGATTAAGTGATACAAACTTGACACAGGATATGCTTTATACTTATTTGGCACAGTAATACGTGATACAAACTTGGCACAGGATACGCTTCATACTTATTTGGCACAGGAATAAGTCATACAAACTTGGCTCATGATACGCTTGATACTTATTTGGCACAGGAATAAGTGATTTAAAATGGGTACAATATACATTTTATACTTATTTGGCACAGAAGTAAGTTATTTAAAATGGCCACAGGTTACTTTTCAATACTTATTTACCACAGGAGTAAGTGATTTAAACTGGGCATATGTTATGTTCCATACTTATTTGGCACAGGAATAAGTGATACAAACTTGGCACAGGATACGTTTAATACTTATTTGGCACTGGAATAAGTGATTCAAACTGGGCACAGGATAAATTTCATACTCATGTGGCACAAAAATAAGTGATAGAAACTTGGCACAGGATACGCTTAATACTTATTTAGCACACGAATAAGCTATATCAAATGGGTACAAGGTACATTTTATACTTATTTGGCACAGGAATAAGTGATACACACATAGCACACAGGTGAAATGTTCCATACTTATTTGGCACAGGTATAAGTGATACACAATTGGCACAGGATACATTTAATAATTATTTGGCACAAGAATAAGTGATTCAAACTAGGCACAGGATACGTTTAATACTTATTTGGCACATGAATAAGTTATTTACAATGGGTACACGATACATTTTATATTTATTTGGCACAGGAATAAGTGATACACACTTGGCACACAGTAGAAGGGTTTCATACTTATTTGGCACAGGAATAAGTCATACACACTTGGCACAGGATACGTTTAATACTTATTTGGCACAGGAATAAGTGATTCAAACTGGGCACAAGATACACTTCATACTTATTTGGCACAGGAATAAGTGATTAAAACTGGGTACAGAATAAGTTTCATACTTATCTGGCACAGAAATAAGTTATACAAACTTGACACAGGATATGCTTTATACTTATTTGGCACAGTAATAAGTGATATAAACTTGGCACAGGATACGCTTTATACTTATTTGTCACAGGAATCAGTAATACACAATTCGCACATAGTAGAAAGGTTTCATACTTATTTGGCACAGGAATAAGTGATACAAACTTGGCACAGGATACGTTTAATACTTATCTGGGACAGGAATAAGTGATTCAAACTGGGCACAGGATACATTTAATACTTATTTGGCACAGTAATAAGTGATACAAACTTGGCACAGAATATGCTTTATACTTGTTTGGCACAGAAATAAGTGATTCAATCTGGGCACAGGATACATCTAATACTTATTTGGCACAGGAATAAGTGATTCAAACTGGGTGCAGGATAAGTTTTGTACTTACTTGGCACAAGAATAAGTGATTTAAAATGGGTGCAAGATACATTTTATACTTATTTGGCACAGGAATAAGTGATACACACTTGGCACACAGTGGAAAGGTTCAATACTTATTTGGCACAGGAATAAGTGATACACACTTGGCACAGGATACGTTTAATACTTATTTGGCACAGGAATAAGTGATTAAAACTTGGCACAGGATACACTTCATACTTATTTGGCACAGGAATAAGTGATTCAATCTGGGTACAGGATAAGTTTCATACTTATCTAACACAGAAATAAGTTATACAAACTTGACACAGGATATGCTTTATACTTATTTGGCACAGTAATAAGTGATACAAACTTGGCACAGGATACGCTTTATACTTATTTGGCACAGGAATCAGTAATACACAATTCGCACATAGTAGAAAGGTTTCATACTTATTTGGCACAGGAATAAGTGATACAAACTTGGCACAGGATACGTTTAATACTTATCTAGGACAGGAATAAGTGATTCAAACTGGGCACAGGATACGTTTAATACTTATCTAGGACAGGAATAAGTGATTCAAACTGGGCACAGGATACGTTTAATACTTATTTGGCACACAAATAAGCTATTAAAAATGAGTACAAGATACATTTTATACTTATTTGGCAACAGAATAAATGATACACACTTGGCCTAGGATACACTTCCTACTTATTTGGCACAGGAATAAGTGATTCAAACTGGGCATAGGATACATTTAATACTGATTTTGCACAGGAATAAGTGATACACACTTGGCACAGGATACGTTTAATACTTATTTGGCACAGGAAAAAGTGATTCAATCTGGGTACAGGATAAGTTTCATACTTATCTGACACAGAAATAAGTTATACAAACTTGACACAGGATATGCTTTATACTTATTATGCACAGTAATAAGTGATACAAACTAGCACAGGATATGCTTTATATTTATTTGGCACAGGAATAAGTGATTCAAACTGGGCACAGGATACACTTCATACTTATTTGGCACAGGAATAAGTGATTAAAACTGGGTACAGGATAAGTTTCATACTTATCTGGCACAGAAATAAGTTATACACACTTTACGCAGGATATGCTTTATACTTATTTGGCACAGTAATAAGTGATAAAAACTTGGCACAGGATACGCTTCATACTTATTTGGCACAGGAATCAGTGATACACACTTGGTACACAGTCGAAAGGTTCCATACTTATTTGGCACAGGAATAAGTGATACACAATTGGCACAGGATACGTGTAATACCTATTTGGCACATGAATAAGTTATTTAAAATGGGTACAAGATACATTTTATACTTATTTGGCACAGGAATAAGTGATACACACTTGGCACACAGTAGAAAGGTTACATACTTATTTGGCACAGGATTAAGTGATACAAACTTGACACAGGATATGCTTTATACTTATTTGGCACAGTAATACGTGATACAAACTTGGCACAGGATACGCTTCATACTTATTTGGCACAGGAATAAGTCATACAAACTTGGCTCATGATACGCTTGATACTTATTTGGCACAGGAATAAGTGATTTAAAATGGGTACAATATACATTTTATACTTATTTGGCACAGAAGTAAGTTATTTAAAATGGCCACAGGTTACTTTTCAATACTTATTTACCACAGGAGTAAGTGATTTAAACTGGGCATATGTTATGTTCCATACTTATTTGGCACAGGAATAAGTGATACAAACTTGGCACAGGATACGTTTAATACTTATTTGGCACTGGAATAAGTGATTCAAACTGGGCACAGGATAAATTTCATACTCATGTGGCACAAAAATAAGTGATAGAAACTTGGCACAGGATACGCTTAATACTTATTTAGCACACGAATAAGCTATATCAAATGGGTACAAGGTACATTTTATACTTATTTGGCACAGGAATAAGTGATACACACATAGCACACAGGTGAAATGTTCCATACTTATTTGGCACAGGTATAAGTGATACACAATTGGCACAGGATACATTTAATAATTATTTGGCACAAGAATAAGTGATTCAAACTAGGCACAGGATACGTTTAATACTTATTTGGCACATGAATAAGTTATTTACAATGGGTACACGATACATTTTATATTTATTTGGCACAGGAATAAGTGATACACACTTGGCACACAGTAGAAGGGTTTCATACTTATTTGGCACAGGAATAAGTCATACACACTTGGCACAGGATACGTTTAATACTTATTTGGCACAGGAATAAGTGATTCAAACTGGGCACAAGATACACTTCATACTTATTTGGCACAGGAATAAGTGATTAAAACTGGGTACAGAATAAGTTTCATACTTATCTGGCACAGAAATAAGTTATACAAACTTGACACAGGATATGCTTTATACTTATTTGGCACAGTAATAAGTGATATAAACTTGGCACAGGATACGCTTTATACTTATTTGTCACAGGAATCAGTAATACACAATTCGCACATAGTAGAAAGGTTTCATACTTATTTGGCACAGGAATAAGTGATACAAACTTGGCACAGGATACGTTTAATACTTATCTGGGACAGGAATAAGTGATTCAAACTGGGCACAGGATACGTTTAATACTTATTTGGCACACGAATAAGCTATTAAAAATGAGTACAAGATACATTTTATACTTATTTGGCAACAGAATAAGTGATACACACTTGGCCCAGGATACACTTCCTACTTATTTGGCACAGGAATAAGTGATTCAAACTGGGCATAGGATACATTTAATACTGATTTTGCACAGGAATAAGTGATACACACTTGGCACAGGATAAGTTTAATATTTATTTGGCACAGGAAAAAGTGATTCAATCTGGGTACAGGATAAGTTTCATACTTATCTGGCACAGAAATAAGTTATACACACTTTACGCAGGATATGCTTTATACTTATTTGGCACAGTAATAAGTGATAAAAACTTGGCACAGGATACGCTTCATACTTATTTGGCACAGGAATCAGTGATACACACTTGGTACACAGTGGAAAGGTTCCATACTTATTTGGCACAGGAATAAGTCATACACAATTGGCACAGGATACGTGTAATACCTATTTGGCACATGAATAAGTTATTTAAAATGGGTACAAGATACATTTTATACTTATTTGGCACAGGAATAAGTGATACACACTTGACACACAGTAGAAAGGTTACATACTTATTTGGCACAGGATTAAGTGATACAAACTTGACACAGGATATGCTTTATACTTATTTGGCACAGTAATACGTGATACAAACTTGGCACAGGATACGCTTCATACTT
Organism: Sepiola atlantica; assembly: GCA_963556195.1. Classification (NCBI taxonomy): domain Eukaryota; kingdom Metazoa; phylum Mollusca; class Cephalopoda; order Sepiida; family Sepiolidae; genus Sepiola; species Sepiola atlantica. The sequence goes on from OY744519.1 coordinate 184,358,374, forward strand.
ATTTGGCACAGGAATAAGTCATACAAACTTGGCACAGGATACGCTTGATACTTATTTGGCACAGGAATAAGTGATTTAAAATGGGTACAAGATACATTTTATACTTATTTGGCACAGGAATAAGTGATTTAAAATGGGCACAGGTTACTTTTCAATACTTATTTACCACAGGAGTAAGTGATTTAAACTGGGCATATGTTATGTTCCATACTTATTTGGCACAGGAATAAGTGATACAAACTTGGCACAGGATACGTTTAATACTTATTTGGCAGAGGAATAAGTGATTCAAACTGGGCACAGGATAAATTTCATACTCATGTGGCAAAAAAATAAGTGATAGAAACTTGGCACAGGATACGCTTAATACTTATTTGGCACAGGAATAAGCTATATCAAATGGGTACAAGATACATTTTATACTTATTTGGCACAGGAATAAGTGATACACAATTGGCACAGGATACGTTTAATAATTATTTGGCACAGGAATAAGTGATACAAACTTGGCACAGGATACGTTTAATACTTATTTGGCACATGAATAAGTTATTTAAAATGGGTACACGATACATTTTATATTTATTTGGCACAGGAATAAGTGATACACACTTGGCACACAGTAGAAAGGTTTCATACTTATTTGGCACTGGAATAAGTGATTCAAACTGGGCACAGGATAAATTTCATACTCATGTGGCACAAAAATAAGTGATAGAAACTTGGCACAGGATACGCTTAATACTTATTTAGCACACGAATAAGCTATATCAAATGGGTACAAGGTACATTTTATACTTATTTGGCACAGGAATAAGTGATACACACATAGCACACAGGTGAAATGTTCCATACTTATTTGGCACAGGTATAAGTGATACACAATTGGCACAGGATACATTTAATAATTATTTGGCACAGGAATAAGTGATTCAAACTAGGCACAGGATACGTTTAATACTTATTTGGCACATGAATAAGTTATTTACAATGGGTACACGATACATTTTATATTTATTTGGCACAGGAATAAGTGATACACACTTGGCACACAGTAGAAGGGTTTCATACTTATTTGGCACAGGAATAAGTCATACACACTTGGCACAGGATACGTTTAATACTTATTTGGCACAGGAATAAGTGATTCAAACTGGGCACAAGATACACTTCATACTTATTTGGCACAGGAATAAGTGATTAAAACTGGGTACAGAATAAGTTTCATACTTATCTGGCACAGAAATAAGTTATACAAACTTGACACAGGATATGCTTTATACTTATTTGGCACAGTAATAAGTGATATAAACTTGGCACAGGATACGCTTTATACTTATTTGTCACAGGAATCAGTAATACACAATTCGCACATAGTAGAAAGGTTTCATACTTATTTGGCACAGGAATAAGTGATACAAACTTGGCACAGGATACGTTTAATACTTATCTGGGACAGGAATAAGTGATTCAAACTGGGCACAGGATACGTTTAATACTTATTTGGCACACGAATAAGCTATTAAAAATGAGTACAAGATACATTTTATACTTATTTGGCAACAGAATAAGTGATACACACTTGGCCCAGGATACACTTCCTACTTATTTGGCACAGGAATAAGTGATTCAAACTGGGCATAGGATACATTTAATACTGATTTTGCACAGGAATAAGTGATACACACTTGGCACAGGATAAGTTTAATATTTATTTGGCACAGGAAAAAGTGATTCAATCTGGGTACAGGATAAGTTTCATACTTATCTGGCACAGAAATAAGTTATACACACTTTACGCAGGATATGCTTTATACTTATTTGGCACAGTAATAAGTGATAAAAACTTGGCACAGGATACGCTTCATACTTATTTGGCACAGGAATCAGTGATACACACTTGGTACACAGTGGAAAGGTTCCATACTTATTTGGCACAGGAATAAGTCATACACAATTGGCACAGGATACGTGTAATACCTATTTGGCACATGAATAAGTTATTTAAAATGGGTACAAGATACATTTTATACTTATTTGGCACAGGAATAAGTGATACACACTTGACACACAGTAGAAAGGTTACATACTTATTTGGCACAGGATTAAGTGATACAAACTTGACACAGGATATGCTTTATACTTATTTGGCACAGTAATACGTGATACAAACTTGGCACAGGATACGCTTCATACTTATTTGGCACAGGAATAAGTCATACAAACTTGGCACAGGATACGCTTGATACTTATTTGGCACAGGAATAAGTGATTTAAAATGGGTACAAGATACATTTTATACTTATTTGGCACAGGAATAAGTGATTTAAAATGGGCACAGGTTACTTTTCAATACTTATTTACCACAGGAGTAAGTGATTTAAACTGGGCATATGTTATGTTCCATACTTATTTGGCACAGGAATAAGTGATACAAACTTGGCACAGGATACGTTTAATACTTATTTGGCAGAGGAATAAGTGATTCAAACTGGGCACAGGATAAATTTCATACTCATGTGGCAAAAAAATAAGTGATAGAAACTTGGCACAGGATACGCTTAATACTTATTTGGCACAGGAATAAGCTATATCAAATGGGTACAAGATACATTTTATACTTATTTGGCACAGGAATAAGTGATACACAATTGGCACAGGATACGTTTAATAATTATTTGGCACAGGAATAAGTGATACAAACTTGGCACAGGATACGTTTAATACTTATTTGGCACATGAATAAGTTATTTAAAATGGGTACACGATACATTTTATATTTATTTGGCACAGGAATAAGTGATACACACTTGGCACACAGTAGAAAGGTTTCATACTTATTTGGCACAGGAATAAGTGATACACACTTGGCACAGGATACGTTTAATACTTATTTGGCACAGGAATAAGTGATTCAAACTGGGCACAGGATACACTTCATACTTATTTGGCACAGGAATAAGTGATTAAAACTGGGTACAGGATAAGTTTCATACTTATCTGGCACAGAAATAAGTTATACAAACTTTACGCAGGATATGCTTTATACTTATTTGGCACAGTAATAAGTGATAGAAACTTGGCACAGGATACGCTTTATACTTATTTGGCACAGGAATCAGTAATACACAATTCGCACATAGTAGAAAGGTTTCATACTTATTTGGGACAGGAATAAGTGATTCAAACTGGGCACAGGATACGTTTAATACTTATTTGGCACACGAATAAGCTATTAAAAATGAGTACAAGATACATTTTATACTTATTTGGCAACAGAATAAGTGATACACACTTGGCCCAGGATACACTTCCTACTTATTTGGCACAGGAATAAGTGATTCAAACTGGGCATATGATACATTTAATACTTATTTTGCACAGGAATAAGTGATACACACTTGGCACAGGATACGTTTAATACTTATTTGGCACACGAATATGCTATTTAAAATGAGTACAAGATACATTTTATACTTATTTGGCACAGTAATAAGTGATACAAACTTGGCACAGGATACGCTTCATACTTATTTGGCACAGGAATAAGTGATACACACTTAGCACACAGTAGAAAGGTTTCATACTTATTTGGCACAGGAATAAGTGATTTAAAATGGACACAGGTTACTTTTCTATACTTATTTACCACAGGAATAAGTGATTTAAACTGGGTATATGTTATGTTCAATACTTATTTGGCACAGGAATAAGTGATACAAACTCGGCACAGGATACACTTCATACTTATTTGGCACAGGAATAAGTGATTCAAACTGGGTACAGGATAAGTTTCATACTTATTTTTTACAGGAATTTATCAATGATAAAAACTTGTCATAGGATGTGCTTCATGCCTATTTGACATCATACTTTATATAACATATTTTTGCATGTCTGTATATCTAAACTTTGAAAAGGTTCAACACACAATGTATAGCCATTACACTCAGAGTGTCAATGCATTATCTGTAATAAAAATGTGCGGACAAAACGTTAAATTCCAAGTTGATATAATATCTATTACAGTTTAAGGTGACCAAAGACTTCTGCATGGTAAAGTATATTTTCGTAATAAACCGAATGAGCTTGAAAAAGACTGTGTACAATGGCGGCGGTATTAGGTGTCCAAATCTGTAGTGGATTTACAGACCAAATAAATTGTTGATGCTCAATTGAGGTATCCCAGAAGGAAAATGTAGCTTCTTGATTTTAACGATTCTTACACTTGCGACATTTGGAGGAGTATTCCCCTTTAAAAGACCCAACTCCTCATCAATTGAAGACACCATGCTTACAAAAATATCATTCATTGATGTGTGCATACTCAGTGCTTCTTATTATGCAACTTATCATGGCAAGGTATGTAAATCAGCTACTCGTCTCACTAAGAATATAAAATATCTCCACCCCAATGACGTAGCTGGGAACAATCATTTATTTCGTAATCCTTTCAGATTACATCGTAGGTCACTTGCTGCTCTTAAAAGCCATTTGAGAAAACATCAAAAGCAAATCTCTATAAAACCACCATTCAACAGTGTGTATTGTTGCCACATCTGGGTTGGTGTACTAACCTCTCCCTCTTGGACAGACTACAAAAAAAAAAAAAAAAAAAAAGAATTTCTAACCTAATAGGTCCCGCACTGTCTGCCAAGCTCTAGATCCTGTCACAACGCTGCAATGTTGCATTCCTGTACTTGTTTTACAAGTACTTCAACGGAATGTGCTCCGATGAACTTACTGCACTTGTACCCCCCCCCCCCCCCCCCCCCATGTAAATACCCTCGACCCACCCGACTAGCAGCAAAAATCCTACCCATTCACTAGAGAGGTTCCTAGATGCCGGAAGATTTTCTACTCTTAATAGCTTCTTTTCTCAGACGGCTTGACCTTGGAATTTCCTCCCTGTTTTGTTTCTTCGACTGTACCAACGCGCAGAAATTTAAATCTTACGCTCAACAAATCTGGTCCTTATCGCAGTAACCCATTACTCTTCACTGGCAATACACCTTGTTTGGTTGGGGTGAACAAAAGTTTAAAAAAATAAAAAATAATAAAAAGTTCCCATGAAGTTCTTCTCATCAGATTAGTTAACATTCTACCATCCATCTTATATTTATTCTGTTAAGATATTTCGCTCTGAAGAGACCAGTAGGTTTAAACCTTAAAAGTGTCCATGTAAGTTATATATAGTTCTTATAACTGTTGTACTTTTTATATTACTTCAGAATTCAATACAACCAACTTATCAAATTGATCACCAAAAACACATTTGGTTTTCTTTCATTATATACCAAAGTCATATATATATATATTATACTAGCAGGGATACCCAACATGAAATTTTGCAAAGCCCGAGTAGATTTTGTTCATACCAGTCGAGAATACGTCTTCGACAATCAGTCCAACAGAGGGTGGGCCATTGTGGTTTCTTCTGGCTCTGCTCTGTCGGGCTGAGGTATTGTTCTATGTAGTCCTAGAATGTTCACCTTCCCAGGCTCTACCTTCTCTCTTTGAGAAGCGGTTCGTTTACTGCTAATCGCCTGAGACACCTCTACCGGGGAATGCTGACGGGGCAGCTCAGGCAATTTTTGCGGCACCAGACTGCACTACTTCTTGTGCGCTGGTCTTGTGCCATATCTTCCCATGGTGAAAGGGAGGTAAATACCTATATAACATAAAATTAGAATTATATATACTGTAATTACTGAGAATTGTCAAAAAGTATGTGAACTTTCAAACCATATATATATATTTTTTTTTTTTTTGAACTTGAGCGCTTTCGGTAATAAAATCACCATCTTCAGAAGAATAAGCATATTTTCTTTTTTTTCTTCATTTTTTTTTTTTTTCCACCCCGACTGAGACAAGCAGTAAGGATGAATTCGTCTCGATGTTATGGACGAAATGTTTATAAGTCGTGTGTATCACGTGGTACGTGGAAAGTTATTTGAAAATTTCACACATTAGGAGCGTTGGCGAAATGGCAGAGATAAAGAGAATATTTTTTTATAAAATATTTAGAAAACCTTCACAACGCAGATTATTGTTTTTAAAAATAAATTATTTATTTATCTTAAAAACATATATTTTTTTTTTTTGAACTTGAGCGCTTTCGGTAATAAAATCACCATCTTCAGAAGAATAAGCATATTTTCTTTTTTTTCTCTTTCTTTTCTTCATTTTTTTTTTTTTTCCACCCCGACTGAGACAAGCAGTAAGGATGAATTCGTCTCGATGTTATGGACGAAATGTTTATAAGTCGTGTGTATCACGTGGTACGTGGAAAGTTATTTGAAAATTTCACACATTAGGAGCGTTGGCGAAATGGCAGAGATAAAGAGAATATTTTTTTATAAAATATTTAGAAAACCTTCACAACGCAGATTATTGTTTTTAAAAATAAATTATTTATTTATCTTAAAAACATATATTTTTTTTTTTTTGAACTTGAGCGCTTTCGGTAATAAAATCACCATCTTCAGAAGAATAAGCATATTTTCTTTTTTTTCTTCATTTTTTTTTTTTTTCCACCCCGACTGAGACAAGCAGTAAGGATGAATTCGTCTCGATGTTATGGACGAAATGTTTATAAGTCGTGTGTATCACGTGGTACGTGGAAAGTTATTTGAAAATTTCACACATTAGGAGCGTTGGCGAAATGGCAGAGATAAAGAGAATATTTTTTTATAAAATATTTAGAAAACCTTCACAACGCAGATTATTGTTTTTAAAAATAAATTATTTATTTATCTTAAAAACATATATTTTTTTTTTTTTGAACTTGAGCGCTTTCGGTAATAAAATCACCATCTTCAGAAGAATAAGCATATTTTCTTTTTTTTCTTCATTTTTTTTTTTTTTCCACCCCGACTGAGACAAGCAGTAAGGATGAATTCGTCTCGATGTTATGGACGAAATGTTTATAAGTCGTGTGTATCACGTGGTACGTGGAAAGTTATTTGAAAATTTCACACATTAGGAGCGTTGGCGAAATGGCAGAGATAAAGAGAATATTTTTTTATAAAATATTTAGAAAACCTTCACAACGCAGATTATTGTTTTTAAAAATAAATTATTTATTTATCTTAAAAACATATATTTTTTTTTTTTGAACTTGAGCGCTTTCGGTAATAAAATCACCATCTTCAGAAGAATAAGCATATTTTCTTTTTTTTCTTCATTTTTTTTTTTTTTCCACCCCGACTGAGACAAGCAGTAAGGATGAATTCGTCTCGATGTTATGGACGAAATGTTTATAAGTCGTGTGTATCACGTGGTACGTGGAAAGTTATTTGAAAATTTCACACATTAGGAGCGTTGGCGAAATGGCAGAGATAAAGAGAATATTTTTTTATAAAATATTTAGAAAACCTTCACAACGCAGATTATTGTTTTTAAAAATAAATTATTTATTTATCTTAAAAACATATATTTTTTTTTTTTGAACTTGAGCGCTTTCGGTAATAAAATCACCATCTTCAGAAGAATAAGCATATTTTCTTTTTTTTCTTCATTTTTTTTTTTTTTCCACCCCGACTGAGACAAGCAGTAAGGATGAATTCGTCTCGATGTTATGGACGAAATGTTTATAAGTCGTGTGTATCACGTGGTACGTGGAAAGTTATTTGAAAATTTCACACATTAGGAGCGTTGGCGAAATGGCAGAGATAAAGAGAATATTTTTTTATAAAATATTTAGAAAACCTTCACAACGCAGATTATTGTTTTTAAAAATAAATTATTTATTTATCTTAAAAACATATATTTTTTTTTTTTTGAACTTGAGCGCTTTCGGTAATAAAATCACCATCTTCAGAAGAATAAGCATATTTTCTTTTTTTTCTTCATTTTTTTTTTTTTTCCACCCCGACTGAGACAAGCAGTAAGGATGAATTCGTCTCGATGTTATGGACGAAATGTTTATAAGTCGTGTGTATCACGTGGTACGTGGAAAGTTATTTGAAAATTTCACACATTAGGAGCGTTGGCGAAATGGCAGAGATAAAGAGAATATTTTTTTATAAAATATTTAGAAAACCTTCACAACGCAGATTATTGTTTTTAAAAAAAAAAAATATATGTTTTTAAGATAAATAAATAATTTATTTTTAAAAACAATAATCTGCGTTGTGAAGGTTTTCTAAATATTTTATAAAAAAATATTCTCTTTATCTCTGCCATTTCGCCAACGCTCCTAATGTGTGAAATTTTCAAATAACTTTCCACGTACCACGTGATACACACGACTTATAAACATTTCGTCCATAACATCGAGACGAATTCATCCTTACTGCTTGTCTCAGTCGGGGTGGAAAAAAAAAAAAAATGAAGAAAAAAAAGAAAATATGCTTATTCTTCTGAAGATGGTGATTTTATTACCGAAAGCGCTCAAGTTCAAAAAAAAAAAATATATGTTTTTAAGATAAATAAATAATTTATTTTTAAAAACAATAATCTGCGTTGTGAAGGTTTTCTAAATATTTTATAAAAAAATATTCTCTTTATCTCTGCCATTTCGCCAACGCTCCTAATGTGTGAAATTTTCAAACATATATATATATATATATATATATATATATATATATATATGAAGCAATCCAACAAAAGATATAAGCGTCAACTAATATCTTATAATTAGTGAAACATCCGCATAAAAAAACTGAAGCTCAATATACTGGATAGAGCATTAATATTATAATATAAAATGAAGTAATAAAATAAGGTGTCAATCAAATTTTATTAGAATTCAAAGTTCATGCAAAGCATCCTTAAGTCCTTAGCTCATGAGTTTTCAAAGATAATTCTTCTCTTCAGAGGACCATTACCGCAGTTATACTACTACAGGCAATAAAATTACGCTTTGAAAATATATAAAATTATATACACAAATATATAAAAATACATAACATCAAACATATCAATCCAAAAACATACTTTTGTTGAATCCATACAGTCCATCCAGGTCATACAAGTTGAGAAGCATAATCAGGAAGGACATTACTCCAAGATACAAACAGCAGTCCAAATATGTGAAATTGCAGGGGCCGGCAAGGTTATCCAGTCGCGAAATGTGTCCATATTCAATGTTAATGATAAATAAATCAATCAAATTTATCATTAACATTGAATGTTAATGATAAATAAATCAATCAAATTTATCATTAACATTGAATATGGACACATTTCGCGACTGGATAACCTTGCCGGCCCCTTCAATTTCACATATTTGGACTGCTGTTTGTATCTTGGAGTAATGTCCTTCCTGATTATGCTTCTCAACTTGTATGACCTGGATGGACTGTATGGATTCAACAAAAGTATGTTTTTGGATTGATATGTTTGATGTTATGTATTTTTATATATTTGTGTATATAATTTTATATATTTTCAAAGCGTAATTTTATTGCCTGTAGTAGTATAACTGCGGTAATGGTCCTCTGAAGAGAAGAATTATCTTTGAAAACTCATGAGCTAAGGACTTAAGGATGCTTTGCATGAACTTTGAATTCTAATAAAATTTGATTGACACCTTATTTTATTACTTCATTTTATATTATAATATATATATATATATATATATGCACAAGAAGAATACCCATCCCAGGACAGGTAAAATTAATTCTCCTAACAGAATAGTTTTGCACCACTTTTACGTCAACTTCTGAAGATTAAAATCAAGATACAATGATTCTAAACCTCATGTCTAGAATCCTTATTCTAATTTTGATCAAAATCCATTACATGATTTGGATTCTAGAAAATGTCTAAAATTTAAGGCTTAAAGGGTCTTTAGAAGAAATTGAAATTTAGGGAATCTTGCTTAATTGGTGTCTAATGACCATGGATCAAATTCAATGTAAATCTGATGTATTTGAATTTTAAAATGAGGGGTTGTGCTTATATTATGCACCCTAAAACTCTAGGGAAACTGAAATTTGGGGAATATTTATTAACTGATATCTAATTTCACAAAAATTTCACAAAAAATTAGAGGTATCTGGACTTTCATGAAAGGCTTCTATCCTGTTTTCACCCTCTTAAAACTAAATTAAACTAAATATATCCCATATTTGGACCCCTTACACTTAGCAGCTGTGTTGCAAAATTCATAATGATTGGTTAATTAGTTTAGGAGTGAATGCTTTACATACAAATACATAAACATATACACATACCTAACTTATATATATATATTATATATTATATATACATAACTTTATTACGTATCTGTTTCCATACTTCTTCCATGGAATCCTAGCTTTTCATGTTATAATCATTTATAATGTTTTATAGTTTTGGTCAGAATGATATATCTACATCCTAATAAATCGATATACTCTTAAATTGAAATTCTAATATATTTCCATGAATCTGTAATGGCAGTCAAGGGAGTTTTATTGAGTACATTAATGTAGTACTTACTATTCCTTTTCAGTTCCCAGATCCAATTCTTGTAGAAGTTCAACCAAGGAGGATGTAGATATAAAACCATTTCCTGGAAAAGAATCAAAGAATAACAATTGTTAAAGTAACATTCTATCTCTCTCAGGAGAAGAGAACTTATCCGCTCTGCAAAATAACTAGATATTTCATTTTAAAGCAGTTATCTGACATGACTGATGATCCTTGACCCTTTGGCTAAGACCAAATTGTATTATAAATAACATTTTTCAACACATTAGACATATTTAAAGTAGGATGGCCCCAGAGTAAATGTGGTATTGTGGTGATTGCAATGATTCTAGCTAAGAGTAGAATAGATAAATAGAATAAACAAAGGATGATCAACGACCCCCCCCCCCCTTAATCACACTTTTGTGCCTTATTTGTTTAAAATTATGAATTTACATTTTTTGAAAATAAATAATTCAAAGTGTAGTATCTGTTCTGATACTACGCTTCATCTACTCTGTTTTGGTCAGTGAAGGAGATAGATCCTTCTAGATGGAGGCAATTTTTATTGTCGTGCCAATCCAGAGAGCTTTTTTTTGTGAGCTGCATTTTCCTCACATTAAGAACCGACCTTGTGTCTAACTCTGCCCTTGTGGGGAGGCAAGTAAATGTAAATAGGGATTATAAGATAAAGTCTCAACTGCATGGTGATTCTTTTGACAACGTGTTGACAATTTTACAAAATGTAGGGATCTCATCGTATGCGAGAGAGGTAGTGTACAACACACATGTTTGACTTGTACTCTTGTACCGTTGTGAGATGTCAATATGACACAATCCTGGCTGCAACGCATCAGATGGAGAAAACTGCCGGTCTCACCGAAAAGGCTTCCATGAGAAATTGTGCCGCACAAGGTTTCGAGTGGTACGGCCACATCACCCACCATCAGTCACCTGAAATGCTCCAAAGTGTGTTCGATGTCGATGGCCCAAACACACATAAGCAAATGCTTAAAACATGAAGGGGAACGGTTGAATACAAATAAAAAGTCATTCACAAAACGTCTAACCTCAACACGAGACATACAGATTAAAAATGACTATAATATAATAATTATCGCCTCTGATTGGGTGCTACATATTACGAGCAGCTGAGTAAGGCAAAATGGTTAGAATGTGTGCATTCTAATCAGTCGGTTACATGTCCTGCCTTGCAAGACATTTGAGAAATGCCTGGGACAACACAAGCTTTCTGAGTGAAATTGGTTACTATGAAACTATGCAGAAGCCGCCAGACTTTGCTAGTCAAAGATATGATGTATGAATATCCACTATGCATCGCCCTGAAGACCCAAACAGATCATAGGACATTTTAGTTAAAGTGGATAGGTCTTTTAGTAGCTAATAAAAAGGGATCAATTTTAGTAAATCTGCTAAGATCTTCAAACTGACATTCTTCAGAGAAGTATTTAACATAGAAAGGCTCGACCATCTTTTAACATAGAAAGGCTCGACCATCTTTTTACATAGAAAGGCATGACCATCTTTTAACATAGAAAGGCTCGACCATCTTTTAACATAGAAAGGCATGACCATCTTTTAACATAGAAAGGCATGACCATCTTTTCAGAAAGATAATGTTCCTGTTCTTAAAAAAGAAATGATTTATGATTTTATGTACAAGTGTTAATTTGGATACATAAGACAAATGTTTCAATGGTTGACTGAGCAAATCAAGTAGCGCGTTCCATCACCTGTGTGTAGATGCTGTCATTTTGATTCTCGATGAAAGATTGTAGGTTCAAATGTTTGTCAGCATTTTCAAGATTATCCTGTTTACTCTGATCGTTACTCGGACGATTGCTTTAAAATATTGAGTTATGCTTAGTCAACTTTACATTTCCTATCGACAACCTTGTTTATGCAGACAGAGAGCATCACTTTCCCTACATCTTTTATAAACATAAGGGTTTTATAATATGTATTCTAATAATGGAAAATGGAGAGAGCATTGTTAGTGATGTAAATATCTCAGGCTCAAAGGTTTCGGGCTTTTCAATATCAAACTGTGTAGTGAATAATTGCCTCAATCATTCGAGCAGGTTGAGAATTTTCTCAGATTCATTTGATTCGCTCCCTCCAACCATCTCTGTCAGACATCACCATTGCTAGGTCCTGCAGATGGCATCTAGAGTCTTCTACAAATTGGTCGATGTAAGTGTGATGAGGTCTTCCAACTGATCTTTTGCTGTGTAATGGATACCATAGGCGGTTGTTATTCACGTTCTGACTTACTTCTCCAGGAGTGACCAACAAGCTAAAGCCTCTCTCTCTCTCTTAGCAAGACAGAGGTAGAAGTAAGGTCTCCATATATACGTTCCTTGGTTGGGTGTTTCCCCTCACTTATGACCAATGTAATTTGTAAATCTTTGTGTATGCTTCATCAAGTGATGCTTTTTGCTTTTTCTTTAGTGTCTAAGCTGTTGAGTTATAGAGAAAGACAGATTCTACCTTGGCCCTAAGAAAGTCCTTAAAATTGTCAGAGACAAAGGACATCCAGATGGTGATTAGTCCATCAAGGACACAACGTTGCCTAAAGGATTCAAACAAGTTAGTCTGCATTGTCTGGTGTAACGTGCAAACATTTTTTTTTTTTTTTTTAAACCTCAAAACACAACATATTTTGTTAAAGAAAATGATAATAAACCTACTTTTAAAGGAAGGCACATACATTGATTGGCCAGTCGGTCATAGCTTGCCATAATAAAAGACTGAGGGGGGGGGGGGAGGCTTTAAGTAGACATCGTCTTTTTTACACTTCATATATGGAGAGAAACTCATTTGATTACAGATGATGGCACCAGGATTTATCATGCCCTCTATCTTTGGATCACCTCATAGAAAACACTTTAGTTCTTAGGACAAGAAAAATATGACCCAAGAAGGACAACAATTAAAATAGAAGTATAGAGTAAATCCAGATATAAATAGAATGTAGGATGCACGGCTGATCATTCATTTCCATAGAAGGCATTACGGAAATTAACAAACACAAAAGTGCTTTGCGAAAATGAACAAAACTTTTATATGAATAAAACAATATATAAACAGTGATGACCGTGAATTTCAGTGAGATATATATTTGAAGACAAGATAGCTATGTAAATAAAAATTATGCAATTTTACTTTTCTAAAGACTTCTTCCAGTCATGGCTGACGGAACAAGAGCATGCTGCCCCCAAGGGTTCGTTTCGAAATTCCATTCGACAGAAATATTCCCGAGTTCGAAAAGATACACCTGAAGAAGGCTGGAGGTTACAGCGGCCGAAACGTTGTGTTGATAACACTGAAGATAAGAAATGTAGTCCGAATAACCAAAATTATGCTGTTTTACTTTTGTTTTAATTTTTTATTTTGATATAGTAGGTGAAATTAAAAACAGTCTCCATAAAACGTACTATTTGTTTTCTGCAAGTAAAAACAAGTTAAAAGAAAAGTAAACATTTTTTTTAGTTTAACATTTGGGGTGCCTTTCGTATCAAGGATCCAAAGATCTTATGGGATAATTTACTAAAAATTAGCCTTTATTAGCTATTTAGAAATATATCTTTAGTAGTATATAAAAAATAACTTACCTTCATGGTCGAATCTTTGAAATATTTGCTTTGCAGTCACTTCCTGTGTTGCTGGAAACACAATCCCCTTTTCCTAAAAAAAAAGGAAAGAAAAAATTAGTATCGATTCTAAAAAGAACTGAAATGATCAAACCCATCAAGGAAAATATTTATAGATTGTGATAGACATAAATCGTACAGAACAAAGAGACACAATTCTTTGTTAGCGATAAGCAGAGTTATGCCCCTTACTATGTCAAACTTTCTGGCATGATTTGAGGAGACAACTTTTTAGGAGATTGTCCAAAATGGCTGGTATGAATACATGGTGATCTCCACATGTGATAAAATCGTCATTAGGAGAGTCGAAAGTGGACCTTGGGTTTACTTTCGGCAGCCTTGTAATTCTCGCTTCCCTTATTTTGTATTTTAGTCCTCACATTCCATGAACAATGTTTCTGATAAGGGGGAAAGAATTGCTGTTTTCTTGGTTTAAATCTATCCATCTAACACTTATCGTTGGCTAGTTTTAGATCTTGAAATAGTATTTTTTAGCTCCTTACATCAAGTGACTTTCATTAAAAAAAAAAAAAAAAAAAAAAAAAAAAAAATCAATATATATTTAATCTGTCTTTCTGAGGATACAGACGAATGGTGGGGGCTATGGTTTGGTGTATTTGTGGTGTGCGTTTTGATAGAGTTAGTCGACTCCCTGCTATTGAGGCTCAAAGTGCCCAGATTGACGTCAACTCTGTGTGGTATGGGACATGTTTAACAAAGCTCTGGTTGGATAAACCGACATACACACATCTCAATTGAGGATAAACAAGAAAAAAGCAGGATGAGGACGACTTGGAATGACTGTCAAAGATGACCTCAAACAATGGCACATCGAAACCAATGTAAATAATAGAATTTCAATGAGAAAGTCACTTTGTACCGCAACAGCAACTCAATGCGCAGCCCACATCTGATGTGGAAAAAACTTGTTAAACGAAGAAGATCTCCATGCCCAACTATTATATAAATGTTAACCTCCCGTGGTAAACATGCACAATGCTGCATGTTTAGTGGAGTGCATAAATGCATGCTGCAGACGGCAAGCCCACAATAGGAAAATACTTAGATAAGAGAAAAGACCATCCAAGAAATTGGCTGGTGTCTTTGAAATAATGTCTTGATTTCATGCTGAGGAATCGGGCAACTTGAGATCCTACACAATTAATGTCTACTCCAGATAATAGACACCCTGGTCAGTAAGCTTTTATGTTCAGCAATAAAACAGCTCATCATTCTCAAGTGGTTTTGTTGTGTGGTCTACCCTAAATGACAATAATATCTATATATATATATATATATATTCCAGCAAAATGGGAAGAGGAGGTTAGTTTTTATCTCTTAATTGTAAAGACAGATAGATTTTTTGATCCTAAGCTGATGGACTGTTTGTGTTTGGTTAGAAAAGATGATTGTCCCAATTGCAAGTCTGTCGTTCGATAGAGAAATCAAGTATCATAATAACCTCTCAAAATAAAACATTGTTATTTGTTTTAAACTAGAGGTGTGAGTGTGTTTGAAAGGAAAATCCTTTCGTTACAGCAGTGACCGAAACCACGATTGACACTATGGCCAATGCGGAAATCAAGCCCCAAATTCAGACGATGACAATGAGCGGACGATCACAACCTGTGCAGTGAATGCACACAAACACAGGTTCATACCTGAAATCATGTGCCATTTATTTCGAAAACATTGAAACACTGTATCCTGGATTGAACACTAATCCCGATTAGAACAGATAGTAAAATACACACACATGCACACAAACAAAAAGAAAAGAAATATAAGACAGGCTGATCACATCAGACCTATTGAAGTGAAGAGATGCCTTCGATGGTTTTGACACGCCACAAGTCAGGAATCTGAATAAAGGACACCACTGATTCTATATCACTCTCGTTCTAGTGAAAACCTAGCTTACCATCATGAGGTCTCAACTGGAAAGGATCTTTGGACCAAAACTTTGTAGAATTTGACACTGGACAGAGAATGGCTCGTCATTGCCACTCAGAATGCGATAAACTGATCGACCTGAGATGGAGTGACTTATACTGTGGCTGAATCATTAGAAAGTGTAGTCTCAACCCATCCAACATGATGATCGTATCAACATTTATCAAGTCTTTGGGCTGGAATCAAAATATAGTCTCTGTTTGGTCATAGAAGGCCATCCTCCCAAGCATTGCCAGTAGAATCTCAAAGTAATTCCTTAATTATTTATAGTGAGTCATAGTCAATCTTTTAAAGAGCTGCTCTTACAATCTCCTGGAGCAACACCCTACAAAAGAGCAACTCTATGGACATCTTGATCAGAGAGCGAAGAACCAGATTTGCTGGTCACTGTTTGAGCACTAAGGACGAAAGTCAGTGATGTTCTTTTGCGGATGTCAAAACAGGGATGTGATTCAGGGAGACCACACAGAACTTAGGTCAAGCAACTAGCAAAGGACTCACAATGCACCTATGAAGACCTACTTGATGTGATGGACGATAGAGCAAGATAGCGCTAGAGAGTCAAAAAGATGTGTTACCCGATCACGACTGGATGATGACGACGATTTATAGTGAAACGGGTTTTGGCATTATTCCCAAACAACTTATTTTTACTTAAAACCATGTGTCAGTAAAAAAAATAACATTAAAAACAGAAGGTTAAAGCTGAATTGTACATGTGAAATACTTAAAAAAAAAAACAATAAACAACACATATCACCAGGTTGGAAATTAACCCGGTCAATATAAATAAATGGAAGAATACATGAAGGGAGTTAACTCTCGCTGTCTAAGATAAAAAAAAACAAAAACATGTTTTTGTGCTTTTTTCTTATCTACAGGTTATCTCACTTTTGACAGGTTATGTGTCTTCCTTGATTTGCTTAAATCATGTAAAATTTCCAACATGTTTTTCCAGAGTTTTGCATGTACAATTCAACTCGCTAAAACTTACAGATTTTAATGTTAGTTTTTCGTTTTTTTTTTTTACTGAAACATGGTTTTAAGTATAAATAAGTTGTTTGAGAATAATCCTTAGATCCATATCACTATTAATAATTTTGGCGATTACATTGAGATTCTACCCATCCTTCTTTCGAAGAAGGGATAGGTTTATTATTTGTGATCTGAGGCGCTCTCATTAGTGAGGGAGTGTCCAGGGGACTATACAGGTACTTTTGTTCCCAATCCAGAATGTTCTTTTTTGGGGAGATGGATTTTTCCCCACATTAAAAACTAATCTTGCGTCAAACTTTGCCCTTGTGGTGATGCAAGTAAATAGGGACTCATTATGATGAACCCGTTCTGTGACAGGTATCTCAGTTAGGTAAATATAAATTGGACAAGATTGTGTTATAAAACATGAAAAGCAATCAAGACAGACAAAGGGGAAGAAAAAAAAATCCAAGTTTTCGTAGTTGCGAAGAAATAAGGCTTACCTTTGAGAAAAGAACTGTGAGGTGGGTTTCACTGGCCAACAACCAAATGGGACATTTGGGATTCTTCAGAAACCAACCGACCTTATAACAAGAAGTAAAAGTAAAATAATAAGTTTGATAAGTAAAAGTAAAAATGTTTAAAAACACAAAATCAACTTATTTGTTATGAGAGTGTACCAAAATTCTAACATTTGTTTTTACTGAATAGTCACTCAAGGACAATGGTTAATAGGTTTGTGTCAGGTGGATGGTGAGACAACAACTTGAGGATTGGAGACGATAGTTGCATCTTGACAGAATTTTATTAAGAGGACAGCTCAACAAAAATTTGTTAACATTGGACTAGAAAACGACCATGTTGTAGCTAGCTGGGAAGCAGCCCCGTGGTATTGTTTTCCCCAGATGAGTAGTTCTTATGGGAGTTATTTACTTCCGTAATTGGTCTATTTAAAAAAAATAAGATGCTATTTTCATGGTGGTGTGATTAAATCACGCCAGAATACATTCTTCTTGTGACAGTATTCACTTAATGTGAGTTAAACCAGCAATGCAAGATGTTGCATTGACAACATCTTGCATTGCTACGTTCCAAGCTTGATGATTAACAGTGTCAGCTCTTGCGAGGACATCATAAAGATGTGAGCCTGACACAAGCTTCAAATCAGACTTCATAGTGTTTAACTAGACTGAAAGATAGGGAAAGACAAATTCATGCGTTCGACATGAAAGCATTGAGAAAGATTCTAAACATACCGTGACGCGCTTATAAAACTAATGTATACGTTAATAAATTAACTGAAGATTTAACGGGACCCAGCAATTATTACCATCAAATGCCACAAACTACGATGGTTCGGCCATGTATTACAACATCAAACGCTAGCTAACACTATACTGCAATGTTGGGTACATTGTTATTCGCAGATCAGGACGCCCGAGAAAGCAATGGGTGGACAATGTGCTAGAATGGGCAGGGTTATCAGTAAAAGAAATGGTGCAAATTGCTAATGATCATGTGAGGTGGAGGGAAATCATACGAATATCTGCCAGACTCCATAAAACATCCCTTGACATTATGGGACATCAAAAAAGTTTTTTTTTAAAACTAGGTTCTAAGCTTGTATAGAATTTGGAGTGGTATAAAACAAAAACTTCCATGTCTTTCTCGAAAGTATAGAAACTACCTAGACAACCTCAGTATCACGGAATAGAGTGAAATAGCTGAGTCAGGTGGTAGAGACTTCTTCCATATGTGACAAAAATTTCGGCACATGTTCGTCTTTTCCCACAGTCCGTTTTTCACAACTTTTTACTGACCAGTTTTTTTTCTATTTTCGGTGTACACTTACCTATCAGGCTGCTAGAGAATTCCGGGGTTTTTGGAAATTTTTTTTCAAATATTTTACATTTTAGGAGGGGGGATCAGTTTCCAATGTTAATTCAACGTAGACTGATACCCCTCTTTTTGACCATCTCAATTTAAAAAAAAATCTTTTTCAGTGTACAATTACCTATCATGTCAGTAGAGAATTTCGGGGTTTTTGGAAAGAAATTTTTAAAAATTGAGATTTTAAGACGGGGGATCAGTCTTGTTCGTCTTTTAGTAAAAAGTTGTTTTGTAGAGTAAAAATGTTGTTTTTGTTTTTAGCTTTGCAGAAAATGATTCAGTTTTGCAAAGGGAAAAGAAAATACAATAACATCAATGTTTGTTGCATTTTGGGTCAGGAAGTCAGTATCTTCAGACAGCCTGATCTGGTAGCATCAATAATATTGTGGCAAAGACATCCACACAAATTGGGTATAATAAAATTCCAATCATCTATCCATGCAAACAATCAAGTAAAAAAAAGTAAAAAGGTCAAAGTGGCTTACTTCACAATAACGCAAATGTTCAAGCAAAGTAAGGAATCCGATATACGACTGCTTCTGGATACCTCGCATTTCTGAAAAAGAAACAAGGTTTACTTTAAAACAAAGTCTCTCATACAAATTACAGATCTCTATTTATATAGTCAAGTATGTTTACATGTTTATATATTTGTATGTACAGGATTCACTCCTAAAATATGTAACCGATCATTATGAATTTTGGAACACAGCTGCTAGGCGCAAGGGTATGTAATATAGGTTATATTTAGATTACCTTAGTTTCATACAAAAGGATCGAAGAGGAGGTGGAAGCTCTTCGTGAAAATTCAGATACCGTCGATTTTTGTGAAATTTGAACAATAAGTATTAGCCATAAATGAAAAAAATATTTCCAAATTTTCAATTTCTTTGGGGTATTTTAAAGGGTTTTTAGGGGACATAATATGGACACACCCTGCCATTTGAAAATTAAAAATATTTCAGATTTCCATTGAATTTGATCCCCAGTCATGAGACACCAATTAAACAAGATTCCCTTAATTTTAATTTTTCTTAAAACCCCTTAAGTTTAAGTCTTAAATTTTAGAAATTTTCGAAAATCAAAATCATGTAATGGATTTTGATAAAAATTGGAATAAATATTCTAAACATACGATTTAGTAGGATTATATCCTGATTTTAATCTTTGTAAGGAGGACATAAAAATGGTACAAAACTGTTCTGTTCGAGGAATTAATTTTACCCGTCCTGGAATGGGTATTCTCCTAGTAGTTATCTCCACTTGACCTTAGCAGCTGTGTCCAACCGGTTAATACCAGTCTTCAAACATACATTACAATGTCATCAGTCATCTTTATTTTAAGAGAGGGTTCTTTTTTAATGTTACTGGATTTTTTTTTTTTAACTATTTAATCCGAGCTTCATATTACGAAAAAGAAATCCATAATGATCTTACTTTTACTTTATTCTCAATAGAATTATTTGATTAATCTTATATATAAAGTTATGTCAGATTTTCCATGTTGGACCTTAATAGCAATGCATCTGAGAAATAAATATTTGATTCTGACAAGCAATTTCTTATTTTTATTCTTGGCAGTATATTCTTTAAAGTAAAAAAGTATAATTTGCTTCAGATCTTTCCGAAAATAATTATTCTGGCAAAGAAGATTATTACAATGGAGATTATTTTAAATAATGACCTAAAAGGCTCAAAATGTAAGAGATAATTCCTATTAAACTTAAAAGGTAAAAATATGAGTCTCCCTTACATATTGAGCCCCCCCCCCCCCTTCTTTGTGACTTACACATTATTTTTTAAATTTTAAAATAAAATGAGATTGATGAATCCCAGGATTTATACAGCTAGTATTAAATAAATGTGATAATATAGCAATATGATGTAGTCATAGTCACATTTATATAATAGATTAGCTGTATGAATCCTGGCATAGCCTGGAATTCATTAATGTCATATATATCAATGTATACAATGCATATATATGCAAATTACAGGAGGATAATATTAAGCATAAGAAAGTAAAAAAACAACTTTTGTATTATTTGAATTATTCAGACTACTGTTCTCATCTTGGATGTTATTCTCACACCATTTCGGCCAATGTAACCTCCGACCTTCTTTAAGTGAGTCTTGCCAAACTTTATGTCGAACTTAGGAATCTGTACGGAATTTCGAACGGAACCCTTTATTTAATCCAAGCTGGTAGATTGTTCTCGTTCCGTCAACCATGACCAGGTAGAAGTCTTAAGTAATTCTTAATTGTATTCTTAATATCGCCTGTACTAAGGACTGAACCTTCTACTAACCTAATCAGTTCTACGTGACAGTGTTCTGGAGTTTGAAGGTGTACTAAGAATACAATTAACAATTACTTGAGACTTCTTCAGTCATGGCTGATGGAACAAAAACAAACTACCCTCGTGGATTAAATAAAGGGTTTATAACTTAAGTCAAAAACATCTCTAGGGGAAAAAAAAATGTTGTTGGTTTTCTTTAAAGTGAAAATGCTTGATACAAGAAGAAGTATTTTCAAATAGTGTTCGATATTTTTTAAAAGGTTTCAAGTTTCAACAAGTGTCGTCCAACTTTAAAAGATGGGTAATAAAATTAACCACAAGGTTCTCGCCAACACTAACACTAGTACATAAAATAATTTGGATTTTAGTAGCATACACAAGAAAACATGAGTAAAAAGAAAACCCTACTTACTGAGTCCAGAGATTTCTTTGTCGTTATCCCAAACATTGGAGACGGCTCTGCCAGTCAGTAACAAATTAATAAGAGATTGGCTATTGGAAAAGGGAAAAAAATGAAAACCATTATTTTGTGAATGCATATGCAAAAAATTAATAATTTTTCTTCTTGTATTCATTTCACATGAATTAAATATACTTATAAAGGTGGGCCATTAAATTATTCTTAATGGGTAGTTGTAGTTCTTGTGGCGATCTTCAGCAGAGAGAATCAGGGAAGTTCATCCTGTATGACAACTGGAAGATGCATTGCGTCAGTTAGCCGAGAAACTTAATACATCTATAGTAGTGGTGCACATAGATGTAATCAACCATCGAAGAATTACTGACCTAATTGAGTAAAGAAATCGTCATTTTAGGAGTCGTAGATTAAATCACTTCCTGTTTGGAAAGTGTGAAAATAAATTTGGTTTGAAATTTTCTTTGTAGAGTCTAAACGCAGCAAGGGACTGACATGAGAGAGAGAGAGAGAGAGAGAGAGAGAGCGAGAGAGAGAGAGAGATATACACTGAGCCCACTTGTGAGATAATAAAGGAACTTCCCCATCTGTGTTTTATCTATCTGAAAGCTCATTGTGTGATCCACTTTATCTCTCTATTTTTTTCATGTCACTGCCGGGATCGTTGCAGTCAACCCCCAACATTGCATAGTTTAGTCAGGAAGGGGAACACACTTCTTTAAAAATTAAAAAAAACACAGACAAAATTCACTACATATTTATACACAGATTTGTTCCGGCTGTTATGGATCCAGGCATGGTGCAGGCCAAAGAAGCCAGTTCAATCCAACCAGGGTGAACATTATTGCAACAACAACTTGCTCCGGTGATGGATGAGCGTAAACATACAGCCATCCAGAAAGAAAACATCCCTAAATGTTTTCCATCTGTTTAAATGGATTGCTAGTCAAAATTAGAACTAAACAGGGATGTGAATAGCCAATGGCAAAAAAAGATGAAATTTAGATTAATTTCCCAATCGATGCACGGCTCTTGGGTGTGTGGAGACGGCAGGACAGAAAAAACAACTTGGATTATGTGTTTGTAATAAGTTGTAAAAACACATTTAAAATAATTTGAAAAATGTATTAGTGAAATATCAATATGGGTAAACAAAAAACAAATAAATTTACAAATAAGTTAATCATGAGATTATTTGAGCCGACACATCAGTTTCAACTCAGAAAATCAAAATTAAGAGCAAGACAGAGTACATGTGTGGGGGTAGGAGACAGGAAGTCACTCTTTGATGAAATAAAAGTCATTTAACTCCCCTACTCCCAATTGTTTGAAGTCTTAGACTTCATGGCAAAAGTAAAATTTTCAGAAAGAACTATCATAAGAGGGAAAAGGGAAGCAAAACAAGACAAGACAAGATGGAGAGAGAAAAGGAGAAAAAAACAGGCAAAAAGAAAGAAAGATAAAGTGAGAGAGAGGAAGAAAGAGAAACAGAAATAAAATCCAGCCAGAAAAACTGAGGTATGGCTCTAGTGATTGGGCAGAAATCAGTTTTTTCTTATTAAAAAAAAAAAATAAAAAATAAAAATTAAAAAAATAAAAAGCGAATTTCGACTAAAAAGCGGGGAACTCGCATCCATGAGAGGTTTTAGCGATTTAAGTGGAAATCTGTTTTTTCTGGATAAAAAAAAGCTGAGCTCTGCTAAAACTCACATCCCTGCTAAAGCTGATTTAATGTGTCAGACACAACTCTTTATACAATTTGGAACTATACTATATGGGATACTCAAGTCTATCAAACAAAGAATTTTACATTCATATTAATGTTTCACCCATTATCCAATGACTCATTTATAACATGTTTAACTTTACTATATGTATAACTATCAATATATCTGAATTTAGGAAAAATATAATCCAGTTGAATTACTAAAATTTGAATCAACTAGCAGAAATCAAAAGGAGAAATGTTGAAAAAAAAACAGAAAAAAACCCAAAAAACAAATAAACTCTGAACTATCAAAACTGTCTTAACATTTTCCCCCAGTCCGAATATCACTCATTCTGAAGGTCTTCATCCAACTAGAGGTGCAGCTATGAATGACATGGGGTAAGACACAGTTTTGTTGGAGACAAAGTATCAAATATAATTTTTAGGTTTAGCTGATTATGGTTTCTTTACCTTTTTATAAATGTTAAATGAGGATTTAAATGAGGATTTAAATGAAACTTAAAATATTTTGGTAAAAACGGCAGTTTAATTGAAGATGGAGCAGTTGTCGTTTCAGACTTTAAGCTAAATAAAAAAAAAACAGTTGATAATCCCTCATCCTTTATTAGTGCCATTTTTGTCTTCTCTTGATTAGAGCTACTTCTATTTTATTTATTTCTAGTTAGTGCTTCAGATTTTAGGTCAAATTGAATATTCAGACAAGTTGATGACACTAAAAGAGAACAAAAACGTTATTTCAATTTTCTATTTCATTCAAGACAAATTGCTTTCTTATCAAGTGATGGGTATATGGCAATTTGGTAATATTGCAGTATAGTTAACAACTGAGAAATCGCAAAAAAAAACAATTACAGCTAATAATTTTCACAAAATTTGATAAAATTTAATTTTCTACTGACCTGTATACTTTTAACGTTTTGAAACTGTTTTAAAGTTTTTTTAATTTCAAAATAAGATTTCGTTCAAATCTCTCTTTCAGACTCAGTAAAAAAGTAAACATGGCTGCCTAAATATTTTGCTCAGCTTCAAGATCTGTAGGCAGCCATGTTTAATTTTTTTTTACTGTGACCGAAAGAGCTTTGAACAAAATCTTATTTTTAAATTAAAAAAAAAATGAAAAGTTTCAGAATGTTAAAAGTATACAGGTCTGTAGAAAATAAAAATTCTATTGTGATTGGTAAAAGTTATTTGTATATATATATTTTCTAGATTTCTTGGCTGTTAACTATACTCTCACCTACTATTTCTGCACAAAAACAAACGTAATAGATTCTACAGAATTTGAACCTGGTTCTCTTAATTTCAAATTCTATATCAATGATCATTACAACATTCACACCCAACTAATGCCAAAACAAAGAAACTTAACTATGCTATTTGGTCAGAGAAACTTGTAAGGATTGGGTACACAATAAGTGCAGTTGAATTACAGATAGGTTGATAGATGATAACCAGTTTGTGTGCAAGAATGTATAACAATGGGGATAGATAAGAACTCACATTTGGAGAAAGAATATTTGGATGGCAAGGCTATAGAGGTTGTCCAGAAGTTTTGTTACTTTGGTGATACCATTTGAGCACAGAGTGGAGCTTGTGCTGCTGTGATAGCAAGAGTTAGGAATGGATGGAATAAGTTCAGAGAACTTCTGTCATTACTAACCCGCATAGTGTTACTGCTATCGACCAATGGAAGTGTCTGTCAGGCATATATGCGCAGTGTGATAATCTATAAAAGTGAAACCGGGCTAGTGAAAGTTGAGAACATTTGTGTTGCATGGAGAGGAATGATACCATAGATGTGTAATTTGAGTTTTAAAGACAGACTTAGATCTGATGATTACAGAGGAAGATTATCTGGACAGTATAGGGGACGTGTGCAGAACAGGAGATTTCAATTGTATGGCCACATTGAAAGAATGGCTGAAAGTTCTTGGGTGAGTAGATGTAGAACAGTTAAGATAGCAGGGGTGGGCCAAGGAAAACATGGGAGGAAGTGATAAGGATGGAATTCAGAGAAAAGGAATAAATAAAAACCTGGGCAAAGATAGGTTAATTTGGAAGTCAATTTCTAAAAGCCATCCAACACATTTCAGTGTGTAAAACTGATGTTAAACTGCATATGATGTAAAAAAGAAAAAAAAGAAAAGATATTTGGTCAACCGTTCAATAAAAAATAAAATGCCATTCAATCCCTGTCAATGTTAAAAAGTTTCTACAGAACGTAGAAGATGCTCACCTTCCATGTCCATAAGTTCCATCAATAAGGGCTTCATTGGGATCTTCGACTTCATTTTTTATTTGTTCAATTCCCTGAAATTTTCAAAAAAATAATTTTAAAAATAAGTAAATCAAGAAACATCAGTGAAAAATTTTTTTTAAAAATGCATGCCATTATTTTTTAACGGTTTTATCGAAGTAACCAGAAAGTCCACTTAATGTTGCTCGGCAATGAATGAAAACCCATGTATACTATTGCTCCCAGCCCCGAACCCCATATCATTTTCATTCTCATTTTAAAAAAAATTTCTATAATTTTAAAGTTATGAATAAAATAGAGTACTAGTTGCGTCAAAAGCGACGGAGAGAGATGTTACATTTCAAAAATATCAATCGAGCATTAAAAAAATAGGACACATTTTTATATCAAAATAAGTATCCCGAACCAAAACTTAGTTTTCATTATTTCTAAAAAAAATTAATGTGAGCACATAGATCTTTTCAAAACATAAACAATGATATCAAATTTATTTTGGTAGCTAAATTAACCACCGAATTTTGACTATTCAAAGCTTGTTGGAAATTTTGCAATCTTGTGTGCTATTGGTCCAGAAGGAAATTTTCAGTTTATAACTAAAAATACAGGCTTTAAACAAGTGAAAAATCCTTACAAATGTAATATCATCTTGTGGTAAATGAAAATTAATTATAATGGAAACAATGATTATTATATCAATCCAGCCTAAACATTGGCAAAATCCCATTTCCTCTCGAAAAAAACGTATATAAGTGATACATGGAAGCGCAACTTTTACTGTTAATATAAGATTCATTTCAACAGCTAACATATTGAATCTTTGTAATATAATTCATCGAACAGTAGAGACCAAACTAGATTTATTTTTTAATAGTAAAAACACGCATTTTGACCATGTAAAACAAATAGAAACACAATTTGAAAATATGACAAAAATTTCATTCACTAAAATTTTCTAACTTGGAATTTTTTCTGAAAGACAACTTAAAACTCTATATTAAGCCCATCATATTGATGAGTGACCCTTTTTTTTAAAGATGGGACTATCTTTATGTGCCTAGACACACAATATCGTACACATAAAGTTGAAAAACACCAACATTAAAAAATAAATTAACCATCACTGAAAATGGTAATCTAACTTGAAGTAACCTGGAAAAAAAAAACTTAACGACATAAGAGAAAGAATTGTACAGTTATAAAGAGAAAAGGTTTCAATATATGAGTGCGTGTTGGGGGGGAGGGGGGCTTTTTAAAAACTAATGTACCTAAAAGACTTCTTGGTGATCAAACAAAAATTTATCTAGAAAGTTTGTAAACTGTAGTTTTGATCATTTTTTTTTTCTTTTAGAGGATGGGGAGAGGGATGTGGGGATATTAAAAGACAAGATAAAATATTTAGGTGGTTGATCATCAAAAACTAATGTTTGAAACACCCCTTGAGAATCAAAGATACATATAGAAAATTTTAGAAATTTTCATGGATTTTTTCCAAGAAAATAAAAATATCTGATGAGATATTCTTAAATAGTTGATTTTTTTTATCTGCTTAATTATTGCAAGAATGAGTCCAATATTTTATTTGCTATGCTTTGATTTTTGAATAGAGTTTTCACAAAGTCAATGGTTAGTCGTTTTTAACAATAGAAAAAAACTTACCTTAGACAGAACCACAGAGTAAAGAAAAAGTAAGACTCCAAAGTCAGAAGTGAATGAGGAAATATTTTCTTTCACACATGCCTTTAGCTGTTCAGCATCAGTGCATTCATGACATCTGAAATTAAAAGAAATTTATAAATCAAACAATGACAATTTTCAACTTCTTTTGTGCAAAACAATTTATCTTCTAATAAATAAAGCTGGATCTTAATACATCAAATTTTGAAATATTTTGGATATTTCTGGTCTATTCACATAAATTATAATTATACCTCTTTTGGAACCTAAAATGAAGTTTTGTTATATATTTAAGAAAGGACTAAGATAGGATGCTGTCAAGAGTTTAAAATTGATGTATGGAAAGAGAGAAATAAATTAACATGTTAGGAGCTAAATAGAATTTGTTCAGAAGTGAAGCGAATGCACATGTTAAAGTGTAAGCTCTTAAAAATAGAAAGTAGTACACACCCTATCTCTGCCTGAATAATGTACTTGAGATAAAATAAACACGGTTTTTGGGTAGAAAGGTCTTTATGTTAATTAGTGGAAATCAACAATTCAGCTACAGATAGACGTGTTCTCCCCATGAGAAATAACTAACCAGAAACGTGTCCCATCCAGCATAATAGAATCAACAATCTGGCCAAGTAAGTTGTATATGTTTGTCTCCTAAGACCATCATTGTCATCATACAAACCTTGAAGAATTTAGACGGTATGAAGCTTTCATTTTATTATATAGAAGATGAAAACTAACCTGTCTGTTTTGCTCCCCACCCCACCTATCCAATGCATACCAATTATATATCACTTGTAAATTGAGGTGCGTTTCAGAGTTTGTATATCAAACTCTATTCATTGGGGAAAGCTGCCAGCATGTCAAGTATAGTGGGCTAACTTGCGTTGCTCTCAATGAACTCTTAAACAGTGACTCGGTTTCCTGACTGAATCATTGTGCCGCAGATGTGAAGAATCACCAACCAGAAACGTATCCCATCCAGCAAACCAGAACCAATGATCTGGCCAAGTAAGTCGTATCTGTTTGTCTCATAAGAACATCAGCATCATCGTTATAACAACCTCAAAGAATTTAGATGGTATGACCAACAGAGCATTTACCACTGTCAACAAAGGGAAGCGTCTATCAGGCATGGGTACGCAGTGTGATGATGTATAGAAAGGAAACTTGGTCAGTGAGGGTTGAGGACATGCGTTGAATGGAGAGAAAGGATATGATAATAATATGAATGATCTGTAATTTAAGTTTTAAAGACGGGCTTAGATCTAATGATCCTAGAAGATTAAATCTGGCCAATATAGGGAGATGTGTACAGAACAACAGACTTTGATAGTATGGCTTCGTTGAAAGAATGGATGAGAGCTCTTTGGCCAGTAGATATAGAACAATTGAGGTAGCAGGTTCAGTTCCTTGCTGCTCTGGTGCCCCCTCAACGTTAATACACCTGACCAACCTGACAATCAGCTAAATCCCATCCGCTTACTGTGACGTTCCCCAGATGCTGTAGGGCTTTCTACTCTAATAGCGTCTTTCCTTGAACTGCTAGCCTTTGGAATTCCCTCCCTGACTTTAACAACATGCAGAAATTTAAATGTAATGTGAACAAACATTTCGCTTCACAACTCCTCACTTTGAGTTCCCCCTATAAACCTGACCCCTAATTCTCAGTAACCCCTTACGTTTCAGTGGCAATGTGGTTTGTTTGGAATGAATAAAAGTTTTTTTTTTTAATTTTTAATCGCATAGCGATGCATGTGCCTTACCTTAAATCGGAATGAAAGTTTTCCTTGTCCATTCTGGCTCGTTTCGGATTCGTACTTCCTGCCTCTGACTCCACACTACCAGTGGACCCATTGCTCTCTGAAATGGCAGCTGTATGGAAACCTTTATCTAAAGTTACAATTATATAATGTTCTGTTGACAACTGGATGAGCACTTCAACAAGACCTTGATTTAAAAAGGATGTTGCAAGTTCCTCTGTAAAAAAAGAAGAGAAAAAAAAAAGAAAATTTATTGTTTAATTCAGAAAACAAAAAAGACATCATTAATTATACTGGCTTATCTATTACTAGTTAAATCTACCCGGCGTTGCTCGGAAGTCTTCTTACTTTCATTTTTGTTTTGATCATTGAACCTCTTGCTCTTTCTTTTAATTTCTTGTAAGAAAATATTTTCACTTTAAAAAAAAAATGTCATTAAATAAAAAAATAATTGGTTTTGCAAGCAATAAAATTAATAGGACATCCCATGAAACGTAGAAATTTAAGTATTTCTTGTTTTGGCATTTGGGAAGGGTGGTAATCATTAGCTTATCGTTTTGAGGAATGTGATATTAAAAGTTTAATTTATTTGCATTTAACTTGTTTGAGAGATGTTTAAAAAACATCAGTTTTTAGTTTTATATATGGAAATTTGTTTTTTTCCGTTCATTTTCACTTATTTCTGCTTTTATTTGTATTACGTATCTTCATTTCTATAAATTACACAACAACAAATCTATTTTTCATAGTTTTCAGCTTTATTTTTCTCTTATATAGAGGGAAGTTATCTGTCTGTCTGTCTGTCTGTCTGTCTGGCTAAAACTCAAACTACCAAAGATATACTTACAAACCTTATATTTTCTGATTTAGTAGGACCTCTATCAAGTGTACGTTTTATTTTTTTACTAGCTGTTACAACCCGGCGCTGCCCATTTTTTTGATTTAAATTAATAATTGCAAATTAAATTTTCCCCGTTATTTTTAAGAGGAAGATAAATAATGATCACCACTAAAAAAAAATCCAAAATGATTTTGATAATAAAATGATAATTAAATCGTGGTGTACAGCGTTCAGGTGCACTACAACTCATCAAAAATGCATATATATATATGTGCATGTGGGTGATGTATTTTCGGTAAATTTCGAGAAATATGAAGGTTTTAAAAGATGCAAGGTCTTGGCAACCAACTGATGTAGGCAGTTTGTTCCATGATTCATCAATTCTGAGCATGAAAAAAAATGTCTCTAAAAATCACAAGAGCTGTATTGTTTTCTGACTTTGTAGGCATGTTCACGTGTGTTAGACACATGGGGGTGAAAAAGGTGCTCCCGGTTGTTGTTGGCGAGATGGTTAATAATTTTGTGGGTGTTTGCCAAGTCAGTTGCTGGATGTAAAAGCTTCAATGAATCAAAGCCCAGGAAAGCACGTTTGATGGAGGGTATTCACTTGGTTGCACGTCTCTGAACAATTTCTAGGCAGTCAATGTTCTGAGCAACTGATGACACAAATTCTACGTGTAGTTCATCACAGTTCTAAATAGATGGCTGGAGTGTCTTCAAACTTTCGGTAATGATACAGAATTGGATCCAATTTCCGCAAACTTTGCGCTGGAAGCTTTCGGGCAGGTTACGTAAGCCATCGAAGAGATTAGCCAATTAGCTGTTAGATGTCAGCAGACGAAAAGTTTTCAATAAATTTCAAAATTGAGTAAATCAAGAAAAATTTATTAAACGCGAAAATGAATTTCAACGCTCTATTTCAACTATTCCAATCTCCCAAAGGAGTCATCGCTTTCTTTCAAGAAAGATTTCTTTTACCCCCTCCACCTAAAAAGAAAGATGCAGAAAATGTGAGTATATGTGCAGGGGTACACCAAGGAACATGATTACGGACAAATTTGCAGAGCAGGGACATCGGTAAGGAAGGGCACGTTTTTTTCGCAATCAAAAACGTTACAAAGTAAAAAAAACAGGACCCCTCCCTCCCCAAAAAATACGTTCAGAAGTAAATAAAAAAACAAAAACAAAGAAAAGACTTTTGACCAGTTGACTAGTTTTATTTTCTTAAAAGATTACCTATTTGAAACTTTTATTAAAAAAAAAAGCTTAATAATTGTTTACCTAGGTTCCGTTCTTTGTATATAAAAAAGAAGTTTACAACAAAAACAACATACTTTTGACAAGTTGACTATCTTTACTTTTCAACATTACCGGCGCTACACTTGGGCTCTGGTTTCAAAAAATTGATTTTTACGTTTATTAAAAATCTACTCGATAATTTTTTCTAATTTTTGGTGAGGATACTTATTTTTGCCTGATACGTAAGTATAAACAACAGTTTTTATTTGGAAATGGGTTTATCATATGTAATTTCATCTATATAAGCACCGGATAATTCTATGAAGAAATAGACAGGGTATCCATAACATCAGTGTGCAATATAAGAAAACTAGCGGGATCCCATGGAAATTTCATGGTGCTTTCTAAATCAATCTTTATAATTTACTGTTAATAACAATAATAATAATACTTTCAAAATAATAAATCTTTAAAGTATTTCTTCCATAAAAAATAATTGTAATTGTCAGCTAAATATTCTTTGAATGAATAAAAACGAATGTCACTTTTTGAAGTGTATTTATTTAAATTTTATTCATGCTGTTTTAGTTGACATGACGGCACAATTTGATTTTGGAACAATTCATTTTAAAATGTATGAAGTCAGAATTATTTAACTTAGTGACATCAGATTTATCACCAATCACCATATTTTCTAACTGAACGATCTCATTTTTATTAATATGTATGAAAGGGGATAAAGTACGTATGAACACGAAGTGGCTTAGAGTATTATTATATAGGTTATAACATATTTTTTATTTTTAATATAAAATTTTTTTTTTTTTTAAGTTAAAAAGTTTTCTTGTCTTTTTAATAACCTTTACAGATTCTTCCCAACACAAAATACTTAAAAAATTATAAAACGGTTTATATTGTACATATACTTTATAGATACACTACATTTCATTAAAAAATCGGGTTTGCAATAAAATCAATGTCTTACAAAATATTGAAACTTAACCCTTAAATGTTTTTTGTTTCAAATATGACACATTCTAACAAAATGCCTATTTAATATAATATTCAACGAAAATGTACCAAACTGAAACTTATTTCACATCTACAATGAGCCTGTTGGTAAGTGTGAATAGGTATTAGTATGATGTTTCATCAGCACACCCGCTAAATAGGTAATCAGTATCTTCGATGTCAAACCAATATAAAAAATAAAGCATTTAAAGGTTAAATCCCATAAATAATTTCCAGTTTTTCTTTTCTTTTTATTTAATGACGAAAAAGACACAGTATGAAATAATGTTTTTTTTCAAACAGCTGTTGCATTCTGGTCCTTTTTATTTGAAAAAAAAAAACAACAAAAAAAGGATTGGATTTTTGTGAAGTTTAACTGAATTATTTATGGTATTGTTTGGTTATTATATTAATTAAAAATTTCCTCAAACATATCTATTTTATTATATAGAAAAAGAATGTATCAGCTTTGTGGGTGTCTTGTGTAGTTGTGACTTTTAGCTACACACACAGATTTTCCTTTATATAATAAACTAACAGGATTACCAGGCGTTGCCCAAGTTAGAGTGTGGGATAACATCATATGCAATATCATTAAAGAGAGTTTACTTTAACAGTAAACTTGATGCTGTTAGCTAGATATCTTACTCACTGAGCTATTTAGATATATGTAACGCTTACAAATAAATTAATTTCATTGTGTAACATGTTAGAAAAGTGTCATTAGCTCCTTTAAGGAGTGGCTAGAGACGCAGAACTACTTCCATTATGTTCACATGTAAATTTGTACATGCAAATACATTTATATTTAAGGTACACTCCCGAGTCTGTCTTTGTTTTTAGGGACAGACATGCACAAAGACAGAGGTATTGTTCTTTATTATATATATATATATGATACACACACACATACACACACAGATAGATAGATATAGGTATATAGAGAGCGTTAAAGAGAAAGAAAAAAGACAGACGGAGAAGCGTTACATACTAAATATGCCAAAATTCTTCACTTACATTTTATCATATTAAAAAAAA
Source organism: Sepiola atlantica (assembly GCA_963556195.1). Classification (NCBI taxonomy): domain Eukaryota; kingdom Metazoa; phylum Mollusca; class Cephalopoda; order Sepiida; family Sepiolidae; genus Sepiola; species Sepiola atlantica. The sequence continues at coordinate 184,391,528 of OY744519.1, forward strand.
AAGGAAAAATATATTCTTTGATTTCATATAATTTTATTTTAAAAAATCGGGGGGGAGGAGGAGGAGGGAGAATCGAAACCACACACTCAATGTTTTTAGTCCAATACTTTCCCAACTAAACAATTCACACATTCTTTATGTTGTCTTTTAAAATAACATTCATAAGAAAAATCAGATATACGTATTTGAAGTTTTAATGGAGTTCTGCCTGTGTGTCACTTAGAGGTGGGAGCACATAGCTATTCGATACATAGAGGATAGCGTAGAGATTTGGGACCATTATCTTTCCAATAAAATTTTATACATGATTTAAATTTCATAAAAATAAGAATATTTTTAAAGTTTTAAGGGAGTTATGCCCTCATAGCCCTTCTTATTGGTGCATTTAGAGATTCAGAAACACTTCCATTCTCTTCCCCAGTAAATTTTACATAAGAATACACTTTTTGATTTTACACAAGACACACACACAATGCTGATCTATTCTTTTTCATCATTGCTTCAGACTAAATACAGGCATCTTAATATTTATTCTTTTGGAGTCAACAGGAACAGAATTAGTTATTGACATTTAGAGCGATTTTATAATGTTATTATGTAGTAATTCGTCAACAATTTTATTCCTGTTGCCAGAGGAAGCAAGAAATTCAGGTGATAGACAGAGGAGAGGGAGAAGAGAGAAGCAGGGGAGAGGGAAGATAGAGAGCTAGTGAGAGAGAAGTTTTAAAAGAAAGATGTTACACACGCTTTTAACTCCTATATTTTGTTGTCCATATCCCCGGGCAACGCCATGTAACCATGCTAGTGTATTATGTATTATGCTGCATTTTTCTTTTAATGACACTTGTGTTTGCATTAATAATACCTTTAAATGAATGGTTTATTTAGCCCATGCGTCTGAGAACAAACCGAGAAAATCACAAAAACGAAAATTAGATTTGTACAGGATTAGAGTGGTTGAATCAACATAGAGTGAGAGGAACAAGAAAAATACATATATAGCTGAGAGAGAGAGAAAGATTGGTGACTTGTTCAGTTAATTATATATAACTGTTAATTAAAACAGAATTTTTAAAAAAAAATAACTCAATCCCAGAACTAAGGTATATTTTAGTATGTATTTTGTGTCATTTTTCACATGTATTTTTCCCCGTCTTCATTGATCTGGAAAATCCTTTGCCAAGCTGCCAAGAAAGGCTATCCTGTGGGCCCTCAGTCGCAAAGTTGTTCCCGAGCAATTAGTGAATGCAGTTTCCAAACTCTACCACAAATCAACAATGGCTGTGACCTTTGCTAATGTGCTCTCTGAACCTCTAGAAATAATGGTAGGAGTTCATTAGGAATCAGTACTTAATCCACTCTTGTTTATAATCGTCCTTAACAAGTTGAACAAAACCTGCAGTAGTGTTGTTCTGTGGGAGATTTTGCATGTGAATGATATTCTTATCAGTGCATCTAGTGTGACAGAAGTGAGTACAGCATTTAGCAGGTGGAAATCAGCGCTTGAAAGATGCGGGCGACTTTAAGGTTATTATGCAAAGAAAAAGAATATGATATCTGACGCTAAAGAGATGATATCTGTTCCACAAGGCAAATACCTATGCAGCATCCGTAAGCTTGGAACTGGTTTGAACTCCATCAAATGCAGAACATGCAATAGGTGGTGTCATAAGAGATGCACTAACCTGCCGGTGCTACATATAGCAGATGCAGAAAATTTCATTTGCAGCACCTGTTGAAATCCGCCTTCCATGGAAAGAGAAGTTGTTGCAGGTGTTGAAAGAGTCAATAAATTCACCTAACTAGGTAATACAATTGATTCCAGTGGGTGAACTGACACAACTATAAGCCAACATATATCTGCCACATGGAGAGTTTTCAGGCAGCCGTCAGCAATTTTACAAAATGCATTGATCTCATCGTATGCGAGAGTGGCAGCATACAACACACATGTCCAACCTGTACTCTTGTATGGCTGTGAAACATGGTCAATGACAAAACGTTAAACGACACAATCCTGGCTGCAGCGCATTGGATGGAGAAAATTGCTGATCTCCATGAGAAAGTATATTGCACAATGATATCTCAATTGGTATGACCACATTGCATGCCGCCAGTCATCCGAAATGCTCAAAAGTGTGTCTCACATTTACGTTGATGGCTCAAAGCCACATGATAGGCCACTTAAGACATGGAGGGGATCAGTTGATGACCTGATCCTGGTGGGCAGCACAAGCGAAATGGCAACAGACAGGAAAAGTCATTCACAAAATGTTTAACCTCAAGCATAAGTCAAGATAAAAAATGAAAATAATAATAATAAAGTATATAAGAAAAAAGAATTAGGGAAGCAAGCATTGATTAACTCAGATTTCTATTTATATAAAGTTAGGTATATATATATATGGAAAATGAAAAAACCAAGAGATATTTTTTATATATTCATCAATGTTTCGTCTTTATTGTAAGACTTCCTCAGGATGATAATTTGAAGAAAAATGTCATGCAAGTACATCGAAATTTTGGGTTGACATGATGGAGAGATAAAGGAAAGTAGTAGCTGTGGCTACTGTGAGCGCTGAAGGAGTATCCAGGCTGTGAGAAGTCAGTGGTGGCGAAGAATGAAATGAATATGGACAACTTTGAGTGGGTACCATTAAGGCAGCAGTGAAATGGGGAGGGGTGAGAATATAATTGAACTTGCCTTAGGGTGGGAGAGATAAAGGGGGGGGGCTGAAATTTTTGTCGTGGTGAAGTGTGGCATGGATTTTGAGAGGCTGGGGAAAGAGGAGGGAAGGGGGAAACTGTGTATATATATATATGTATGTACAGGGTTCACTCCTAAACTAATTAATAGATCATTATGAACTTTAGAACGCAGGCGTAAGGGGTTGTGATGTGGGCTATATTTAGTTTAATTTAGTTTTATGCAAAAAGGGTAAAATTCGTGAAAATATTCCACAAATTTCAGTTTCTTTGGACATAATATGAGCATAATCTCTCATCTAAAAATTAAAATATTTCATATTTGCATTAAATTTGATCCATAGTCATTAGGCACCAACTAAGCAAGATTCTTTAAATTTCAATTTCTCCTTATGTCCCTTAAGCTTAAACCTTAAATTTTAGACATTTTCTAGAATTAAAATCATGTAATGGATTTTGATCAAAATTGGAATAAGGATTCTAAACATAAGATTTAGTATCATTATGTTGTGATTTTAATCTTCGTAAGGAAACAACAATGGTGCAAAACCGTTCTGTCTGGGGGGGGAGGATTAATTTTACCAATCCTGGTACAGGTATTTTTTTAGTTAAAATATATAAGAAAAAGCTTTAGGGAAACAACTCACATTTAGCATAATAATAGATTACTAGTGGAAGATAATTTCTTAGCTTGTGATAGGAGTCAGAGTTGAACATTTGGACTACAGATCAGACCTCTCAGCCTCTGAACAAGGATCAATGTGTATTATCTGCTCTGTCCTCAGAAAAAGAGAAATCCTTCACCACTGGGGCAATTTAAAATTTTTATTTTTGTCCTATCCAGAGTGCCTCTTTTGGGGGAGCTGGATATCCCTAACATCAAAAACTAACCTTGTGTCTAACTTTGCTCTTGTTTGTATGGGAGGGGGGATACAAAAGTACTTCAGAGCCCTGGTCTACCACTCTTATCAGCCTCCTTGAAAACCTACGCCATGAAAAGCAACAAAATTACTGGGAGAGGTATGGTTGCAATGGTTCAGTTGGGAAAAGGGCACAAAAATAAAAAGGAAACTCACCAGAGACATCCAAATTTTCACTGGCTTCCTCTGAGCAAAATAAGGCATGCTTCAAGAGATAAGCCTGCACCGGGGCAATTACAGCACAAGGACCGCCTTCATGTTGGATAAGGGCAGTTGCTTCATGCTCACTAAAAACAAAACCTGAAAAAAATATTTTTTTAATTAAATTTTAAATATTGAAATATTAAAAAAGAAAAAGTCATTCAGCAAAATATTTAACACTAAACTAGTTAAAGTATCAATGAAAGATAACTGCTATAGTATAAATTCTTTTATTTATACAAACATTATTGGCTACATATGTGCATACATGTTTCAGCTGTGATCTCATTCGAAATCCAGCTTCATTGGGCTATATTTAAAACTGAACCCAATAAAGCTGGATTTTGAACGAGATCGCAGCTGAAACATGTATGCACATATGTAGCCAATAATGTTTGTATAGATAAAGAAATTTATACTGTAATACAGCTCTACCTGTTATTGAGCACTACTTTATAAACATTGGAGTTTCATTAGATTACCATCTCGGAAACACCAACAATACTACTATATATACATATATATACACACATATGTGTGTACACCCTCCATCAAAGATGAAAAAAAGTTATGCTTCATTAGTGTTCACACTCATATAAACTATCTCAATCAGTGAAGTTAAAAAAGGAAATAAGAAAACGTCTCAAACAGGGAAGTTTAAAAAAGGAAAAAAAAAACATCAATTTGTATAGAAAGAAGAAAGGAAAATGGAGAAAGAAAACGTCTCATTATGGAAATAAAGTGAAGGATTTCTAAATTCATTAAAGATTGGGGGAGGGGTCAGACTTGCTATTTGCTTTCTCATTTTCTCTATATACTTGAAATGATTTAATCGTGCAGTTTTTTTTTAGTTTTTTTTACTCGGTGACCTTTGTGTGATGGGATGGATATATATTTATACAAATACACATTAGTCTTTATTATAGAGTGCAAGTGGAGAATAAGTCTTATTACGTCAAGTGGTTATACAACACTACACCGTACAACAGTAGAGAAGCAAAAACAATCCCATGAGAGATATCTACATATAGAAAAATAATCCATCAACCAAAACACTTTATCACATTTTTATGTAAGAATGAAGTTTATCAAATGCAGCTACAATTTTGTTATAACCTGCATCACTTATCTTGTAATTGGTAGGGGGGGGGGCATTCCACTAATAGGGAAGACTTGCAATTTGTCATCAATTTTGGGGGATCTGTAATTAAGAACCTCAACAATGGTGCCAAACCGCGCTGTACTTCACAACAGGTTTACTCATCATGCCTTCTCAGGAAAAATGTGGTGCGTTGCATTGATAAAAAGCAAACATATCAGATTGAAGCCACAATAGCTGGCAGGTTTCCTAAGAAAAAGTTTTAGATTATGGATGGTAGATCCACTATCGATCACAAGAAGACTTTGCTTACATCCGAGGTGAATGTCACATGAGACCGACAGGGAATTTGGGTCAAGTGAAAACTTAAATAAGATAAATGATTGGCCCTATTTCGTTCCTGGGATGATGAGAGTGGGTCCTGGCCTGACTTTACGGACGAGAGCAAAAAATATCCTAGGATTGTTTTTCAGATAAGGTGGGAAACGAATGTTAGATTATGGATGGTAGATTCACTAGTATATATTTTGGCATATGTGAATGAGTATAGTCACAATGAACTTCAAGCGCGTAAAACAAACATTCTCAGAGTGTATTTTAGACTGATCTGACACTGGGGTCAGATTTGACGAGTAGGGTCAGGATCCCAGGGGATAACTCAGAGCGAGGAGAGAAGAGTAACCCACGGATATGACGTCACATGAGAACAGAGCGAGAAGAAATGATTAGATTTTAAACTCAGGCCGTTTTGGAATCTTCTAGCGAATGGTCACTGGAAAAAATATCTTAGAAAACTAAAAAACTGAGAATTGCATGCGGCGATGAGCGCCAATCTGTCTGCCTATCAGTCCATCTATGTATAGTTAAGTTAGGAATATAAATGTCTCGCTCCTTCATAATTGAGTCTTGATTGTACTTGTAACTCATTTAACGTATTTTTCTCTAAATAAATCTTCATTGCGAATCTTTGTTTTAACTTAATTCTTCTATCTATAACGCAATGAAGAATTTATATACACAGCGACAAACCTTGGGTCCTAACCACATGAAACGACACAGTCTGAGAAGACGAAGAAACTATGTGACGAAGAGAAAAGAACTACGCAACATATTTGACACAGCAAAGAGAAAGGAAAAGGGAACTATGCAACACAATTTTGAGGTAGAAAGAACAAGGGACAATGTAACAAATGGAGTAGAGGTGAAGAGACTACACATGAAACAAGATTACCCCGGGGTGATCGAAAAAAACAGGATAGTAAATAAGAATTATAATGTAGATGGTAACAAGATGTAGATTAGGGGTGTAAGGAGATGTCACATTTGGAATGCAACTGTGATTGTTTTGATAATTTTAAGGTTGAGATGAAAGTGAAAATATAAAATATGTTATAGTTGTATTTTGAGGTATGCTGATTTTAGGAATGTTAGAAAAACTTTTCAGAATTATGTCACTGATCGAGAGAGAATCGGAAAAAAAGAGAGTGAGACTTGCGGGGGCTGGGGAGTTGACTGCATATGTAAGGCAGGAGTGTACCAAGAGAATGTTGACATTCTAATACAATAAATTGTAACTATAAAATCCTTTGTTTCGGTTCTTCATTTTTGCTGCAATACCTTTCGCATTTTTGGATCAATAAATAGCATTCCCAGTTGATTTTTTTTATTTTAAATTATTGTTATTTAATCGCAATAGTTATTAAGAGCTCAGTAAATGGAGTTCAAAACTGTTTGAATTATGCAAATATCCCTAGTGGTTCAAAAGTTATGAGAATTTAAAGGTCTAAAATTTGGGGTTAAAAGTTGACATCATTTTAACGCACAAATTACTTGAAATCACGGACCAATTCATAACAATAAATTCAGTAACTTTGTAATAGTTTCTTTATTCCTGGAGCAATTTTGATAAAACTTGGCATTATTATGTAAAATTGTATGTTCTTTCAGATTCTGCACTCAGATTTTATGTATCTCTATGTTGTAACCCATTATTTAGAGAATAAAGGTACGAATATTAGCGTTTTTTTTTACTTATTACTTTATCACAAGATTATTCAACATTTTTATTTAAACATGAGATTCAACCTTTCTTTTAGGCAATTACATGTGAACACTGAAAAACTTGGCAGAAAGAAACAAAACCAATTATTTTAGAATTTAGAGTGAGGATTAGTTTCACATAAATTTAATGTAGAATAATCCCATCTTTCAGAGCCATTATAGCGTTTTAGGGCAGTTAATCATTTTTTTTCTATAGGAGATGAATCCTGTGCGTTTTTCTTGGGGGGGGGGGATGTCTCTCCTTTGTTTTCTTTTGGGTGGGGGGGTGCGATTATTTGTAGTTTCAAGAGGGTCTTTGTGGAAGGAAGAGGGGCTTGCCACTCGGACTTAGTGTTAGTGGTAGGGTCAGGGGCAATTACGTGTGAACACCTTGAAAACTAAGCAGAAAGAAAAAAACAATTTAGAATTTAGAGTGGGGGATTAGTTTCCCATAAATTTAATGTAAAATGATTCAACATTTTTGCGCCATTCTAGCGTTTTAGGACAGTTAATCAATTTTTTTTCCATGGGAAATAAATTCTGTGCGTCTTTCTTTATGGGGAGGTCTGCTTTTTTTGTTTAAGACTGTGTGGTTTTAATGGGCTTTTTGTAGAATTGGGGGCTTGCCACTAGGACTTAGGATTAGTTTCAATATATATTCACTATTCATCTTCAAGGGAAAAATAGATAAAATGATAAAAAAACATCATAAAATTACATTATTTTGTTGCCGTATGAATTGTTTTTGAGACTCATTCACACAAATAAAAATTCATTCAAAGTACAAATAACTTACACATTTTAGTATAGATTTTATTTTTCAAAAATATAAAGCAGAAAACTTTTCATAAAAATCTTGAACATTTTCATGGCATGGAATTTTCCATAATCTCCCAGAACTTAAGCATTCTGGGAACAAACCAATTTTCAGAATAAATTGTGTGCACATCATCTCTGTCTGGCCAAAAATAAATCCTAATAATATAATAATATACCACGAGTATGTTTACATTCGGCATAATATACGAACTCATAATTTTGCAGTCCGTTTTTTTTTTTAAACTAAAGTTTCATAAACTTTTCTGACGTTAAAATGTCGCATTCTTAATATTTATGTATAACGTGGAAATGAAAATGTCATGAAAAATACTCGCGAAGGCTGCGTGTTTGTTTACACTCGGCCGAGTATAACACGTAATTTTTCAGTCCGTTTTTTTTCCAAAACTAAAAGTTTCCGGCTATTTAACAAACTTTCCGGCTATTTAAATATTATTCAAATTTCACATATTATATATCAAAATAATTCAAAATCTATTTTCTATGTAAGGCGCTACTGTGACATATCCATAGGGGGCATCCTAAGTGGAGAGTTGTGCAGCGAGATGCTTGTTCACATTATATTTAAACTTTTGCATGTTGATACAGTTAGAGAAACAGGGAGGAGAGAGGGAATTCCAAAAATTAGCAGTTCAAAGACAACAACTATTAGAGTAGAATGCATTCCGGCATCTGGGGATCTCTACAGTGAAAGGTGGTATTTAGTTGATTGTTGGGTTTGTCGGGCATATTTATGTTAACGAGGCACCAAAGCAGCAAGCTCGTCAGAGCACATTCCATTGAATTACTTCTGGAGCTTGATAGACAGTGTGGGACCTATTAGATTAGAGACTCTTGTTTGTACCCTGTCGAAGAGGGAGAGAATAGTGGTTTGTGCACCAGTCCAGATGTGACAATACTCCATGCATTGGCGGATGGTGGCTTAGTAGAGAGATAGGATACTGAGATTAAGTACAATGTCTTATATACCAATGGCCATTTTCGATTGCAAATTGTGGGCCAACAATAAGACAATTTCATTTTCGATTTCTTTCATGATTGTAGTATAGGGAAAATTAAAAGAATACATTTTCATTTACATATAATGCTACATTTTTTCAAATTTGTTTTTAGAGATATTTATCACATGTAAAAATTTAAGCAACTTGTTGTATAGATTAAAAATGATTGATTCCTAAGTGATTTTTGGATTCCTGGCCTTCATAAACCTTACTTGCAAATTTTCATGGCTTTAGAATTTCTGGGTGAATTTTTATTGAAGAAAAAGGGATTTTGTAACACACACTTTTTTTTCTTATCAAGAATCGCATTTCATGCAAAATCTTTAAAAATGTCATATTTTCGGTACCGCTTTGAGTTAAAAGCGCAAATTTTCAGAATGGTCTTGTTTTACTAACACCCACCACTGGTTAAAATTTGAAGAAAATCTGCGCGGTAAAGATGACAGTCTGGATGATTTGATATGGAATAACAGACCTACCAGGTATTGCACAGGATTCTTCAAGATTTTGAAAGTTAACTTTAATAATTATGACATCGTTCGATGCTTAAAATGTTAATTGAACCAAATTGTCGTAAAACTAATGTTAAGATAATGCTGTTTGTATCTTTTCTATTCATAAAATGATTGGATGTAAAAAGCTTCCAATCTTTTAATAAATGTGAATTTGAAACATTTTTAAAGCCAGTATAAATGACTTATTAGACAGTTTTAAATACTTCAAAATTCTTTTCAAATTTAAAAGTGTTACAAAGTCATTTTTTTCAACTATTAACAAAAGATTAAAATGGCTGACTCGTTTACGAATAAGCCCCTGGTGGATTCAATTTTTGTGATTAAATGATTTTTCTTAAATAGGATTATAAAATTATATTTGATACTTTACGCTACTGGATTAAAGAATTGATCAATAGTAAACACAAGTTATGTAGAGGCGAAAATACACACAAACACACGAGAAGTGGTCACACAATTTGATTAAAATAGAAATAGATTTTTCCTCTTACAAAACAGGTGACATAGAAACAGATTTTTTGTGTTACAAAACGTGTAACATAGATTTTTTGTGTTACAAAACGTGTAACATAGAAATAGATTTTTTCTGTTACAAAACAGGTAACATAGAAATAGATTTTTCTTGTTACAAAATTTTATTACGGCATGGAATAAGGACATGTGTGACATTTTTTTTTTTGGGGGGGGGGGGGGAATTGAAAAATGGTAAAAACAAGAGGAAAATGTTATAATTACATTAATCTATTGAGACAGCTTTAACACATCCCTGTCAGCTATTGCCCAACACTTCATAAATAGTGCCAAATGCGCATCGGCTTACACCACTGACAGTTTCTGTGTCATAAGTGGATCACATTCGTCGTTCAATCTTAAAGTCCTGGAAACAATTTATATTAAGTTATTTTAAAACCCACCTTATGTAAGCAAAAGGAGTAGCTTCTTGGGCTTAATGTGATCCACTTGTGACCCCCCCCCCATTTTTTCTCTCTCTCGAACTTGTCACTGGTTTTCATTTCAGTACACTATTTTACTTTTTAATCATAGGTCATTAACCTTCATTCCACAATATTTACTGAGTGTGAACGAAAGCCGGCTCAGTAGATTAATTATAACATTTCCTTTTGTTTTTACCAGTTTTCAATTTCCCAAACAAAGAAAAAGAAATGTTGCACATGTCCTTATTCCTTTCCGTAATAACAGCGACATAGATTATTAGAGTGAGAAGGAAAATAAGCAATACCTTTCCTTCTTAATATGTGGTTTGACAATGAGAAATGAGTCATTATGATTTATATCGTTTTGGATTTCTCGTTTATTGTATTAACCAGCTGCGAATTTGTTTATTTAGCCTCGACAGTTGCTGATTTGTTTGATGCAGGTTTCCAAATATAAGTATGAACATTTTTTGTTGTTATTTTTTTTTTTTTTTTTAATTATTTATGATAGACATAATTAATTTAGTTGTTGGTCTAAATAACAACAAACAAAAAATTATGCGTCCATTCAATAACAATCAAATGAAAGTTCTGCTTTAAACTTAAGAATTACTGACTAAATGGACGGATAGACTAATCTCTTATAGGGATGTGAGGACGCATCTAAAAATGATATTTCAAACTAAAGTGTGATAGGCAAAAGAAATTGCTATTTCAAACCAAAGTGCGATAGACCAAGGAAATTGCTATTTCAAACCAAAGTGCGATAGACCAAGGAAATTGCTATTTCAAACCAAAGTGCGATAGACCAAGGAAATTGCTATTTCAAACCGAAGCGTGGCAGACCAAGGAAATTGCTATTTCAAACCAAAGTGCGATAGACCAAGGAAATTGCTATTTCAAACCAAAGTGCGATAGACCAAGGAAATTGCTATTTCAAACCAAAGTGCGATAGACCAAGGAAATTGCTATTTCAAACCAAAGTGCGATAGACCAAGGAAATTGCTATTTCAAACCAAAGTGCGATAGACCAAGGAAATTGCTATTTCAAACCGAAGCGTGGCAGACCAAGGAAATTGCTATTTCAAACCAAAGTGCGATAGACCAAGGAAATTGCTATTTCAAACCAAAGTGCGATAGACCAAGGAAATTGCTATTTCAAACCGAAGCGTGGCAGACCAAGGAAATTGCTATTTCAAACCAAAGTGCGATAGACCAAGGAAATTGCTATTTCAAACCAAAGTGCGATAGACCAAGGAAATTGCTATTTCAAACCAAAGAGCGATAGACCAAGGAAATTGCTATTTCAAACCAAAGTGCGATAGACCAAGGAAATTGCTATTTCAAACCAAAGTGCGATAGACCAAGGAAATTGCTATTTCAAACCAAAGTGCGATAGACCAAGGAAATTGCTATTTCAAACCAAAGTGCGATAGACCAAGGAAATTGCTATTTCAAACCGAAGCGTGGCAGACCAAGGAAATTGCTATTTCAAACCAAAGTGCGATAGACCAAGGAAATTGCTATTTCAAACCGAAGCGTGGCAGACCAAGGAAATTGCTATTTCAAACCAAAGTGCGATAGACCAAGGAAATTGCTATTTCAAACCAAAGTGCGATAGACCAAGGAAATTGCTATTTCAAACCGAAGCGTGGCAGACCAAGGAAATTGCTATTTCAAACCAAAGTGCGATAGACCAAGGAAATTGCTATTTCAAACCGAAGCGTGGCAGACCAAGGAAATTGCTATTTCAAACCAAAGTGCGATAGACCAAGGAAATTGCTATTTCAAACCAAAGTGCGATAGACCAAGGAAATTGCTATTTCAAACCGAAGCGTGGCAGACCAAGGAAATTGCTATTTCAAACCAAAGTGCGATAGACCAAGGAAATTGCTATTTCAAACCAAAGTGCGATAGACCAAGGAAATTGCTATTTCAAACCGAAGCGTGGCAGACCAAGGAAATTGCTATTTCAAACCAAAGTGCGATAGACCAAGGAAATTGCTATTTCAAACCAAAGTGCGATAGACCAAGGAAATTGCTATTTCAAACCAAAGTGCGATAGACCAAGGAAATTGCTATTTCAAACCAAAGTGCGATAGACCAAGGAAATTGCTATTTCAAACCAAAGTGCGATAGACCAAGGAAATTGCTATTTCAAACCAAAGTGCGATAGACCAAGGAAATTGCTATTTCAAACCAAAGTGCGATAGACCAAGGAAATTGCTATTTCAAACCAAAGTGCGATAGACCAAGGAAATTGCTATTTCAAACCAAAGTGCGATAGACCAAGGAAATTGCTATTTCAAACCGAAGCGTGGCAGACCAAGGAAATTGCTATTTCAAACCAAAGTGCGATAGACCAAGGAAATTGCTATTTCAAACCAAAGTGCGATAGACCAAGGAAATTGCTATTTCAAACCAAAGTGCGATAGACCAAGGAAATTGCTATTTCAAACCAAAGTGCGATAGACCAAGGAAATTGCTATTTCAAACCAAAGTGCGATAGACCAAGGAAATTGCTATTTCAAACCAAAGTGCGATAGACCAAGGAAATTGCTATTTCAAACCAAAGTGCGATAGACCAAGGAAATTGCTATTTCAAACCGAAGCGTGGCAGACCAAGGAAATTGCTATTTCAAACCAAAGTGCGATAGACCAAGGAAATTGCTATTTCAAACCAAAGTGCGATAGACCAAGGAAATTGCTATTTCAAACCAAAGTGCGATAGACCAAGGAAATTGCTATTTCAAACCAAAGTGCGATAGACCAAGGAAATTGCTATTTCAAACCAAAGTGCGATAGACCAAGGAAATTGCTATTTCAAACCAAAGTGCGATAGACCAAGGAAATTGCTATTTCAAACCAAAGTGCGATAGACCAAGGAAATTGCTATTTCAAACCGAAGCGTGGCAGACCAAGGAAATTGCTATTTCAAACCAAAGTGCGATAGACCAAGGAAATTGCTATTTCAAACCGAAGCGTGGCAGACCAAGGAAATTGCTATTTCAAACCAAAGTGCGATAGACCAAGGAAATTGCTATTTCAAACCAAAGTGCGATAGACCAAGGAAATTGCTATTTCAAACCGAAGCGTGGCAGACCAAGGAAATTGCTATTTCAAACCAAAGTGCGATAGACCAAGGAAATTGCTATTTCAAACCGAAGCGTGGCAGACCAAGGAAATTGCTATTTCAAACCAAAGTGCGATAGACCAAGGAAATTGCTATTTCAAACCAAAGTGCGATAGACCAAGGAAATTGCTATTTCAAACCGAAGCGTGGCAGACCAAGGAAATTGCTATTTCAAACCAAAGTGCGATAGACCAAGGAAATTGCTATTTCAAACCAAAGTGCGATAGACCAAGGAAATTGCTATTTCAAACCGAAGCGTGGCAGACCAAGGAAATTGCTATTTCAAACCAAAGTGCGATAGACCAAGGAAATTGCTATTTCAAACCAAAGTGCGATAGACCAAGGAAATTGCTATTTCAAACCAAAGTGCGATAGACCAAGGAAATTGCTATTTCAAACCAAAGTGCGATAGACCAAGGAAATTGCTATTTCAAACCAAAGTGCGATAGACCAAGGAAATTGCTATTTCAAACCAAAGTGCGATAGACCAAGGAAATTGCTATTTCAAACCAAAGTGCGATAGACCAAGGAAATTGCTATTTCAAACCAAAGTGCGATAGACCAAGGAAATTGCTATTTCAAACCGAAGCGTGGCAGACCAAGGAAATTGCTATTTCAAACCAAAGTGCGATAGACCAAGGAAATTGCTATTTCAAACCGAAGCGTGGCAGACCAAGGAAATTGCTATTTCAAACCAAAGTGCGATAGACCAAGGAAATTGCTATTTCAAACCAAAGTGCGATAGACCAAGGAAATTGCTATTTCAAACCAAAGTGCGATAGACCAAGGAAATTGCTATTTCAAACCAAAGTGCGATAGACCAAGGAAATTGCTATTTCAAACCAAAGTGCGATAGACCAAGGAAATTGCTATTTCAAACCGAAGCGTGGCAGACCAAGGAAATTGCTATTTCAAACCAAAGTGCGATAGACCAAGGAAATTGCTATTTCAAACCAAAGTGCGATAGACCAAGGAAATTGCTATTTCAAACCAAAGTGCGATAGACCAAGGAAATTGCTATTTCAAACCGAAGCGTGGCAGACCAAGGAAATTGCTATTTCAAACCAAAGTGCGATAGACCAAGGAAATTGCTATTTCAAACCAAAGTGCGATAGACCAAGGAAATTGCTATTTCAAACCGAAGCGTGGCAGACCAAGGAAATTGCTATTTCAAACCAAAGTGCGATAGACCAAGGAAATTGCTATTTCAAACCAAAGTGCGATAGACCAAGGAAATTGCTATTTCAAACCGAAGCGTGGCAGACCAAGGAAATTGCTATTTCAAACCAAAGTGCGATAGACCAAGGAAATTGCTATTTCAAACCAAAGTGCGATAGACCAAGGAAATTGCTATTTCAAACCAAAGTGCGATAGACCAAGGAAATTGCTATTTCAAACCGAAGCGTGGCAGACCAAGGAAATTGCTATTTCAAACCAAAGTGCGATAGACCAAGGAAATTGCTATTTCAAACCGAAGCGTGGCAGACCAAGGAAATTGCTATTTCAAACCAAAGTGCGATAGACCAAGGAAATTGCTATTTCAAACCAAAGTGCGATAGACCAAGGAAATTGCTATTTCAAACCGAAGCGTGGCAGACCAAGGAAATTGCTATTTCAAACCAAAGTGCGATAGACCAAGGAAATTGCTATTTCAAACCAAAGTGCGATAGACCAAGGAAATTGCTATTTCAAACCAAAGTGCGATAGACCAAGGAAATTGCTATTTCAAACCGAAGCGTGGCAGACCAAGGAAATTGCTATTTCAAACCAAAGTGCGATAGACCAAGGAAATTGCTATTTCAAACCAAAGTGCGATAGACCAAGGAAATTGCTATTTCAAACCAAAGTGCGATAGACCAAGGAAATTGCTATTTCAAACCGAAGCGTGGCAGACCAAGGAAATTGCTATTTCAAACCAAAGTGCGATAGACCAAGGAAATTGCTATTTCAAACCAAAGTGCGATAGACCAAGGAAATTGCTATTTCAAACCGAAGTGCGATAGACCAAGGAAATTGCTATTTCAAACCAAAGTGCGATAGACCAAGGAAATTGCTATTTCAAACCAAAGTGCGATAGACCAAGGAAATTGCTATTTCAAACCAAAGTGCGATAGACCAAGGAAATTGCTATTTCAAACCAAAGTGCGATAGACCAAGGAAATTGCTATTTCAAACCAAAGTGCGATAGACCAAGGAAATTGCTATTTCAAACCGAAGTGCGATAGACCAAGGAAATTGCTATTTCAAACCAAAGTGCGATAGACCAAGGAAATTGCTATTTCAAACCAAAGTGCGATAGACCAAGGAAATTGCTATTTCAAACCGAAGCGTGGCAGACCAAGGAAATTGCTATTTCAAACCAAAGTGCGATAGACCAAGGAAATTGCTATTTCAAACCAAAGTGCGATAGACCAAGGAAATTGCTATTTCAAACCAAAGTGCGATAGACCAAGGAAATTGCTATTTCAAACCAAAGTGCGATAGACCAAGGAAATTGCTATTTCAAACCGAAGCGTGGCAGACCAAGGAAATTGCTATTTCAAACCAAAGTGCGATAGACCAAGGAAATTGCTATTTCAAACCAAAGTGCGATAGACCAAGGAAATTGCTATTTCAAACCGAAGCGTGGCAGACCAAGGAAATTGCTATTTCAAACCAAAGTGCGATAGACCAAGGAAATTGCTATTTCAAACCAAAGTGCGATAGACCAAGGAAATTGCTATTTCAAACCAAAGTGCGATAGACCAAGGAAATTGCTATTTCAAACCAAAGTGCGATAGACCAAGGAAATTGCTATTTCAAACCAAAGTGCGATAGACCAAGGAAATTGCTATTTCAAACCAAAGTGCGATAGACCAAGGAAATTGCTATTTCAAACCAAAGTGCGATAGACCAAGGAAATTGCTATTTCAAACCAAAGTGCGATAGACCAAGGAAATTGCTATTTCAAACCAAAGTGCGATAGACCAAGGAAATTGCTATTTCAAACCAAAGTGCGATAGACCAAGGAAATTGCTATTTCAAACCGAAGCGTGGCAGACCAAGGAAATTGCTATTTCAAACCAAAGTGCGATAGACCAAGGAAATTGCTATTTCAAACCAAAGTGCGATAGACCAAGGAAATTGCTATTTCAAACCGAAGCGTGGCAGACCAAGGAAATTGCTATTTCAAACCAAAGTGCGATAGACCAAGGAAATTGCTATTTCAAACCAAAGTGCGATAGACCAAGGAAATTGCTATTTCAAACCAAAGTGCGATAGACCAAGGAAATTGCTATTTCAAACCAAAGTGCGATAGACCAAGGAAATTGCTATTTCAAACCAAAGTGCGATAGACCAAGGAAATTGCTATTTCAAACCAAAGTGCGATAGACCAAGGAAATTGCTATTTCAAACCAAAGTGCGATAGACCAAGGAAATTGCTATTTCAAACCAAAGTGCGATAGACCAAGGAAATTGCTATTTCAAACCAAAGTGCGATAGACCAAGGAAATTGCTATTTCAAACCAAAGTGCGATAGACCAAGGAAATTGCTATTTCAAACCAAAGTGCGATAGACCAAGGAAATTGCTATTTCAAACCAAAGTGCGATAGACCAAGGAAATTGCTATTTCAAACCAAAGTGCGATAGACCAAGGAAATTGCTATTTCAAACCAAAGTGCGATAGACCAAGGAAATTGCTATTTCAAACCAAAGTGCGATAGACCAAGGAAATTGCTATTTCAAACCAAAGTGCGATAGACCAAGGAAATTGCTATTTCAAACCAAAGTGCGATAGACCAAGGAAATTGCTATTTCAAACCAAAGTGCGATAGACCAAGGAAATTGCTATTTCAAACCAAAGTGCGATAGACCAAGGAAATTGCTATTTCAAACCAAAGTGCGATAGACCAAGGAAATTGCTATTTCAAACCAAAGTGCGATAGACCAAGGAAATTGCTATTTCAAACCGAAGCGTGGCAGACCAAGGAAATTGCTATTTCAAACCAAAGTGCGATAGACCAAGGAAATTGCTATTTCAAACCAAAATGCGATAGACCAAGGAAATTGCTATTTCAAACCAAAGTGCGATAGACCAAGGAAATTGCTATTTCAAACCAAAGTGCGATAGACCAAGGAAATTGCTATTTCAAACCAAAGTGCGATAGACCAAGGAAATTGCTATTTCAAACCGAAGCGTGGCAGACCAAGGAAATTGCTATTTCAAACCAAAGTGCGATAGACCAAGGAAATTGCTATTTCAAACCAAAGTGCGATAGACCAAGGAAATTGCTATTTCAAACCGAAGCGTGGCAGACCAAGGAAATTGCTATTTCAAACCAAAGTGCGATAGACCAAGGAAATTGCTATTTCAAACCAAAGTGCGATAGACCAAGGAAATTGCTATTTCAAACCAAAGTGCGATAGACCAAGGAAATTGCTATTTCAAACCAAAGTGCGATAGACCAAGGAAATTGCTATTTCAAACCAAAGTGCGATAGACCAAGGAAATTGCTATTTCAAACCAAAGTGCGATAGACCAAGGAAATTGCTATTTCAAACCAAAGTGCGATAGACCAAGGAAATTGCTATTTCAAACCAAAGTGCGATAGACCAAGGAAATTGCTATTTCAAACCAAAGTGCGATAGACCAAGGAAATTGCTATTTCAAACCAAAGTGCGATAGACCAAGGAAATTGCTATTTCAAACCGAAGCGTGGCAGACCAAGGAAATTGCTATTTCAAACCAAAGTGCGATAGACCAAGGAAATTGCTATTTCAAACCAAAGTGCGATAGACCAAGGAAATTGCTATTTCAAACCGAAGCGTGGCAGACCAAGGAAATTGCTATTTCAAACCAAAGTGCGATAGACCAAGGAAATTGCTATTTCAAACCAAAGTGCGATAGACCAAGGAAATTGCTATTTCAAACCAAAGTGCGATAGACCAAGGAAATTGCTATTTCAAACCAAAGTGCGATAGACCAAGGAAATTGCTATTTCAAACCAAAGTGCGATAGACCAAGGAAATTGCTATTTCAAACCAAAGTGCGATAGACCAAGGAAATTGCTATTTCAAACCAAAGTGCGATAGACCAAGGAAATTGCTATTTCAAACCAAAGTGCGATAGACCAAGGAAATTGCTATTTCAAACCAAAGTGCGATAGACCAAGGAAATTGCTATTTCAAACCAAAGTGCGATAGACCAAGGAAATTGCTATTTCAAACCAAAGTGCGATAGACCAAGGAAATTGCTATTTCAAACCAAAGTGCGATAGACCAAGGAAATTGCTATTTCAAACCAAAGTGCGATAGACCAAGGAAATTGCTATTTCAAACCAAAGTGCGATAGACCAAGGAAATTGCTATTTCAAACCAAAGTGCGATAGACCAAGGAAATTGCTATTTCAAACCAAAGTGCGATAGACCAAGGAAATTGCTATTTCAAACCAAAGTGCGATAGACCAAGGAAATTGCTATTTCAAACCAAAGTGCGATAGACCAAGGAAATTGCTATTTCAAACCAAAGTGCGATAGACCAAGGAAATTGCTATTTCAAACCAAAGTGCGATAGACCAAGGAAATTGCTATTTCAAACCAAAGTGCGATAGACCAAGGAAATTGCTATTTCAAACCAAAGTGCGATAGACCAAGGAAATTGCTATTTCAAACCAAAGTGCGATAGACCAAGGAAATTGCTATTTCAAACCAAAGTGCGATAGACCAAGGAAATTGCTATTTCAAACCAAAGTGCGATAGACCAAGGAAATTGCTATTTCAAACCAAAGTGCGATAGACCAAGGAAATTGCTATTTCAAACCAAAGTGCGATAGACCAAGGAAATTGCTATTTCAAACCAAAGTGCGATAGACCAAGGAAATTGCTATTTCAAACCAAAGTGCGATAGACCAAGGAAATTGCTATTTCAAACCAAAGTGCGATAGACCAAGGAAATTGCTATTTCAAACCAAAGTGCGATAGACCAAGGAAATTGCTATTTCAAACCAAAGTGCGATAGACCAAGGAAATTGCTATTTCAAACCAAAGTGCGATAGACCAAGGAAATTGCTATTTCAAACCAAAGTGCGATAGACCAAGGAAATTGCTATTTCAAACCGAAGCGTGGCAGACCAAGGAAATTGCTATTTCAAACCAAAGTGCGATAGACCAAGGAAATTGCTATTTCAAACCAAAGTGCGATAGACCAAGGAAATTGCTATTTCAAACCAAAGTGCGATAGACCAAGGAAATTGCTATTTCAAACCGAAGCGTGGCAGACCAAGGAAATTGCTATTTCAAACCAAAGTGCGATAGACCAAGGAAATTGCTATTTCAAACCAAAGTGCGATAGACCAAGGAAATTGCTATTTCAAACCGAAGCGTGGCAGACCAAGGAAATTGCTATTTCAAACCAAAGTGCGATAGACCAAGGAAATTGCTATTTCAAACCAAAGTGCGATAGACCAAGGAAATTGCTATTTCAAACCAAAGTGCGATAGACCAAGGAAATTGCTATTTCAAACCAAAGTGCGATAGACCAAGGAAATTGCTATTTCAAACCAAAGTGCGATAGACCAAGGAAATTGCTATTTCAAACCAAAGTGCGATAGACCAAGGAAATTGCTATTTCAAACCAAAGTGCGATAGACCAAGGAAATTGCTATTTCAAACCAAAGTGCGATAGACCAAGGAAATTGCTATTTCAAACCAAAGTGCGATAGACCAAGGAAATTGCTATTTCAAACCAAAGTGCGATAGACCAAGGAAATTGCTATTTCAAACCAAAGTGCGATAGACCAAGGAAATTGCTATTTCAAACCAAAGTGCGATAGACCAAGGAAATTGCTATTTCAAACCAAAGTGCGATAGACCAAGGAAATTGCTATTTCAAACCGAAGCGTGGCAGACCAAGGAAATTGCTATTTCAAACTGAAGCATGACAGACTGACGAAAATGACTGATGGAGGAAGTATCTAAGATGCAAGGACACATCTTATAAATAACAGCAATAAAACAGATTTGGTTTGGTTCAGCTTAGAGTTGGTCACAGGTGTTTCTTATTTATTAGTGTTTTTCTTTGTTGTATGTTTATTGTGATTTGTTATCAAATCATATCGGTTATTGTTTACATATCCTGCTGTTGCTGTAACTTATTTATGACTAATGGAGATTTGGTATCTGTCTATTTGAAGACGAACTATACTATTATTTCTATTAATGTATAATTTAGTAATGCTTGCATACGCAAAGTGCTGGGCATGACGGAAACCATCGAAGATGTTGTGTCGGCTAGGAGGCTTTGATGGTTTGGTCATGTTACTAAGAATAGTGGGATGATAAATGCTAGCTACAGAAAAGACTTCTCAAACGCAAGACCAAGAGGACGTTGTAATGATACCATCCTCTCAGTCATTATCTCCTTTTTACATTTTATGAGAGAGGGTAGTGTAGTATATGTGCTATGGTCATGATACCATCTATCCCAGGCATTACCTTCCTCTTTTTGTGGTGTTGTGTGATTTAGTGATATACTAGCAAAAATAAAGACCTCTGGTCGAATATATTTATTACTAGTAAGTTTAATTGCTAATAATATAATAAACAAAAACTATAATCATTCCTATCGATCTTTTTAAGAGCAAAGTTTCGGCTTTGTTTTACATGGGCATTTTTATAAAAGATGATAATTATTTGTCAGTGAAAGAGAGGAAGTTGTCTCTTCTGGGTGCTTTGATCTTTACACTGATCTTCAGAAAGTCCTGAAAACAGGTTACACAAACGTTTTCGATTCTTCGTCGAATCATCCTCAGGTGTCAAAAGCAAATGAACAAAAAAGCTGGAGAAAGAAGAGAATTTTGAAAAAACTGTATAGAAGTGCGCATAGAACCTTTTCCGCATTGTTCCAGGAAGTCGTTAAAAAAAATAAAAATGCTCGAAGCTATCTACATAAAAACACAACAACCTAAAATTAACAACATTACATATGAAGCCAGAAAAAATGCTTAACGTAAGCGATTTTGTTTTGTGATGCCATCCAGCGTTGCTGAATTTAAAATCGTCAACGACTTTCTGGAACAATGCGGAAAACGTTCTATGCGCGTTTCTCCACCATCTTTTTAAAATTCTCTATGAAATTCTCTGTGAAACCTATGGAACATTTATTAATTTTTTTGATTTTAATACAAAAACGACCACCAGAAAAATTGAAAAAATAAAAAAAAGTATAATTAAATAGACGAATTCTGTTATTTTTAACAATGTTTGCATTTAAAATGACAATTATATGCTTATTTTTCATAATGCAGACTATTCTCTATTTTTAAATGACTGCGAGCCAAATGCCCGGCAGCGGCCGGTGGAGGGGTGTGGCAGGGTGAAAAAGTGCAGACGCCCCCCTGACTAAGAGAATAGTATCATGACGAACAAATACTACCTCCCTCCCCCCAAAAAGGAAGAGGCAATTCCTGCGAGGACGGTCTTATGACAACAGAACTGATACTACACTACCCACCCCCATTTAAAGATATTCTGATTAAATCGATTTTTTAAATTATTTTTTTTATTATTTAAAAATGCTTAGTCACAAAAAAATATTTTTTATGGTTCCTTGGCTTTTTGGCTAAGATCAAAAGTGTAGTATCTGTTCTCCACATCTCAGCAACATTTGACGTTGTTACTAATGCCGAAGTAAATCATCTCCCTTGAAAATGAAATTCTAAAAAGTTTTTAAACTGCTGTCCTTTTTTTTTTTAGAAAATCTCTTTATTTAATTTTATAAATAAACAATAATAGTACTATCGCTAAAACGATTGTGTATATAGAAGAAAATTTGGCAATACAAATTAAGAAATATATATTGCAGAATATTAATTTATTAAAAAATAAATAAATATGTAAATGAGCAATATCAATATTTGTTTGTGTAAGTTTTGAGATTACTATATACAGGGTATTTCAAGTTATTCTTGTATCATTAAAATTAAATAAACCTAACCGGTTTTGATGTTACTATAGTTAGGATAGATCGAAAAAAACTTATGCATGTATTCATTTAGATATAGAGAACAAAAATAAAGATGATATATCATATGGGGATGGGAATCTAGTTGCTATTATATTGCAACGAGCAAAAATCATTTAATCATAAAAAGACAGTGTATGAAAACAAATAGAGTCCAACTTACACGATGTCAGTGGGTGACACAAGGAGTACCCCACAATAAGGTACAAAAGTTCAATAAGTGTGAGGAAATGAGTTCGGCCAATGTCAGACACAAAGGAATGGGAGTGAGTTCTGAAAAAGGGGTCGGTGCTATACAATCCTCGTGTGGTCTCAAGATATATTTTCTGGTGCTTTTGCTGTATGACTGAAGTAGTTCTTACAATTTAAATTCGTTCATTCTCGGCCATCGTAAAATATTTCCAAAAGGGATCCAAATCTGTAGCAGGCAGGGTTTGTATTTGGCATAGTCTTTTCTTAGCCGTTTTCGACAAATAAGGATATTTTTCTTTCTTTTCCTTATCTTTGTATGCGCCATGTTCTTTTTTTTTTCTTTCCCATCAACTCTGAACGATCTGTTCACTTGGGCAGCCTTCTACTAAGTGACTTAAAAGATGGTCACTGAAAGATTTAATTTCCTCTCTCTTCAGAAAGTGTTTCCTCCTCACCTGCCTACACACTATCCGATAAAAATAGATATGATGAAAATATTTTCTTCACAAACTGTCAGCTAAAAATATACATGATGAAATTTTTTTTTTCTGCTCATTCATGGCACCAATGATAAAATAAGCAGCTTCTAAAATCTTAACCTGCTTACTAGTCATATATATATATAGTCATCCACATACAGACTGTTTCGCTGTATCACAGCTCTTCAGTGCAGCTAGACCAGTTAGTGCCTCAAGCTGGGACTAAAACTCAACTGTCGAATTTACAGTCGGCACCTCTACCCCTGCGCTATCATACAACACTGACTGAATGTAAGTGATATCTCAATGTAAACATTGTCAAGTGCCGGGAGCTCGAATTAGTTTTACCCAATGAGCTATGCCTTAAAGCTAATGGTAGTTGGCAATATTCTTACAAAGCTCTACTCAGGGAGGGAGCTTCATATCGTCATCCACATACAGACTGTTTCGCTGTATCACAGCTCTTCAGTGCGGCTAGACCAGTTAGTGCCTCAAGCCGGGATTGAAACTCAACAATATTTGGTAATAGTTTACTTGTGTGTGTGTGGGTGTGTGTATATATATATATACATACACACACACACACACACACAAGTAAACCATAACCAAATATTAAATATAACATAGTATTCGAAGCCCATATAAGATCCCCTCGGTATGGTTACCCACTAGCTTATACGAGGAATGGTGCACCTTCTTTAAGTGATGTTGCCTCTAGTAACATCACTAAGCTTGATACTCCACCAGAATAGATGAATTCTTGGGCATTTTTAACGACAGCTAACAGAACAAAAAAGGGATGTAAAAAAACAAATAGGCAACAAATAAATGTTACCAAAGGCAAGATAAGTTACTCTTCTACCTATCTGGATAAGTTTTTTTGTGTTTTAACTTATTTTAAAGCTTTTTTTGTTTAATTTAAAAGTAGTGTCGAGACGTCACGTTAGAATGGGTAAAAAATGGCTGCAGGTGACCACGCAACATCTCGACACTACTTTTAAATTAAACTAAAAAAACGCTTTAAAATAAGTTAAAACACAAAAAAACTTATCCAAGTAGGTAGAAGAGTAACTTATCTTGCCTTTGGTAACATTTATTTGTTACCTGTTTGCTTTTTTCACTCCTTTTCTGTTCTGTTAGCTGTCGTTAAAAATGCCCAAATTCTTGTCCTGGAATCCAGTAAGACCAAGATATCACAAGAAAGATATACAATAACATTGTTAACTGGTCAATTGGGGAGAGGAAAATTAATGTTCTTAACTTCTTTACTAACTCAACGTTTGACAGGTAAAGGAGAACTTTAATGGAATATTTGAATATCTATGTATCTCATATAGAGATCAAGTGTTAGCCCCAGGAAGGGGCACCTTGATTTCTGGCAACTTCCACTGAAATAAAATGAAACCAAAAAGTATATACATATATTAGGAGAGAACTTGAATGCCTACTCGACACTTACCTCAAGTGTCTAAGGTCTCTCTGTAGAGGGGTTTGTCAGGACAACCTAACATGAGGATACTTCCTCCTACAAGTAAACCCAGACTAAATATTCAAAATAACAGTGTCCGAAGCTCAAATAAGATCCCCTCGGTATGGCTAACCAACACTGGCTTATACGAGAAATGGTGCACCTTCTTCAAGTGATGTTGCCTCGAGTAACAGCACGAAGCTGGATATTCCACCAGACTAGATGAATTCTTGTCCTGGAATCTGGTAAGACTTTAAGACCACAAGAAAGATATATAAGTTGTTTGGAAGCAACAGCGAAACTCATTTCACTCTAAATAATTTACATGACTAAAATAGGAAATAACCATTTTGTTTTAAAGATCGCATAGCAACATAGCATATCGGTCAATGTAAGGAAATGTATGAGTAAGCCCCCCCCCCCGTTTTCAAATTTAAAACTATGTTTATCTAATAACACAATATTTTTTTAAATAGAAAAAAAAAACATTAGCAAAAAATTGTTTGAAACTAAAACATATTTTTAGAAGAAAGAGTAAAATAAAATAAAATAAAAACTGACATGGCTTTTTTTATTATTATTATTTTGGAAAATATTTACACATGTTGAGCACTTATTTTTAATGTTTCTTGTTGCTTATAAATATATTTACAATGATAAACTTTGAGATGGCATATAATCTATTTACTTGCCCTACCCACAAGTGCAAAGTTAGACTCGAGGTCTGTTTTTACTGGAAGAGGAATACCCAGCTCTCCAAAAAGTGGAAGTCTGGATAGGACAAAAATAAAAATCGACCCAGTCTAGAAGGATTTCTGTTCTTTTTATAACAGAGGACAGAACAGTTACTACACTTTAAACAATTTATCAAAAACGAAAAAGAGCAGAAGGCCATCAAAAGCATAAGGAGAGGGGATGGTCGTTGGTCATCCCCTGTCTATTCTACTCTTAACTAGACACATCTTGACCCACTCATCCAAGCAATGTTCCTTTCATTCTTTCACCATCTGTCTATCACTTTCACTTCAACAGTCACCACAACACCACATTTACTTGATGGATTACCCTACTTAAAATATCCCCAATGGTTTGGATTAGGAGCAAAATAAATAGGGAGTAAATGGTATCCTTCTTTGATCCTAGCTAAAATGGCTGGATAAAATAAGACAATTTCTCGTAGTGTTTAGCAGTGCAGTTCGATAACAAAGACGGATTCATTTCTTTACTTACTTTAAAAGACGCAAGAGCAAAATGCTAAAGATAATTTAATCAGTCTCGTCTTCCTTTTTAGAGCGAAACCCTCTTGGACAGGGTGCAAAAAAAGAAGCTTCTAACCTAATAGGTCCCGCACTGTATGCTTAAGTCTGTCACATCGCAGCAGATTTGCATTCCTGCGCTTGTTTTACAAGTACTTCTATTGAATGTTCTCCGATGAACTTACTGCACTTGCACCCTCCTCAACGTAAATACCTCCGACCCACCGCAAAATCCCACCCATTCACTGTAGAGGTCCCTAGATGCCAGAAAACTTTCTACTCCAATAGATTCTTTCTTCGTACCGCTTGCCTTTGGAATTCCCTCCCTGCTTCCCTGGCCGTACCAAGGTGCAGAAATTAAAACGTAACATGAACAAACATCTTGCTGCCCAAATCCCCACTTAGGTTGCTCCCATATAAATCTGGCATTTATCACAGTATCCCCTTACATATGTCTTGTTTGGGGTGAACAAAAATAAGAAGACAAAAAACTGAAAATATGACGGATTCATAAAACATGATTGCATCAGAACAACAAGTTTTGAAAAAGATAATGAATAATAGTAGATTCCATTACAGCAACACCAATAACATTAAACAAGGCGGGGCTTTTAAAGATAGTCACATGAAAAAGACTCACAACATGCAGCAGTTGGGTAGGGCAAAACATTCAACAATAATAATCCCTACTCCGATTATGAGACATAAATAACCATTAATATTCAATGTGTTGATATATTATTTACACACGAGTTGCATTATGTTATATTAGTGTACACCCTCCATAAAAATAACAGAAAGATTGCACTAATATTTATATAAAAATTATAGAATTACGTCAGTAGTTTAATTTTTCGTATATAAATTATTATCATTCTGATGACCGTAAGAAAAAAAAACACCTACTGTTGATTTTTTTTATTTAGAGTGAGGATTTCTTTCCGAATTCATTTCAAGTGGCCGTGGTTGTCTGATTTTCTATTTGTTTACTATTTCAATAAGATAGGACGGAACTATCGCGAGTTGAAAAAATAAAAAACGCAAGTCATTTCTGATAACTGAAAGAAAAGAACACCAACCATGACTTTGAAAAGGAGAGAAAGAGAAGAGGACTGGAAGTAAAGAAGACAGTGGATGACACACAAAAAAAAAAAAATTAGAAAAACACATGACCTAAAACACAGAATGGCTGATCATTACAGCAAGAGGCACCGGTAAAAATGAACAATAAAGGGAGAAAAAAAAATGGGAAGAGAAGCAGCTACTTGGACGATTTATAAGACTGACCAGAGAAGAGACACATGAAAACACCTGGATATAGCTTTTAAAAAATTTAAGAAAGGAAAGAAAAGGACATTTGAACAGAGAAATGGAATCATTACTAACAGCAGCAGAGAACAACTTGATCGGAACAAACTATACCAAAGCTAAAATAGACAAAACTAAGGAAAACAGTAAATGTAGATTGTGGACAGAGATGAAACAGTAATGCAGCAAACTAGCTTCAAAATAATACAAAAAACAAACATGATTGTGTGGGAAAGGCAGTCCATTGGGAACTATGCAAATGTCTGCACTTTGAACTTGCAGAAAAATGGTACAGATGAAGGCATTCACCATGGTACAGGCACAAACCGGAGACGGTATTTGAAAATGAAAATGACAAAATTTTCTGGGACATGGAAGTACAAACAGACAAACTATTCCAATCAAGAACAATGTATATGATAATAGTCAATAACAAAGACAAAAACTGCTAAATCATAGATTTTACTGTCCCAGCAGTTTACAGCATAAACATTAAGGAGAGAGAAAAAGGAAGCAAAACCATGAAACTTTCCAGAGAATTGAAAGAACTATGGAACATGAAGAAAATCACTATGATAGTAATATCAATTGTAGGAGCACTAGGGACAGCCCCCCCCCCCCCCCCAAAAAAAAACTAGAAAAAAAAGATTAGGAGAAATGGAATCAAATTCAAAGGAAAGATTGAGTCCATACAACGCACGGCAATGATGAAAACAGCTGATATTTTAAAGAAAATCATTAAATGATCAAACCAACTCACATAATGAACGAACACTAACCAGCCACAGGTAAGTTGTTGTTGTTGTTGTTGTAACAGCTTCTTCCTTGGCCTGCACTAGATCCGAAATCATGGCTGCCCATCCACGGAGGTTTTGAGCAAAATTGCACAAGATGGCTAACCAATCGCGATTCCACCGTTAAAAGCCAACCACTTGTGGACCTGAAAGCTAAGCTAAGTCCTCCTTGATCGTTGTTGTTCAAGTCCTCAGTTGTTCACTGATATGTTTACGCAACCCAGGCAGAGGTAAGGAGAATTACATCCCGAATTTGCTCTTCCTCTGCATGCCCAAATATAAAGGGGTTAAGAGGGGTAGTACCTTTTCATTCCAATATGACCTTCCCTGGTCCCCATACACCCAGCACTATATGATGCGTCTTAAAGCACTCTTGTGCAGTTACAGTCTGTAGTTAGCCTCTCTATAGTGAATGACTATCCATGCATGGCGAAGAGTCACACCCTTCATGAGTTAACCCTGTTAATGCACATAGGCATAGACAGAACACGGCGGATTTAGAGGAGTCAAACCTGATGAGAATTCTTGTATCCTTTATGGGTAGCTGTAGTTCCTGTGGCGATCACCGATAAACAGATGTTTCGGCAGAGAGAACATGGCAGAAGATTCTAAAAGGTGACTGCATGAGAAACTGTTGGTTACTTTTGGTCTTTCCGTCCCAGCATCTGTTGGATAATCTGTGGCATACAGAAGAATCACGACAAGGAAGAACTGAGGACTTTACACTCAAAATACATTCTCACAACATATGAAAATACGAAAACTCAAATAGAAATAGAACAAAAAAAGAA
Organism: Sepiola atlantica; assembly: GCA_963556195.1. Taxonomy (NCBI): domain Eukaryota; kingdom Metazoa; phylum Mollusca; class Cephalopoda; order Sepiida; family Sepiolidae; genus Sepiola; species Sepiola atlantica. The sequence continues at coordinate 184,420,205 of OY744519.1, forward strand.
AGAAAATCATTGAGACCCTAAATTCTGCTTCACCTCATAAGTCAGAGGTGACAGGTGAGACCACAAATACGCATATGCAAAGATGGAGGAATAGCTTTTTGTTGGCTCTTAAAGTGTGTAGTTTGGCAGTTATCACAAAATAAAAAAGAAATAAATAAAAAGTAGATTGTTAGGACACCATGTTTGGTGCAATTTCACTTTATGGTACGCCAGTGAAATCACACTGTGATATGTCTAGTTATCCAATCAGTATTCTGTATTTTTTTTCACTTTGCACACATTTATAATAGTAGTAGTTTAAAAAAAAACATTTTTAAGTAAAAAAAAAAAAGGGAAATTAAATAAAAGAAACTATGTTGTTATTTCTAATAAAAAGGTTAATTTACAGTGTAGTTAACAGCCGAGAAATAAAAAAAAAATACACCTAACAACTTTAACCAAACACATTAAAATCTAATTTTCTACCGACCCGACTGATCACGGTGGCTAAGTGGCTAACAACGCGGACTGAGGATCTGGGTGTACCGGGTTTGAATCCAGTTCGTTCCACAGAAACACTTTAATCAAAATCCACACCTGACCTTGTGTCTAACCTCCTGGAGAGAAGGTAAATAAAATACTTTTAAAGGACGGGAACCAGCTGCATTGTTTCCGCTATACCACCATCATTTTTGGATTTGTTTCTAGCCCTTTTATCCTGGGTTGTACACTAAATTTCCACGTGACCAAATTTCCATTGGATCCGTGTAGAACCATGATGGTAGATCGTTTCTATGAAGGTTATGCAGCGCCAGACATTTGCGGAGGAGCTTCAGTTTCTTCTGGATCCCTTTGGAAAGTCATTACCTTGCTTTGTCCAGGATCTCGACCTGTTCCTTGATCCAGATGGATTGGTAATAGGTAATAGGTCTCCTCATCTGGAGTACGAGGTTGAAAACCCCATTTTGCTCGGCAAGAGCCACCACATTTCCAAACTGATTATTATGGACTGTTACCCAAGGTGTTCACACTTGAGAACTGGATCTACCCTGACGGAATTGAGATGCAGGGGATATTGGATTCCTGCACTTTATGCAGAAGATCCAATGCTGCCTCCCCGTTTCACGTGTGGAGTTTGAAGTGCCCTTTAAGAACACCAGGATGGACTTCACCGGACACATCTGGGTTAGAGATGGAACATCTTAAAAAAAGATATATTTACTCCTCTTAACCTGCCTAAGTGTACGAGCGGTGCATATTGAGGTGGTGCCCGATATGAGCATTACCAACCTGTTTGACGTTCCTTCTGCTTTGTACTGTGACAATGCCAAAACCTTCCTGGGCAGTGGCAAGTTGTTCAGTCGTCTTTCAGTATAGCACGAGTACCAGGAGAAATTTGGCACATGCCATATTTAACTTAAGCTCATTCCACTCTTTTCTCCTTGGTTTCGGTGAGCTTGGGAAAGATGCATCCAGACTATAAACACTTGTCTCTACAAGGTTGTCGTCAGGGGAAATGTGAACTACTTTTCTCTCCTATCATTTCTGATATTGAGAGGGCGGTAAATAATCGCCCCATGACTTACCGTGAAGCAGCAGACAGAGAATTGGAGGCCATTACTGCCAATACGTTTCTGAGACCCAATAAAAAACACAGATTGCTATTACACTTAGAAGAAAGTGATCCTTTGTCTTCTGTACCTCCCAGTCGGAAAAGATTAATAGAATCCATGAAGCAAAGAAATGTTTGGTTGAACGAGTTTCAGCATGTTTGGTACCATGAATATCTCCTGAGTCTTGGAGAAAAGTCATTTGGACACTCTCGAGTGCCATTTAGAAACCGACAAGGTTAATGATGTGGTTATTGTGAAGAGCCCCCTCAAACCTAGACCTTTCTGGATACTGGGAACCATTTTGGAGTGGTTGAGGGGGATGACGGTGTCATCAGATCAGCCTGCATAAAACAGAGAGGTGGTCCTCTATGAGTGCACTCACTAAAACATCTTTATCCACTGGAACCGTTCGTCTCCCCTAACATCAAAAGTGAGACTGAAATTGTCCCCCCCCCCCACACTTTTGTCTGGGAGTCCGACTTATAATACCAATCTGCCATCTGTCTGGTCCCTCTGAAGATGGAGCTGAAGTTTGGCTCTGTCCAACATGCAACTCTCCCCAGGGAAATCTAAATATGATTTGTTGCAACCACTGCAATGAGTGGTACTACTTAGAGTGTGTAGGAATAATGGTGCCTCCTCCAGGGGCAGAAGTGGTACTGCCCTGAATGTGCGCCACAAAAAAAGTGATGAGATAGGCCTAGCTTTCTTCCCACATAAATTTGCCGGTCCTGGATAAGACATTAAACTGCACTCGACAGTGGAGTTTAAACTAGCGGACAGAATAAGGATACTCCAAACTACTGTTGCCTCCAGGTGGCATGTGATGAGACCTAGCACCTGTTTGTCCCCTATCAGAGTTACAGTGATGACTCTAATTTATGGTTTCCCTTATTTTTCTCTAGGTTTTTGTTTCTTGGGAGTGTGTGAGAAAAATAAGTTAAATGGCTTACGTGTCAAGGGTTGCTGGTGATCAGAGGAGAGCAGGGTGCATTTTGGCTTGCTTAAAGTCTAAACCTAGTGACGATCCTGGCCTTGTTTTTAAACCTCCTACTGGAAGGGAGTAATTTGCATATTTGTCAATTACTGGTTATTAAAGAGCATTTCTCCCTTTTGGGGGGTCGTAATTTTGGAGAGTTCTATTGATCGTTACATTCTTTAGAGTTCTTGCTAACAAGGATAATCCTTTTTTGTAACTTGATTTCTGACAGAGTTGGGGGTCGTGATTTAGCAATATTTTGCAACTTTTTACACCTGACCCAACTCTGATCTACTAACTACTCCTTGGCATCGAATGAACTTTTGACACTTTTCCTCATCCATACATACTTAACATTTTACATAATATCACTTTTTTTTTTCTTTTTTTTTTTTTTAAAAACGTAGAAAAAAGCGGATTTCGTACTTATATCTCAAGATACAGAATGTGTTTCTGTCCCAGTTCGATAATTTAATCTTTAAATAAACTATTTTACTTTAAAACTTCCTATAAGTATAACTTTATTTTAGGGAAATTTTAAAACACAATAAAAATAACGCGCATGTATGGATTTATTAAAGAAAGCAAAAACTGGTGACGTCAGCGATTCTATCTTTTGGAGGTCCCTATTGAACGAAATCTAATTTTGAAATAAAAAGAAAAACATGAAAAGTTTCAGAACGTTTAAGTATACAGGTCGGTTGAAAATTAAATTGTAATGCGTTTGGTAAAAGTTGTTTGTTGTATTTTTTTTCTCTCTCGATTTCTCGGCTGTTAACTATACTGCAACTTTACTGAATAAACTTAAAATGTTACCCTTTTTACACAATAACAAATCTGCATCACATAAAATTAGCATCGTATTTATTTACAGTAGTTACAGAGGATTGTTATCCTAAGTAACAAATATTCAATTATTTGGGAATCTTTTACGAGACTCAGCAGAGTAAAAACGCAAAAAAAACAAATTACAACAAATAAAAGTAACTGTAAGCTGTAAAAGTTAGTTTCAAACTTGCATGTGATATTTGTTTGTATTTTAAACCCGTTTGAAGTGCTATTTATTAGAAATCAATAGTTTTGACACCGTAATTTCGAAAACAAACATGGCCGATTTGGGGGGGATTACTAACGAAATCACTAGGAGCGGCCATATTGATTTTTGTGAAAACGTTGGAAAAAAAAACAAGACATTTTTTTTTTTACATCTAATGAAAACCCATTTATAATACGTAAAAATAAAAACAAATTACATAGGCAAGTAGAAAAATATCTATTCTCGTCGTAGGTCAACTTCACTTGTTGCAAATTTATGTTTTTAAACCCTTTCTCGTTCTTTTTTTGGACCCCGTTCGCGCCTCTGCTGAGTCTCGTAACATATACCCATATTCAATTATTTTTGGAACATGACAATTTTCGTGTAACTGTTTTTTTTTGTTTGTTTTTTTTCAATTTAATATTCAGTGTTGGAAACTACCCAGAATGAAAAAGAAACGAAACTGAATCGCCGCCCGTCACGTGATTTATGGTGCTAGCTCACGACTGTTTTTTGTTGTTATTTTGGGTTAAAAAAATTCAGTATACAAATAAAAATAAACTAACGGAATAATTTGGGGTAAACGTTACTATTGGCGACATAAATTATTTTAAAGGAAATACAGTGGAGAAATTAGTCAAAAACAATTTATTTTGGTTTACTCACTAATTTGTGACCTATTTGCGTAAAAAAAAGTACATTTTAAACTATTAACTAATGAGAACTTTGATATTACAATTTAAAAAATGGCATCAAATTTGATTAATTTTATTAATGAGAAAAATAAGATCTATATTTCTCCTCGGCACCGTTTTTTTGTATTAACACGTGACTTCGTTATTTATTTTTTTTCCCCATCTTCAGTTCAATATTAATTATTGTGTGGATCAAAATGAAAATAAGATGTCAATATAAGACATTTTAAAAACAAACAGTGTATCTAAACGATTTCAGTACTTTGGCAGAGAATCCCGACAATGACCGAAGCAGTTTACGATTTGAAAGCCACCTTTTTTTTTGGGGGGGGGGGGGGCTTTATTTTTTGTTTAAACGTAACCCTCCGCATGCTTAGTGTCGTCTGCCTTTATACATTTCGAGGGGGGGGGGGGTTTCAAATCGTAAACTGCTTCGACCATTTCCGGAACTGAAATTCTCTGGATACTCATTCATTACAAGTGCCAAATAAATAAACAAAAAATGGACATTGCGTTAACTAAAAGGAGGTTCTTTGATACGACAGGGGCGCATGGGGAATTTAATGTTTCTCTTTGATTTTTACCAAGGCGATCCATAATTATGAAGTATTATGCATCGTCTTGAATTTAACACAAATGAACCAGAAACTACTTGATTTACTTTTTTGCATTTAAACATTAATTCAAGACAGAAATTACTTTGTATTTAATTTAAACCACCCAAAATCACTTAGTAATGTCGAAGTGTAAAAATAACGTCAACAATAAGTAAATAAATACAAGTCAGCCGTTTTTATATTTTACTAACTGTAAAGTATACCAACTCGGCGTTGCCCGGAAGTCTTTTTACTTTCATTTTTGTTTCATTTGTTTGTTTTCTTTTTACCATATTATTATTATTATTATTATTAAATCTGACTTTTGTAACAGCTACGTTTAATTATTACGGTAGCTATCGTTTGGTGATTAAATTATTAATTTAATCAAATCGTTATAAAACTACAACTAATTGTTAAGATAAATGTTTAAATCTCTATTTATAAAATGACTGGATGTAAATAGCTTCAAATACTTTAAATCTTTGGTACTTCTACAGAATTTGAACCGAACCAAAAACTTAGGTTAGGGTTAGTTTTGAGTTAAGGTTTTTTAAAAAAAGTAAAAACCCAGATCGGTTCAAAATGAGGATATGCTAAGAATTGTAATGCCAGTTTAAATAACTTTCTAAAGGCTTCAAAATTCTTTGCAAATTTCGAAAGACCAAAGTAATTCATTCTTTTTTTGTCCAACTATTAACAAAAGATTAAAATGGCTGACTTATTTACGAAGACACCGAAAGGCATTCTGGTAGATTTAATTTCGGAATTGTTTTTTTTTTAAATAGGATTTTTAAAATGTGTATTTACGCTATAACATCTTTTTATTACAATAAATAAGAGATTAATAGTAAATAAAAATAATGTTTAAGTCATGTAGAGGCGAGAAACAAACAGACGCAGGAGAAGTGGTCACGCAATTTGTTTAATTGCGTGACCACTTCTCTATAGATTATTATTATTATGATCATTATTAGATAAAAGTGTGTGACATCTGTTTTCACTACAATCCTTTGATATTCTAAACTAATGTTGAAGCCTTCAAACTGACAAATAGAATGTAATTTGGGTCTGTAAGTCAAGTATTACGGTTCATTTGTGCTCGAATCAAGAGGAAAATATGAATTCTCAGACGCGCCATTCGCGTTACGATAATGCAAACCCGAAACCTTTTAATAAAACACAGATGTTATGCAACGAAGGAATGAGGCAGAAAATAACAAATTTTAAATAAATATTTTGGGTGTTTTTTTGTTACCCTGTGACCATCGAGAAAATACTTCTTCTTTGACTCCATTTCCCCACAAGAGTTTCCGAGCTGACTGTAAAAGCTGGGGATCTAATTTCGTTCCGGGGACCGCCATCAGGTAAAATATGGAGCTTTCAAAAGCCACTAGATGCTCGGAAGAAAGTTTGTTTTGGAAGGAAAGGAATCAGGAGGGAAGAGATGGTCGGAAAAGGGTGGGAAACTTTAACAGCATGCTAAGAAAACGGCGAAGACGACGGCCGACGCCATTTCTCATAATAAGCAAAACAATTGCAGAAGGAGAGAGACACACAGTGCCATCTGGCGGATACAGGTGTCACGGTTGTCTCCCCTTGGATTCATTCATTCATTCAAACACTTTCTTCAATGATGTATTTCTAATCTTCCACACCCTTTTTTACGCTTAAAATTAATAACTTCAACCTAAAAAAAGCTACATTTTTTTAAAGTTGAACTTCAAATTAAAATAACTGGACTTCCAATTTAATAAGATTTTTAAAAATTTTTATTAAGTTCAATTTCAAATTTAAAAAAATAGCTTCACTTCAAATTAAGTTTGGGGAGAAAGGCATATCCAACATTATTATTTAATAATGATGAGGATGAGACTTTTGGAGTTGTATCGTTAACAACTGGCTTATTGCATCTTTTAGCAAAGCTATCATAAGATGTTCAAAAGTGTTGTTACCTTGATGATGCCATTAGAGCACAGGAGGGAGCAGGTGTTATTGTGATTGCAAGAGCTAAAAGTGAATGGAGTAATTTCAGGGAAATTTTGCCATTACTAGCTAGGAGACCAAGAGAAGAGTCTATCAGGCATGTGACATAGTGTGATGATATATGGAAGTGAAACTTGGCCAATGAGGGTTGAGGACATGTGTTGCATGGAGAGAAATGATATGAGAATGATACGATGGATGTGTAATGTGAGTTTTAAAGACAAGCTTAGTTCTGATGACCGCAGAGGAAGATTAAATCTGGACAGTATAGGGAGATACATGCACAACAGGAGACTTCAATAGTATGACCATGTTGAAAGAATAGATGAGAGTTTTTGGGTTAGTGTATGGAACAGTTGAGGTAGCAGGGTCAGCTCACAAAGGAAGGCCAAAGAGAACATGGGCAGAAATGATAAAAATGGACTTGAGAAAAAGAGGGATAAATAAAGACCTTCCCATGTTGAAAGAATGGATGAGAGTTGTTGGGTTAGTAGATGTCGGACAATTGTAGCAGGATCAGCTCACAGGGGAAGGCCAAGAAAAACATGGGAGGGAGTGATAAAAATTACCTTGAGAGAAAGAGGGATAAATAAAGACCTAGTCAGAGATAGGTTAGTTTGGAAGTCAATTTCTTAAAGCCTCACACACACGCCAGCATGTAAAAACGGATGTTAAACTGATGATGATGATGACTATCATATTCCTCGTTGAGTTTGGAAGTCAATTTCTAAAAGCTGTACAATGGACGTTAAACCGAATATGATGATGAAATTCTGCATTATATCAGGACTATATTTGGATTATAGGTTCATGTGTAAAAAGTCAAAATTGAATTTTATTGAGAACTATTTTTTGCCGTTATTGATTGAAAACGAAAAATAGTTCATACTGTTTTAATTTCTTACGCCAAATTTGCTAGTTAGTTTTATATATTTTGTAAAAGTTTCATGTCACAATCTTTTTTATGTTTTTTTTTTTTTGATATTGACAGCATTGTTTATACAAGATATACCATTTTTTATACCTTTATTTTTTTTAAATTACCTATCTCTTCATTTATAGGAATTTGTCAATAATTGTCAAATTTATGAGTTAGCTCATTGTGGTTCTTATTATTTGGTATGTAAAACACATAAAAACATCAAGCTATTCTTACTGAGAAATGTCCCTCTGTTTTTAACTGCTATATCAATTATCTAAGAAAATTCACATCGCCTCCAGTAAAACACCCCAGTTGCATGATCACCTGGCCCATTATATGGATGGTATTGGGAGAGTGACATATCATGCATTATTATTTGACATTTTTCATCCTCACCATCCGATGGGACCTTTGGATTCATATAATTTACAACTGGCTTATTGCATCTTTTATGTCTGATTGATTTATGGGCTTTTTATTAATTTATATTGTTATGAGGTCCTGTTGGGGCAGCTTATGTTAATCAAAATACAAATATTAATAATAATATAAGAATTTTTTTAGTCACTAAACTTCCTTCTCTGAACAAATAAAATGTCAATTATATCATCTATTTTTTTTCTTGGAAAAATTAGTAACAACACTTGGAGAGAAAATAAGTCTAGAATTATCTCTTCTTAATAAAATTGAGTATTTAACAGTTTCCAACATACAAATAATAATACGTGAAAATTTTTTTTTTTTTTAATTATTTTAGGTATTAAATCCCTTCTCTGAAAAAATAAAATGTCAATTATATACCCCAATTAGTAAAAAATTCCAAGGGAAATAAATACACATAATACATTTGGGAATTATCTCCTTTTAATCAAATTGCAAAATTAGAACAAAATTTGGTACAAGTTTAGAATTCGACCAACATGAAAAAAAAAAAAGAAATATCTTTATGATGTACGTACCCATGATAAAAGCATATATCGTTACCAAAAATCACATAAATCGATCAAGTACTGTTTTTTTTACATAAATAAAATAAAATTTTATGACCAAACGAGGATTGTCAATATATTGACGCCATATTGTGTTTGCTAGCTAAGTTGGAGTTATCTCCCTTGGCCGTCAATAAACAATGTCTAATATGGCGTCGATATATCGACGATCCTCGTTTAGGTGTAAAATTTGATTTTCTTTTGTAAAAAAAAAACTACTTGATCAATTTACGTGATTTTTGGTATACGATGTATGTTTTCTGTCACGGGTACGCACATCATAAAGATATTTCTTTTTTTTTTTTTTTCATGTCGGTCGAATTCTAAAATTCAGGGATTTGCAGGACAGTCAGAAAGCTTCTAGGCAGCCATGAAGAAAGAAGTTGGCACTCTCTCCTACCCCTGTCAACTTGACACTGAGCAAGGCTATCTTCACTTGAAGATCTACTGCTCCAAGGAAGGACTTTTGGCAGCCAACATTTAGTATTACTATTTAATTTCTTCCTATTCACTGTCTTAACTTCTGGCAACCTACACCCAACTGTGTATGAATATATATCATTTGTTGTTTGTAGAAAGGCCTGGGCAATCCTTTTGTTACAGATTGTTATAGAAGATACTCTTACAGTTAATGTGAAGATTAGCTCCTATCAGTTTTAGCAACGCAAATCAGTGAACTTGCCATGTTGAAAAAAATATGATAGCTACTTCCTCAGGAAGATGTGGCATAAAGCCGGAATGTGAGGAATTAAAAAAAAAAAAACAGCAAACCAGAAGGAAAATACACTCTGGCTCTACAAAAATGCCTGAGTTTACATGAAGATTAGCTCCTAGTCGTCGTCGTCATCGTCGTCGTCGTCGTCGTCATCGTCGTTGTCATCGTCATCATCATTAGCAGCAGCAGAAGTATCATCATCATCATCATCATCATCTTCATGATTAGTCCTTCTTCTGCAGTATACCTTTTTAAAAACATTCAAATTAAAATGCACTAGATGCCACATGACACGTTGGGTTAATGTTGGAACATTGTACATTTTGTTCTTCTCCTCTTCCTCTTTTTCTTCCTTTGTTTCTTCTTGCTCTCCTTTTCCTTTTCTTTGTTTATTCATGTCATTTATTTATTTACGTCACCCTCTTACTCCCCTTCTCTTACACTACTACTACTACTACTAATAATAATAATAATAATAATCCCTCTATTCCTGTTTCTCCCACCACTTCTCTTCTTATTAGCCCTTCATCCAACCATCTAAAACAGTCAATGTGCAAACAACCAAGCAAGCAAGATTGTCACAGTTTTAGTATTGTATAGATGTAGTGTCAGGTGTTAAGATTATATCATTTAAGGCAGAATTCTACAACTTCCCAGATATTTATACTTGCATATTCAATGTAACACTGTGTTTGCCACTAGACCTTTATCTTGTAGTTGACTATTTTCCAACAAGACTATGTTCAATACTGATCTCGGAAACAACGTGCTCACCATTGGAACTTGTTATGTAGTATACTTTTCTCTATCACTGAATGAGTGCTAAAACGCTTTCTGACGACTTCTATTAAGCCCGTTTTATGAATAGCATACATACATGGTTGATATGCATAAATACTCTCATTCCAGTATGTACTTATTCTTTCTCACATCTAGGTTCTACCCACTAGGCCCAGCCAGGCATTTTTATGGTAAGATAAGTCAAAAACTATTTCCACCACTCGATCTAGGTTCTGGCTCATCACGTCCACCACAAAGTCCGAGGAAAATATGTATTCTTTTCAACAAAAATGACATCGTAAAGAATATGTATGAATACAAAAAAAAACAAAAACAATACGTGTAAAATATAAATAATAAAACTATTTTAATTTATCAAATACTCATAAGTAATTTTGTTCATTTCATTCACCATTTTCAATCCTCACATAATATTCTTCATCATTCAACTGACAATCCATCCATCTCATTAATCCTTATCCTTGAATGGCGTTTGGCATTTCGATAAGCTGATGGTTCAATTCTTTATTAAACCCTAATTTTAACCGTGGCCAGGGAAAACATTTTCATGAACTAATATCGTCATTAATATGTACTTAAATTTCCTCCTTGTAAGACATTCACTCGTCTTATTACCACAACTGCAAAGAACTTTCCTTTCTTCCTTGTGCCTAACATCAGACAGAATTTCCATGAACAGAGTTTCTTTCCCAAAACTTCTTATCTGCAGAACACATTACCATGAGATTGCTTCCCTGTGGTCTACAACATGGTCGTCTTCAAATCCAATGTTAACAAATACCTGTCATAAACCGTCCTCATAAGTAATCAAATTGTGTTCATTCCATTCATCATTTTCAATCCTCTCATAATATTTGTCATCATATATCAATCTATCCATCTCATTAACCCTTATTCTCGAGTGGACTTTAGTCTTGATAAGTGGCGACTCATTAGTAAAAAAAAAATATGGTTCTCGGAGAGAGTTACTCATCCATATAGTTTGATAACTCTCCGACAGGGGCCAAATTTCTGAAGAAAAAATTTGCGTGTCTTTCATCAGGATTCTGAACATGAGTATAAAATGGGTTTGCCTTCGGGTACCTGGTGCGTCATTCACCCTAGTCAGGTTGAGCCGTTACCTCCGAAATAAATTTACAATTGGTCCCCAGTTGCATGTATATCCCAGTCGGAGGAGATAACAACATTGTTTTGTTTTTTTTCAGTTTCCTTTTAATCATATAGAATACAAGTATTTAGAGGAATATGTAGGTTTATACATTGGGGGGGGGAGGGTATCTTGAGTGGTTTATAGGGTTAGAAAATAAGATAGGCAAAAAAGGTAGAAAGATCTGGGGAAGATGGATTTGGGGATGATGGGGTGGGATTAAGGGCAAACATCTTGCTGAAAGGATGTCCAAGTCAATTTAGTGTAAGTAAAAATAAAATGTTAATGATCTCAACCGAAGAGAGTTATGTCCCCTTACTCGTATCTCTATCCAAAGTTAGGCAATTGTATATGTTTATGTATATATAGGATTCACTCCGAAACTAATTAACCGATCACTATGAATTTTTGAGCACAGATGCTAGGCATAAGAGGCCCAAATGTGGGTTATAATTAGTTTAATTTAGTTTTATGTAAAGGGTATAAAAAGGAGGTGGAAGCCCTTCATCAAAATTCAGATACCTCCGATTTTTGTGAAATTTTAGCAGTAGGTATTCGACATAATACATAGTTTGGGTTGAAATAAATATATAGCATATAGGTTTAAAATAGGGGCATTTTGTTGTGGTTTCTGGGCTATTCTATGCAGACGTAAAAATCATATACAGATCCAACTCACAAACTAATAATAAAATAATACAGATCCAACTCACAAACTAATAATAAAATAATACAGATCCAACTCACAAACTAATAATAAAATAATACAGATCCAACTCACAAACTAATAATAAAATAATACAGATCCAACTCACAAACTAATAATAAAATAATACAGATCCAACTCACAAACTAATAATAAAATAATACAGATCCAACTCACAAACTAATAATAAAATAATACAGATCCAACTCACAAACTAATAATAAAATAATACAGATCCAACTCACAAACTAATAATAAAATAATACAGATCCAACTCACAAACTAATAATAAAATAATACAGATCCAACTCACAAACTAATAATAAAATAATACAGATCCAACTCACAAATTAATAATAAAATAATACCGTTCGAATGTACAAAAAGTGGTAGAGCTTCTGTGATGGTCAGATACTTTTTTTTTTTTTTTTTTTACTAAAGTTCATCCCAAACAAGACACAATGCCACTGAGACGTAGGGGTCTACTGTGAATTAGGGGAATCCTATATGGGGAGTTTTGCAGCGGGATGCTTGTTCACATTACATTTAAATGTCTGTATGTTAGTATGGTAAGGGAAACAGGAAGCAGGAAGCAGGAAGCAGGAAAGGAATTCCAAAGGCTAACAGTACGAGGAAAAAAGCCATTAGAGTAGAAAGCTTTCCAGCATCTGGAGACCCTAAAAATGAAGAGGTAGGATCTTGCTGACTGACGGGTTAATCGGGGTATTTACGTACAGCACTTACGTTCGAGCACATTCCATTAAAGTACTTATAAAACAAGCATCGGGATGCAACATTGCAGCAATGGGATAGAGGCTGGAGGATGCTTGATAGTGAGGGGCCTATTAAGTTAGAGACTCTTTATTGGACCCTGTCCAAGAGGGAGAGGCTAGTGTTTGATGCACCAGCCAAGATGTGACAACAATACTCCATACATGGGCGAATGGAATTGTGGCTTTGTAGAGATATAGGATACTGGCAGGTGTGAGAAGTTTTCTAGCTCGGTAGAGGGAGCCCACCTTCCTTGCAGCAGCCTTGGCAATGTCTTCTATGTATTTGTTCCAAGACATGTTATCTGTGAATGTTAGCCCTAGTAGTTTAAATGACGAACTCTCAGGTAAAAAGTAAATTCGTATGAATCAGAATAGTACAACTTTGTTGACCGGCTTGATTCTGTTGTAAATGGTGTTTGTTATGAAATTGAGTTCACTAGAATATGTTCAACAAAGTCTGAGTAGATAGATGTGTGCGTGCAAGTCCTACATACCAGAATAGTGTGCTTGTATGTGAGCGCACACATGTGGCAAGATGTTTATCGAAGCAGCCGCCTAGACAAGAGTCTGAGGTGTGTTGCTGTCAAGGTCAGACAGATGAAAGAGAATGAATTTTGCCTGTGAAGCTCTTTTTATAGTCACTGATAGGAGCGCTACCTGGCGTTTACAAACGGCATATAACTCAGGTCTGAAAACGCCCTCTGGTTGTGAGTCTTCAATTGTGTTGAGAAAGGGAGGTAATGCTGCATATATTTGCATATACTTCTGGCAAGCAAGTGACACAGACACTTTTGTGTTCTGCTCCAACGAGCTGATTAGACTAACTGCATAAGTTAGTCTGATGAACCGCTTGAGTATAAAGAGGATGATGTAAATAAATTAATGACATAAATAAAGAAGAAAAGAAAAAAAGTGTAGAAAGTTGACCTTGGGTTTACTTTAAGCAGTTACATAACTCTCGTGTTCCTTATTTTTTCCTTTAGTCCCCACATTCCATGAGTGATGTTTCTGACAAAGGGGGAATAATTTCTATTTTCTAGTTTGGAATCTATCCATCTAACACTTATCGTTGGCTAGTTTTTGACCTTGAAGTAGTTTTTTGTTTTAGCTCTTTACATCAAGTGGCTTCATGCCTTGTCTGGAGCGATTTCCATTAAAAAAAATGTAATGCATACACTAATGTACATTATACCTATGTTGACCAAATAAGTCACTGGTCGACTAGTATCAATTATGAATTACACTTTAAATCTTTTTTCTGGGTTGAAAGTTTGTGTTAATGCACTAAATGAATAAATGCGAAAGTTGGACCCATTTATCGCATTGACGGTGAAAAATCAAAAAAGCCCTATTTCAAATTAATTCAATTTTATACCATAGACGCACCATCTATATATGTATAGGCGATATCAGTCGCAAGATTAACTAATTTGCATATTGTTTTTGAAAAAAGACATTTTATTAATTAACTATTATTTGTTATTGTTTTTTAATTCAATGACTTTTGATTTTAATATGATAAATAGTTCCGTTTCACAATATTGTTTTATTTCTAAATTTTTAGCATCTGTGTTCAAATGTTTCTTTCTTTAGAGCTCCCCACCTCACCCACGATTTGATTTTTGAATCGCGATCTATTTCTATATTGCAAATGAAAAAGCAAATTGATTTCGTCTTTCTTTTCCTTTCTTTACGGCCACACTTAAAAGATAAATAAATTTGTATCAGAATTACCAAAATGTTAATGTTTATCTATCTATATGAATAAATGAGAAAGATTTTGTTTCATGTTTTGTTAGGACATCTAACGAAAACGAATTACCTCCCTTGAACAATTCGGGAGTTAAGAGTTATCGCCCTTGGAAATGGTCTTCTGCCGAGAGAGAAAAGTAAACACAGACCACGGCACCAGACTGTAATATGTCAATCGCGTCTAGCGGCAAATTAATTCATTAATTCATTCTGTGTTCAGTTTTAATAAATCTGTTAACCGTTTCTCTTGATAGTTCATCCATTTATTTACAAGTTATTATTTATTATAACCTAAATTACGAGGTTATAAAATGTTTACAACAAAGTTATGAATAAAATGTTTATTATTTTAAATTAATGTTTCAAGTATTTCCAGTAGCAAACTTTGCGAAGCGATAGCGAGCCGGCAATGCCAGCTAGTATTTAATAAAATTAAAGTTTTTTTTTTTTAGAAGTTGGTAAACAAAAAAAATAACAAAAGAATTTCAGTACTGCTCTTTTAGATGTCCTCTGTAATGAAAAAACAAAGTGTGCTGGAATGGAAGAAACTAAAGTCTGGGAAGAAGGAGACATTTATTGGGTGAAAAGGGGGAAGTTCGATGCATTGTATAGCGGGAGATACCAATGAAAGAGATGGTAACCTTGGCACTGAGTTACAGGCATTGCAGTGAGAAAGAAGGAACAAAGAAAGATAAAGACAGAAAGAAAGAAAAGAACCAGGAAAGGAGAATAGAAGGAAGAAAGAAGTTGTTGTTGTCGTCGTCGTCCACCACCACCACCACCACGAGTTTATAAACCAGTTTATAACCAGTAACAGGTTTATTTATTAGAGGTTACAAAAGATATTCGTGTTCTTAGTTTGAATGGCGGACTTGCAGAATGAGATTTTTTACTCCGGCAAAATAAAGTATAAGTCCAACCAACAGAGTCCTTTAGTTAAGAGCCCCAAATGGGCACATCTTGCCTGGAGATAAACCCAGCTTCAACTGACTGCCAGCTTTCTCAGAAAACCCAACCTCCTGTCATTCCCCTCTCATCTCCTGGGGTCCTTTTCTTCTGATCGCAAATCTTGAATTCCAGTCTTTCTCAGTGGTCACCACTCGACCACCTAAGCACTGGCTACTTGAGATATCCACTGGAGATAACTGCCAGACAGGGGATTATCATGGAGACAATCTATGGACACATTACTTTTGGGTCTCAACATGACTTCCTGTTTTTACGAGGCACTTATTTTATTTCAAAGAGAAATAAGATTCTGGGTGGCCCGGTATGAAATCAAAGACATTTTCATATTTCCTCTGTGCCTCTCAATACTGGTTGTTTAGTTTTTTAACAGGATTTCTTTTATTTAAAGACAGAAAACATCAGAGAAACAACTTGTATGCGCATGAGAGAGATCGATAGATAGCCCGTCTCGTAACATCAGCCACGTAATATGTGCTGCCCCCCTTCTTCTTGGGGAGAACCGAGAGACAAATCTTCTCTTGTTGAAATCTTGCCGGTTAAGAGAGTTAGAAATGTCTCACTGGAAGTCATGTAATCCCCTCAACTTCCGCCAGAGGTGACCTCCAACCTTTAAGACCATTCCACTGAAAACACGGCTCTCATTATCTAACAGAATGACATTAAAGAAATAAGATGAAGTTTTAGGTTGGTAAAAGACGATTTTTTTAGATGTGATAAGAGACGGGAACTGTACAAAGATAGGTTGTTGGTTTGTGTAACTTTTCTTTAGGGCGCAATACAATTGAACAACACGGTGCACAGACGGGTAATAGTTTTATGTAGGAGAAACACAGGAACAAAATAAAAGATTATACATTGAGTTGAGTATATGTTGACAAGGCGAAATAATCTTTTCCTGGAGTTCGTAGATTCTCTCTCATCGGCCCGGCAGAGAGTCGCAGGATCAGATCTCGTCTTTTTGGAAAGCAATGTTGAATTGAGGGTGTTCATATCGATCACGTGAATCTCGTTAGCTGCAGACGCTCACTTGTTGAAGAGGCGATGATCGTCAAGCCGAATCACAACTCTAGTAGATCGACAGAAAATAGTTCATTCATGTAAGCTGCTACAAAGTCATGAATAAAACGAGACAATTGTATTTTATTTATTTCGGTCAAATAATAGTAACCCTGCTCTCTAAAAAAATGTTATTCTATTTAAAAAAATGTTATTTTCAGATTATTATCAATTAATAATAAGCACATTTTTAGATTATAAACCAAAGTATTTAAAAAAGAATGACCAGTGTCTTTTATTATTATGAAGTAGATGTGATTCTTAAAGACAGCCTTAGTAGAGTTTTAAAAATAAACAAATAGAAACAAAAAATTGAGCGATTGTGTAGTTTAACAGACTAAATGGCAGCCAACTCTGACGTCAAGCTCGCGTCTGCTCTATTCAACCGGTGCATCGAAAAAGTGGTCCCTCGTTTAATTGTGAAAACAAACATTAATTTAACAAACTTTTTAAACAAATTTTTAAAACAATTTCTTCGGGAATATACTGTATGGGATACAGCAATACGGTGATGTGTAATGGTTGAGAAAAAAAAAACAATGATTTTCTAAAAAAAAAAAAACATTGCAAAAAAAATTAGTGAAATTGTAAATTAACATTAGTTATCTTTCGGGAAAAAACACTGAAAAACAAATATTTTGTTAAATTATAAATGGAAGCAACATGTTTGTTAAAAGTTTTGTTAAATGATTAGATCCATGTATTAAAAAAACACTGATTTTATTTTCACAATAATTTTTTAAAAAAGAAAATATTTTCTTATTGTGACTTGTTTCATGTAAACGAAGGATCACTTTTTCGAGGGACCGCTTGTTTGACGTCAGAGTTGTCCGCCATTTTGGCTGTTAAACTACACAATTGCCAAAAAATGTTACTCGCGTGGCATTAAATCACTGTAACTATGGCCACTAGCAAAATAGATGGATTTCTCTGACATTGTTGGATGCTTCATTCAGTGATCTGTGTAGATACAAATAACACGAAGACAGAAAGTGGATCTATTCGAAGCCATCTTTATTTAACTTGTTCGTTGTGTGCATGACAACACCGTTTACGAGCAAACGGTGAAGCCCCAATTTAGTACCCAATGTAACATCTTCCCTCTTGCGACAAAAGACATCACCACAGAATTTGCTCAATGGCTTAAGCATTCATTGGGTATTCTACCCTCCTGCCTAACAGTGATTATTCTGCCCTTCCACTTTTACATAGAAATCTTTTAAACGCAGTAGTTCCTCAGTCTGATTGGTACTTTGATTATTCTCCCAGATTGTGTTCTCCTTACCGCAATCTCATCTGGAGGTATCTCGGAGTCTGCTCTGGAACTAGCTCTATCTCTCACTATACTGTCATCTTGAGACATTTGTGGAGTAGTGGTCACCTCTTTGCCCGATTCCATGATTACTGGTGTCTCACCATTTTCTCGATATAGCTGGCTACTCCTTGATGCTATTGGGGGTGATTCCGGTGTTTTTCTCAGGTCTATTCTATTCCGTTGACTTATTCCCCCTTCAACATCTATATGATCTAGTATCCAGCTTCTCCAACAGTCGCTTTTTTCCACTCCTTATGCCCTTTCACATGGGGTTTGACCCGTACCACATTTCAGGGTCGTAAAGGTTGAAGGCATTTCACCTTCTTATTGAAGTACCTCTCCTGCCTCATGCTATCATTCTTTACCGCTTTTTTGAAGTTATTGTGGATTTCCGGCTTCAACAAATCTTCCCGGGTTGGAAGTAGTGTTTTTTCTCCTCGACATCAGCTTCTGTGCTGGCGACAGGAGACCTTTAGCTGGTGTGTTTCTGTGATCCAGCATTGCTAGATATGGATCAGCCATATCCTCCAAAGTCTTTGCAGTTTTAACTGCTGATTCTGCTTTGCCATTCGCTTTACTGTTGTAGGGACTGACTGGTGTGTGTGTGTAAAACACCACTTCCATGCAAAAGTGGCAAAGTCCTGACTACTGAATTGTGGTCCATTGTCTGTTACAATATGGTCGGGTATTCCATATCTTGCACAGTGGTGCTTGAGCTTTTTAATTATTGACATCTTCCACGACTTCATAGTCCCAATCAAAGTCCTAAGTAATTAAACGTAGTTCATTTCATTAATCATTTTCAATCCTTTCATAACATTCTTTATCTGATACTGGTATAGCGTTTGAACCAGACAAAACCGACTTTTGCCGACGGCAAAATACGTAAAGAGCCGGAAAAGGTTGAATCAAAACAAACCAGCATCAAAATCAAAACGAGGCTGATTTTCAACATGAAAAACATTATGAAAGAAAGACTAACACTATGAATATTTTTTTATAGCAATTTATTTATTTTCTGACAAAGAAAATCAAGGAATTTTAAAAATATTTTACGGGAAAGTTAAAAGTTATCTTCTTTTTTTTCGATAAATTGTGTTAAAAAAATTTTTTTTTAACATAATCAATGCAACAATGATTTTTACAGATTTTGTTTCGTGTTTTATTTTGGGGGTACTGGTACAGCTTTTGAAACGGACAAAAACTGACTAGGTTAGGTTTGGATTAGGGTTAAAAAAACAAAAAAAAACGGTTCGCTTTTTGTTCGATTCATTTAGCAGATTTCTGCCTGCCAGGAATCTTAAGAGTTACTCAATTTACAGGTAAATTTGTCGTCTGCTTCTCAAGCATTCTGATTGGTTAAGCGATTCGGCCTCTTCCGGCTGTTTACGTAAACGGCCGGAAGATGCCAAACAAAAAGTCGGTTTTGTCTGGTTCAAACGCTGTACCAGTACCCTTTATCTTTCAACTGACAATCATTCCATCTCATTAACCCTTATCCTCGTGGTGTGTTTTTTAACGTTGCCATCTTATTTCCTTAAAATATTTCATTTTAATACTAGGCTATTATTTAGATTATTCAGACTAGTGTTCTCATCTTGGATGTTATTCCGACAATGTTTCAGCCAATGCAACCTCCAACCTTTTTCAGATGTGTCTTGTCGAACTCTGTAATCTTAATGTCGAACTCGAGAACAGAACCCTTTATTTAATCTATGGGGGTAGACTGCTTTCGTTCTGTCAGCCATGACCTACTATAAGTGATGAATAATTCTTAATTATATTCTTAGTATCGCTGTACTGAGGATTGAACCTTCAACCTCCAGAAGACTGTTACTTAGAACTGATAATTACTTAGCACTTTACCCGTTGCACCTGAAGAAGGTCAGAGTTTACATCGGCTGAAACGTTGTAAGAATGAGATCCTAGATTTGAGCAATAGTCTGAATAATCCAAATAATACAAATTATCAATCCTCATGTGGTAGGCCGCTTAAGACATGGAGGTGATCAGTTGATGACAAGCTGATCCTGGCATGCGGCACAAGTAAACTGGCAGCAGAGAGAAAGAAGTTGGAAGTCATTCACGAAACGTCTAACCTCAACATGAGACAAGAAGACGAAAAAATGAAATTAAATAATAATAATAATAATAATAATAATACCCCCCCCCCTCCAAAAAAAAAAGATAGTGCCAGCTGATACCACATCAACTAGTCTTGAAGGGTCAAGGAGAATTGAAAGACCGAGGAGAGAGAGCACTAACCAGACCTCCTCTGGAAGAGTGCAAACAATATTAGGAATACCAATGGATATTTCCATCGAGAAATCAATTGGAAAGTGGCTGTTGCGATAATGCAAAGTCATTAGCAATGGTTATCGAAAGAGGTGGAGAGTACTGAAAATCTGGGGAGACCTGTTGTCACCCAGACTCTAGGGAACACCACCGTATTATTATCAGTGAGTGATCTCTGATGATAACCTGAGAACTCCTAGTGAGTACAAAAAAAAACCCCAAAATATATATATATATATATATTATAATAATAATAATAATAATAATAATAATAATAATAATAATAATAATAATAATAATAATAATAATAATAATAAAAACAACAACAACAACCTTCAACCTCTAGTATAAAAAATGGAGACACGTGCTCAGGTACTACACTGGAATATATGCAAACTTTATGAATTGGACCACAATGAGATCTTGTATGAGCATAAGCCAGAAGTGGTACAGGAGAACGACAATGTCAAACTTCGTTGGGACATGCGCATACAGCCTTATAACGTTCTTGAACATTCAAAATCTGACTTAATCTTTGTAAACAAAAACAAGAGAACTTGCTTAATCATTGATATAGCCTTTCCCTTCGATACCAGGAGAAAAGAACACGAAAAAAAAAAAAAATATCAAGATCTAAAATGGGAATTAGTTAGACTATGGAAATATAAAGAAGTAAGGTGATTCCCGTTGTAATTGGAACGATTGGAACCATAACAAAAAGTTTAAATGGCTTAAACAGATTGACGAGACAATTTATTTTCCAATTCTGCAAAAGGATTGCCTGTATGAAACAGCGAAAGTGTTAAGGTACAGCTTGAATGTCTAGGGTCAAGGGAATTGACTTGAGGTTCAAAAAAGAAAACTCCAACTAAAAACATCCAAAAGTTGAGACTACTATGAAATAATAATAATAAATGGCTGAAAATCAGAGGAGACTTGTTGTCACTCAGATTCCAAGCGAACACCACTTGTTATTAGCAGTGGGTAAAAATAACTATCAGAACGACGAAAAAAAAAAATGTGTTGATCCGAATTGGTAATACAAGACTAACACATGCATATTTGCTTGAAACTGCGGATGCACCCATGTACACGTGTGCAATCAACACATAATAGTAAAACACCTAATGATCGAGTATTAAAAATGCAATAGAATTCTTTAAAGTAGTAAATATTTTTTTCATTGTTTGAAAAAAATAACACACAACATAAATGATAAGAAACACACGTCTTTAGACTCATCTAGAAAAATGTGTATGCCATAAAACAGTATCCAGTACTGAGATCCCATTTGAGGTGGCTTTGGGGTATGTGGCGTTACCCCACAATTATCGTTACTCATGAGGCCCACTTTGACCCGGCGTTGTATTACCTGTCAGGGTTAAATGGAACCTATCATTCACAGATGGTTTAGGTCAGAGGCGGGCAACCTTTTCAGAGTGAGGGTCAGATGAGACTTTTAGAAGGAGATCGCGGGGTGAAAAACGAAATCTCAGAATTACTATATTTTGTTTACATGAATAAATTGTACAAAAATTGCATTGAAACTCTACAAATCTGATATTTTTTCTCAAGAGACTTCTGTATGTGATGTTATAAAAGGCGCCGAGGAAGAGCCATTTTGGAATCATCAAAAATAATGACAGGGGAAGTAGCAAGTTGATCCATCATTCGTTTTGACACACCTCACATAGTTTCTATGTTTCATGTCCTTTCCTCGTCTCACGTTTCCTCTTTGCCTCTCTCTTTCTCTTTTTCTATTTTTATCTTCATAGTTAAAGAAAAATGAAATATACATGCATCATCGCTCGCTGATATTCATACATTTTCATCCCACTGTAAATCTTAATTGAAACCTACTTTTACATCTATGTCACAAAATGATATGAGTTTTACTGGGAAGTCCGCGGGGCGGATTGCAATAATAAAGCATAGCCGGGTGGTGGGCCGGACGCTAAGCCTTCGCGGGCTGGATGTGGCCCGCGGGCTGGAGGTTGCTCGCCCCTGATTTAGGTAAAATTATAGTCCCACAAAGCAAATTAATTGTAAATACTTAAAGATGGTGAGAACTTTAATTATAAAAGCATTTACATTTATTTGTCAAGCAGTCTCGATTCTGCTCTCTATGATCAGCAACATCACCGAAATCTGTTTGAAATCTCTATTTCCTAGAGATGTAATTTAATTTCTCTGAAATAAAATTCCTCTAAATTTTGTTATACACATGAGTCTGTCTCCCGTTTGCAGTTGTCATGCATTCGTTACTCATCTATTTCTTTTATTGTTAATATGGGTCGTCGTATAGTGGACAAATACAAGTGTCTACCTTTTCTGTATCATTGCTTTCACTACAATATAATGTTTTAGTAAAAATTAACTGTTTTATTACTGAGTTTAGGCTCTGAGCGACTAAAAAAAAAAACACTATTCTATTTATCTTCCTCCCACAAGGTAAGATGTGACACAAGGTCGGGAAAGTGGGATTTGAAAAGCCAGCCCCCGAGAAGGTGAGCACTCTGGTCATTAAAAATTGCCTGGGCAGCCCCGTCGGAATTCCCCGGTAGTGGCGCCTCAGGCAGTAAGCAATAAACTTACTCTTCTCCAAAGAGGGGAGGCAAAGCCTGGGAGGGTGGACCTCCTAGAACTGCACAAGACAACCCCACAGACCGGCGTAAATCAAGCCCCGAAGGCCAAGACAATAACAGTCTATGGGGTGTAGTATCCATCGGAACAGATACTACACTTTGATCTTGGCCAAAAGGCAGAAAAAGCAAACAAAATCGCTCATACATTGTAAATAATATAAAACAAATTCCACACCAAAAGAAATATCTTAAATAAAACCTTCTTGGATCTAAATGACCCAACAATTTTTAAGGTTTCTAACGAGTAACTAATAATCTAAAGAATTCTGAAAAATAATACTGGGGTTTCTGGTCGGCATTGGAGAATCCTTGATGGTATTCTTTAATTAGAAAGTTTTGTATTTTTTTTACGTTCGTTTTTTTTTTTTTTTGTTCCTGTTGATATTTGTCTTCAGCGGTCTCTAACTGATTTAAATGTTAGGACGCTAGAGTCGTCTCCGTAATTGGCAGGTCAACATTTTTCCAAGTTTGAATGACGAGTCGGTCACTTGAAAGAAGCTCTGTAATTTTCCAATTCAACTCCTTCCCAAGATTTCACTTTCAGAGGTTTAAAAAAACTGAAAAAGAAAACAAATACAATAAAGAATGCTACCAAATGTTGGTTGTTTGGGGTGAATTTGATAAACAGTATGTATTGAATCCAAAAGTGCTCAATACTATGAAAGATAGAACAGTTATAAGAAATGATTTCGGAATCTAGTAGAAGAAATTAAACTTATATATAATTTATTTATATAAGTACAAAAAAAAACTAAACTAAAAAACAAACAACAAGAACAATAACAATAAACAGTATGTATTGAATCCAAAAGTGCTCAATACTATGAAAGATAGAACAGTTATAAGAAATGATTTCGGAATCCAGTAGAAGAAATTAAACTTATATATAATTTATTTATATAAGTACAAAAAAAAACTAAACTAAAAAACAAACAACAACAACAATAACAATAAACAGTATGTATTGAATCCAAAAGTGCTCAATACTATGAAAGATAGAACAGTTATAAGAAATGATTTCGGAATCTAGTAGAAGAAATTAAACTTATATATAATTTATTTATATAAGTACAAAAAAAAACTAAACTAAAAAATAAACAACAACAATAACAATAACAATAGCAATAACAATAATAACAACAAACAAACGGTTGTTGCAATAACATAAAATGATTTGCAATAGGTATTGAAAGAGGCGGAGAGTGCTGGAAGTCTGGGGAGACTTGTCACTCAGACTCCATGGAACACCACTGATTATTGTCAGCAACCACTGGTAATAATTTGCGTGAAAACACCTTAATAATAATAATAATAATAATAATAATAATAGGACAGCACAAACCAGACCTCTACTGGAAGAGTACGGAGAATGCTGGGATCTTGGGGAGGCTTATTGCCACCCAAATCCCAGAGAAGACCAACGGTTATTGCCAACGAGAAATCAATGGTAAGCGGCTGTTGCGATAACACAAGGTCATTTGCTGTGGTTATCGAAAAGAGGTGGAGAGTACTGGAAATCTGGGGAGACTTGTTGTCACTCAGACTCCAGGGAACACTACCGGTTTTTGTCGGTGAGCAATCACTGACGATGACCTGTGTGAGTACAAATAATTAAAAATAAAACTAAAACTGAAACTGGTAGAATTCCTATAATCTGCAAAATGCAAAAAGAAATGGTTGCACTAGCCTCGGTTAGTACCACAGAAAATGGGCGTGAAGTGTCAAGGAGGATGGAGAGACACTGAGGAGAGAAAGAGCACCATGCAGACCTCCACTGGAAGGGTGCAGAGAGTACTCAAATCTTGGAGAGGCTCATTATCACTCAAATTCCAGAAAAAGCCAATAGTCGTTATCAGCGAGAAAAATGGTAAACGGCTCTTGCGATAACACAAAGTGATTTGCAACAGGTGTTACAGTACTGTAGGGCCCCATTATGCAAGGCACAGTAGGTTAACTAGTATCAAATAGCTAATTTTGTTATTGAAAAATAGGTTTTGTTTCTGGACTCAGAAGTGAGTTCAGAGAAGTGTTTGATCCAAGAATAGTCATAATAAATTTAGACACCTGACGTGACCTTTGAGTCAGAGATCAGAGTGAGTCGTTTTTGTCCCCATCTCGTGCGTGGGAATGATGATTACGTCACCACGGAGAACAAGAACTTAGCTTTATCGAGATCAGTCCGCTATGGGAGCTCGAAGCGACAACGTCGTTTCGGAAAAGCGAGCAAAGTTTTCCCAAGAATGTAATCGCTCGCGATAAGGGCTGTATCTAAATCAGATCACCATGGAAGCTTGTGGCGAGCGCATGAGGTAGCTCTCGAATGCAAGAGTTGAGGTGTGAATCGAAGAGATATGGGCCAAAGCTACTAAGAAAAACTAACAGCGTCTAACGTCCCACACAGTACGAACTTAGGAAGATGTGAATGAAGAACCAATAATGGAAACCCCTCCACTCGAATGAAAGCATGAAATAAAAAGAACAAAAGAAATCTCTCAGAAAATCCGACTTCGAGTGTCTTTATCCTCTGCTTAAAGATAGAATTTGCCCACAAAAACAGGTGCCGCGCGGCGATCACAGCCAGTAACAAGATGAGGGCCAGCACGGACGAGAACTACAAAGGTAACTTTCTTATAATGTAAAATATCTGGAAACTGTGTTTCAGAGTGACTTTTGGACTCTTGAAAAATGTGTTTAGAAATCTGTTTAAATGACTCTTAAGAAAAGTGTGTTTAAGGTCCCTGTTGAAAAATGACTCTCCAAAATGTGTTAGAATTATTGAGAAACATGTTTGCTTAAAGAATGACTATGAAAATGTCTATGAAAATTGTATCATCAGAAGTATTAAGAAAAAAGATTGAAATCACTATTAATCCTCTCGTGAACATTTCGCGTTATTTTCGGCCGGAGAGGATGTGATAGCGAACTGTGAGGTGGTTTCGGAGAACTGCCTCAGTCGGAAGGATTTCTGCCTGTAGTAATAAATAAGCTCTCTCCCCCCCCTTTGCTCTCGTGACGTTTAATGTCAGTAGGTATGCAACACATATTTCATTTTGGTGCTTAGTGACCAGCTGTTTCGACATGGAACAGATTGAATTCGAACCATGGGTACTAACAACGTTTGCGGTCTAAAATAAAAAAATTAAATATTAAAAAAATAAGAAAAAAAAAACCACGTTCGGTCCGATAAAATAAAGGGAAAAAGAAAGAGAGAGAGGCAGAGACGGACAGAGTCGGAGACAGAGAAAAAGTGATATGCCGATGAGTAAAATGATTTAGTAAAAAGAAAAAAAAAACAGAAAAAACACGATTGGATTTTTGAGGTAACAAAACCTTAAGGAAGAATAGGTTGTGGTTTTCATTTACGTGTTAATTTGTGTTTTAAATGTATTTTTTTATTTTACGTATATGTTGTGGGTTGCGTTTGATGCAGAAAAAAATGAGAGAGAGGATAAAAGTGAGAGTGATGAGTTATATGTTGGTAGAGAGAGAGACAGTGTAAAAGAAAGAGGAAAAAGTATGAGATGGAAAGAAAAAAAAAAGTGAGAGAAAGGGAGAAGGAATGTGAAAAAAAAGAGCGAGTGAGAGGCACATGTGCTGACTGGTGCCGCATAGTGTTTTGTCTACGAATCCTGTTTTGTTTCAGGACGGACATGAGTGACACGGCTGTAAAGAAAAAAAAAATGTTTTCAGTTGTTTGGTTGAAACATGGTTGGACTTTGAGGTAACGGAACTTTATGAGAAAACGCGTCGGCGCAGAGATTTCATGTCAGGAAGAGAGAGAGGGAAAGGACTGCGTGCGAACAGCTGGCGGGGTCGCCTGATGTCGCCCCGGGATAATTGTCTTTGTTTTTTTTTGTTCAATTGAATTGTATTGCATGAAGTTGTTTTTTTAAAATATAATATTGTACTGCATAATTTGTAATTGTATTGTGGAGAGGGTTTGCCATTAATTCATTGGTTCGACATTTATTTTTTTTATTATTATTGTTGTTTTGAATGAATTTTGGAGAAGTTTAGTCGGTTAAGTGAGAATGCTATACCAGTTACGTAAAAGATTTAAAAATAAAAAGGCAGATAATTTAATGGGTATAAGTTTGGGTCAGCCGGGCGATTTGAGTTGATTAGGTTCGGGCAGCTGGCGGCAGCCAGAGTTGGTTTGGGTCGGATCGCGGAAACCCTTGGACAGGGTTGATTTTATCGGGAAGAATCCCCGTGTACAGAGTATGTACAGGCTTGGAAAGTCAATGAGGGATTCCCGGCGTTTGCTCGTATGCTCTCTTTTATAGAGTACCCATGGGTTAGTGGCGAGGCTTGTGGTAAAGCCTGCATACGTTAAAATTGCGAACGGGAGAATGACGGTGGTATGGTCATTCTGTGGGACCACGAGAAAAGGACGGTGGTCAGTTATGGAAATTGTTGTTTTTGTGACCCAGGTGTGCCCAACTGCGCCGATAGAGTGTGTGAAAGTTGTGTAAAATGTTAAGCTTTGAAATTGTGGTCCCATTTTTTTTGTGGATTTTGGATGTTTGCCGACGAGTGTGCTGCGAAGATACCCCACCCCCTTACCGCATAGATAGGGACACGGGAAGGGAACGCATGGAATTGGTGTCTGCTCAACACCAGTGGGGATGGAGTTAAGCTGGGGTGTGGTGTGACTCGGGTGCGCGCGTCGGGGCGGATAGAACCATGGGGATCGATTTTTAAAAAAAGGAGGTACCGGGTGTTAATTGGATTTAATTATAAGATTATAGGTTGGGCCTAGTTTGTGGTCATTCGGCGTGTTCCGGGAGCAGAGATGATTCGATGTGACATTTCGCCCAATACCGTATCGACTAGATAGATCCATGGGATGGGGTCCTCGACGTTTAATGAACAGGGTTGGAAGTTAGAAACTGGGTGTTTGTTCGCTGTCATTCGCGACGGGAGCACGGGCGTGTCAGAAATGTATGGTCCATATATAGCAAGCAGCATAGCGACGGTACCTTCAGTAAGCTTCGAGGCTGACCATTAGAGAATAGGTTAATGAAGGGTTTTTTTTCTGTTTTTTGTTCCCCTATTTCGCGAGAATAAAACGCGCAGTTAGTTTTAATCGGTTGTGTGCCGACCGTTTGTTGAAGTTATCTAAGAAAGTGATGGTGGCCCGAAAGTGTAACATACCGGGAATTTTTGGGAAGTGGTCGAACACGGAGAACGTGTGTGAGCAAGAGCGAATTTATGTGGTAGATTTTGCAGGAGATATAGGCGAGAAACGCCTGATGTTGATTTATGACAGGGGATGGCTTTTTTTAGCCGGTAACGACCGTAGGGAGCAAACTCTCCCACATCCCGGAAACATTGTCATGTGGTGCCGAAGGAAATTCCGGCAGGGGTGAAATGATGGTAACCCCAGGAGTGCTCAGGCTCAGATTTTTACCAGTCCCATGAGGGGGTTGGTTTTTTAAAAAAAAAGAAAAAATCTTGGGATTTTTTTGTTTTTTTTGTTTATAGGGAAGGAAGGAGTGTTACAATACTGTAGGGCCCCATTATGCAAGGCACAGTAGGTTAACTAGTATCAAATAGCTAATTTTGTTATTGAAAAATAGGTTTTGTTTCTGGACTCAGAAGTGAGTTCAGAGAAGTGTTTGATCCAAGAATAGTCATAATAAATTTAGACACCTGACGTGACCTTTGAGTCAGAGATCAGAGTGAGTCGTTTTTTTCCCCATCTCGTGCGTGGGAATGATGATTACGTCACCACGGAGAACAAGAACTTAGCTTTATCGAGATCAGTCCGCTATGGGAGCTCGAAGCGACAACGTCGTTTCGGAAAAGCGAGCAAAGTTTTCCCAAGAATGTAATCGCTCGCGATAAGGGCTGTATCTAAATCAGATCACCATGGAAGCTTGTGGCGAGCGCATGAGGTAGCTCTCGAATGCAAGAGTTGAGGTGTGAATCGAAGAGATATGGGCCAAAGCTACTAAGAAAAACTAACAGCGTCTAACGTCCCACACAGTACGAACTTAGGAAGATGTGAATGAAGAACCAATAATGGAAACCCCTCCACTCGAATGAAAGCATGAAATAAAAAGAACAAAAGAAATCTCTCAGAAAATCCGACTTCGAGTGTCTTTATCCTCTGCTTAAAGATAGAATTTGCCCACAAAAACAGGTGCCGCGCGGCGATCACAGCCAGTAACAAGATGAGGGCCAGCACGGACGAGAACTACAAAGGTAACTTTCTTATAATGTAAAATATCTGGAAACTGTGTTTCAGAGTGACTTTTGGACTCTTGAAAAATGTGTTTAGAAATCTGTTTAAATGATGATAATAATAATAATGATAATAATGATAATAATAATAATAATAATGATGATAATAATAATAATAATAATAATGATGATAATAATAATAATGATGATAATGATAATAATGATGATGATGATGATGATGATGATGATGATGATGATGATGATGATGATGATGATGATGATGATGATGATGATGATGATGATGATGATGTTTGCAAAAAGCAAAAAGGAACTGGAAGAGCTGATAAATATGACCAGAATCTTCAGTCAGGACATCCAAATGGAATTCGGAATGGAAAAGTGTACACTGCTAGAGATAAAAAGAGGAAAACTGGAGACAACAGAGGGCATGGAACTCCCCAACCAAGAGGAAATGAGGGTGCTAGGCGAACAGGATAGCTACAAATATCTTGGAGTTCTGGAAGCAGACACCATCAAATCTACAGAAATGAAAGAGAAAATTGGAAAAGAATATTTACGAAGAACAAGAAAACTCCTAGAAACGGAATTATATAGCAGGAATCTAGTAACAGGAATAAACACCTGGGCAGTAGCACTAATAAGATACTCTAGACCATTCATAGGCTGGACCAAAGAGGAACTCAGGCACCTTGACCAGAGGACTAGAAAATTAATGACCATGCACAACGCACTACATCCAAAAGACGATACGGACAGACTCTACATGAAAAGAAACGAAGGGGGAAGAGGACTGGTAAGTATAGAAGATTGTGTGGAAGACTCAAAAAAAGAGCACGGAAATCCTTATCACTGCAGCAAGGGACAACGTTCCAACGAACAACTGGGGAAGCACCAAAACCAGAAACAAAACGACAAGAAAAGAAAAATGGTAAGAAAAACAACTACATGGACGCTTCATAAGACTCACAAGAGAAGAAACCAACGAAAATAGCTGGACATGGCTAAGAAAAGGAAACTTGAACAGAGAAACGGAATCTTTACTGATGGCTGCACAGAACAATGCAATTAGGACAAACTACATTAAAGTTAAAATAGATAAAACCCAGGAAAACAGTAAATACAGACTGTGTGGACAAAGAGACGAAACAGTAAATCATATAATAAGTGAATGTAGCAAACTAGCCCAAAAAGAATACAAGAACAGATATAACTGTGTGGGGAAAGCAGTACATTGGGAACTGTGCAAACAGTTGAATTTCGAATATGCAGACAAATGGTACAAAAATAAACCAGAAACAGTACTGGAAAATGAAAAACACAAAATCATCTGGGATATGGATATACAAACAGACAAACTCATACAAGCAAGGAGACCGGATGTTATAATAATCAACAAGAAGGAAAAATCTTGCAAAATCGTAGACTTTGCCGTTCCAGCAGACCACAGAATGAAGATCAAAGAAACGGAAAAACAATGCAAATACACGGAACTAGCCAGAGAACTGAAAGGAATATGGAGCATGAAGAAAGTTAGTATAATACCAATAATCGTAGGAGCACTAGGAACAATCCCCAAAAACCTGGAAAAAAGACTGGGAGAAATTGGAATCAAAGGGATCATTGGAACTATACAAAGGACGGCAATGATCAAAACAGCTACAATCCTAAGAAAAATCATTGAATGTGGAAACCAACCCGCATAAGTTACAAAGGGTTATATGGAATCTACTACAGGAAGAAAACAATACCACAGAAAGAACACATCACAAACAAAGGAACAGAAAATGCAAGAAACATCACTTTATAAGCCCCCCCCCCCCAATAAATTACACCGGCCTCAACTGACACAACACAAAAATCAACCAATGAACAGAAATAGCAAGAAACACCATCAGCTCCCCCCCCCCCCCCAAAAAAAATAGTACCAGCCTAGGCTGACACCACACAAAATATCTGCATAGGGTAAAGGAGGATGAGAAGACCGAGGAGGGACAGCACAAACCAGACCTCCACTGGAAGTGCAGAGACTGCTGGGACCTTGGTGAGAACTCCTAGTGAGTACATAATAATAAAAAATACTTTAGTCAGGATATCGGTATGGAATTCGGAATAGAAAAGTGTGAACTATTTAAGATGAAGACGGGCAGACTAAAAACAATTAAAGGCAAAGAATTGCCTAATCTAGAAGTGATGAGAGCACTTGGTGAACATGGTGTCTATAGATATCTGGCCATCTTGGAAGCAAACACCATCTGATCAACAGAGATGAAAGAGATAGTTAACAGAGATTACCTAAGATGAACAAGAACACTCCTTGTGTTAGATATTGGGCGAGTATATAAAATAGGTAGTTAAGAATAACAGGAAATGGAAACCACTGAGAGTTCAACCAGGGTCAACTTGGTGATCCTGAGGTTAAAATTGATAGGCTGTAGGACTATAATAGAAACGGATCTGATGTCACATGGCTCAAAGAAAGAGTGTGATAGAGAACAGGAGAGTCTTGTTTAGGAGCATGTAGCACATGGACATGTAAAATGATATGGGCTGACAAAATATAACTAATTAGTGATTTCTCTCTCTCTCTCTCTCTCTCTCTCTCTCTCTCTCTCTCTTGTTTTGAGTTACTCCCTTTTGAATATATAAAAGAAGCTTATTTACCAATTGGCGTTCCTTTGGTCTGGGAGGATCACATGAAGGCACGTACAAGGAGAACATGCAACGACCAAAGGTAGGAATACAATTTGTGCACTATGATGTTTCTGTTAATTTCTTTTTTTTTTCACTAATGAATCATCACTTATCAAGCTAAAAGCCACTCGAGGATAAGGGTTAATGTCATGATTGGATTGTCGGTTTAATGATGAAGAATATTATGAGAGGATTGAATGGAAGGAACGAAATTAGATTACTTATGAGGACAGTTTATGACAAGTATTTGTTGACACGGGATTTAAAGGTGGTCATGTTGTAGTCACTGGGAAGCAGTCCCATGGTAATGTGTTCCCACAGGTAGGAAGTTCTTGGAAATAAACTCTGCTCATGGTCAATTCTGCTTTATGGATGTGTAATGTGAGTCTTAAAGATATGTTTAGTTTTGATGACCTCATAGGAAAATAAAATCTGGACAGTATAGGGATATGTATACAGAACAGGGGACTTTGATGGTATGGCCATGTTGAAAGAATGAATGAGAGTTCTTCGGTTAGTAGATGTAGAACAGTTAGGGTAGCAGGTCCAGTTCACAGGGGAAGGTCAAAGAAAACATGGAAGAAAGTGATAAAAATGAACTATAGAGAAAGAGGGATAAATAAAGACATGGCCAGAGATAGGTTAGTTTGGAAGTCAATTTCTTAAAGCCGTCCAATGCATACCAGCATGTAAACGGATGTTAAACCAAATATGATGAAACATGATTTTATCTCTTTCACAACACTTTTTTTTCGTGAATTTTGAATCGTTCATATCATTCACATTTTTATCCACATTCATAACATGCAATTCTGTTCATTTATTTCATTCGCCACTAATGTAACCTTTTAATTGTCAGCATAGGTCTTGGGACATTACAATGACGCGATCGGCGTCTCTATCCTATCCAAGCCAGGATCTATGCTACAACTTACTGTTCAAGAATGTAAGACAGGGTCTCGGATTCCAATTCTGTTAAAACTCCTTTATTAATTTCCAGGTTTGAATACAGATATTCAAGTCTGAAAAGAAAAAAAAAGGAAAAAGAAAAGTATTTGTCAATAGTATGGATATATATCTATCATTATACTAATTTTACGGATCCTCTATGTGGATAGCGACTGTATAATATATTATACTAAGCTAGAAGAATACTTGTCCCGAAAAGAATAGCTTTGCACCACTTTTATATTCCAATTTTGATCAAAATATGTTACATGATTTTGATTCGAGAAAATGTCTAAGATTTAAGACTTAAGCTTAAGGGATCTTAAGAAGAAATTAAAATTCAGGGAATCTTGCTTAATTGGTGTCTAATGACTATGGATCAAATTCAATGCGCATTTGAAATATTTGAATGTTCAAATGGGTGGTTTATGCCCCTAAAAAACCCTTCAAAATACTCTAAAGAAACTGAAATTTGGGAAATATTTATTAAATGATGTTACTTATTAGAATTTCACAAAAATCAGAGATATTTGAATTTTCCTAAAGGATTTCCAACACCTTTTTGGATCTTTTGCATAAAACTTAATTAACCTGAATATAGCCTACATTATTCACCCTTATGCCTAGCAGGTGTGTTCTAAAATTCATAATGATCGGTTAATTAGTTTAGGAATGAATCCTGTACATACAAATATATAAACATATGCACATACCTAACTTTATATCTATAAATAGAGATATATGACGGCCAAATGGTTAGAATTGCTGTCAACTAGACGGTCGTAGGTTCAATCCTGGCTCGAAGCAGTTGCCTGTCTAGCCATACTGAAGAATTGTGATACAGCGAAATAGTCTGTGAATGACTATATATATGCTTCCCTTCTTGGATTGAGCACTGGTGTAAGAGATATCACCAACTACTATTAGCGATAATGCAAAGCTCTTTGCAAACACAAATGGAGCACTTTCTGGTAGTTGTGAATGTTTAGATTTCACTTACTAACGGCGCCTGCCTGACGGTCGAATGGTTAGAATCGCAAACTGTCAACTAGACAGCCGTGGGTTCGATTCCGGCTTGAAACAGTTGCCTGTCTAGCAACACTGAAGAGATGCGATACAGCAAAACAGTCTGTGGATAATTATATATTTCTCTATATATATATTACAAAGAGAATTTAACAAAATTGCAATAAGGATTTTAGACATAAGGTTTAGCAGCATTATATTTTGGTTTTAATCTTCGTAAGGGGACATAAAAGTGGTGCAAAACTGTTCTGTTCTGAGATGGGTATTCTTCTAATATATATATACATATATATATATATATATATATATATATATATATATATATATATATATATATATATATATATATATATAGATGAACGAAGAGTGATAAACATGTACGAATGTCCAGATTTATTTCAAACTTCGATTGTTCAATGCAAGGTATATTCTGTAATAAAATTATGTTTATTATTCTTTCCTTAAGCCAAGGCTTTTCAAAAAACGAGATCTTATCATCAGAGGAATTATACAGATAGATAAGTTGGCAGTATGAAAGCCAAAATTCAACATTTGAAAAAATATTATTAAGAATAAATAGAGATTAATAAGATTGATGAATGGCAACATGATAGATTTGTACCCCTTAAAGAGGAAAATAAGGAGTGAAGATGAAGAAAAAAAAGAAGAAAAAGAAAAAATGGTAGAATAAGGAAAATAACGGTTAGTGGGAATTAATTATTCTTTTATGTGTGAATATTGTCACATGGTTTTTTGTAAGTCAAATATGAACATTTTTAACGAAAGAAAACAAACATGGTAGACATAACGTATTTATTATGAACTCTTAAATGCAAAAAAAATAGAGTCTAAGCCACGCTTCCCTTTTGATTGGTGTAATAAAAAGAAGAAAAACGAAATATAAAATCATATATGCTTTTACTAATTAAATGAATATTGGACGCATCTTATTTTTTCAGTTGAACTGTGGTGTGTTATGCACTGATGAAGCCTTTTTGTGAATGTTTGGTAAAATTTTGTGTGCCATAAATGCATATGTTTACAAAAGTAGGCAGAAGCAATTGTTTGTGAATAAAATGTTTTTTGAATAAACTTGGATTATATCTATATATATAAAATAGTAACTCTGTGTGTATGTGTGTGTGTGTGTGTGTGTGTGTGTCCGCCTGATCTTTGTGTCTTATGTTCACCCAAACCGCTGGACAATATTGCTTGAAAATTAGCATGTGGACTACTGACTTCTCAGTGAAGGTCATAGGCTATATAAGAAATATATCACTTCAACGCTGTTTTCCCTTAGATTCAAATGAAATGTAAACCGTAGGTAAATGCCCAAAAATGATGTCTATTCCCAAAATTTCAGCAAATATTGATAATATTAAGAGGGTCCTCCGTGCCCCCCCCTACTGAAAACTATTTTCCCTTTGAAATATATATATATATATATATATATATATATATATATATATATATATATATAATCAAGGAGAACACATCTTTGTCTGTGCATGTCTGTCTCTAAAAACGAAGACATACTAGGGAGTGTACTTTCAATATAATTGTATTCACATACACAATTTGCATGTGAACATAATGGAAGTATTTTTGCATCTCTGGATGCCCCTTAAAGAAGCTAATGACAATTTTTAAACATGTTACACAATGAAATGAACCTATTTATTAGCGTTAGTTTAAGAGTATTAACATATATCTGAATAGCTCGGTGAGTAAGATATCTAGCTGACAGCATCAAGGTTGCTGTTAAAGTAAACTTACCCTACCATGATGTTGCATATGATGCTATCTCACACTCTAACCTGCGCAACACCTGGTTGCTCTGCTAGTCATTTTATAAATGGATAGATATATTACAAACGAGAATTAGTTAATATTTCGAAGTACCTCTAACATATTAAAAGATTAAAGAATAATGTATACTCACTTGTCTGTACTAACAAGAGTCGTATCAGTTTTCGACAAGGATAGACTGTAGTGCATTGCCAATTTGGAAATGTTTACACCTTTTGACTGAAATGATATGTTAAACTCTTTCAGTATTTACAAATTCTGACATGAAGATGGCACAATCAAGGCCATCACTATAACAGGCCATGCGATCATGTAACAGTTTTTTTTTACTGGAGGAAATGTGAATTTTCTTAAATAATTGGTATAGCAATACTAAAATTAGAGGGAAAATTTCCCTGTGAGATTAATTTGATGTTTTTATGTGTTTTGCATAACCACAATGAACTAATTGATAAATTTGACAATTATTGATGGATTCCTATAAATTAAGAGACAGGTAACTTTAATTAAACAAAGACAGATGCATAAAAATGTCATTTTTTGAATAAACAACGTTGTTAATATGAAAAGAAAACTTTTAAAAGGATTGACATGAAACTTTTACAAAATATATAAACTAACTGGCAAATTTGGCTTAAGAAATTAAAACAGTATGAACTACTGTTTACATTTTTTTTAATATTGGCATAAAAAAATTCTCAATGAAATTCAATTTTGACTTTTTAAAGTATACTCACAAACTTATAATCCAAATGTAATTTACGATATAATATAGAATCTCAACTAAAATAAATTTGATGGGTTAGAATCCTTTTTCAAAATTAAATTTTCTTGGACCAATAAGAATGAAGTGTTAGCAGCTAAACAGATTTCTGCTGACTGACTGGAAATCTTGCTTCCAGTAAAATATCCCAATTGTTAGATCTCTAGGCCTGTTATAGGAATGGCTTTGGCTACATATAATAGTTAGAAACAGAATTGTATTCTTAAAACTTAGAAATAAGGAACAAAAATCAAAATTTATTTTTTTCCATCTAATTATTTGCTATACGAAATTTTTAAGAGTGTAATTTTATTTTATTTAAAATATTAAAAGATTTTGTGCATATTTTTTCTCATTGAATGATGTGTTGCATGAAGTTGTGTTATGCAAATCAAATTTAAATAAACGCAAATAAAATTTAAAATAACTGATCAAGACTTACCCTACAAAACTCTGCGGCCTTCCTGCAAGCTTCTCTTACTTCTTTGCCTGCAGGGTGCCATGTTGGGGGTCCGTTATCAGTTAAGAGACCCATACTCATGGGAGATGCACTAATGATACCCACTTCTTTTTCCTGAAAAAAAGAAAAAAGAAAATGGAGGGTTAGAAGAACAAGATATTCTTTTTGTTCTTCCTAAAATTGATACAATATTAATTTTTGTCTTAATCCATGCGATAAGTGCATCTGGTAATGAGGCTCTAATTTGGGAGCTTTGGTGAGTGTGGAGTCACCCCTTAATTACTATTATTCCCAGGTCAACTCTGACTCGAAGTGGTAGTACCTGTCAGATTATCATCACATCATATTCAATTTAACATCCATTTTACATGCTGGCATGTGTTGGACGGCCTTCAGAAACTGACCTCCAAACTAACCAATCTCCAGCCAGTTCCCCACCCATTCCTCTTTCCCCCAAGCCCCTCCACCCACGGGCCGACCCTGCCACCTCAACTGCCTCACATCTACCGACCTAGGACCCCCATCCCCCAACGCAACCATACCATCGAAGCCCCCTATTCCGCATACATCCCCGCACACTGTTTAGACCCAATCTTCATCTGAGCTCATCAGATCTGAGCCTGTTTTTAAGACTCTCACTACACATCCATCGTACCATTCTCGCAACATTTCTCTCCATGCAATGCACCTCCTCAACCCTCACTGGCCAGGCATTACCTCCACACATCATCACACTGCGCACACATGCCCGACAGACTCTTCCCTTGGTTGGGGAAGGTAGGTAAGTCGCAAAAGCTCCTCGAACTTACTCCATCCACTCCCAATTCTTGCTATCACTCTAGCACCTGCTCCACCCTGTGCTCCAACGGTACCACCAAGGTAACAAAATTTCTGAACAACCTCATATATTTTCTCCATATCTGAGTTCTCATTCGTCTCTATTGTCTTACACTTCTTGCACACGGCCTCATCTTAAATAGAATCTTTCCATCTTTTTCCCCCCTGTCTACCCTATTTCCCAACACTATAAGTTACTCAAGCCCTCTGTACTATACCCCCCTCTTCCACCCCTACTCTCCCGTATATGACATAAAACTGCGTCTGATGGTGAAACCCAAATTTAGTAATTTTGAAGAGTGTGAAGTTGTTAGAAGTATCAGCTGCAGTGAATGCTGTTTTTACTTATCGACTCTTGATTGGACAAAAACTCAAATCAGCAGTTTCTTTCAACCAATCGCTGCAAAGGTGTGAAAGTGTATATTTTCTGTGCTTCGATTGGCTGAAATAAAATTTCTGTATTAAGACTCTTATCCAATCAATAGTTGATATTTTTACAAAAAATATTCATTTGCTGCTGCTGATTGAACGAGGTTCCACAATGCAATCGGAAGTCAAGGTCGGTAATTATCGGACATTTCCGTGCACATTATCAAAAGCAATGTCACCTTTTTTCCTTTATGTCAGAGGTCAACCGAAGAGTATGGTGCCAAAATGGCACTAGGTCTACAAAATCTAAATAAATAGAAAATGATCGTACTAACCTTAAAGAAGTCAAAATAATTGTGCAGTGTGTTGTCGTGTAGACAGGAATGGCAGTAGCTCAATATGGTGTCGATTTTGATTTGACTTTTTGACAATAGATGCCTTGAAAAAGAAAATGCTCATGAAAACATAAAGCAAGTTTGTTTACAAAGAAACCGAAATGCATTCTGGTGAATTTAATTTTACAGTTAAATTATCTTTTTAAAAATAATTTTTAAACAGCTCGTTTTCGTACTTGACACTATTCTATTTTCATTTCAATAAATAATAAATTAATCTATATAATAAAGTAAACTCGATTTTCTCCTGCAACTGCAGACACAATAGATCATTAAACATAAGCGCTATATAGAATTACCATATGATCATGCTTTATGCCAATAATTGATGCGTGTTTTCATAAATTATCAATCAGTTTCATTTAATTTCATAGTTTCCTACATTAATTCTAGCATACCTGACTCTCTCATACAAGTCATACATACAGGAAGTTGGAGTAACTTTTACTCACATGCAAAAATCTACTACTACCACCACCATCTTACACTGGGACTTCTTCTGTCCGTCATTGTTTCATTTTTTAATTCTTTTACCCATTATACATTCACTAACTAAATATGGGTCGCTCTCTTGAGAGGCTACTCTTCCTACTTTTACGGCATTTTGATTGGCTTGCTACAATCCTATTCGGGAATAATCGAATATGATTGACAAACACCAATTTCAATTAAAATATGGCGTCTCCTACTTCTCCATTCAGTAATAGCATTTATTACAATGCTCAAAATTTATATGCAACGGTTTCAGTAAGTAAAATAACTTAATAATAAATTACTTTTAAATCTTCATATACATAAAACATGTTCAAACGACTGCTCCCTCAACTTTACTTTCGTTCTTCCTGTCGTTATGACTATATTCTAGGAATAAAGGAATACGGATTAGAAGTCACATACTGCCGACCATGCGCGTAAGGACATACATATTTACTTTTATTTTAACTTTTAAAAATAGAATTAACGTGTCATTTCCCACTTGATATAAGTTGTTGTTTTTTCTCTACCTCGTACGTAAAGACATACATACTTCTCGCTAAACATCATCTGTCTTTTATTTATTTACTTTTTTTACTTTTAAAA
The DNA here is from genome assembly GCA_963556195.1 of Sepiola atlantica. Classification (NCBI taxonomy): domain Eukaryota; kingdom Metazoa; phylum Mollusca; class Cephalopoda; order Sepiida; family Sepiolidae; genus Sepiola; species Sepiola atlantica. Next base: position 184,459,762 of record OY744519.1, read on the forward strand.
ATAGAATTAACCTTTCATTTATCGATTGATATAAGGTATTTGTTGTTGTTTTTTCTGTTTCCCATTTCTCGACTGTTACTTTTTCTGCACTTTTAATATTTTGTTAGACACAATGTCGGTTCTTAATGTGGGGAAAATGCATGTCTCCAAAAAAGGGGTACTCCGGATTGGGACAAGAATAAAAATTGCCGCAGTCTAGAATGATTTCTCCCATACACGGACCGTTCTGTATGCTATTCCTTACGTTCTCGCTAAACACTATTCACCTTTTATTTATTTATTTATTTATTTATTTATTTTTTACTTTTCAAACTAGAATTAACGTTTCATTTGCCAATTCTCCCTGGGCAATACCGGGACACAGATCCTGCTAGTAGTAAATAAAATAATGTGAAAGTCACATAGAGGTGAGAAACACATACACACGTGTACAGACATGCAAGAGGTTTTCACACAATTAATAATTATTTATTAATTATAAATTATTTATTATTTATTTATTTAATTATTCATAAGTATATAAATACATACACATGCACACACATACATGCAAACACGTATACATATACACATATATATATACACACACATATATACGAGGCCTGTCTACAAAGTATCCGATCTTATTTTTTCCGTGTGAAATAGAAACGATAGGGCGGTGCCACTCTACACAGTCAAGGAAAACCCCTTCATGCGCATGTGTGAATTTTATCACCTCCTTCCTGCGCGTTAGTCGCTGCCTGTCAATCGCTGAGTGAGGTGCTACACAACGTGTTCGTCGGATTACCGATTCTCTCAAGATGACTGAACGTGTTGAGCAAAGGTACTGCATCAAATTTTATTAAAAGCTTGGTGATTCTCAAAGCAAAACAATTTGTAAGATTCAGCAGGTGTTTGGAAGATACGATATGTGTAACACAAATTAAGGAGTGGTTCAACCGATTCAAAAATGGCCGCACATCAGCGTTCTGGCAGGCCCCAAACTGCTTGGAGTGCAGCTGTTGTTGAGAGGATGCGAAATTTGATGATGGAAGATCGTCGTGCGGGAGATCGCCCAAGAGGTCCGAGTGAGTAAAGATTTTGCACATGCAATTTTGCATGATGATTTGAATATGCACAGAGTGGCTGCGAAATTTGTGTCCAAGTTGTTGTTGCAGTAACAAAAGGACCTTCTGAAAACACTGATCCTGGGTTTCTGAACACTGTGATAACTGGAGATGAGTCATGAGTGTACGGGTATGACCCAGAAACAAAAAGACAGTCGTCGACATGGAAGCATCTAAATTCTGCAAGGCCAAAAAAAGCATGACAGGTGCAAAGCAAAATCAAGGTGATGGTGACTGTCTTCTTTGATATCCATGAAATTGTGCACCACGAATACACACCGGAAGGACAAACGGTGACAAAGGAGTACTATCAAGATCTTCTCCGACATCTCCGTAACGCAGTTCGGTGCAAAAGACCAGACATGTAGACGGCTAAAAACTGGTAACTGCATCATGACAACGCCCCTTCACATTCAATTGATCCAACATTCAATTGATCCAACATTTCTTGGCCAAACATGAAGTCATTCGCCAACCTCCCTGCTCGCTAAACATGGCTCCTTGCGACTTCTATTTGTTTTGAAAATTGAAGACGCCACTGAAAAGTTGCCGTTTTGAGACTAGAGAAGAGATTATGTGGAATGCGATGGCGGAGATGTCAAAAGCAAATGAACAAAAAAAGCTTGAGAAAGAAGAGAATTTTAAAAAGGCAGCAGAGAAAAAATTCTCTTCTTTCTCCAGCTTTGTTGTACATTTGCTTTTGACATATGAGGATGATTCGATTAAGAATCGAAAAGTTTGTAACACCTGTGAAACCTATGGAACATTTATTATTTTTTTTGATTTTAATACAAAAAAAAATATCAGAAAAATTCAAAAATAAAAAAGGTATAATTAAACAGACGAATTCTGTTATTTTTAACAATGTTTGCATAAATGCTGCATAAATACACACACACAATATATATATATAGCTTTGTAAGATCAGTGGGAGAGAACCCCAGCAGGGTGCTCAATTATTAAGAAAAATAAAAAAAATAAGAGCTTAATATTTATATATGCATTACTGAAGATCAGAACAACATTGATATTATTTATCATAATATATATATATATATATATATATATATATATATATATATATATATATATATATATATATATATAATCACATTTTACTAAAATCATAACAGCATTAAATAGTTTCAGAGTAAGTGGATAATGATAGTATTACAGATAAATAAAACAAAAATTACTCCGTCATTTAAGGAATTTGTTTCGTTTACTACATTTACTGCGTGCTGCACACAATCTGACCAGGGTATAAATCAAAACATATTTAGCTGTTAATCATAAAATAAATTTGAAAAAATAAAAAATAAAAATTTCAGAAAAGCAAAGAAGTAAATATTTTTAGAATAAAATAAGATAACAATAGTATATATTTAAAAAAATATTAAATAAATATCAGAAAAAAAAAATTTAATTGAACACCGCTCTTGGCTGTTATCCCTACCTGCCCCCTCCCCCAAAAATATATATATTTAAATAGTTAATTTTTTTATATACAAATATAAAACTTCATCAGTTGAGTCAAATATAAAATATTCAGAAAAAATAATAATAAATAAGTAATTAAAATAAAAAAATAAAAAACAATCAGTTGTAGTTTTAATTTTATTTGCTGCGGATATTAATATTTACTGCATTATAAGCAATATTGCCATCCCACACGTGTTTTTGAGATTTGAAACACCCACCATTTGACAAAGAGGTCTTCCTCGAAATATATTATGGAACACGGTCACACACATTACATCACAGTATTGAAGTCTTGGCTAATCAAGTAAGATTTGCTAATTAGAAAAAAAAATTATAAACATTTTTTGAAAAGATATTAAAAAAAAGAATCGCTTGTTTTTGTCTTATTTCTCAACGCCGACATATTTCCATTTCTCGCATTGTGATAGCGTTCTAATACCCCTCTCTCTCTCTCTCTCTCTCTATATATATATATATGTATTTAAATATATATATATATATATATATACAGGGCTTTATGGAGCCCTCCAAAAAGGAGCGCACTCCAGGAACATGCTCCTTTTTGCTGGAGCGAAGGAGAGAATGGCTCATTTTATATTCAACGGGAGTGGAGCAGGTGCAACTCCATTTGGGACTAAAGAGCGGTGGTTTTATCGCTCCACAGTCCTCGCTCCCAAATTATTTGATTTTTTTTTTAACATTAGTTAGTTTTTTATTCAGCAATAAAAAGGCAAAGAAAAGAAAGTTATTTTAAAAAATTATATCTCTGGTAAATGTATATGTGATAGGGAGAGAGAGGAATAAAGAAAGAACGAGAGAGTTACACATGAAAACAGATCATTTGAACTTCTTAGATTTTTTTATAGATGCCAGTAGATTTTCACATCGACATGTTACATTTTTGGTGGGACAGTTTTCTTAAGGCAGGAGACGATTTGGCAACAAATGTCTTCAAATGTGCCAGTGAGTCTATAGATGTCTTTGAAGTTATTTTCTTAAAGATTTGAACATTTTTGTATTTATGACAAGGATGTTTATTGCTGATTGAATGAATAAGCCAATTTTTCTTTTATTTCGTGTTTTTAAATAAAGAATTTTAAGTTCAATTGTACTATAGGGGCCGTTGGATTTTCTCGCCTATTTCACTCGGTATTCACCCAAATGTTCGCTAAAATCGATTTTTGGGGTAGAATGGTACATTTTGTCCTGACAAAAAATTCTAATTTATTTTTTAGCATATATCAAATTGAACTTTTATGCTACATTTTTACACATCGTATTTTCGACGACATTTTGTTATTCTTAAATTCACGACTAGTATGTTTTAACCATTTCATGTTTGCTTTTAAATTCGTTAAATACCGTTAAAACTTGCTTTTGTAAATAGAATCTTCAAAGTTTTTTTTTTGTGTGTATAATAAAATGTTAAAGCAGTAAAAATATCTTTAGTCCAAGGAAAAAATATATTTAGTCCAAGGAAAAGACAATAAAAACCAACATGGCCGCCAGCGATTAAAACCTGGAATTAAAGTTAGATTCTCAACACTTTAAAAAGTAAATAAGAATTTTATTTCAGGACCAAAAATACAATTAAGACCAACAATCAGTTTCATCCAAAATTTGGACGAATACCAAGCGAAATGAGCGGAAAAAACAGCAGTCCCTATTCTACAATTAAACCTATGTTTAAACTTAATTAGATTAAAGAAAATATCTTAAATTTAAAAAAGCAAATAATTAGACTTTCTGACTAATTTGTTGTTTTTTTAGAACCGAAAGTAGATTAGATATCTTTCTTTATCTAAAAAAAATCTATTATCGAATATTAAAATTGTAAACAGTTTGTTTTTGTTAAAGATTTCAAATATAGACGTTTTCACCTTTTTTAATCAAATTTTGTATTATAATAAATGTTTTTGCCCTTAAGAAAACTGTCCCATCAAAAATTTAACACATAGATCTGAGAACTTCAAATGTTCCCCTTCTTTCTCCATGTCTCTCCCTCCATCTCCCTCTCTCTCTCTCTCCCTATCTCATATACATTTACCAGATATAATTTTTAAAAATAACTCAGAGTAAACTCTGAGACTTTCTTTTCTTTTCTTTTTTATTGCTGAATAAAAACTAATGTTTAAAAGAAAAAAAAATCAAATAGCGCGGGAGCGATAAAACCACCGCTCTTTAGTCCGAAATGGAGTTGCTCCCGCTCCACTCCTGCTGAATATAAAATGAGCCCTTCTTGCCTTCACTCCTGCAAAAAGGAACGTGCTCCTGGAGCGCGCTCCTTTTTGGAGGGCTCTGTAACGCCCTGTATCGATTAAAAAACTAATTTAAAAAATAAAAATATTAAAATTCATATATAAATAAAATAATTGCAATAAACTTGTTAGCATTAAATGACCCAAAATGTTAATATCTGATAGAACAAAAATAAGCAACCCAAACTTTTTAAACAACATTAATTAACAAAATTGTCATTTAAAACGAAGAAATAATTTAAAGATTAAAATCTTACTTTATTGTTTCCAGTGGATAACCTGTGATACCAATAAAACGGATTTTCTTTGAAGCTCTCAATTTGTCAAGGGCGACAAGGGTCTCATTTAACACGATTTCTGGATTAGGGGCAAATTCGATGTCATGAACCTGGAAAAGATCCAAATATACACAAACTCTGTTTAATGAAATTAACTGACATTTAATATATACTAGCAAACGTATACACACCCGACCACAAAATATGTATATATATATATAAAGCAGAATTTTCTGTATGTGTGTTACGGATCACAGTTAAACTGTTGATTTAAGATCCAAACTTACCTGTACAAGGTCGATGTATGAGACGTTTAACCTGTCCAAACTCAGGTTCACACTTTCCAAGGTTTTCTTTGCGGAAAAGTCAAACATCTTGCTTTTGTCTTTCTCGTAACGTCCAACCTTTGTGCAGAGGAAGTAAGCTTCCCGCGGAACGGTTGACAAGGTCTGAAATAGAATAATAATTATAATTAAAAGAGTCGACAGTCAATTAAAGAAAATTTAATTTCCCTATGACTTTTTTCTATATATTCCAATCGCACAAAATACCTGCTAAAATATTTCTCAGCTTTGGGATTGAGTTATCTTTGAAAAAACTTCCATTTTAATTATTCAAATTAGCCAACATTTGTAATTAATCAACAAACAAATGTCTATCTATCACACTCACCCTCTCCCATTATATGTTGTATGACCCCCCATTCTTATTTTATACGGTGTCTATCACTCTCGCTTCTATCACTTTCCTCTCTCTTTATTATTATAAAGAAACCGGTTTCTTTAATTCATTGTGGAATTTTTATCGGACTTTCCTAATTATAATTATTATTATTCAATGTTCAGATGTAATAAAGAAAAGAAAAAAATAAATAAAAAGATTGAAATAGTCCATTATAAATAAAAGGGATATCACAGAGCGGTAGACAAAGTCTAAAATAGAATAATAATAATTATAATTAGGAAAGTCCGATAAAAATTCCACAATGAATTAAAGAAACCGGTTTTAATTTGATTATTTTTATGTGCATCTGTATCTATTATTATACTCAAGCTGAGTTAATCAACGTTTGTTTCCCTAAGGCTTTTTCCCTATATATTTCAATCACCCTCTCTCAATATATATTGTATGACCCCCCCACCCCCACCCCGTTCTTGTTTTATATGTTGCTTATCACTCTCGCTTCCGTCACTTTCACTGTACAGTCAAAGGTAATAAAGTAAGTAAGAAAATTAAGGAAAAGGTACTCTGATTGACGCCCTCCCAGATGTGGCAACAGTACTCGATCTTAGAGCATATTTAGCTCGTATACAATTAGAGGATTGCGTCAGATGTGAAATACTTTCTGGAGCAGTAGAATAATCCAACAATTTTTCCAGACACCTTGGCAACGAATTTGGTGTAAGTCTTCAATTTCAAGTCTGGAGTGAAGGTCAGTCCTAGAAGCTTGTCAAAGCAGAGGGCTTCTTCAAGGAGAGAGCCATTCATTTCAAATGGGGCAAAGTGAGGATCCGAGCGTTGGTGGTGAAAGGAGAGAAGCTTGGTTTTAAACGTATTGAACGTAACCAGGTACATTTTTCTCCATTGCACGACGTGCGCCAGGTCGGAAGAGAGAGAATCAGAAAGATCCTGATCGTCAATGTTTTATAACCTTGTAATTTAGGTTATAAGCAATAATAACTTGTAAAGAAAATGGATGAACTATCAACAGTAACGTTTAACAGATTTATTAAAACTGAACACAGAATGAAATGATGAGTTAATTGACCGCTGTACGCGAATTGAAATATTAACAGTCTGAAGACGTGGTCTGTTTACTTTCTCTCTCAGCAGGACTCTATTTCCAAGGGCGATAACTCTTAACTTCCCGAAATGGTTCAAGGGAGATTAATCGTTTTCGTTAGCTGTCCTAACACAATGCTTTTCCAAGTGTTGCTATAGATGACTGTGTCATCTGCATAAATGTCAACGAATGATCTTAGAATGTGATTTGAGAGATCATTGATGAAGATCAGGAAGAGGGTTGGGCCCAGAAGGAACCCTTGAGGCACGCTGGCGTTGATACTATGTGCTTTAGATTTCTGCCTATCAACGACTACTTTTATAAACATATCAGAGAGAAAGGATTTGATGGTTGAGAAGACATTTCCAGATATCCCATAGCTAGCAAGCTTGTGAAGTAAACCTTTGTGCCAAACCCTATTAAAGACTTTTCATATGTTAAGAGCCTCCATCAATAGATTCACTGATCCTGTGTGATATTACAACATCAGCTGTTGATCTTGCAGGACGAAATCCGTATTGCTTGTCACTGAGTAGGTTGTTTTTGCTCTGAGGTGGTTAACAACTTCTCGATTTATCACTGATTCAAGCATGTTACTCATGATGCACAGGAGACTGATTAGTCTGTACTGAGATGCAGAAAACCGATCTCCAGTATTCTTAAATACTGAGCAGACTGACAAATTTTCCAAGGTGTTGGGAAGCATTTCTCTTTCGAGCAACGATTGAGTAGTTTTGTAAAAATAGGAACTAGTTCCGGTTGCAGTTTTTTAAGTACTATGATTGGAATGTTGTCAGGACCAGTTGCATTGCTGGTGTCAAGGTTCTTGATTAGTTTGGCAACATCTCAACAGATCTATGGATATCGCTCAGAGTGTTTACAGCCATGGGGGGAAATTCAGGAGGTACGTGGACCTGATTGCAAATGGTGGAATTTGATGAAGAGTTCTTTGCAAAAAGTTTGGCTTTATCGGATGCTGAGGAAATCATCTCAGGTCTATTGATGATGGTTGAAATAGAGGTTTCACATCTGTTCAGAACCCTGTTTGTTATTCACAAAAAATCGATTGAGTTATGTTTCCATTTTAATTATTCTAATTTAAACACAGCTTGTAATTAATTAGCCAAGTGACCTAGCTATCACTCTCACCCTCTCTCACTATATGTTGTGGGACTCACACACCCCTGTTCTTATTTTATACGGTATCTATCACTCTCGCTTCTGCCAGTTTCACTCTCTGTTTAAGAATAATAGTTATAATTAGGAGAGTTCTAAAGAAATTCCACGGCGAATTGAATGAAATAAGTTTTAATTTTATTATTTTTTTGTACATCTATATACACAGACATGACGGAAGTAAATAGACACCCTTATTATCATTAATAATTGAAACTGCTGTCAGAGGATCCTGATCGACCTAGGCGAGATGGGTAAACACTACTATTCGTGACAAATTATTTTAAACGAAGTACAGTTGGGAAATTAGTCAAAAGGAATTTATTTTGATTTACCTGCCTTTTGGCTAAGATCAAAGTGTAGTATCTGTTCCGATGGATACTGCACCCCATAGACTGGTATTGTCTTGGGCTTCGGGGCTTGATTTACGCCGGTCTATGGGTCTGTCCTGTGCAGTTCTAGGAGGTCCACCCTCCCAGGCTTTGCCTCCCCTCTTTGAGGAGGAGTAAGTTTATTGCTTACTGCCTGAGGCGCCCCTACCGGGGCTGCCCAGGCAATTTTTAAACCCCACTTTCCCGACCCGACCTTGGGTCACATCTTACTTGTGGGAGTAAGATAAAAACTGGCCTTGTGCCTAACTCCTGGAGAGGAGTAAATCAATACTCATTTGTGACGTATTTGCGTTAAAAAAAATTAATAGAAGTTAAGCATTTTAAGTTCCGTAATTATTGATTGTGAGTAAACTAATAAGACATTGTGTTTATTGATAGGAAGTAAGGTACCCGACCCGTTATTACTTTACTCACAACCAATAATTACGGAACTTAAAATGCTTATAATTTCTATTAAATATTAATTTTTTTAACGCAAATGCATTAAAAATGAGTAGGTAAACCAAAATAAATTGTTTTAAATTAATTTCCCGATTGTATTTCCATTAAAATAATTTATATCGATAATAGTAATTATTATCGTTTTAGTAGTATGTGTGTTGTTATATATGACTAAAAAGGGAAGTTTTTTTTTTTCAGTTGTGGCAATGAGACAAGTTCTTGCTGTGAATGTCTTACAGGGAGGAACCAGTCGAGAATTTTCCATGAAATAATGATAGAGTAGAAAAAGATGTAATCATTACTATTGGCGACATAAATTATTTGAAAGAAAATACAGTGGCCACCTTTTAAGTTATAAGCCTTTAAAGTTACCATACATATCGATTCTGGGCAAAGTAGCAATCTTTAGTCAGAGAAAGTAAGGTCCATAATGTAAAGTAGAGTAGAAAGTACACTTTGGGTTTACTTTCGGCAGTCTAGTAAAGGAGGAAGAATTGCTGTTTTCTGGGGCAGAATCTATCCACTTAATACTTATCGTTGGCTAGTTTTTGACCTTGAAGCAGTATTTTTTTTAGCTCCTTACATCAAGTGGCTCTATGCTTTGTCTGGAGCGATTTCCATAAAAAAAAAACCAAAAAACAAAAAAAACAATTGGCTAAAACAAAATGGCTACTTTGCTCAGGATCGATATTTATGGTGACTTTAAAGGCTTATAACTTATATTAAATTTTTTTTAATGCAAATAGGCTAAAAATGAGATGGTAAACCCAAATAAATTATTTTTGAATAATTTTCCAAAATTAAAATAATTTATGTTGCCAATAGTAAACCACAAGATGATATTGATTATTTTCCCTCTCTGATGCATAGGACAATCACTCGATTAACAGTGGAAAGTGGAATCCCGAGGTTTGCAGAACTTTGATGCTGATTAAGTTCACGTTCAGATTGACCTATAATATGACTTCTCTGAAAATTCTAATGTTTCTTTGGCCCGTGTCATACTTAAATTGTGATATATGATAGATATATTGATATTTGAAACACAAAGAAAATGTTAATTAATATAAAATATCGATATTTGAAATTTTTACGGCTTCTTTGTATGGCTCCAAATGGTGGTTGTCGATGTAGGAAGCAGAAAAAAGACTATCAGTGATGGAAACAAGGATGTTGTGTTGGATTTCCAGTCTAAGCAGGCTGCCGAGTCGAGATCACAAAGGCTATCAGTGATGAATACCATCTCCTTCATAGACATGAACCAATGGTCTTACGACTGAAGTCAAGGAGAAGCTTCCTCAGCCATGTTGAACCCCTAACAACATCTTAGGAAGAGACCAGACTACAGCTGTGGACCAAACGGTTAGAGAATGGTCCCCTTCCTACTGATATGAGAATTCCCCCTTCTGAGGCTCCTGGTTCAGAGACACCCTGGCTCCAGTGGAAAACACTCAACTGCCCGAGAAAGGGAATGAGGCGATCAAAAGTTGTTATGGGTAGATGGAGCTACAAAACTGATCCAACCATCTGTGAATGTGGAGAAGAGGACCATATGATGCAACACTGCCTTATCTGCCCCTTACTGCCCAACCGGTTCAGTTTGAAATCTCTTGCAGAGTACAACAATAATGCAAAGGACTGCGTAAGAAAGTGAGAAACTGTTGTATGACCACATGCTTCAGAGACACACAAAGAAGAAGAAGAAGAAGAAGAAGGAGAAGAAGGAGAAGCAAACACAACCATGTCCGAAGTTATGCTGATTTCAGAGAAAATGAGGAAAAATCATTAGCAATGGTATGGGCATGTAATGCACACAAACGCCAACACCATCACAAGAATTCTTCAAAACAAGTCACCTCGTCTCCTTTTAATGAAAGCGTGAGACAAAAAGAAGGAACAAACATATTAGCATATTAATATTAGTGTAAACATTTGCAATGCTGCATGTTTAGTGGGGTGTATGGTTGCAATGCATGCGGACGACAGGGGAAATGAAACCTTCCAAGAAATGGTTGATGTCTTTGCAAGAGTAATGCCCTCTTGGATACGAGGTTCCATGCTGTGATAATGACCCACTCAAGATTTTCTAAAAGTAATGTTCATGTTAGATGGTGGACCTCATGGTTAGTCAATTTTTTTATGTCCATAGATTAACAGCTGATAATATTGAGTGGTCTCACAATATGGTCTAAATGATATCTATATATATTCCAGTAGAGGAGTCAGTTGGTTTTCTGTAGTTCTCAGGAACAGATGGCCCTTTGAGCCCTAAGCTAATGGACTGTTTTTGTTCAATTGAACACATGTTTTGATTCAGTCAGGCTCAGAGTTCTGATTGCAAGTTTGTCGTTCAGTGAAAAAGTAACATGAGAACTTGAGAAATAAAACATTGTTACTTGTTTTAACCTGGAATTGTGGTTTTGTTTGGAGGGAGAATCCTTTTGTTGCCACAGACAGAGACCACATTATTGATACTAAGGCCAGTGTTGAAATCGAGAACTAACTTCAGATGAAGACAACAAGTGAACGATCACAGCCTGTGCCATTAACTCATATAGACGCACGTTCACATCAGAATATTAAGAAACAAAAATAACTGGTTAAATACCTTTCCAAGTAAACATTCCGCCTTTCCTTGTCCATACCAAGGAGCTGTGTCGATAACATTGATGCCACGTTTGATGCCTTCACTCAGAACTTTGGTTGCTTCAACCACATCTATTTCATTGTAGAAACCTCCAAGGCATGAAGTGCCTAAAGAAAAGAAGAAGGGGGGAGGTTAAAGGTGAAAAAAAATAAATCAAAGATATAGAGCTACAAATTATTTTCAGAAAGTAAGTGTTATGCTTGTCTAATACAAAAGTTTACTTAGTGTTATAGGAACTGGCTGAATTTAAGATGTTGATTCAGAATAACAGTGCCCTTGCTCAACCAAAACGTTTATGCAAACCGTAGCCAATCAACATGTTAGGCGCAAAAGGAAAAATGTTCTCATGCTAATGCAATCAACTCGCAAACATGAACATAAAACAACCTCAACGTTTTTTTCTCTAAATAAAAATATGTGTTACGTTCACAACCGCTGTCTATAGTATTTCATTTGTTGTTTGATCATTTGAATTTTATTTCTAACCTTGTTGTGTCTTTTTGCAAGGCCTGCGATAATAGTAACATTGATGCCATGTTTGATACCTTTTCTCACAACCTTGGTTGCTGTAACCACGTCTATTTCATTGTAGAAACCTTCGAAGCATGAAGTGCCTATAGAAAAAGGGGAGGATGAAGATGAAAAAAAGAAATCAAAGTTAAGCAAAGAGCTACAAATTATTTTCGCAAAAGTGTTTGTAATCGGTAAAGCCGATCCCACCGAAGTAATCGACAAATAATCTCCTGTACCATACATAAAAGCCTCGAAGGCAAGAAGAGTAATGCACTGTACTTTTAAATATAGAAATCTGAGATGCAGTGAAGCTGATTCGAACTGTTGACCTCTGGGTTACAGATGATTTGCAATTTCGAGCATCATACAAGGTTGATGATTCGTCTGTTTGTTAGTGTGAACTCGGAATGTCTATAGCGTCCACGTCATTTTTTGCCAAAATGTTATTTTTTTTTTTGTACTAAATGTTCACCACTTATCAAGACCCCGGAGGCCGCTCAAACACAAGCGTTAAAGAGATCGTCAGTTTGACGATGATCGCCTCTACGATGGGTGGGATGAGGGGAAGATTACTTAAAAGAAATTAAATTATCCAAGAGGACGCCTCAACACGTATTTGTTCATATTTGACTTGAAGACGACCATGCTGTAGTCGGTTGGGAAGCAGGCTCATGGTTTCAGGCTCGGTAACCACACATTCTTTCAAAACCAATTAGGAGAAGTGTTTTGCTTGCTCTTGTACCGTGTTGATTGCAATATGAGGTGTAGATTCCATAACAAAGTGTAGATATAATATCAAAGTAGATTCGTGAATAATAGGTAATAAGCCAAAGCGGCACCGTCTGATTGGTTAGTATAAGCACTGGGTACACAAGAAGTGCAGTGGAATTACATGGAGGTTGAGAGATAGTAACCAGTTTGTGTGCTAGAAGTGTAAGACAATGGAGACGGTTGAGCACACAGATGTGAATAAAGTATATTTGGATGATGAAGCTATTGAGGTTGCCCAGAAATTTTATTACCTTGATGGCAGTATTGGAGCACACGGAGAAGCTTTATACCACTGAGTGGCTCCACATTTTTAACCAATCAATCTGTTAGAAAGATTTTATTTCTAAACGAATTGAATGTTATTTAGTTGCTCTTTGTACTTTGGAATACAGTTAGAAAATTATTTAGACTTCTGTGAGATTCGAACCCGGGTATAACAAGTGTAAAACACGCAGAGTCAAGCATCTTAATAATGTGTTTTCTGCCTATTCCTTTTTTGTCAATCAATCACATGTTACTATTTGCATACGAACAGACAAACTCTCCCCCCCCCAAAAAAATTATAACTTTTTAATAGTATATATAGATTAGCAAATTCACTTTAAGTAAAAACTAAACAAATAATATATCTGTGCTTCAGTCTGTAATTAAAATAAAATCTTAAATATTTAGTTAGAAATTTTTAATTATTGAGAAATATTATTCATGTTGTGATAAAAAGTAATTTACAATTATTTTTATTCTAATAAAATGTTCACTGATTAAAACGAGCGATTTTTTTTATTGTTCTTATTAGTGCAACCTATGTGCAGAAAAATAGTTATAATTCGGAGAGTCCTATAGAAATTCCATGGTGAATTAAATAAAATAAGTTTTAATTTTATTATTCTTATGCACATCTATTTACACAGAGATGTTATACGTTTTTATAGTGACACACATGTTGGAGTCCCTATACCAACATGCAGCCACCATATTGAATATGTGTTTTCTTAAGAACTCAGGAAGGTTGAAAGTAAATGGCAAAATATAAAGAAACAGTAATAATAACAAAACAGTTGCATTTACCGTTGCTCAAAACAACAAGATACTATGAGCAAGCTGATTTTGAGTCAATCAGAGATCACATCAGTGACGCCCCATGGAGGGAAACCTTCTCATTCCCTGCCAACCAGTGTGCAAACGAATTAACTGAATGGGTCAAAGCAGGCATTGAAGCCTATGTCCCCATGCAAAAATTCTTTAGCACGCCCCACTCTCCTCAATGGTTCACTTCGGAATGTGCAGCTGCCATTTCTGAGAGGAAACAAGCATTCCGTAAATTCGGCCGCCATAAGTCAGCTACTAATAGGCATAAATTTATAGAGTCAAGAAATAATTGCAAGGCCGTGATAGGCGAAGCGAAGAGAAGGTATAATGAGTTAACAAAAAAACGCATCCAGTCACAGAAACTAGGTACTCGCGATTTCTGGAAAATCTACAATAGTGTAGTGAATAATGGTCAATCTACGATTCCCCCACTTTCAAACCACAATGATGTCGTTTGTACGGCCACTGATAAGGCTGAACTACTTGCACAGCGTTTCGCTTCTAACTCTACTTTAGACTCAGGTAACCACCCTCTCCCTGAATTACCATTGCGGACTGAAGCCACACTTGATAACCTGGTCATCACCCCATCCCAGGTCAGAGACATCATAAAAAACCTTGACACCTCTAAAGCTTGTGGGCCTGATCTTATACCTGTAATAGTAATAAAGAAATGCTCTGCTGAACTGGCCCCTGTCCTCTCCAAACTCTACAATAAATGCCTAGCCGAATCTTGCTTCCCCGATAGCTGGAAAATTGCCTCTGTGGTACCAGTCTACAAGAGTTCTGGGAATAGAACCGACCCTCAGAACTACCGCCCAATCAGTCTACTGCCGATCTTTGCCAAAATCTTTGAATCCTTAATCAATCTAGCGATAGTACGTCACTTAGTTAATGCTAAACTTCTATCTGACCGCCAGTATGGATTTAGACAAGCACGATCTACTGCAGACATCTTAACGGTCATCTCTGAACGCATGTATCATACACTCGACAAGGCAAGTGAAGCTAGGGCAGTAGCGCTTGATATATCCAAGGCCTTCGACAAGGTATGGCATAAAGGGCTTCTCCTGAAAATATGCTCATACGGTATTACTGGGCAACTACTTAATATAATTAGATCCTTCCTAAACAAAAGAAAAATCCAGGTTGTCCTCGATGGCCGTTCATCTAAGCAACATGACATAAATGCTGGTGTGCCCCAGGGATCTATTCTTGGACCTTTGTTGTTCCTGATCTATATAAACGATCTCCCTAGTGTCTGAGATTGGTTTATTTGCTGACGACACCACACTTTACTCTTGTCATGTTGGCAAAACAGACGCGATCATATCTGAGGCAATGGCTGAATCCTTAGAAAATGACTTCCAGGCTGTAGTGGATTGGGGCCATAAATGGTTGGTGACTTTTAATGCCGCAAAGACTAAGCTCCTTTCCTTCAACAACTACAAGAAGCCTCTCCAACCACCGATTGCCATGGCAAATAACACCCTACCTGAGAGTTCATCATTCAAACTCCTTGGCCTAACCTTCACAGGTAACATGAATTGGAACACATACATTGAAGACATTGCCAAGGCTGCCGCAAAGAAGGTTGGCTCCCTCTATAGTGCTAGTGGACTCCTTACACCTGACATTATCCTGTATCTCTACAAAGCCACCATTCGCCCATGCATGGAGTATTGTTGCCACATCTGGGCTGGTACATCATCTACTAGTCTCTCCCTCCTTGACAAGGTCCAAAAAAGAGTCGTCAACCTAATAGGTCCCTCACTGTCAGCTAAGCTCCAGCCCCTGTCCCACTGCCGCAATGTAGCATCCTTATGTTTGTTTTACAAATACTTCAATGAATTATGCTCCGATGAGTTGGCTACTCTGGTGCCCCCTCGACGTAAATTCACTAGACTAACTCGACATTCTACTAAATCTCATTCATTCACTGTGGAGGTCCCCAGATGTCGGAGAGCATTCTACTCAAATAGCTTCTTTCCTCGTGCTGCTGGCTTCTGGAACTCCCTCCCTGCCCCCTGTTTCCCCGACAGTACTGACATGCAGAAATTTAAAACTAATGTAAACAGACATCTCGCTGCTCAGATCCCAATTTAAGCTGAACCATCAATCCTTCTCCCCTTTTCCTTTTTCTCAGTAGCCCCTTACGTTTACAGTGGCGGCCTGCCTTGTTTGGGGTGAATCATGTTAAAAAAAAAAAAAAAAAATATATTACTATTTCATGTATCCACATAAAATTTGATAAGGAGATATAATTTTTTATGTATCAATTTTCAGTATTTACTTCAACAGTGCTCGATACGTAAGTATAGCTAGGTAGTAAGCTATGAAAATATATTTATGGCAATTAAGCTACATAGAGGCTCTCGCATTTCATCCCCGGGGGTGGGGGGGTGGGGGGTAATCTTCAGGCTAAAATGCATCGAGTTAGTTTTGCCGAGTGTTTTTATATACACAGCTAGCTAGTTAACCAATCAGATTCTTTGTTGTTCTCTTAGCCAAGCGTTGGGCTTCCCACGAACAAAGGTCCGGTTAGTTTTACTTCCTATATCCTGTTCTATTGTTCTGTTTTCTATAGAGTGGCCTATATCCTGTTTCTTTGTTGTGTCAATATAATGGGTGAACTTATTTTAACAGGTGGTTCCTTGTATTTCTATTTTAGGTTTTAGTTTTTAAGTTGCTAAGTTTTAGTTTAGTTTAGTTTTTTTTTACTTATTTGTTTGTTTATTTATTTATTTATTTATGTATTGTTATCCTAAGGTGAATTTTATTCTGTGCAGGCAGCTGTTTGCTATCTCACTTTTACAGTTTTATAGATTTTGGGGGTCTTTAAAGTTTAGGATTTCAAATTTCTCATTCAGACATAATCTACACGCATACTACATATCAAAGACCAAGCTGAACTTCCATGGACAAAGTTTCTTTTCTAGAGCATCCCAACTTTGGAACAAAATACCACGAAGCAGCTTCCCAGCCAACTACAACATTGTCGTCTTCAAGTCTAATGTAAACAAATACTTGTTGAGTCGTCCTCTTGGATAAACAATTCCTCTTAAAAAATCTTCTGCTCATTCCATTGGTTGTTTCCAATCCTCGCGTGGTGACGTTGATCGTCCAACTGACGATCTCTTTAACCCTTATACTCGAGTGGCCACTAGGCCTTGATAAAAGGTGGGCCATTAGTAAAAAAAAACGTGATTTTCTGTCTGACGATATTTCAAGGAGGAAAAACGTGTCTACGGCGCTGTTCCCAATGTAACTAAATTTAACAGGACGAGTTATCCGTCTAGCTCTCTGTCTGTCTGTCTGTCTGTCTGTCTGTCTGTCGGTCTGTCTGTCTGTCTCTCTCTCTCTCTCTCTCTCTCTCTCTCTCAGGAAATAACTCGACTTTACTTGCTGGTAAAACCTCAGCAGCCATTAGAATTACATTTGGAAAAATAAAGAAGACTTACCAAGACTCAGTTTGGATGCATAGAAACCAGTTTTCCCAAGAACTCGGTATTCCATACATCGTACCCAATCCTCGTAATGGAAACCTTTTATATATGTAGGAGGCAATTCTCCAAGCTTTAAATCATGGCTGAAAAATTTTTAGAAAAATGGAACATGTAAAAAAACGGTTAAACTGGCACATAAAAAAACATATGACTTATGAACCATGACCAAGGCCATCCATATAACAGGCCTAGAGACCTAATATTTGGGATGTTTTACTGGAGGCAAGATTT
Source organism: Sepiola atlantica (assembly GCA_963556195.1). Taxonomy (NCBI): domain Eukaryota; kingdom Metazoa; phylum Mollusca; class Cephalopoda; order Sepiida; family Sepiolidae; genus Sepiola; species Sepiola atlantica. The sequence goes on from OY744519.1 coordinate 184,477,435, forward strand.
CCAGTCAGTCAGCAGAAATCTTGTTAGCTGCTAACACTTCACTCTCATTGATCCGAGAAAATTTCATTCTGAAAGGAAATTCTAACCCATCCAATTTATTTTAGCTGAGATTCTGTATTATATCATAAATTACATTTGGATTATAAGTTTGTGAGTATACTGTAAAAAGTCAAAATTTAATTTCATTGAAATTTTTTACTGTATTATATCATAAAGTACATTTGGATTATAAGCACCATTATCAACATTTATATTAGAGTGGACCAAGGCCATTCCTATAACAGGCCGAGCGATCTAACAATCAGAGGAGTCTTTTACTGCAGGCTGATTTCAAGTCAGTCAGCAGAAATCTTTTTAGCTGCTAACACTTCACTCTCAAAAAATTTAATTCTCTAGCTCATCAAATTTATTTCAGTTGAGATTTTGTATTATATCATAAAGTACATTCGGATAAATTTGTGAGTATACTGTAAAAGGTCAAAATTGAATTTTATCGAACTATTTTTTTGCCATTATTAATTAATAGAAAAAAATCAAAACAGTAGTTCATACTGTTTTCATTTCTTAAGACAAATTTGCTGATTAGTTTTATGTATTTTGTAAAAGTTTAATGTCATAATCTTTTCTAAAGTTTTCTTTTCCATGTTGATAATTCATTTATTATGACATTATGACAATTGTTTATTCAAGAAATACCATATTTTATGCCTTTGTTTATTTAAAGTTATTTCTCTCTTCATTTATAGGAATTTACCAATAATTGTCAAATTTATCAATTCGCTCATTGTGGTTCTTATTATTTGGTATGTAAAACACATAAAAATATCAAACTAATATCACAGGAGAATTCCCCCTCTGTTTTTCATTGCTATATAAATCATCTAAGGAAATTCAGTAAAGGACCGCAGTTCATGATCGCCTGGCCTGTTATAGGGATGGCCTTGCGACCGTATAAAACCATAGTTCTCCTATAACAGGTCAATGAGAACATAAAAATTATTTATTTTATTTTAATTTTCTTTCTATAAAATCGACGATTATTGTAGAAAAAATACTGCTACCTCTATCCTTATACAATTAGCTATTCCATGTAGCATATCAACGATGACGATGCTAGCCTCAAGAAGTACAATGATTTTGTGGGGACAGCCGGGTTGTTCCCCATATACATTACAAGCCAGTTACACTACTTGAAACTACCTATTGCATTGTTCACATCTCTATTTATAAAGTTGGGTAATTTATCGCACTGACAATGAGATTAAGACGCCAAATTCATATTCAAAATAGAAGAACAGTTGGCAGAGGTTTCACACACTCTGATTAACATGTATTACGACCACCACCCATTACACTGGGGTCATTTATTTAGTAAGATACATAAGTTTTGCTTCACCTTTACTAACACTACGGATACGCATTATCGTAATCGATCACATTTACTAACAGTACCACATGTGACTTACAAATTTCTCGCAGCTAAACTAGTGTCTATTTATAAAGTTGGGCCATTTATCATGCTGACAGTGAGATGAAAACGCCAAATTAATATTCAGAGTAGAAGAACATTAGTTCTACATTGTAAATTAAAAACAAAGCCCCCAACCAAGAAAACAAACACACACACACACACGCGCGCGCGCGCGAGCACACACACACACACACACAGACCACTCACCCTCCCAATTATTTCATTATGAAATTAAATTCCATCATAAGCATTTCAGTTCATCAAGTCAGCCATTTTATATTTTTGTTAAATTATAAATTAAAGACAAAGTGCTTCCCCAACACACACACCGGGCAAGCAAACAACATAATGAGAAATCCCCCATCCACAATAATATTATGCAAATATTTTTTCCAATCAATTTAATTCTGGGAGTTACGATTCTTGGTTTCCTCAATTTTCCTGAGCAACGTTAGGACACGGGTCCCACTGATACCGTAATGAACCCTTTTTATATTTGTATGTTGATCGTCTGAATTATTATTAAATACCTTCAGATCATCATCATCATCATCATCATCATCATCATTAGCAGCAGCAGCAGCAGCAGCAGCAGCAGCAGCAGGTAAACATCCGTTTTACATGCACTGAACAGCTTTAAGAAATTTACTTCTAAACTAACTTATCTCTGCCCAGGTCTTTATTTATCCCTTTTTCCTTCAAGTCCATCCTTATCACTTCCTCCCATGTTTTCCTTAGCTTTCCCCTGTGAACTGACACTCCTCAATTGTTCTACATCAACTACTCCAAGAACTCTCATTCATTCTTTCAACATGATCATACCATCAAAGTCTCCTGTTCTGCACACATCTCCCTATACTGTCCAGATTTAATTTTCCTCTGAAGACATTAGATCTAAACCTGTCTTTAAGACTCACATTATATATCAATCATATCGTTCTCATAGCATTTCTCTATATGCAACGCATGTCCTCAACCCTCACTGGCCAGGTTTCACTTCCATGCATCATCACACTGCATATGCATGCCTGATAGACTCTTCCCTTGGTCGACAATGGTAACACTCTGCTGGTTAGTAATGGCAGAAGGTCCTCGAACTTACTCCACTCACTTCTAATTCTTGCAATCACACTAGCACCTGCTCCACCCTGTGCTCTAATGGTATCACCAAGATAACTTACAAAAATTTATCCTATGATTGTTGCACAGTGAGGACAAAATAAAGAAGGAAAGAAAAAAAAAGTGTTGAGAGACGAATCAGGTGGCAAAGTTCAAAGTTCAATAAGATAAATGATACATTGCTATCTCTTCAGCTGCGTATCACATTTTGTGTTTTGTTCAGATCATCCATATCAACTTGATATGTTGTCAAGGCCAAGAGCAATTTGTGGATAAATGTTAATGCTATGAATGCATTTTCAGTAAATTCATAGTCTTTAAACCCCTCAAGGCACATCCCAGCATTTCCCTGAAATTCATAAGGCCCCTGTTTAAAGTTATAAATAAAATAAAGTAAAACATATTTCCTTTATATGAATGTCAAGTGCGGACAAAGACCCCACAATAATGCTGTACCCCCTTTTGATCAAAATGAAAGATACTTATTCAAACACCCTTGATACTGGTCACATTGAAAGAATGTATGAGAGTTCTTGGGTTAGTAGATGTAGAACAGTTGAGGTAGCAGGGTCAGTTCACAGGAAAACATGGGAGGAAGTGATAAAAAAAGACCTGAAGGATAAATAAAAACCTGACCGGAAATAAGTTACTTTGGAAATTAATTTTTTTAAAGCCGTCCAACACATGCCAGCATGTAAAACGGACGTTAAACTGAATAGTTTAAGAATATATATGGTTATATACAGAAAGAAAACCCGTCATATTTTGGCCAATAATTGACGTATTCTTAAAATTCAAACTGCCTGAATACAGCTCACTTGAAGAAGTCTCCACCTGAGCCTTCACCACAGCCTCAAGGCGGGACCTGAACATGGAGCATGGAGCATGCAGCCTTCATGGTGTCCTTCGAGTGATGACTGAACACCGGTTTGATCCTGGCAATCAGCTGATCTTTGGTTTTGCAGATGGTATGGTTGGTGTCTTTCTCAACTGCACTCCACACATAATAGTCCATGGGGTTGCGATCATGTGAGTTGGTGGGTGGAGGGGCAGATGTTGGGGCTGATAAAGTCGTGGTAGTTCTCAGACAGCCACTTCTGGGTTTTCCTGGAGGTTTAACATGGAGCTGAGTCCTACTGCAACATGTATCGCCTTCCTGCAGCTACCCTCTCAACCCAGCCCTTAACAACAGTGGACAGCAACTCAATATAGCCATCTGAATTGAGTTTGAGTCCATTTTCGACGATGTGGGGCAGCATAATATAGCCTTCGCTCAAAAAACACATAAAGATCATCACAGTTTGAGGAAACTTGGTCTTCATGATGTGTGGGACTTTGTGTGGACTCTAGGCTAGCCACCTGTATTTCTGCACATTGAACCATAGAAGAATCAGAGATTGACTGGGTGTTTCAACTTGCTGAGGAGTTCTTTGACTTTTGTAAGGCAGTTCTCTTGGGCCTTAGAGGTGAGTAGTTGGCCCTTGCGATTCTTGTAGACTAACCGTTGCCTAAAAAGTCATTTTAATTTTTAATTTTTATTTATTTGCACACTTTTAAACTTAAGATAGATAACTCCTATTATATTCTTCAATTTAAAATGAATTATCCCTCTTGCTGATTATTATTTTTAGGTGATTATTTAAAAATGTTTCATATCAGAAGTCGTCTGGGATAAACTTAGTCATTTTTTAAATTAATTGTAACTAAATACGTTATTAAATTGCCAACTACATGGTACAACAATAACAAATGAAATATATATATATATATATATATATATATATATATATATATATATATATATATATATAGAGAGAGAGAGAGAGAGAGAGAGAGAGAGAGAGAGAGAGAGAGAGAGACTAGAGGAATAACCATCCTAGGACGAGCAAAATGAATTCCCAACACAGAACACTTTTTTACCATTACGAGGATTAAAATCAAGATATAATGATACTAAACCTTACGTCTAGAATCCTTATTATAATTTTGATCAAAATCGATTACATGATTTTGATTCTAAAAAATGTCTAAAATTTATGGCTTAAGCTTAAGGAGTCTTCAGAAGAAATTGAAATTCAGGGAATCTTGCTTAACTAGTGTCTAATGACTATGGATCAACTTTAATGCAAATCTGAAATATTTGAATGTTCAAATGGGAGATTGCGCCCATATTATGCCTCCTAAAAAACTTAAAATACACCAAAGAATCTGAAATTTGGGGAATATTTATTAATTGATGTCTAATATCTATTGTAAAGATTTTGCAAAAATCGGAGGTATTTAGATTTTCACAAAGAGCTTTCATCTCTTTTTTATTTCCTTTGCGTAAAATTAAATTAAATGAAACAATATTACGACCCCTTACGCCTAGCAGCTGTGTACAAAAATTCATAATGGTCAATTAATTATTTTAAGAGTGAATAGAGATTTTGTCCGTCTGTCTGTCACAACCTGGGTAAGTTTATTTGTATTTTAACTTATTAAACAAAATACTGGTAGAAACACATCCAATAAATGTCACCAATTGTGCAAAAATATAATGTTCTACCAGTATTTTGTTTAATTTTCGATTTTGGTTCGCTTGTTGGCGCCATTTTTTTTTTTCGTTCTAACTTAACAGAGTCGACACTATGTTTGTTTTTAACAAAAAAAACTGCTTTAAAATAAATTAAAACACAAATAAGCTTATCCAGGTAGGTAGAAGAGTAACTTATCTTGCCTTTGGTAACATTTATTTGTTGCACATTTTTTTTTACCCCTTTTTGTTCTGTTAACTACACTGGAAAATATCCCAACATTTTAATGAATTCAATGCATATGCTTTATCTGATGTGAAAATTATTGTTGCGATTTAGAAATTGATAGTTTATTGGAAAACAGTGATCAACTGTGATGAATCGGATATTGATAGCGACAGTGATTTCGAAGAAGGAGCAAAGTGCAGTATCTGTTCTAATACTACACTTCATCTTTTCTGTCCTTTGGTTGAAAATGATATTGATGAGGATGGAACATTATCAAAAAGAAAGAATGACAAAGTCTATCTATATAAAATAATTGATTTTTATTGACAAGTTTGTTAAGATAACAAAAGATGAAGAGTTTGTGAAAATGAAAGCTCAAAGAGAAGTACATATATATTCACACACTGACAAAGGCCGCATACGCACAATGTTTCCTGAACTCACACACATATATACACATTGACAGAAAAGAGAGAGAAACTTGAATGCCTACTAGACACTGTCTTCGAGTGTCGAGTGTCTAGGGTCTCTCTGTACAAAGGTTTGTTGAAACAACCTGGCATGAGGATACTAACATCTACACGTAAACCCTGACTAAATATTAAAAATAAAATAGTGTTCAAAGCCCAAATAAAATCACCTCAGTATGATTACCCGACACTGGCTCATACGAGAAATGGTGCACCTGATCCAAGTAATGTTGCCTCTAGTAACAGCACTAAGCTGGATACTCCACCAGACTAGATGAATTCTTGTCCTGGAATCCGGTAACAGCAATAGACCACAAGGAAGATATACTATAACATAGTTAACTGATCAATTGGGGAGAGGAGAATTAATGTTCTAATTTCTTCACTTACTAAACGTTTTAGAGGTAAAGGAGAACTTTAATGGAATATTCGAATATCTATGTATATCATATAGAGATCAAGTGTTAGCCCCAGGAAAAGGGGCCCCTTGATTTCTGAGAACTTCGATTGAAGTAAAATGAAAAAAAAGAACAGAAAACAAACATATAGACATACACACTTCTAACACTCGCATCTTTTTACACATTGCGGACATTCTACAAGCACAAGAACTTTCAACTTTTCTAAACTTTTCTCACTCAAAGTATCATTCACATTCGTATTCTTCTTTTCCTCCAACTTCCACGATTTCTTTCTTTCTTTCTTCTTCCCCTTCGACTCCTACGTTTTCTTTCTCTCTTCTTTCCCTCCTACTCCACATTCTTTTTCTTTTTTTCCTCCTACTCCACGTTTTCTTTCTTTCTTCTTTCCCTCCTACTCCCACGTTTTCTTTCTTTCTTTCTTCTTTCCCTCCTACTCCCACGTTTTCTTTCTTTTTTTTCTTCTTTCCCTCCTACTCCCACGTTTTCTCTGTTGGTGAATTTAGTACTTGCTAAATGGTGACCCATTCTCAATCATTCATAACATTCATTTTTATCCATTTTTCCCATTCACCATTTATTACATTTTAAATAACTAATGTCTTGGTCCATTTACTAAGATGCTATCGTCGTCTACATTCTATCCAAGCCAGGATCCAAGCTACAAAGCAATGATGCTATGGAAAGAATGTATCGACTTCAGAACATATAATCCGGCAAAGATAAATAAACATGGACTTTTATTGATAATGCATTATAAAAATGATCCTGGCTACATTTGCAACTTTGGAAACTATTCAGGCAAAGATAAAAATCTACAAGAAACAATATTATCTGTTTTAGAGCCATACCTTGATTCTTGGAATCACCTAATTCACAATGATTTCATATTCAATCGTTTTTTTATCGAAAAATACATACTCATTGAGTTTGATTCTGGCAATCTGCTCGCCCTTGGTGTTGCAGGCGGTACGGTTGGTGTCTTTCTCAACTGCGCCCCCACATACAATTGTCCATGGGGTTGCAATCAAGCTCGTTCGGGAGAGCAGATGTTGGGACTGGTGAAATCGTGGAAGTTCTGCAACAGCCACTTCTTTGTTTTTCCGAAGGTGTGACATTGATCTCTGATGCCATACGTATGATCTTCCTGAAGCCGCTCTCTTCATTCAGTGCTTGACAACAGTGGACAGAAACTTAATATAGTAATCTGAATTGAGTCAGAGTCGCTTTTCGGGGATGTTGAGCAGGATAACGTAGCCTTAGATGGAAACACACACAAAAACCATCACAGTTTGAGGGGGCTTAGTTTTCATGACAGTAGGCTAGCCATCTGTTGTTTTGCTCATTGTGCAACTGGTCCTGACAGAAATTCTCGTCTGTGAAGAAACAGGGTGTTTGACCTTATTGAGGAGTTTCTTGCTTGAGTTAGGCTGTTCTCTTGGGCCTTGGCAGTGAGTAGTTAGCATTTGTGACTCTTGTATGAGAAGTACCAAAGATCCTGGTTCAACGCTTTCTTCATAGTCACCACTCCGATGTTATCTCTCTCGACAAAGTCCGCATTGCCTTGTCTAGATCTTGCCACACCTGTTTTATTAGCTTCCGGGTGAATTTTGTTGTGCAAACTAATGCTGGGACAGTTAATCAGAATCGAAATCGGGAATCAGAAAAATCGGAACTTTTTGAGGTGTCGGAATCGGAAAATTTTTAGCCTAATTTCCGATTCCAAAAACAATTCTTTTACTTAATTAAAAAAAAATATTTTTGTTCATGATTTAATTTTTTATTGCTGGCACAAGTGAAAAATACAGATAAAAATCTCACAATGAGTTTAGAAATATCTTGAATACGACATGCTCTCCATGTTTTACTAACACCACTACATATTAACTCCACTACATATTAACGCCACTACATATTAACGCCATTACATATTAAGCTAACAAACACCAAATGCAACATTTCTTTACTTTGGACTTGACTGAAACCGTTAACGAGATTGTATCCACATGTCACCAATGCGCATCTTTGAGAAGTTCCCCACTCATAGTTGTACCTCAATCCAGTGAAGATCCCCCGAATACACTCAGGCTTAGGTTCGCTGTAGATGTTATCAAAAGGAACCGTCAACCGGGAGTATGTCAGTTCATACATTATCGCACTCCTTGTACCAGATAAGCAAATGGAGATATTACGAGATGCCATTCTAAAGGCTTGCTTGTCAATCAGACCCGTCAATAATCCACGAGCAATCATATGGACGAACTCTGCCCGCAGCTTCAAGTTCCTCAAAGACAATAAGTTCCTGCTAACTCACCATATTTCAGTAGAGACAGGTAACCTCCCCAAAAAAACAGCAACCTTGTCGCTGAGAAAACCGCCCAAGATGTCGAGCGAGAGCTCCTTAAGGTGGGTGCAGCTAGTGCACAGGTATCTACAGTTTCGCTCTCTGTTGCTTGCTGTGCAGTAGGGTTGGATCACTTGGACTGTTCCGCAGGGAGATCCTGTATCTTCGGGACCAGTTTGCCAACGAATACATCCACTTCAATGATTTAGATTTAATAAAAGAACAGCATCACAAGCGCAGTGCCAACCATGTATACAATGAGCACTCTAAGGTGCCTAACCACTCACGTAGGTCAGGTACAGAAGTGGATGTTGGAGACATTGTGTACTTTCACGGCGATCTGACAAAAAAATAATGGCCGTGAAGAGTGCTTGGTGACATCCAAGCAAAACCGTTAGATCCACATTTGGAAGTTTGCTGCTTCTCAGTTAATCGCTAACATATATAAAATCCGCAAGGGAAATTGCTTCGGGGCCTGAATCACCAAAGTCACAGCCCAGGGATTAATCACAGTCATCAGCGACGAGGATGATAGCAACTTCGCCTTACATACCAAGCCCGCCATCCCAGAAACCATTAGTAGTGTAGCCAATGACAATAGATTACCACTAAGCAAGTAACCAACCAATCAGGCAGCCCTCTATTGTGACAGAGGAGGATGTTTCAATTGACTACCCCCACAGGATAAAGACAACACACCCTGTCTCACTGACTGCTAATACACATGGACACGCTCGTCACCCTAGACATAGAGTGAAACCAACCTTCCCGAAACACAGACCATTTAGTTCCATTATGCCTAATCCCTTATATTAAGAAAACGGAAGGTAAGAAAGAAAAATAAAGGGGATCACACCAGTATAACGTTATTGACATAATTAACGGGCAGGGGCGATAACCCTGAGTATGTTTTAGTTATTTTCCCTTCTCGTCTGCTTGTGACTCTGGAGTCAACCATATTGTTTCTAAAGCATTTTGATTCATCCAAATTCGAGCAGAGATAAAATTATTTGCGATTCCGACAATTCCAAACTGTGTCAAGTAATCGTTTTGAAAAATAAACATGGCAGCTTGATAAAAGACTCATGTGTGAACATTCTTTTCTATTATTTTTGTCCTTGTTGACTTTGCATATGTAAAAGTCTATAACTCTAAAGATACTTTTTAAACTGTAAAATTCAGACTCTGTCTGATTGTATAGTTTTTTTTTCAGGATGAAGGGCCTGTAAAATTAAAATAAAATGATTACTTGACACTGTTTGGATTTGTGAAAATAGCAAATAATTTATATATATATATATATATATATATATATGAGAAAGGAAGGATGAAAGTAATCCGATGTAATGGGAAATGAAAAAGGAAAAACCAAAAAAGGATGGGTGTTTTTTATATATTCATCAACGTTTCGTCTTTATTTGTAAGACTTCACGTACTTGCATGACATTTTTCTTAAAATTATCATCCTGAGGAAGTCTTACAGATAAAGACGAAACGTTGATGAATATATAAAAAAAAATATCCTTTTTGGTTTTTCCTTTTTCATTTCCCATATATATATATATATATATATATATATATATATATATATATATATATATATATATATATATATATATATATAAAGTGTGAAAATATATTTATGGCAATTAAGCTAGACAGAGGTGTCCACGTTTCATCTCTGCAGAGAATCGTCGGGGATGAAACGCTGACGCCTCTGTGTAGCTTAATTTCTATAAATATATTTTCATACTTTACTACTAAGCTCTATTCACGTATTGAGCACTGTTTAAGTAAATACTGAAAATCTATAGACAATATATTATATCACCTTGTAATATTATACGTGTATATATGTAATAATATATATATATGATAATTATGGAAATAATATTCCAACGTGATGGAAAATGAAAAAAGATATTATTTATATATTCAGCAACGTTTCGTCTTGATTTCAAGACTTTCTCAAGATGACTGATTTGAAGAAATAACATAGAAGTCAATATTTGCAAATTTGTGGTGCGTTTGTGACATGAAAAGAATGTTTTTTGGGGTTTTTTTTTCCTATGAAACATAGTCATTAGAATTTTAAAAATGTGGTGCGATTATATCGTGAAAAATATGTGTTTGTTCTTTTTTCGAATGAACCATAGCCGTTAGATGTATATTAGGGTGAGTTAAAAGTTTTGAAATATTTTGATAACTTATTTGCTTATGTCTAGTGATGAATCAATCCGGACTTTGAGATGACGAGCTCATGTGCTACTATGGCTTTTTTTTTTTAATGGAAATCGCTCCAGACAAGATATGAAGCCACTTTATGTAAGGAGCGAAAAGAACGAAATATAATTATCACAAAAACAGGAGATGCCTATTTGCCTAAGTCTTGAAAAGACCAAGGTTATAGGTAGGAGGAAAACAGTCAGCAAAAAAATAATTCCACAAGTCTGCAGTTCTTGGGAAAAAGCTACTGGAATAGGAAGTTGTATTACAATGAATTGATAGAAACCACTAGACCAACAAGTCAAACGAGCTGGAACAAAAAAAAAGCAGAGAATAGATCACACAATTCCAAAGAACACATGCCATAATAGTATTTATAGAAAAGACTGAGACTAGCAACATCACGTCTGTGAGAGAGAGGGTGCAGAGAAGAAGAAAGGGTGGGGTCAATGAAATTACAGATACGTTTCTGCACCTTATCAAGAAATTGGATAGAGATTCACCAGCCCAAATATGACAACAGTACTCCATACATGCTTGGAGCAGGGCCTCGGAATTCACGATTTCAGGTCGAAATGACTTATCGAGTTTCTTGCATATTCATTGAACGATCTGGTTACTGTGTCTTCACCTTACAACTTTTGGTTGTACAACTTTTGGTTATTTCCAAGGCATTATGGCCTAGTTCGGACTCATAAAGCATAAGTTTCAGAATCAGACTATGTTGGATATTCATTCATTTAGAGGTGAGACGAAGATGCATATGTCATGTAATTCTGAACATAATAGCCAGTGTTAAAACACCGCCTCCCCCTCTCTGTCTCTCTAATAGTGCCCGGGCGAAAAATGTAATAAAGAACAAAATGGTTTATATAAAATCGTTTCCAAGTTCTTTAATTAATTTAAGGAGAGTAGAAAGTAGGCTTTCGGTTTACTTTCGGCAGCCTCGTAATGCTCACTTCCCTTATTTTGTCCTTTAGTCCTCACATTCCAATTAGCGATGTTTCTGACAAAGGGGGGAAGAATTGCTGTTTTCTGGGTCGGAATCTATCTATCTAACACTTATCGTTGGCTGGTTTTTAACCTTGAGGTAGTATTTTTTTTCAGCTCCTTACATCAAGTGGCTTAATGCCTTGTCTCAAGCGATTTCCATAAAAAAATTGTAATGGACAACAATCCTTCCTGCCAGACAAGACAAGCAGAAGAATTCACCACACAATGGCCCAGAACAGGCCCCAACGAATCAACCAAGTAAGATTATCAATCATCATCATTGTATACAATCGTTAGGAGTATATGGTGATCCTCATTCACTCATACTATTTGTAGTATCATTATGAGATAATATAAAGATTACTTACCGTTTCTCTTCTGTCAAGGTTTCCATTGTCAGACACTTCTTGCACAACAATCTCTTTCTTTAGGTAGCAAAACTGATGAAATATAGAATAATTACATGAAATACTTAAGAAAATTAATTCTAAATTCTGTAACGAATTATGCATGCAGGGGGGGGGGCTTGGCAATCGCCGAGCGTGTGAGCACTGGTACAAAAACAAAACAACAAAGACTCACAAGAAATAACACAAACTCAAATACATTGTGTATAAATCAGTTGTGCTCTGGATGTGTGTGATATCGTCACAGAAAAGGACACTCAAACATTAGCATCCACATCTTAGTTAAGTTCCAGTATATCAGCTTAGATAATTTGTCTGTTGAGGCCACTCTTGTCGTTCAGTTGATCAGCTCATCTCATCATTTGCTAAATCTCTGCCGAGCTCTGTCTGCCTCCTCACGTCTACCCTAATCGTCTACCGATCTGTTCACCTCCACTCTCTACTTAACTCTGACTCCTATATATATTAACCTATGACCGGAAATCCTATGACTGGTCTTGTGTCTTAGTCATCGACCCCCTGATCAATAGAAACTGACTACTTCCATGCTCACCTTCTCGGCCACTCCCAGCTGACTACTCATCTTACTTCCGATCACCTTTGTGTGCCTTGGTGAATCATTTCCTCACATTGTCCGGGGTCTTGGCTCGGGGGGGGGGTCGTCCATAGGTATTACACGTGTCACACTTTCATCTGCTGAGGCTTAGTGTTACAAAAATAAATTCTCATTTTAACAATATTTTTGATATGAGCAATAAAGGATTTGTATCTTTTTTTTTGTTTAAATATTTTTAAATCAGTTTCTTTTTCTTTTGAAGCAAATTATTACCGCATTTCTTATTTATTCATTTTGACTTTTTGTGTATCTCTTTCTTTACTTAATAATCATTGTGCCTTTTTGGATATCTCTTTTCTTACTCAATAATCATATGTCAACTTTAAAAGAAAAATCTCACAGAATATATAATGTGAATAAACAGATCAAATTCTCCTAAATATTTCATCAGATAGACCCAAAACATGTTCCTAGAAATTCATTTTTTTACCATTATTTTTTAATTCATCCAGTTTATTCTTAATTTTAACCTGATTAGGCAATTTATTCCAAAATATCTTACTCTAATTATGGTAGATTTATTTTTTTAAAAATCTTTCTTCCCAATAAATTTTCAGAGCAAAGACATATATTAAAAAACGCATGTTCCATATTTAGGAATTTAATTAATTGTTTTGAAGGTCTCAATTAAGTCACTTTTAATTCTTCTCTCTTGTAAAGTAGTTAAACTTAAGGATTCCAATCTATCCTTTATAATTGAGATCCTTTAATTCTTTTACTAGTTTAGTAACTTTTCTTTGTAAAACTTCCAATTTTGATATTATATCTAAATTCCCATGTCTAGCTCAGAAATGGGCACAATATTCTGCACTAGCAGGACCCATACACTAGTTTTGCTCTGGAAAATCGAACGACCAAAGAAACTAATACTCCCACCTCTGAACTGCATATAAATATTTTTATTCGATTTTTGTACTTAGCTATAAATATTAATCGTAGTGTTCTGTAAATATTATTGTTATTATTTTCATTTTTCGTCTTCTCGTTCTATACTTGAGGTTAAACGTTTCGTGAATGACTTCCAACTTTTCCTGTCTGTTGCCATTTTGCTTGTGCTACTCGCCAGGATCAGATTGTCATCAACTGATCCCTTCCATGTATTAAGTGGCCTACCATGTGACTTTGGGCCATCGACGTTGATGTGGGGAACACTTTGGAGCATTTTTGATGACTGACAGCGGGCGACGTGGCCAAACCATTTAAGACATTGTTATGCGACATACTTTCTCATCGAGGCCGGTAGAGTGAGATCGGCAATTTTAACCATCCGATTCGCTGCAGCCAGGATCATGTCATTCTGACATTTCGTCATTGACCATGTTTCGCAGCCATTCAAGAATACAGGTCGGACATGTGTGTTGTATGCTGCTACTCTCGCATACAATGGGATACCTGCATTTTCTAAAATGGTTGACAGCTGCCTGAAAACTCTCCATGTGGCAGATATATGTTGTCTTATAGTTGTGTCAGTTTTCCCACTGGAATCAATTGTGTTACCTAGGTAGGTGAATTTATTGACTCTTTCAGCACCCACAGCAATTTCTCTTTTTATGGGATGAAATTAGCTGGCAGGTTAGTGCACCTTTTGCATCAAGGGCACAACACTGGTTTACAAGCATAGAAAAACAAAAGCAACAGACTCACAAGAAAAACATAAACTCAAATACATTGTGTATAAGGCAGTTGTACTCTGGTTGTGTGTGACACATCACGGACTATCATTACTCGAAGTTGTCAGCTCATCTCAGGTCTGATCTGGTCCCATCTGCTCCTCTCCAACTCTGACTACAATCTGATCGTCTTCTCCCCGAGTCACAAAAAACTAAACTAAACTCAAAACTTGTAAATTGTCGTAAACTGTCAACTGCCATAAACTAAACCGGCATGAAACTCAACTGTTGCAAAAATAAAACTGTCGCAAACAACTATCACTCCCAACTAAATCCCCATCCGGTCTTTTGTTTTAGTTACCAACAAGCAGAAATGACCATCAACTGCAGGGTGTCCAACTATTTCTGATGGCTTTTGTATGCATTGGTGAGTCATTTCCTATCATTGTACTTTTACTTATCCCACCTCCGGCAGCTGCTCCCCCTTTTGTAAATCATTTTCTTCAGTTCAGGAGGGGGGACGTCCATAGTATCACAGTAATAAAAACAGCAACTTGGTTTTCTGCATGTATGACACAAAGTTGAAATGCAACAATATCTATTTTAGCTAAATTCGATATTTTCACAATTCATAGTTTCTTCCTGCTGAGGCTATTCTGAACATGCCTGTGTTATCTCACCGAACCACGTACCAATCACTACACAAGAGATTACATGTAAGTGCAAAAGAAAATAGATCTAAATTATGTAACTGCTACAACCTAGACGCTAGAGACGTTCGTTTTGAGTTTTTACTGTCGAACAGGCGAATCATCGACCTTATATGGAGCTATAAATGGTGAATCAAAGGTCGACAGTTCATATCAGCCTTACTACATCTAAGTCTTTTGTTTGCAGGTGATTCTTTGTCTTTTATTTTGGGGGTGGGGTGGAGTCGGCTTTGTTAGTTGCACTATTTTATTCAATTAAATTCAAATTAGATATTTTTCGATTACAAGTTAAACGTAATACACTTACAGACACGATCTTAAAAGGAAAGGTAAACACTTTAACGAAAGGTTTCCCATTGAACCGAAGATGCTAAGACAGGAGAGAGATTAAATAGCAAACGAAGATCTCAATATAAATTGGTTAGTTGAAAATAACAAGAAATGAAAGTTAAGTTGGCGTCAACTTGGTGAACTCGAGGTTAGTTTTACTTAGCCGTGGGAATTGATAGAAACGAATGTGATGTAACATGGCTCAAAGAGAGAGTGAGTGAGAGAAGTCGCCAGTATGGTGAGAGCACTAAACGCATGAACATGTTAATTTAAAATGCTCTGATAAGATATGATTAAATAGGGATTATCTCTCTCTCTCTCTGTCTCTCTGTCTCTCTGTCTCTCTCTCTGTCTACCCCCACCGACCGACTGCTCAGTGATTTTGAACAAAGAACAAGGCGAATAAACCTCCTCTGTCTTCAACAGTTTTGTCCTGTACTTGGTCTTTTTTCGAGGTATGAAAGAACTTATTTGCAAGTGGCGTTTTCCCAGTCTGAAAGGACCACAGAATGGGCGCGTACAGGAGCAAGCAGCTAACATACCAGGGTTTTTATTTTTCAATTTTCTTATCTTTTTGTTTTTGCTGGGGATGGGGCATCCACGCGGATGTCAGACATTCACTTGCTATTTCAGAGACTCCTTACTGCTTTCACACTTCTAATCATCTAAAACCATCCCAACTTTCATGGACTATTCTATCTCCACCTCTCTATGTACTTTATCTACCTTACACATCCAATTAACCGTTCCTCTTATCTGTACACATTTCCCCCTACACGTATGCCACAGATATTACAGTATTAGTATTTTTAACTTACCGTTACCATTTAATAAACATTAATTTCCGTTAACTTTCACTTTTAAACTAATTACTTAAATTAGGTTAGTTCATATAAATGGAAGCTAATCCCATTATTTAGGTACCTACTCCCGGTCGTCGCAACCCCAACCCCTGTACATCAATTTCTCTATTAACTTGAAGTTACAAGCCTCCTTAACTATCTTTAAATACATTTTTCAGACCTTTTCGTTCCCTAGGATTTTTCCAACATTTATACTATATCTCTCTTCCCTTTTATATATATATATAAAGACACTTGACAATAATTTGCTTTTGGCATTTCCCTTAGCTTGCTCACCCCCTCTAAATCCCTGTCCCCCCTAATATCAATTTATCAAATATAAGTTCTAGACCGTAGGACCAATTTTGACCCGTCAACCAGGTTTATTCCGCTCCCCCTCTCTTTCGCCACCGCATCCCTACCCAATTCATCTCCAAACACAACCCCTTTACCCTTCTACTTCTTCCCTCTACTCCCGCCGCACCTTTTCTCCCTCATGTCACTGCCGCCTATACCGGGCCCCTGCTTGCCTTGTTTCAAAATTCATTTTTAACTTCCCCCTCCTATTTATTTTTTTCACTGCTGGCTCTTTCTGATTGAAATTATCATTTATCAATTTACTCTGGGGTGAACAACTCTAAAACAACTTTTACTCGCAAGCCCAGGAAGGAATTTTAAAAATGGTTTTCGCTACGCTGCGAGTCTCTTAAGCTTTTCTATACCGTGACAAGACGGATTGTCTGTGCCATTTACTGGTTGCAGCTTCTCTACAACCGCTAACGGATTCCTGCTACCCATAGGATTTCTGTTATCTTCAGATATGAAAATCGGATTTTTATACAACTCTGGCTGTCAAAACTCAATCTTAAAACAGGACTGGATTTTACCATACTTCGAATCGGATCTTACAAACTCTCTTGTACCTTCAACGGTGAATTGTTGCCTCTATCTTCTACATTTTCTTATTTTACTTTATATACTTTTCATTTTTATACTTTTTCAAATATTGACACTATGGTAATTTTTCTTTTACCAACTTATGTGTCTAATCTAATCTCCCTTGACGATAAGATTTCATTTTTGAAAAGCTATTGATTGGTTACTTTGAGTCATGTGAAACAAACCCATGAAAAAAAAAACAGAAAAAAAAGAATTATTTTAGAATTTAGAATGGGAGATCAGTTTCGTAGATAAATTTTGTTTTTGTTTGTTTCTATGTTTTGTTTTTTGGGTCCTGGTTAGCAATACAAAATTATATATATATATATATATATATATATATATATATATATATATATATATATATATATATATATATATATATAAGTGATGAGAATAAAAATTGGATAAAATGCAATACTTATTAAATCATCAATTGTTCAAACAAGGGTTATATAAAAAAACTTTTTTCTTCCCTTAATCCATGGATTTTCAAAGATATGCTCTTATTATCAGAGGAAATTCGACGGATAAGTCAGTAAAATTTACTGTAATGCAAACATTAGAAAATATGAAAATATAAAAGATATAAAAAATATAAACAATTTAAAAAGTTTAAAATATGCAAAGAAAATCATCACCATTGAAGAAGCATAGACATTTCGTTTAATTAAATCTGAGGATTCAAAGTATGAAGCAAGTGTAGTGTGATCGGTTGAAAGTAATCCAGGCGTCCGAAGTTGTGAAAGGTTCCATTCTGGGAGATTGAGGTATTCAAATCCAAGTGAAAGTTCGTTGGCAGTGAAATGAGCCACAAAAAAAATATAGAAATATAAGTCCTGAAGGAGTTATGAAAAATTGATAAAAAAGCAGAAAGCAGACGTGTCAAAATCCATATTTTACTCCCTGGGCTGGGTAAAGAAGTGGTAGTGTTTGTTTGAATCGGGAGCGAATAAGAATAAGAATTCTTATTCTTATTCGCTCCCGATTCGAACAAACACTACCACTTCTTTACCCAATGTTCCGCCACGCGAGACATTCTCAATCAATGTCGCATCACACCGGGGATCATTGTGAGTTGACTTAGCTCTACGAGCGCCTTTTCATTGCCATTACTTGAGAGAACATTTCGAGCCTGCTCTCGGCCTGCCAAGCCAACGGGACATAAGATCAAACTTCCTGATGTTCTGAATATATCCATAAAGGCTTCTTTTTTTTTTTAATTTGACAGTTGAAACAGAATATTTAGAGTAGGACGGCAACAAAGTAAACGTTTACAGTAACTTTTTAACGTGCGTAAAATTTAAATCTAATAATCATATTTTGATTAAGATTTTGTTTCCAAATCATCATCCACTCAATAATAAAGACTAATGTGTATTTATATGAATATCCATCCCATCACACAAAAGGTAGCAAGTAAAAAAACTGTCGGACTAAACAATTTTAAGTGTTATGGGGAAGGGAGAAAGTAAGTAAGACCCCCTTCCCCATCGTCTGAAATAAATCATTCACTTTATTTCCATAATAAGACATTTTCTTTTCTTCTTTTCCTTTTTTCTTTCTATGCCGATTGATACGTTGTTTTCCTGTTTTTTTTTTGTTGTTGTTGTAAACTTTCCAGTTTGAAACGCTTTCTTTCTTCTTTCTTCATGGATTCGGACGTTATTTTATATGAATATTGATAAAGAGATTAAGTAAGAGAACGGTTCAGTCGTCGCTTGCCGAAGTCGGAAAATGCTGAAAGAAATAGTGAATACACAGATGACAGAGATAAAGGAAAATTTGTATTAATACTGTTCAACTGAACAATAATACTGAAAAGTCTTGCAAAACTGATTGTGTTTGCGGCTTTAGAAGTCCAACTAATAAAAGAGTTCTTTAATGTCCAAAATAGACGTGCCCCTAAATTGTTCAGATTCTCAAGTCGTCGCATTTAAATTAAGGTGAAATCAAAGTGTAGTATCTGTTCCGATGGATACTGCACCCCATAGACTGGTATTGTCTTGGCCTCCGGGGCTTGATTTACGCCTGTGTGTGGGTTTGTCCTGTGCAGTTCTAGGAGGTCCACCCTCCCAGGCTTTGCCTCCCCTCTTTGGGGAGGAGTAAGTTTATTGCTTACTGCCTGAGGTGCCCCTATCGGGGAATGCCGACGGGGCTGCCCAGGCAATTTTTAATGGCCAGAGTCTCACATTCTCGGGCGCTGGCTTTTCAAATCCCACTTTCCTGACCCGACTTTGGATCACATCTTACTTGTGGGAATAAGATAAAGCTGGCCTTGTGCCTAACTCCTGGAGAGGAGTAAATAAATACTTGTTGACTGGATTACGAACGGATTCAAAAAGAGAAAGAACAAGGGCTTTTTGGATTCAGCCCGCCAAATTATGCGTCTGTTGATCGGCCAAGGAGAATAGTCTTGGCCTATTAAACAGAGATTTTTCAGAATATGTATCGTGATGTACAAGAAAATAATAATTTTTTTTTGGGGGGGGGGGAGAAAGGGAGCTAACCCTTTTTTTATACGAACACTGGTGAAGCATAATTTTTTCGTCATTTTTGACGGAGAGTGTCTACTCGTAAAAGTATATTTATTGCATCTTAATGTATACATGAATTACGACATTAGTCAGCTTCTAAAACAATCCTACAATTTTTACCAAAAGATATACGCAATACTAAAAACAAAACAAAAATTTTTTTTAGAAATAATACGTTATTTTTATTCATTTATTCTATTTTTTCATGACAGGGTTATTGTGACCAGACGGCAACATTTTTTCCTCTCGTGATCAAGTAGCTGTTATACAGAGAGAGAGAGAGAGAGAGAGAGAGAGAGAGAGAGAGAGAGAGAGAGACAGAGACAGAGACAGAGACAGAGACAGAGACAGAGACAGAGACAGAGAGAGGGGGGATGGAGACGTTTAGAGAGAGAAAGAGAGAGGGATAGAGAAGGGAGAGAGAACGAGAGAGAGAGAGCGAGAGAGAGAGAGAGAGAGGGGGGATAGAGGCATTTCAAGAGAGAGTAGGTAGAGACAAAGGCGTTTAAAGATATAGAGAGTGGGGGAGAGAAATAGGGGCGTTTAAAGAGAGAGAGAGAGAGAGAGATGGTGAGGGAGAGGGAAAGAGAGAAAACAAGAGAGAGAGAGAGAGAGAGGGGAAGAGAAATAGGGGCGTTTAAATAGAGAAAGAGAGGGAGATAGAGGGGGGACGTTTAGAGAGAGAAAGGGAGAGGGAGAAAGAGAAGGAGAGAGAACGAGAGAGAGAGAGAGAGAGAGAGAGAGAGAGAAGGGACGTTTAGAGAGAGAAAGGGAGAAAGAGAAGGAGAGAGAACGAGAGAGAGAGAGAGAGGGGGGAGAGATAGAGGCGTTTAAATAGAGAAAGAGAGAGAGAGAGAGGAAGAGAGAGAGAGAGAAAGAGAGAGAGAGAGAGGGAGGGGGGTTAGTACTAACCTTATTTAACAGATCTCCAGTCTCTGTGATGTAATAAGCTGTTCGCAGCTTCAGCTCAAATGTCCGTCGTGATTGTTACCGCAGGATATAAATATATCTGGTCGTCTTCAGCGTTATCAGCAACAAGTCCTCAAGCGGGAAGCAATGATAAATACTGATTCAAACAGGCCACAAAGCAGTTTAGTTTATTTATTTGCTATTTAAAAAAGTGATCTAATTACTGACGCCCGATAGCCAATTAGAATCAAGGGTGATGCTTAATGACCGAAAAAAAAAAAAAAAATTTAAAAAACGCTCGTCTATTGTTTATATATATTTTTATCATAGTGATTGCTTAGAGAGCCTTCGAAGATATGACCGTGCGTGTTTATAAACAACAATGGTTTGGCTGCCAGTGTCAGTAAATACAAACTGGGACATATCCCACCCCCACCTACAGGCTGTAAAATCTAAGATAAAAAAGACTTGTTGTGGTGGAAGTTAAAGATGAAAATCAAAATATTCACAAGTCGTTATGAAAATTCGTCTTTAGGTAACTATATAAAAAAAAAAAAGAAGGTGAAAATAACAAGGACATAAAAGGGAGCCAATAATAAATTAGACCCAGAAATGTAATTCAATACAATTTTATTTATGTTAAGAAATAAAAGTTGTTGCTTTTGTTTCCCTAAGCTTGGTTAACTTCGTTAACCACAGGTAACAACATTTTTTTTAAAAAATACAGTGTTCCAAAAGTCTTGGGCACATTTCAAGTCCCCATATCTGCTGGAATATGAATGGTAGTAAGATGAAACTGGTACCATTTTAAAGCTAAATTCATGAAGTCTTTTGTAATGCTAATGATTTTTTCATATCTTTTCAGGCTCAGTAATAGTGTTCACTCAACCAGAAAAGGCGTTTTGCATCCTTGAATTTTCAAAAACTGAATCATGGACACATGTTCAACGTGCATTTCGTACAAAATTCCAAAGAGGTGATGTCAAAAAAAGCTGTCTCCAGACCATTTTTCTGTGAAAGAGCAACACAAAAACGAAAGATGATTAATGCAAAGACAGAAGATGCACAAAAAGAAATTGCAGGGCGTGAGATCTAGAGACCTGGGAGGCCAGGGCATGAGAATGCGATCATCTCACCCAGACCATCCAATCTATCTGTCTGACAGTGTTGTGTTCAGATACAATCTAACCCTAAAGGTCCAGTGCGGTGGCACCCCATCTTGTTAGAAAATGAAGTCGTCAGACTCTTCCTCACTAAACTTATCCATTAACCAGTTTTCCAGCATGTTGAGGTATGTGTTATCGTTGATTGTTGCTCTTTCAGTAGACAACTTTCTTGGACATGGCCTCTTTACGGAATTTTGTGCAAAATGCACGTTGAACACGTGTCCATGATTCAGTTTTTGAAAATTCAAGGACGCAAAACGTCTTTTCTGTTTGAGTCCACTAAACTCTACAACAAATGCCTTGCTGTATCTTACATCCCTGATAGCTGGAAAATTGCCTCTGTGGTACCAGTCTTCAAGAATTCTGGAGATAGAACTGCCCCTCAGAATTATTGCCCCATCAGTCTACTCCCGCTCTTCGCTAAAATATTTGAATCCTTGATCAATCTAGCGATAGTCCATCACCTTGTTAATGCTAAACTTCTTTCTGACCGTCAGTATGTATTAAGGCAAGCATGGTCTACTGCGGATATCCTAATGGTCATCTCTGAATGTATATACCATACATTGAACAAAGCAGGTGTAGCTAGGGCGGTAGCGTTTGATATATCTAAAGCCTTTGACAAAGTCTGGCATAAAGGTCTTCTTATAAAAATGAATTCATATGTTATTAGTGGACGAATATTTAATATAATTAGATCCTTCCTAACCAAAAGAAAGATCCAGGTTGTCCTCGATGGCTGTTCATCCAAACAACATGACATAAATGCAGGTGTACCCCAGGGATCGATCCTTGGACCTTTATTGTTCCCGATTTTCAAAAACGGCCTCCCTGATGACATTGTGTCTGAGATGAGTATATTTGCTGATGACACCACATCATGTGAGTAAAACTGTCATGCACATATCCAAAACAATGGCTGAATCCTTAGAAAGTGACCTCCAGTCTGTAGTGCAATGAGGTCATAAATGGATGGTAACATTTAATGCTGCTAAGACAAAACTCCTTTCCTTCAACAACTACAAGAAATCTCTTCAACCACCGATTGCCATAGCAAATAACACCCTACCTGAAAGTCCAACGTTCAAACTCCTCGGCCTAACATTCACAGGTAACATGAATTGAAACAAATACATAGAAGACATTGCCAATGCTGCTGCAAAGAAAGTGGGATCCCTCTACCATGCTAGAAAACTTCTCACACTTGAGAGTATCCAATATCTCTACAAAGCCACCATCCGCCCATGCATGGAGTATTGTTGTCACATCTGGGCTGGACAAGGTCCAAAAAAGAGTATCTAATAGGTCCCTCACTATCCACCAAGATCCAGCCCCTGTCCAATCGTCGCAATGTTGTATCCTTGTGCTGGTTTTACAAGTACTTCAATGGAATGTACTCCGATGAACTTGCTGCTCTGGTTCCCCCTCGACGTAAATACACTCGACTAACCCGACAGTCAGCTAAATCCCATCCATTCACTGTGGAGGTCCCCAGATATCGGAGAGCCTTCTACTCCCGTAGCTTCTTATTTCATGCTGCAGGTCTTTGGAACTCCTTTCCTGCTCCTTGTTTCCCCGACTGTACCGATATGCAGAAATTTAAAACTAATGTGAACAAGCATTTTGCTGCACAGCTCCCAATTTAGGATGACCACCTAAACTTTCACCCAAATTATCAGTCTATAGTGGTAATTTGCCTTGGTCTGCATGAAGCCCTCCTTGTTCGTTAATAATTCGGGGGTATAAATCTGCAATCTTGTAGGTTAAAAAATAGTTGCAATTAATGCGGAGAAATTCATGTAGATCAGCCAATCCTGAAGCACGTGAGCTCTATGTAAAAGTCTGACTAACTCAACAACAGCAAAAAAACAACAGTAGCAGCAGCACTGATTGCAGGTTTTTACCCATGACATTAAGAGCAGTAAGGCTCAGCAGTTGCATACGAAGTTGAGGAAGGTTTGGCCCAGAACACACACAGGAATGTCGTAGAAACAACGTTGCCACTCTCTCACTACATTGATTTGCGGTTCCGTGGCTGACATGTCCTTGCTTGCCACATGCAGAGGCAGAGATGACCAGAGGACGCCGGATCCTGATGCCAACTCCCGGATTTTAACCAGAACCCTGTTAGTCGGGTCATGACCCTAATACCGCTTGGTGCCAAACCTGTCTGCCATGGGTGACCTTGCTAGGAACCGGAATTCCAGGCAGAATAACTCTGACATTACCATGTTGCCACGAACCCTACCACAATGAGGAAGGAATAGGAATGACTATCTCAAATCACAAGTCATTTTATAGGCGCTAATCTTCACTTAAACAGTAAGACTATCTTTAATAATAATCTGTAACAAAAGGATTGACAAGGAAAGGAAAACAAGGCCTTTCTATAAACAACAAATTATATATATATATATATATATTCATTTGTATGGCATACACAGTTGGGTGTAGCTTGCCAGAAGTTAAGACAGTGAATAGAAAGAAATTAAATAGTAATACTAAATGTTGGCTGCCGAAAGTCTTTCCTTGGAGCAGTATATATTCATGTGAAGATAGCCTTGCTCAGTGTCTAGTCGACAGGGGTAGGAGAGCATCAACGTCTTTCTACATGGCTGTCTGGAAGCTATCTGACTGCCCTACAAATCCTTAAAGGTCCGGTCGAAATTACTACTTACTGAACTGTGATTATTCATTGTGTGACCAAACAACTTCACAGGGGCTGCCCTCCACCAGAGGAAAGAAATGTTTATTACTGCTACACAATCACCTAGTTTTGTTTCATCATCTCCAACATGGCTGATTTACAGTCTTCCCTCTTAAAAATATTTTAACTTTTCACAACATTGAAGTTTTGTTACATATAATTCCTGTCTTGAGTCATCCATCAATTGATGGTAAAACTGTTTTTTTTTTTTTCTTAAGGTTTATTGTACATGCGGCATGCATAACCAACACATAGCCTGTAATAGTGGTTGCGTGTTCGTATCACGCCGGGGTCATCATTTGTAATAGCGAGAGTTAATGAAGTGTCCAGTCTGTAGGCTTCGTTAGGTAAGAAGAAAAAGGGGTCACCATTAGTTTGACTATAACGATAAACTCTTCTACATTTTAAATCAGTTTTATTCATACATAGTTTCACTAAACAAACAGGCAAGAACCATGAAAGAATCACAGAAGCACGTTGAGTTGATTGGCGCGTGTACATCTGTACCACTGATTAGGTCTTGTGTCCACGTCTTGTGTACGTCAAGTCTTCATTTAGGGCGAGACAGGAACATATCTGTCTCTTCAGCTTGATATCAAAAACTCTGACTGGTGAAAAAGCGGGGAAACAATGTACAATCAGTTCAGCCGAAGTGCCTCCCATGCAAAGTGTTCTGATTCCATAATGTATTAATCACTCTGCGTGGAATGATAAACTTCCGCAAAAGAAAATAGATCATAAGCGTATAATTGCTACGCGTTCATGGTACTCCACTGACTGGAGCAGTTATGCCTTCTCATTGTCTTAGAATCAGATAATCAGTTTGTTGATGAGTGCAACTGGAACTATTGCTACCCGTGAAATAGCAGGATTTGTGGTCAAGATCTGCCGTGTTCTGTCTATGCTCAGAGTTACCTTGAGAAAGATGTGGCTCCTCCATGCACGGACTGTCATTCACTATTGGAGAGGCTATAGTTTGCAAATCACATAGTGTTGGAATGCATCGAGACCAGTCGAGGACACCCCCTAGTGGCTACCTCGAAAATGTACTACACCTCTGCAAACCCTTTGTACCCTTATAAGGATGTCAACATATTGTAAGTTGATTGAAATTCGCATCGCTTTGAATCCCTTGTCACCAACTGTTGGAATCCGAGTATCAGGGTTATCAGAGAAAATTATGGGAAAAAACTCCAACTGTTAAATAGTGAAGAGGGGCAGATGAAGGTGGTGGGAGCTAAAAGCGGAAGTCGGAAATTACGTCACTTCCATTTGGAGTCAATTCTGTCTCTTGAGCCTGCACCAGTGACTGAGGTAGTCGCAAGAATCGAGCGGTCCTCTGCCAGTCAGCAGGGAAGAGGGCGGAGGAGGTAGGACTCAGTGTAGCCTAAAGTGGTCTGACTGATGCTATGGTAAATCTCTCTCCAAGTAATTCTTTCTGGATCTCTTTCTCTCTCTCTCTCTCTCTCTCTCTCTCTCTCTCTCGTACAACCTATTTCCAGTTTCTGACGTGTCTTGTTTTAAATAAAACATCTTTGAAACCATAAGTCCGACGTCCACGTGTTATCGTTCAACGGCCGAGATACATCAGCCAGCAGCGACGAAACCCGGGTAAACACAGCGCAAAGGTAAGCAGTAATGTAATGCAAGTTATAATGATGAGGGAAAAGTATCCCTTTTCCATTATAATAAAAGTTGGCTGTGATAGAAGGTCCATTTGCCTCCATAGATGAAATAAGTAGATGACAACAGACGACATTAAAGGTTAATGGAAAACCTTTTATTTTAGGCTGTGCTGAAAAGGAATTAAAAACAGCTAAGAGTCAATCTTTACAAAAGGGACACCATGCATGTTTGTAGATTTTATCATGTCGTTGCTAGTACAATCTTGAAATTCCAACTGGTCAGGCCGGAAAAAACCAGACTGTGGAGGCGCTGCAAAAAATAGTCTGACAACCTGTATTCTCACACCTAGACATCTGATTGGCTGATGGGCCAATCACTCAGTGGTAAAACTGAAAAAAAAATTTCAAAAGAAAATAGTCCATAAAAATATGACTGCTACAAAGTATTAGGGAAAGAAAAGAAGGTTTACTAAACAGAAGATACAATAGTGAACAAAGTAATTTAGCAATCGCTAGCTTTAGCTAGCAAGTCGCATGATATCTCGTTAGTTTTAGTTCTTTTTATAGAGAAAAAGACAATTCCATTTTCTTTATTAATGATATTACGAGAGGGGAGAAAATTTTGGCTGTGGAAAGTAATGTCCTCTTCAGATAGAACCCCGTGCTGGGGTGTGTTTTTAATATCTTTCTCCTATTCGCTCACTGCTCTTTCTGTCTGTCTCTTTGTGAACAATCTCAAGAGGTACTTGAGAAGGGCCAAGGAGTGTCTCATGACTGATCATATGTTGTAAAAATGCAAGACCACATTCAACATTCAGAAAAGAATCCCACTTAAAACTCCACTCCCTCATAGAGATCTACCTGCTTGTTTTCGGTATTGACAGACTGTGGGAGGTCTGCAATTAGCAAGGGTTAAAAGGGCCTTACTAACCTACCCGTTATCTCATTTTATTTGGTTTCTTTATTTTCTTGTTTTTTGGGCTGTTTTAGTCGTCTCACTCCGACTTCTTTTTGCTTCAGTGTGCATTTTTACAACACATGATCAGTCATAAGACACTTCTTTTTGTGGTAGTTTACATTTTGTGGAGCGTCGTGAGAGAGCGAGGCTTTTGATCGCCGGTAGAAATAATAAAATCCGTTGATGTGTGACAAAGTATCAAACTAGCGTTTTGATGTTGTGAATATCATCATTGTCAGTTCTCCCCTTTTAATATATATATATATATACACATACTATATATATATATATATAGTAAGTTATGAAAATATATTTATGGCAATTAAGCTACACAAAGGCTTCTGCGCTTCATTCCCGGAGGGAATCGTCTATAATTTTAGCCTGACGATTCCCTTAGCTTAATTTTCCTTTCTTCCTCGTTACACCGAAGACTAAACAAAACTTCCATAAGAATAATTTATTTCCAAAAACTACTCGTCTATTCTATTGAACACAATACTATGGGGTTGCTTTCCAGCTGACTACAACATGGTCGTTTTCAAGTCCAATGTTAATAAATTCTTGTTGAGCCGTATTTTTAAATAATCAAATTCTGCTCATTTACAACCATCGTTGTTTCACCGTCCACCTGAAAAACTCATTAATCCGTATCCTCGAGTGGCCTTGGGCGTGACTCATTAGTATATAAAAAAATGCATAATGGTCCGTTAATTAGTTTAGGGGGAAAAACTCCCTCCCCGTGTCTCCCTGTCATGAAAAAGTTTAAGAAAAAAAGAAGAATGCTACCTTTTTAATATCCCTGCCTATCCTATTTCTCTTTCATCAAAATTTGTCAAGTGTTTCTAAGCAGAAAGAAATAAAAGGAACTTGGTGGAGGGGACAAAATATGAAAGAGAGCACCTAAACAAAAAAAACAAAAAACATATTTCCT
Organism: Sepiola atlantica; assembly: GCA_963556195.1. Classification (NCBI taxonomy): domain Eukaryota; kingdom Metazoa; phylum Mollusca; class Cephalopoda; order Sepiida; family Sepiolidae; genus Sepiola; species Sepiola atlantica. The sequence continues at coordinate 184,505,508 of OY744519.1, forward strand.
TTCCCTCGGTTAAAAAGTTGTGCTTCGTTGGCATTAAGAAAAACAATTGGCTTCATTTTTAGCTCTGATCAACTTTCTTTGAATGACAATTGCAATTATGTGATGCTCGGATTCATTATATATTAAACATATAAAGTTATTTTGTTGAATTCTAAAAGTTAGACCTAAATAATATTAAAGCTGAAAAATCAAACTTTGTTTCTGACTAGCCAATTTTCATTTGTTATTTTTGTACAATGTTATTGACAATATAACATTTTTCTACAATTTATTTTTAAAATTACTTCATCCGGCCTGGATACATAGTAATATAAAACATTTTTGAATAATCACCTGGATATAAAAATCAACATTACATCAGTAATAACATTTTTTTTATTAGACTTAAGATAGATTTAAAATTTGACAAAGATAACGATTTCTTCTTTTTCTTTAAAATGGCACTTCAAATCCGGAAATTTGCTGTGGAAAAAAATAGGCAATAACTGAGTTTTTTAAAAATTTCGATGTCATCATTCTTGGAGAGTAGAAAGTGGACCTTGAGTTTACTTTCGACAGCCTCGTAACTCATGCTTCCTTTATTTTGTCCTTTAATTCTCACATTCCACAAGCGATGTTTCTGACAAAGGGGAAGAATTGCTGTTTTCTATCCATCTAACACTTATCATTGGCCAGTTTTTGACCTTGAAGTAGTATTTTGTTTAGCTCCTTACATCAAGTGGCTTCATGCCTTGTCTGGAGTGATTTCCATAAAAAGAAAGTTAAAAAAAAAATGGCGTCTTCAATAACAAGCATAACTCAAATAATAGAAGAAGAATATGATAGCTACCTTGCAACTAACACTTTTCTTCTTTTTTCAATTTTCTTATCTTTTTGTTTTTGTTGGGGATGGGGCATCCTACAGGATGCCAGACATTCTCCTGCTATTTCAAAGACTCCAACCGAGAAATCTTTTTAGGATTCTAACTATCCCTTTAAGTGCACTTTTTAAAAAAATTTTTTTAATCTCTCTTGCACTTGGTTCACCGGGTATATTCGCCAGGTAGTTTTTCAAATTCTTTTTCATGAGCCCAATGGTTCCCATGATTACTGGAATTATTGAAATCTTCCTAAGATTCCAATTTCTTTTCATGTCGTACATAAGACCTTGGTATTTAGTTCTGATCTCTCTCTTAGCTCTGTTTAAGCCAGCATCATTAGGGATACTAACAAAGGAAGTGACGGTGGATAACGACACGGACTGACAACCTGGGTGTGCCAAGTTCGAATCCAGTCGGTTCCATAGAATCACTTTCACTTTGAGATGTCAGCAACCATTACGTAGTCCCTCCTGCAAAAATGCCAACAACAGAATCAAGTTGTACCATGTTGATTCATACGAATTTATTGCTTTTATTAGGGATGCTGACTTCAACTAGGGTTGCTACTCTACTCATTCCCTCTTGTCCCATATCACTATGTCAGGTTTAACATCTCAGTTTTCTCAGTATATAGCTGTAGAGATTGCATAGTCATAGTATGTATGACTTATTTCCAACAGTTCTTTCTAGTATAAGTTCCCAGGACTTGCTGTTGTATAGTAGTCGTCCCTCAGCAGAACCATACAACTAGATATCAGGTGACTCGCACTTTCTACTTTTGTAAAAATGTGAAAAAAAAAAAAAATTAACCTATGATAACTTTACTTGATCGCGGGCAAAAAAAATAACTCGTAAGATAGAGTCTCGAGATCGGAATGGGAACGAATTAAGACCAGACTGAAAGATATAAAAATAGTACCTCATTATGGAAACAAAGAATTAAAAAAAATAAAAACATCAGTTGTAATATCTATTAGGAATTTTTTTTTTAAATTAGCTTCTCGCAAAATACATAGTAAAAACTGTAAATGTTTACAGGAAAAATATCAAATTAAATTATTAAATAAAAAACATGAATTGATAGCTAAATGTAGACATATAAATAAACTAGAATAATACCCATCCTAGATTCTAGACATAAGGTTAAGTATCATTATACCTTAATTTTAATCTTCGTAAGAGGACATAAAAGTAGTGCAAAACTATTCTGTTTGGGGAATTAATTTTACCCGGAACAAAAATTAGAGGTATTTGAATTTTCACAAAGCACTTCCATCCTCTATTTACCTCCTTTGCATAAAACTAAATTGAAGTAAATATAGCCCACATTACGCACCGTGTTCCAAAATTCCTAATGATCACTTAATTAGTTTATGAGTTAATCCTGTACATACAAATATATAAATATATACACATATTTAAATTTATACAAATAGATATACGTTTTGCTTTTTAATTAAAAAACAAAACAAAAACAAACGAACTGTCAAATTAAGTAATTCAAGGCAATTATAAAAGAAAACTGCTAGCAGAAGTCTATTAAATTTTTTTAGATTACTGACATAAGTTGATTTTTATTTTTAGGTGATTATTTAAAATTTTCATATTACCATGCATCCGAGCCTTGCAGTTTGACACTACATTTTAAGTAAGTTTAGTTGGGACCAATTCCAATGAACACCTGTGCATCCCATCAAGTTTGGAATTTAATGAAGAATGTATTGATGGAATTTGAATACAATATTGTGAGTTCTAGGTCGATTGCAAAGCCAATTAAATATAATAATAAAAAGATAACATCTAATATTTGCATATTTTACAGCTCTCTCTCGCTTCCTCTCCATTTCTCTCTTTTCTTCTCATACTTCGCCTAACATAGTATTACTGCACGTGGTGATATTCGCTTTTGTTTATAATAAATTCTTCAGATAATTTAATTCTTTCCTTTTCCAGTATGCTCGACTGGTAATAAACAGAGAAATCATAAGATAATGGCAGAGGATAGAGTCATAGATATAGTATAAAATAAGAGCAGGTGGGTAGAAAAATATACATTGAGAGAGAGAGAGAGAAAGAGAGAGAGAGAGAGAGAGAAAAAAATTGGAGATGCTATCAGTGGAATGAAAACATCTAAGCAATTTTTTTGCGAGGACGTACTCAGTGTTTTCTCTCACTGGTAGGCAGTAGATTGGAGGGCCAGATAGTACATAAAATAGAATAGTGTGTAACATCAAATAAAGTAAGCAATGAAAATTCCTTTTGTGTTTTTCGAGTCTTCAGTGGTAAACCATCTTGCAAGGGAAAATGGATTCCAGAAATACTTGTAGAATTCTCAGATAGAAGATTGACAAATAAATGTTTCCTTTTAGTTTTATGTAACGTGGCATCCTCAACAAAGATGGCACAATTATACGAAACATCATGCCTAACCAGTTAGAAGGCTTATAGACTTTCGCAAGTGACCACCTGCAAAGAATTGAGGGGCCAACTACGTTACAAACCTGTTCTTACCCATATGAACCTTTATTTGGACTTGTCCAGAGTGTATAGAAGCGGTCTTTACACACAACACACTCTCACCAAGGATCAAATCTTTATATATTAATAAATATATTCTGTTAATTACACCTCGTGTGTATTCTATTGCTGAAAAAATAAGATATTACATTACAACTGAAGTAAAGTGGTGGTATTTGTGCGATATGGGACGAATATAACAGAATAACTTTTCTGCATTGATCAACAATTAACATTTATTTGCCATTTACAACTGAAGAATGAATTCTTTAGTTTAGGTGTCTTACTTGAAAAGAGCTGTGCGACACATCCTAAACCAAAATGTTTGCTCTCTGGAACGTTTCAAGGGACATAACTCATTCTCACACTCTCTTAGAGGCAAAGGAGATAACCATGGGCAAAGAGTTACTTCACCTTTAAATATAAATTGTTTATTACTTCAATATGTAATCTGTTTCATCTGGCACCTCCCCTTTGGGCTTTGTGTTGTTTTTTAAAAAATGTTATTCTCTTATGATAAGTTCTTGTAGTTGGACGAATGGCATATTGGTAAACGTACTTTCCGGTTCAATACAGCTTCAACCAGTGAACTACCGTTGAGTTTGATGTAGCTCTGTAACTCCTAAGGAATATCTAAGATTTCTGGAGTGGAGCGAATATAAAGATAGAATTGAACGAAAACTCTTCTGTATAGATCAACAAATAATATTTAATCTCTATATACAACAGCCTCGGAAGTCTCGCTTCCTTTATTTTGTCCTTTAGTCCTCACATCTCACAAAGGGGAGAGAATTGCTGTTTTCTGGGTCAGAATCTATCCATCTAACACTTATTGTTGGCTAATTTTTGCCCTTTTACTCCTTACATCAAGTGGCTTCATGCCTTGTGTGGAACGATTTCCATAAAAAAAAACTGAAGAAAAAATTACTTTTTAGTTTAGACGTCTTATTTGAAGAGAGCTGTGCAACATGTCTTATATCTGAAATATGCAAGTGATATAACTCACTCTCACAATCTCTGAGGCAAAGGAGATAACCAAGGACAAAGAGTTACTTTTATTTTAAATATAAATTGTTTATTCTTTCTAGATGAAATCTGTTTCATCTAACAACAATGTTCTATTGTAATTATTTAGTTATTATTACTATTATTTTAAATTTTGTGAGTTATCTGCCCCTTCTTTCTTAATTCTTTGTTCCCATATTGTGTTTCTCTATACACATGTTCCACTCAAGAGGTCACTGTCTATCTTTCTGGATAATTTTTTGAGTTTGGTTGTGCCGTGGGGATCTCTTTGTGTCTTAAAGTACAGGATTTGACACTAACGAAAGAGAATAGCTTACTTATGAATGACAAATTGAAATCGACACAATGTGTATCATTATTTCAGAGATTATTTTTTTTATTATGGGATTATCTGCTTTTTCTTTCTTAATTTTCTTATTGCGTTCATCTCTATACTTGGTCTACTTAAGAGGTCACTGTAGCCTGACGTATGCACTGATTCTGTGATCTATCTGCCCTTTCTAAAATCAAGATATAATGATACTAAACATGACTAGAATCCATAATCCAATTTTTATCAAAACCCATTAAATTATTTTTATTCTAGAAAAATGTCTATGATGACAACAGGTGTTCCAACTGGTTGCTCTGTCTATTGTTCTGCAGAGTCTTTGAAGTTTTCTCTGTATTTGATCCTTAGAGGAAATGAACTTGGAGAAACTTATTTTATACAGTTTTTAAACTTTTATCTTTCTCGGTATTTACTGAGTGTGGTTGTACTGTGGAGTTTTCTCTGTGAATCCTGCATCTTGAGACACCAAGGGAAAGGAATAGTTATTTACATATAAACATATTGCAACAGACAACATATATTATTATTTTTAATTGTTGGATTATCTGCCTCCTTCTTCTTACTTCTTGGTTCAAATAATGTGTTCATCTTTATACATGGTCTACTTAAGAGGTCACTGTAGCCCGACATATGCACTGATCCTTTGAGTTATTTACCCTTTTTTTTCCCTCAATTTTTGGTTCTCATATTTTGTTAATTTCTATACTTGGTCTAATTAAGAGTAGTGATGGGACCATGCCAATATTTTCCCGATTCTAACAGAATTACAAATACCACTCAAAATTCCTTATTCGAATATAATTACTGATTCCAATTCTCTTCCAATTTATTGTTTTTTTTTTCAGAGTAACGTAAAAACCCGTGTAAAGTGTGCATATATTTTTGCAAAAGTAAAAGCGTTTGGGATCGTACACAAGTAGATCTAACTATTTTTTCTCGTAATTGATTGAAAATAGCGAGACAACTAAAGATTTATTTCTCTTTTAAAACAAAATCGATTTGCATCAGTTCATCGTTAGTTGACAAAATGTTATATGAATGCTTTCAGAAAGAATTGGACATAGTCGACCGGACCGTTTTTATTAAATAAATAAATAAATGAACAAGAATTTAATTTATTTTAAAAATAAAAATACAGCAAGGAGAAAAGAAAGAAGAAAACTACTCATTTTTCTTTCTTTGAAGATTATAAAGAATACTTCTCTTGATTTTTATTTCTAACAACTTTTAGGAGGTGATGTAGTGTCCACATTTCTAGCACATCTAAGCCCCACATATCCTGTGCCATACCTTAGAAAATATTGAAATGCATCTCTCAGAAAATTACATTAAACCATTACATTTACTCGGTTAATGAAAATGTAATCGTAAATTCATACTTAAGTGGAATTACGCTAAATACAATTAAAATGAAAACTACTTAATCCCCCCCCCTCTCTGGCAATTCTGAAATGTTTAGGGTGTGAATTTTACATGGGTAGAAGCTTTTTTCAACAAGTTTTATGTTGAAAATCTCCTCCATGTGTTACACAGGTGTGCACATTATATGTTTTTTTCTTTTTACGGTACACTCGATTCAGCAAACATTTTAAAGATTATAAGAAACTTTTGTCAAAAACTTACCTATTTAATTTTTAGAGTATTTATGGGGTGGGTCCAGTTCACTATGTTAGTTTAATGTAAAGTGAACACCGAAAAAAGAGAATGTCACCTCATACCACTTGGGAAGATCAATTTACATCAAACTTACATAGTGAACTTATGTCGAACCATGTTGCCCCACTCGACGACCATCGCCCCCAACGTTGTGTTTCCGTGGTCTTCTTTGTCTTCATCGTCTAGCCACTCACGAATCGTCGAGGGCACAGCACTGGTCCACAAGTTAAATAAAAGAAACACAACTCTCGAGAAAGAACACAAACACATATACGTTGTATATAATTTAGTTTGAACTATGAGTGTGTGTGACAGTGTCGCGGACTGTCGAACCCCCCATTGTCGTTACTCAAGTCGTCAGCTCATCTCATCATTTTCCCGGTCTGATCCGCTCTCTCGGGAGGTTCGATCCTAACTGCCCGGCTTCTCTCTGAAACCCAAACTCGTTAACATTTTGTCATAAATCTGACTGTCGTCAAACTGTCGTAAAACTAACCTACCCCACTGTCGCAAAACGCTGTCACTCCCAAATGTCGTGTCCGGTATTTTTTCTGAGTCACCTGTCCTGAACAATGGAAATTGACCACTCCCGCATTTTCTTTTGTCTCTGTCGATGAGTCACTTCCTATACTCACGGCATTCATTGTATCACACTTACCTCTCCTCCCAATCTAAAGACTAAATAGGTAAGTTTTCCAATTTTTGAAATAATCTTAACAGTTGTAGTGTTCAGAAAATACAGTAATTCTAAAAAGGTAGGATAATTCCGAATTCGGTAACTAATAAATGGTAGAATAACAATTGAACATGCAATGATTTACAGTAAAATTGTAAATACTATTCTAATTTTATGTTATAAATTGATAAAGGAGTGCATGTAAAATATAGAAAGTCACCTGCTGGGAAGCTGTACTAATAATTTCTTTAAAATTCTGGGTAAAATGGTTAAAGTTGCCGCAACAAAAAGGTGTTCAAGCATTATTCTCTCTAAAAATATGGTAGTTTTATAAGATAAAATACACCATAGATGGTCGAAAACCTAATATTTTTATCACGGACACTGAACCACTTTACCCAAATCAAAATTTAAAATCTTCAAAATTCTATTAAAATTTACCAAATATGTGTAGCACAAGTGCCACCCGTTCTAATAACACTTCAAAAACGGAAGAGGTATAGGTATGCAAAATAAGAAGACAGTGTAGGAACAGAATAGTTCACAGAGCCACCCTCCTAATGTTAAGAATGTTTTTTTAAATAATGTTATTATTTAGTGTTATGTATATTATATTTCTTCAGCTGCATTTGCCCAGGATTGAACTCAGCACCTTGGGATTACGAGATGGATTACGTGCACTTGCATATATTTCCGTTAAAGTAAAATTACTGGGTTTTCTTGTCCACGTGACTTTTTAATTTAAATGCGTTCTCTTTATTTTACCATATATACGTTCTTGGCCTCTTGCCTTTTTGGCCTTGTAGTTTTGAATTAATTGAATAAAGCCTTAGAAAAGGTTTTTCTATTTGTGTCTTCTTTTTACATTACAATTTATTCAATTAATTCATTTACTAAATTTCTCATGGATAGGATTATTCGTCTGGACAAGTTTGATATATCTTCTGCAGACCCTCAGGCTGGCAAGCTCTGGAGACTATGGTACCGTAATTTTACTTATTACTTATCTACTATTGCTTCTTTAAATCCAGACAAACTCGAAGTCCTTTATTTAAACATTGGTGCTACCGTTGCTGACACTATCGAGGGTTGTTCTGGATTCGAACATGCTGTTGAATTGCTGAAAAGTGTTTATGATAAGTCTCCAAGCGTTATTCATGCTAGACATTTGCTTTCTACACGTCTACAACAGGAAAATGAGTCTGTAGACCAGTACCTTCAGGCCTTGAACCGACTTTCCGCAGACTGTTGCTTCAAAGATGTTACTGCTACTACTTACAGAGATGAATCTGTCCGTGATTCATTTATACGTGGTCTCCGGTCTTCCGTAATACGTGCCAGACTACTTGAAAATGATACGTTAAATCTCAAGGAGGCTACTCAATGTGCTAGAGCTTTAGAACAGGCTCATTTTCGTGCTGAGTCATACGCTTCTCAGATTGGACCTACCGTTGCTGCTACCACGACTAAAAATGTGTTTACTGATTCTGTCGAGGAGGCCACTATTACTGCTCCTATGGAGTGTGAATCTGTACAATTGTCTGCTGCCCTTCCTGCTCATGGAAAGTGCTACAACTGCGGAGGGAAACGTCACATTAAGGATGATCGCCGCCACTGTCCTGCCCGCGATAAAGTATGTCGAAACTGTGGCAAAATCGGCCATTTTGCCAAAGTTTGCCGTTCTACCACGTCTACACCTTCACGTTCCACCTCAGCTATTATAGTAGCCCGTGCTAAAGATGATGATAGGTTCCCTCCTATTACTAAAATTGTAAAATTAAAGGGTAAACGATTAACTGCTCTCATAGACACCGGCAGTTCTGATAACTTTATCAGTGCTCGTATTGTTAAAACAATGAAACTGTCTACTTCTAAACGGAATTCCGTAATTTCCATGGCATCATCGGCCATTTCCCTCAAGTTATCTGAATATTGTACTGAGGACGTTATCTTCAATGGTTACGAATATAAAGAAATTGACTTCACAGTACTTCCTGATTCCTGTATGGATATTATACTCGGAGTGCCCTTCTTAAAACTACACCAGAGTATCACTATTTCTTTTGGAGGGTCTCAGGATATTCTAAAAATCTGCGCTTTAACCAAAATCAGTTGTGCACCCGTTAAATTGTTCCGAAACTTGACCCGTGATTGCAAACCTATTGCTACTGGGTCCCGAAATTACCGTGCGGAGGACTCTCGATTCATTGAAAAAGAAATTCTACAAATGCTTGAGGATGATATAATTGAACCAAGTTACTCTCCGTGGCGCGCTCAAATTGTTGTGACTTCGTCAACTAATAAAAAGAAACGATTGGTAGTCGATTTCTCCCAAACTATTAACCGTTTCACCTTACTTGATGCATACCCCTTGCCACGAATTGGGGATCTCGTTGACCAAATAGCCCAGTATCGTATCTTTAGTATAATTGACTTGTCCAAAGCATACTATCAGATTGAAATTTGCCCTGAAGATCGCCCCTATACGGCCTTTCAGGCTGGAAACCGTCTGTACCAATTTAAACGAATACCCATGGGGGTCACAAACGGGGTTTCTGCCTTTCAACGATTTATGAATTCTTTCATTTCTGATAACAAATTACCTGGAACCTTCTCGTATATAGATGATATAACTATTTGCGGTAAAACCCAGGAGGAGCATGACGTCAATTTGGAGTATTTCTTAAAAGCTGCCTCGACATACAACCTCGAAATAAACCGGGAAAAATCAAAGTTTTCACTTCGTTCTATTAACGTGCTTGGATACCAAATTTGTAACGGAACTCTTCAACCTGATCCAGAGCGTTTGAGACCTCTTTTGCAAATGCCTCCCCCTTCCGATTCAAAATCGTTAAAAAGGTGTCTTGGTATGTTTGCTTACTATGCGAAATGGATACCTAAGTATTCATACAAAATTCGTCCACTGGTCGAAAATAAACAATTCCCTATGCCTCCTATAGTTGTAAATTCTTTCGAAAAACTCAAGAAAGACATTGCTGAATCATCCGTAAAAGTTATTGATGATGAATTGCCGTTTATTATTGAAACCGATGCCTCAGAAAAGGCTATCGGAGGCACTCTTTTACAAGCTGGGAGACCTGTAGCATTCTTTTCTCGGTCGTTAAACCTCTCTGAAATGCGACTTCATATAGTTGAAAAAGAAGCATATGCCATAGTCGAATGTGTTCGTAAATGGAGAGATCTCATTGTTGGGAAACATTTTACTATTATTACTGATCAACAAGCCGTATCTTTTGTGTTTAAACCTGCTAATCGTGGAAAAATTAAAAACGATAAAATTATACGGTGGAAAATGGAACTTCTTCCCTTTTCATATGATATAAAACACCGTCCCGGGAATGAAAATATTGTCGCTGACACATTATCCAGAGTATGTGGTGCTGCTGTTTCTTCATTGGAGGAACTAAAATCAATTCATGATTCCTTAATACATCCTGGAGTACAACGCTTTTGGCATTTTGTAAGGTCACAAAATTTGCCATATTCACTTGATGAAATCCGACGTGTGACATCTCAATGTACTACTTGCGCCAAAATAAAACCCCAATTCTTTACTTCTACTAATAATATTCTTATCCGTTCTACTGCTCCATTCCAGCGTCTTTCTGTCGATTACAAAGGACCTATCCCGGCATCTTCATCAGGTTGCCGTTACATATTTACAGTCGTCGATGAATACAGTCGATTTCCGTTTGCTTTCCCTTGTCGTGATTGCTCCTCTCAAACCGCGATTCAGTGCCTGGTGAATATTTTTTCTATTTTTGGACTTCCCTCATTCATCCATTCCGATCGAGGAACTTCGTTTATGTCGGAGGAATTCAAACAATTTTTGCTGCGACTTGGAATTGGATCCAGTAACACTACTGCGTATAACCCAAGAGGTAACAGCCAATGTGAGCGCTATAACGGCATTATTTGGAACACCATCTTATTAGCTTTGGGATCAAAACGGTTACCCATTAGCGCTTGGCAGGATGTTCTACAGGATGTTTTACAAACTATTCGCTCTCTACTATGCACCTCCACAAATGCTACGCCTCACGAACGCATGTTCAATTTTAAAAGGCGCTCTTCCACTGGCACTGCATTACCTGTTTGGCTCTGTGAGCCTGGGGAGGTGTTATTAAAGCGATTTGGTAACAGGAGTAAATATGACCCGATCGTTGAGGTAGTGGAACTCCTCGAGGCTAACCCTACACATGCAAGAATACGATATCATGATGGCCGGGAAGATTCAGTAGCACTAAGACATTTAGCACGTTTTCCACGCTCGGGTCGATCTCAAGATTCTGGTGAAAACGTTCTACCTGACATGGGCCCTTTGCCTGATACAAGTTCCACAAATACTCCTTCACCTAGGAAAAGTTATACAGAAAATGAATTAGTGAATCAGAATTCAGAGAATCAACCTTCCCAGAGATATGGTGCTTCTGATAGTGAACTACTTCCCCGCCGGTCTAGCAGGATTCGCAAACCAGTCCAGCGTCTGGATTTATAAAACTTGCTGATAACAATCTCTGTTACAAGTGGGGAAGAATGTTATGTATATTATATTTCTTCAGCTGCATTTGCCCAGGATTGAACTCAGCACCTTGGGATTACGAGATGGATTACGTGCACTTGCATATATTTCCGTTAAAGTAAAATTACTGGGTTTTCTTGTCCACGTGACTTTTTAATTTAAATGCGTTCTCTTTATTTTACCATATATACGTTCTTGGCCTCTTGCCTTTTTGGCCTTGTAGTTTTGAATTAATTGAATAAAGCCTTAGAAAAGGTTTTTCTATTCGTGTCTTCTTTTTACATTCTTTTTACATTCTTAACATTACGAGAATGGGGAGGATTGGTTAACTATTCTGTACCTTCATCGTATCGAATAAAGTTCAAGTTTTTATTCTGATTATAGAGATTTGGCCGTGTATTACTACCGTCAATTTAACAGATATGTAATGTTCTTTTGATTTACTCTAAAAAGAAAAATAAGATATCGATAATAATAATACTTTGCTCACCTCTAACGAGATAGGTAAGGCTATATTTTATTTGCAATTTTTGGCTTAGAATTTCTTATGTAGTAAAAGAATCTATTTAATTTCCACAAAGAAAACAATTTAAACATTCACATTACAATATAATTGTAAATATGACACAAAAATTAATTTAAAAATGTTAGTAATTAATGTTTAATTCTTAAAAAAAACATTTTAAATTCATTTAAAATAGTTAACAAAAAAGAATATATATATATATATATATATATCACTCACTATCCAGGTTTATCATCTATGTTCCCTTTGACAAGAGGTTCGACGTTGTCTGGCTGTCCTTATGCTAAGTCTCCAGTGAACACGATTGTGGAGATTGACTGTGTCCATTTGCCACTGTTTACGGTCTTGCCTGATAGTTTATTTCCATTTCTTCCTAGGGCGCCCAGCTTTCTTTTCGCTGTCCAGTCTTAAGTCTCTGCATGTGTTGATATATCCCTTGCTTCCTTCAACATGCCCAAACCAGCGAAGACGGTTTGCCCTTATTAGGACATCAAGTTTTGGAGTGGCCAATTTCTCAAGTAGAGTGTCTGACCTAAGGTTCTGGATCTGATCCGGTTTTACATTGCATATCCACTTAATCATTGCCCTGTCGTTTCTCTGGAGTTGAGCAAATGAGGCCTGAGTAAGGGCTCAACACTCACTGCCATACAACATCACGCTTCTTACGCAGCTATCATAAACCTTGTTCTAGTAATAATTATTTATATATATATATATATATATATATATATATATATATATATTATATAATAATAATCCAGGTAAAACATCCACAGGGTAGTAATCCAAAGAATTTCAACCGGGTTTATAAAAAAGTGCTCAATATCAAATAGAGCTTTTATATATGATTTTTATTTACACAGACATGTACAAAATCTGTGTCGCAGATTTTGTACATGTCTGTGTAAATAAAAATAATCATATATATATATATACACACACACACTTACATTTATGTTGTCAAATTTTCAATGTAGTTTTAGAGAGTAGTTGTCCTTGTCAGCAGAATGAAAATGTAACTACTGAACGGTTTAAATAATAACCAAAAATCTTTTTATTATTACTCATTGATTTTATTGCATTCTATCTTTCTCTCCATCCACCTTTTATATCTTTTGAAATTTCTTTTCACAACCAGTTCACAGACATGGAAACTCAAAACCAAAGAAGAACTGATGCCATTTTGGTGTGAAAATCTTTACATTCACTAATTCATTCATAGCGAATTCAACCACACACCAAGCCTTTAAAAATGTTCAAAGTTATTTTTCACACTCTTTACAAGACTGCCAATGCCGGGGGATAAGACAATTAAAACAAGCAAAAGCCCAGCAGCATAAAATAAATCAATTTTAAAGAATTAAAAAAATTATTTCTATATTTAACTTCTTTATAATTTAATTATCAATGATGTTTGTCAATATTTTCTCTCTTACCAAAAATTTTTTTTATTTAATTTTTAAACATTTTTCAGAATCTTATAAATACAACTGCATTCTTTTAAATATTAAATCCTAAATTATAAACTAGAATTATTTGATTTTCTTAATTTAACAAATGTTAAGAATAAATGAGATAGATACATACTTTAAGAGTCTTGGTTTAAAAGTTTACTTAGTAAATAACCAGGCAGACCTCTATTCATCATGTCTACGGGAGGTTGGTGTAAGAACAAAGAAAACAGATACTTGTTGTATTATCAAAGAAGAAAGTGTATTTAATGGATTCAATTATACTATTAATTATCGGCACTGTCTGATTTTCTCGTTGGATATTCACTGAAATTTTACATAAAATCATCTTATGTCCTGAAATATAATGGTACTTTTTGCCATAAAAAAATCTTATTTATTTTACAACAATAAAATTGAACTTTCATGTCAAATGTTAACCCGAATCTCTATTTATATAAGACTAGCAGGGCTACCTGGCGTAGCCTGGGTCAAAAGTGTAACATATTTCTATTAAAACTTCTATCTCTTTCTTCCAGTGGTCGACAGTGGTAACGATCTGTGGAAATTAAAAAAAAAGTTTTGTTGTCAGCAGAGGTGGGCCATCTGTTGAAAAAAAGAAACTTGATTCCTGACTCCGAAGTTGATTTAACTCTGAATACCAAGTCGGTGTTAAAATCCTGACTTCTGTATAAATTGATGATTCTTACCTTTGACTCCCCTACCTTAAAGAGGGGGAGAGTCAACTGGAAAAAAAAAAAAAAAAAAAAAATCCTTCTCTCGACTCCTTACAAAATCCCAGACTCCAACTCAGTTTGGATCAATGTTAACAGAAAGATGAAATCCGAAGAACTAACACAAAATGATTATAAATTTACAATAAAATCTGTGCTTTTTATTATTTTTATTTTAACAATCTTAAGGGTATTTTTCCGTTCTTCTTGTCTGTCCGTCCAAATTATCGGGTAGAAGAGGGGGGGAAGAGATTAGAACAACGGTAGCGGGTGGAGGAAAGAGAGGAGAGGGAAGGAAGGGAGAGAAAAAAAGAGAGAGAGAAGTTGGGTGTTGGATTTCTCTCTTTCATTTTTTGTGTATAAAAGAGTCCAGCCAAGGTAATACCTTTCACAGGCCTGGCAACCGTGCAACTCTGGTCCACAGGTCGGGTGGGCTTCTGGCAACAATCGTTGGTGCTTCTTTCATTTCACAATGACATATTACGTCTCTCTTAAAAAGAAAATAGCCACAGAAATGGATAAACTTTGTTATGTACTTACCTAGTAGCTGAAGAGAAGACTGTACACCAAAAATTACGCAAATTCATCCAGTATTTATTAAATTAAAAATAATATACGATTTTATCTATCGTCGCCATTTTTGTTAAACTTTGAGTTTTTCTGAGAAAAAAAATCTGAGTTATCTCTCCCTTGCCTAATCAGTAAGTTAAACTGGGTAAAACATGTCTAGCGATACGTAAGATCGTTTTTTCTTTTCTTTTTCTTATAATTTAATAAATACTGGATGAATTTGCATAATTTTTTCTGTACAATCTTATTTTCTGCTAACACCTAAGTACATAAAGTTTATACATTTCTTTAAATATTTTCATGCCATCGTGAAATGAAAGAAGCACCCAATCGTTTTTATTAAAAAATTTAAAACTTTGTTAGTGGACACTTTTGTAAAATTTTGAGCCGGTGAAAGTGCAGAATAGTTAACAGGCGATAAGTCGTAACACCCCAAAAACAGCAACACATAATTTATATCAAACTCATTAGAATAAAATTCTCTACCTAACCAACTAAGTTTTAATGTTTATAACACTTTCTTTTTTTTTTCACTTTTTCGTCTATAAAGTCTGTCTTCTCGACAATCGACTTTCAACATGCCTACATTTGTTGGCTGTTATTGAAAGAGACATAAAGGTGTGAAATAAAAAGTTTTATAAACGTTAAAACATGGCTGGTTAGGTAGAGAATTTAATTCTAAAGAATTTTATAAAAATTATGTGTTGTTTTTTGGGGGGTTTACAGGTTATCGAGTATTAACTATTCTGCACTTTTACAGTTGAGCTTGCTTTCTGATTGTAATATACAATCACATTTTTAGTTTTAATTTTTTTTTTTTAATCAATTAGTATAAAAAAAAATTAACTAATATCTGCAGTATCATCTAAAAATGTTTGTAATTTGTGTTGAAAGAAGGTTTTTGTACATTTACTTACTTTGTTTTGGAAGTTTTGAGATAATGATCGATAATTTGTATTGTTTGGATAATTTGGATTACTATTCTCATTTTGGTTGTTATTTTCACGTTTCAGCCGATGTAACCCCCAACCTTCTTCAGACGCATCTCATCGAACTCAGAAATCTTCATGCCGAATTTTGGAATCTACACGGAATTTTGAACTTAACCCTTTATTTAATTCACGGGAGGTAGATTGTTCTCATTCCATCAGCCACGACCGAGTAGAAGTGTTAAATAATTTTTATCTTTATTCTTAGCAGCGCCTGTGGTGAGGATTAAACCTTCAACCTCCAGAAGACGGTCACTTAAAAGTGTTCGTACTCGGCACCTTTTAAATGTTGCGCCACAGGGGTCATGTTTGAAATTCCTAAAGATTTCAGAGTTCAAAAAGAAGGTCGGAGGTTACATCGGACAAAACGTTGTGGAAATAATAACCAAGATAGTAACTGAAATAATACAAATTATTATTAAATTAAAAAATTTTTTTTTTTTATACATTTTCATTTATAGAAATGTTAATAATTCAGTCATTATGTGCTCCTTAATATTAGGTATAGTTGCCGATTAATTCATGGATATGACTCAACCCCCGTGCTACAAATGTTCTGAGTAAGGGTTATTCTATAGTAATGTAGACCCCCCACATGCTTTTCCTCAGTTGCATAACTGCCAGGCCTGGCTATAAGTATCACCTTGAGTCCAGCCGATAATGAAAGAAAATCTATCTTCATGGCTGACATAGCAGTCGCATTCTTATTTATTTAACCAATTATTATAATTATTATTATAGTTATTTTCTGTCTTTACGAGATTAATTTTGCCCACTGAAAGAGAAACGGAAACTTTGCGATTGCGGAGTTATTCTGGCGGCGACGGTGGTGAACGTTGGAGGTTTATTACCAACCGCAAAAGCAATCCACACCTTCCGAACGGGCGAAAGACTGTGTGATGAAGACCGTAGGATGGGGGTAAGGGACAAAAACAATTTTATCACTGTCTGAGGAGGAGGGGGGGGGGGTCAAATAAGTCGGAGTAGCAAAAACATAATCTTGCCATTTTGTTTGTTTGTTTCTTTGCAAGAGATGGCGGATGGCAGTGGCCGCATAGACGCCGACTGTTGATAGTGTGACCACCCTGCCTCAGGCAACGTACTCGTATTCGTCTGGCTTAGTCGGAGAGCGTTCAAGATATTGCCTATCAATTAACACCTCTATACATTTCTTGATCAGGCTTACACTGGGCGTGAAACGCGACTTGGACTGTTTGATTACCTGCAGGGGAAAAAAAAAAAATGAAATAAATAAAGAAAAAAACAAAAAAAAAGAGACAAAAAAGTTTGTTTTTTTAAAAAGTTCTTTTTTTTTTCTCCAAGTAAATAAACAAGAGATAATATATTCTTACTAGCAAGAATATGCAATCAGAGGTTGGAGAAGGTAATACTTGGGAGGATGGTATTATAAACAGTTAACAGATACTACACTACCCCCCCCCCCCAAAAAAAAAATGGGGTAATGCCTGGGAGGATGATATCATGATGAACAAACATATACTACACTACCCTTACAAAGGAGGAAGTAATGCCTGGGAAGATAGTTTCTTGATAACAGAACAGATACTACCCCACTTCCCCGTGTTAGGCATTGAAAGATAGTACAATTAATAGAAATAATAGTAAAGTTTCTTATTCAGACAGATACCAAATCTCCATTAGTAATAGCTTTTCATTGTTTTTATTTAAAAAATTGCTGTTCTATCTTTCTAAAAGTTATGATCAAACCAACGAAAGTACAAGAAATCAAATTAGCACCCTATTCATAACAAGGAAAGTGGGCTCCCTCTACTGAGCTAGAAAACTTCTCAAACCTGCCAGTATCCACTACAAAGCCACCATTCGCCCATGCATGGAGTATTGTTACATTTGGGCTGGTGCACCAAACGCTAGCCTCTCCCTCTTGGACAGGGTCCAAAAAATTGTCTCTAATTTAATAGGCCCCTTACTACCAAGCATGCTCCAGCCTCTGTCCCATCACCGCAATGTTGCATCCCTGTACTTGTTTTATAAGTACTTTAATGGAATATGTTCCAACGAATGTGCTGCACTGGTGCCCCCTCAACAGAAATACCCCCGATCAACCCGTCAGTCAGCAACATCCCACACCTTCACTGTTGAGGTCCCTAAATGCTGGAGAGCTTTCTACTCTAATTGCTCATTTCCTCGTACTGCTAGCCTTTGGAATTATCTTCCTGTTTCCTGTTTCCCTGACCGTACTAACATACAGACATTAAAATATAATGTGAACAAGCATCTCGCTGAAAAACTCCCCACTTAGGATACCCCTAATCCACAGTAGCCCCTAGATCTCAGTGGCATTGTGCCTTGTTTCGTGTGAATTGAAGTATAAAAAAAAAATAACATAACAAAAAAAAAAACATACACTTGCATGCTACCAGATGTATTCTAAGTGATATTATCTTTACTTTATTAAAGGTTTCCGGTTTCTCAACAACATACACCTTCTGCAAGATTACCCAGTTTCAATTGATAGGACACAATGCACTGCGCTTCCTTCTAACATGTTTCATTTTTATTTTGCTTGTAAGTTTCTATTTTAAACTGTGCAACCGTTATGCAATCGACCAATGAGAGAGTTACACTTGGTTTCTCTCTATACATAACGTTATGAGTGAGAGGTTTTCAGTTTCTTTGCGAGTCACAGATAAGACATTTTGTCCTAAGTTTACTATTTCCCTTTTTTTACGTTACCATTCCAATTTAATACCAACGATGATTAATGACAAAATAAAAACAACAAAAATATGTCACATTCGTTTTATTGCTTAGATATGTTTTCTTTCTGATGGTTTTGAAGCAATAAATCAAGCATTGAAACAAAAAAAAAGGTTTAAAAATTTGGTTTAAATGTTATTTTACATCTATGATACATATTATTAAAGCTCTATTGGGTGTATAAGAATATTGAGCTTATTTTCACATTGCTAATTGGAATCGATTTGCTTAAGATTTTCTGATACGAATCTGACTTTAATCTAAATGAATAAATGCCAAAGTCTTTTTAATTTATTACATCTAGATTACTATTAAAACAGCTTGCTGCTATTTAAATCAATAATACAACGTTGCCTTTTGAAATACTGTATATATAGTAGAGACGAAAACCCCAAACACAGCTCTTTGTATGCCTAATATGCATAACTATTTTTTAAACAGTTCATAATAAATTAATGTTTAGTGATATTCAATTATAATTCCATTGTCCTATTTTTCCTATATACATGCAATAGTTTTGTTGATATTGACAGTAATTAAAGTTATTCAATAAAAAAAAAAAGGATAAATTACGAAAACATTCTTTAAATATTGTCATCAATTTTCAAGGGAAAGAATTAAAATGAAAGTAATATATCCTAGTGAGCTAGAAAGAAAGATAGACCGATGAGGCACAAGAGTACCTAGAGATGGGGGGGGGGAGGTAACCTCGCTCGATTGCAACATCCTTTTTTATTTTTTTAAATTCAATAATTGTCTTGATTTAAACATTTTTAACAAGGTACTATCCATTTCTAACTTGTAAAATTTTTTATATATATATATATATATATATATATATATATATATATATATATATATAAAAGAGATGGATAGATAGATAGATAGATCCATGTGTGTCATCCACAGAGACTTTTATTGTATCTTAACTCTTCAGTGTTGCTAGACAGGCAAGTGCTTGAAGTTGAGATTGAATCTTGATTGTTTTATCGGCAATCTGAGCTTTTATCCACTGCATTATAGAGACAAGCAAGTAAGTGCAAATCTTACTGTTTATATAAACAATATCAGTTATTGAAGAGTGCTCTATTTGCTTTTATGAAGAGTTTTGCATCATCGCTAATGAAAGCTGCCGATTTCACTTACCACAGTGCTCAACCAACCAAGAGGTGAGTAAAAGATGACAACAAAATAAAAATATAAATAAATGTACTTACTTCATCAACTAATAAGATGTGTCTGCTACTTTTCCTTGCTTTCATTATACGTACTATGGCCGCCTGTAAGTACATTTTTCGGTCATTGTCAACCGACGTATGCGTGTGTTCGACCTCCTAAAAAAAAAAAAAAAAAAAAAGGGAGAAAAAAAAATGTAATTTTAATGAGCGTCTTATAAAACTGTACAAATGAAAGAAGCTACATAGTCTACCTACAAAGGCAATAGTTTGTACAACCGTTTTCGATATTTGTATTCAATTTTTTTTATGAAAGTCATTCAATAATTTTGCAATAAAATGATTCACATTTGTGTTTTTCAGGGATGTGAGTAGGCAATGGCAAAATAAGCTGAAATCAAGATGAATTTCCTTCCTAACCTGGGGGGCCACAGGCCCCTCTGTGTGTTTGTGTGTATGTCGAGAGAGCAGCACAAAAAAAAATAAAAAATCACTGATTGCGAAACATTTTCCTTTTCGTTAGACCTTGCCATAGACTTCTACACTTTGCACAACTATCGCAAGTCATAGCAAAAATCGCCAGTGAAACTGCATAAACCCCAGAAAAGGTATCACAATGTTTATCATGATCATGATAAATCTACACAGATATGCAAGAAGTAAATAGACACTTCCCAAAAATAATTCATAGATGTTTAAAGTTTCTGCTTCCTTCATCGATGGTCAGCACTTGGAGCCGCACAAAGCACAAGTAAAAATTTGAAGCATTTATGTGTTATACTATACTAGCAGGGTTATCTGGTGTTGCCCGGGGCAAAAGTGTAAAATATTTCTATGAAAACTCCTATCTCTCTACCCCTCTATATCCTTCTCTCTTTCTCCCTCCCTCCCTCTCCCCAACTCATTCCTATCAGGACACACACACATAACTCTCCTTTATATAGATTCCTTGAGGAAGGAGTTAGCGTTTTCTTTCAAATTAGTTCATAAAATAGCTGAAAAACAGTTGACTCCCAAAGAATGAAGTATTTTTTTTTTAATTTTAGATATTATTCATCCAGGGAAACACCGATCAAGAATATACCAACTTTGTGGCTGTTTGTTTTGCAGTTTTTGATTTTTAGCTGAGCATACACACACAACTGCCCATTATATAGTAGATAATTTGCATAAGCCAGACTTTATCACCTATACGGTGCCTGTAAAGAATAAACTGGCACTCCATTAGCGTGTCTACTAAGTGAACCACATAGTTTGAATATTGTATCACACAATATCACCACTCATCAGAAATGTCTCTGACGAGAATCAATCAAAAAGCAAACCTTAAGAATAAGCAGTATTTATACACATGATGTTGCGTTTCACATATTTTTTTATCCATATATACTAGTGCAAGTGTTTTGCTTGCATTTTTTTTTTTTTTTTTTGTTAAATACTCATTATACTTTAGATTAACGTAGATATTTGCCTTCAAATGCTATTTTATTATTATTTTCATTATGGCTTTAATATATTGTAATGTATTTACTTTCGTTAAACCTCCTAAATAAGGGCGGGTGAAGCGCTCTTTAGCCTTGATAGGCAATCACCTAGAGATGGTGTCTCGATAAAAACACTGGTCCTTATCACCTCACTGTGTTGGTGTCAGGAAGGGCATCTGACCTATAAAAATCTTGCTTCAACTAAAGAAATACTTCCAAAGAAAATATGTTGCATTTCAGATTATGTAGTTAAAATAATGACTTGGCCAGAGATAGGTTAATTTGAAAGTAAATTCCTAAAAGTCATCCAACACATGCCAGCATATAAAACGGGCATTAAATCAAATATGATGATAATAATTGACATTTTATTGTGTTTTAGGCATCAAAATATCTATTATATATTATCTTTTAATTATGACACAGACCAAAGAATAATTCAAATTCTGTTTCAGAGGATCCATATAAAAGGTTTGGTTTGGTTTATTTTATGGCATAGCAATCACTTATGGGTTATGTAATGCCGAATAAAGTTGTCAAATGAAATCCCAAGTTTGGATAATTATCTCATCTTGTCTTGAAAGACAATGAAAAGTAAAATAAAGCATTTGAAATTAAATTTTTTTGAACAGTCCAACTTCTTTGATGAAGTCTAAGATGTTCGTCAAATTTGTGTCTTTAAATAGATCCTTGACAGTCTATTTATATATGTTTAACTGTATAAGATCCTTGACATGATATGCACATTGGAGACCCCTCTCCCCCATATAATAGGGTTTACTGGAGATGAACTTAACCCATTAAAGGCAGAGGATAAGCGCAGGCTATCTGTATTCGAAAATGACTGTTTCAGAATCATGGTCGGCAAAACTCATCTAGATCGTTTTAAGATAACCTAAAGTAAAGAAACTCTTGGATTTCGAAATGGTATCACACTCACTCACTCCTTGCTATCCAGGTTGATCGTCTATGTTCCCTTTGACAAGAGGTTCGATGTTGTCTGCCTGTCCTTATGCTCCTCAAGATTATCAAGAAAAGAACAAGGAACTGGTTTGGCCACGTCGTTAGACGGGGTCCTGAAGGTAATGTATACTGAGCATTTAAGGAAAAATTTCCTGGTAAAAGATTTTGTGGTAGGCCTTCAAAATGCTGGACTGACCAGATCCGCAACAATGTAGAGCTTCCTTTTTATAGATTAGCAAAGCACCGAAATGTCTGAAAGGATTGTATATCTAAAAAGTGTGCAAAATCCTCTCAGGATTATGTAATAAAGTAAAAAAAATGTTAATGTCAAATTTCTGCAAATCTCAGGATTCAACTTTCCATTGTTAATGGAGTGACTGTCCAATTTATCCTAGACAAAAAAAAATAGGTCGATCAAGACCCTCTGACAGCAAGCTTTGTTATTAATTACATTTATGGCGTCTATTTACTTATTGCATGTTTGTGTATTGTGTTGGCAATTAAGTTTCCACTGTTTTTTTTTTTACTTTGAAATCTATTGCGTTTTCAAATTTGGGAATTTTTTTTCTAAGAATTCTATTTTGAAATTATTTCGTAATTTTTTTTTTTTTTAGTTAATTTCTGTTGATGTTCAGAGAATTTGACATTCCATTTTAATGACATTAAGAAAAATGAACATTTTCAACACTTTTGCTTTTATTTTATTTTTATTTTTTTAAAATTTCTACCAACGAGGTATTGAAAATCTTGTTGAATGCTGCAAGTGACAATTTTCAAAACAAAAAAAATCCTGAAAATATTCTGTATTAATATTAACATGGTGATTATGTGATACTTTACTAGGCGGGCCTGGGGGTATGCCCTCCCAAAATCTTTTACAGAAAATAGAAGGCTGTGATGAGCTCTGGTGATATCTGAGCTTCAAATTTTACATCAATTTCAATTGGAAAAACAAATTTTTTTAGCATCAAAACTATATTTTTTGTGAAATCAGTGTATATATATAACAAACTAAAATTGAAAATCATTTGTAATATGAAACTATAAAATCACTTCAAAAAGATTCAAAATAAAAAATGCAACTTTGGTTTACACTATACATGTTTGACTTGATTTTTTTTTTTTTAAACTTATTCAGCTCATATATTTCTGATAGTTTTCGTTTTTGCTGCTTCATCATTTTATTTTCAACTTTCGTACTAGTTGGTGAATCATTATTTTAGTTGACTTTGTGGAGGTTTCCTTCATCCTAAAGTCTTCTGCTTTCTTCAGCTTCTTTTCTCTTTCAATTTGAAGCCTTCAATTATATGCTAAACCCTGAAAACCCGCAGCACTTTAATCACGGATGTTGGGAAGAAGTTGTAAAAAACAAGGGAGAAGACATTATTGATAAATTAATTGTTATTTTATTTTTATTAAACCTTTTAAATTTAAATTTACAAAGTAGTGGGAACTTAGTTGCCAACCAAATAGAAATTACACAAATGTTTTTGAAACAGTTAAATAAAAAATAATTTGTAAATCTATACTTACCGGTGGCGTTAGTTTTTGCATCACTGTGATTTTAAATCTTAATCTTTTGTTACTGTAATTTCTGTTAAGAGTAAACGTACTGTTGTCATTTATCTCACCCTGCAGGAGAAAAAGAAAACATAACAGAATAAAAACACAGAGTTTAGGCAGATGAGATTGGAAAAATATATTCTGAAAAAAGTCCATAATTTTTTTTTTTTAATTTCACAATCTTTTATGACAAAGACAAAGTTTATATAATCTTACTAGATAAATACCCGTCCCAAAATGGGTAAAATTAATTCCCTGAACAGAACAGTTTTGCACCACTTTTACGTTCCCTTACGAAGATTAAAATCAAGTTATAATGCTACTAAACCATTATGTCTATAATCTTTATTCCAATTTTGAGCAAAATCCATTACATGATTTCTGTTTTAGAAAATGTTTGAAATTTATGACTTAAGCTTAGAGGCTCTAGTGATTTAAGTGAAAATCCACTTTTTTCTGGATTAAAAGTAGTAAGAGTAGTGTGAATAATACTAATAAATAAGAATTGAATAAAGACGGAGCTTTTTTTTACGCTTCTTGTTTATCAAAAAAAAAAAAATAATAAAAAAAACAATGGTTAGAATTTTTTTTGTAATTTAGATACTCAACAGAATCACACTGGACAGAGACATTTAACAAGGAATTAAAAAAGGCACAAGTTTCTTCAGGATACTCATATCCGTGCTAATATTAGGAAGCACCTGGCAATTATTAACTTATTTCTATGAATGAAAATGTACACAGAAACACTTAACTAAAAAAAAAAAACAACCCTTTTGATGAGAAAGAGTGTGGGAGAGATATAAAGAGGGGGGGAAAGATATAGAGATGGGGAGAGATATAGAGAGAGGGGAGAGAGAGAGAAAGAGAGAGAGAGAAAAAGAGAGGGAGAGAAAGAGAGAGAGAAAGAGAGAGAAAGAGAGAAAGGGAGAGAGAGAGAAAGGGAGAGAAAGAGAGAAAGAGAGAGAAAGAGAGAGGGAGAGAGAGAGAATGAAAGAGAGAGAGAGAGAGAATGAAAGAGAGAGAGAGAGAAAATGAAAAAGAGAGAGTCACTTACCTCTGTGATAAGAATTTTACTTTCAACTAATACCTGTAACTGTTTCACTAATTCTTTGTCGGGTAATTGGCTCGTTTCCATCAATTCTCGAAACGTGAGACTGTCAGCATTGTTAAAAAGAAGCAGAATAGCCATGTGGTATGTGCCCATTGTTACGGTGTAGGTTTTTTTTAAATAATTAAATCGAACATCAGCTGCAAGACAACAGAAATGCACTTAATTGAAAGGGGTGCACCTGCAACTAAAAAAAAACTGTCCTAATAAAAAAAAAGTTCATTTTTTTTTATTTATATATATCTACATAAGATTCTCAGTAAATATACTGTATGAGAAAATATTAAAAATACATGCACAATCCCATTTAAACATTAACAAATCTTTTTTTAAAATAAGTAAATATTTTTTCAAAATAAATAAATAACATTTTTAAATAAATATATTTTTATGAGTAAATAACATTTTAAATAAAATCTTTTTCAAAAAAGTATTTACTTTAAAAAAAAAAAATCTTTTTAAAAAAAGTAAATCTTTTTAATATTAGATCCCAATTCCCAGGTGCAGCTACCAGTACCCAGGGTTATGTACAATATTCTATATGAGTATAATTTGGATTATTCAGACTACTGTTCTCATCTTGAGCTTTATTATCACGTTTCGGCCGCTGTAACCTCCGGCCTTCTTCAAGTGTCTCTTTTCAAACTCGGGAATATTTCTGTTGAACTCGGGAATCTAGACGGAATTTCGAACAGAACCCTTTATTTAATCCACGGGGTAGCATGCTCTTGTTCCATCAGCCATGACTGGGAGAAGTCTTCAGTAATTCGCAATTCTTCGTATCGCCCGCACCGAGAATTTAACCTTCTCCCAGTCATGGCTGACAAAACGAGAGCATGCTATCCCGTGGATTAAATAAAGGGTTCCATTTGAAATTCTGTCCAGATTCCCGAGTTCGAAAGAAATATTTCCGAATTCGAAAAGAGACACCCGAAGATGGCCGGAGGTTACAGCGACCGAAATGTTGTGATGATAACACTCAAGATGAAAACAGTAGTCCAAATTATACAAATTATCAATCCTCATCTCAAAAATTCAGAAACATTCTATATGAGGTCTTATTAAAGTATTACATATTATTTAAGCTTGTAGGGATTATTATTAGATTAGGCTCATGTCGAGGAGAGTTGGAGAAAAATAATAGGTTATTTAGACCACCTGTGACTATAAAAGTGATTCTTTTTTATTGAGTATACACCAAAGCTCTATTGGGATGAGCTGTGTACACTCTGATTTGAGAAAATTAATTAGAATTTTGGAAAGAATATATTTATGTGTATATATATATATATATATATATATATATATATATATATATATTATAAAATGAAATGAATGATGAGAATAAAAATTGGAAAAAAGAACAATATTTATTGAATCATCAAGTAGTTAAATAAGGAATATATCAATAAACTGTTTTTTTCCTTTCCTTTCCTTTTTCAAAAATGCAAGCTTTTATCATCAGAGGAGATCATCGGGATAAATCAGTAAAAATTATATTACTGTTAGCACAGATTTGAAAATATAAAAAAAAATATATTAAAAAATTACACAAAACTTTTTGAGCAAACAAAATCCACATTGATGGAAAATGCAACATGTTCAAAAAAGGTAAATCCAGGATATTAAGAAATTATAAGATGAAAAAATTAAAAAAATAAAGAAATTAGTATCAGAGGATAAAACAAAGAAAAGAAAGGAAATAAATTCCGAATTTGGTCGTTTAATCACACTTTTTTACTGGCCCTGGGAAGTCAAATTACTAGGCTGATGGATTTACGTATATTGTGAGTTTTATTTGGAAATTTATACTCTTATATCTGTCTCTGGTGAGTAGCACATTTTTTACCAATGAACTTTAACATCGGATTTGTACCCGATATTGTTTGAATTTCTGGAACACTTTCTGCTATATTTGTTTGCTTAACATCCATAATATTTTGGATTTACCTTTTTTGGACATGTTGCATTTGTCCATCGATGTGGATTTTGTTTGCTCAAAAAAGTTGTATTTTTGTATTATTTTAATATATTGTCAAATCTTACTAATTTATCCCGATGATCTCCTCTGATGATAAAAGCTTGCATTTTGAAAATCCTCTTCTATCTTTGAAAACCCATGGTTTAAGGATTAATGTAACTCCTTGCATCTGAACTTTTGATGTAATAAAATTTTATCAATTTTATGTAATTTTATGCAATTTTTATCTTCATTTTTCCTTCTTTAAAATATATATATATATATATATATATATATATATATATGTGCACTTTCCAAAACTAAAAAATTTTTCGCAAGTCAGAGTATAAACTAAAGAATAAAAAAAAAATTGGACAGAATGATCAACAGATCAAATAGACACAGAATGTCGATTTTATTCAAGGAAAAATATGTTTGAAAGACCAATTGCCTCATAATCATCATTGTTTTTTTTATTAACATGAAGGTTGAGAACACGCATTAACATTGGTGGGCCCCTCAATCAGGTAGCTGGTTAGCTGCATGCATGACAGATCTCACTCTACACCTCCAAGAAACTATCATGAGGATCGATTGCAGAGAGCTTTCACACTATGCTATCTCTCCGCAGCGTGGTCTCCAAGACAACGTAGATCGGCCTCTCTCCCGTCTACTTCCAAAATCTCAAGCTATCTTGATAGCACCATTCTAGCATTTTACGTGTCCATAACAACAAAGCCTTTTTTCTCTAATATTAATGTCCACAAGACCAAGCTGTTTCAGCAGATCTTGCAACTGCACAGCTGGTTTCACATTGCAAATCCGTCTACTCATTTCCCTGTTGCTGTGTTTCAGGTCTGTTTTGATCAAAGGCCACGTCTCACTTGCACAGAGCACTGTACTGCAAACATAGGAGCTATAAGCATGGCCATGAGTCTAACGACACAATCTATGAAAAAGTATAAAACAATAAAGAAAATGAACAAAAAAAAAAAAGAGGTGAAAGCATAGAACTTACCCATACAAGAATAATGCATCCAAGTCAATTTGCGGCCACTGAAGTTTTTGTTGTAAAACATTTCAAACTAAAAAAAAGAAAAATGGCACAGGCATTGTATGAATTCAATAATTTGTTTCTGATTGGTTTGGTTTACGGCATATCAACCATCGATAAGTTATTTAATGTCGAATAAAGTTGTCACATGGAATCCTATAGGTAAGATAATTATTTTATATTTTTAGAAGACATTACTCTCAGAAGGAAATTTTACAGTGAAAGTGAAAACATTACCCCTTAGAAATCTAGCACGTTAAGCCATCTCGTCAGACTCTTCTCGCACGTTAAGCCATCTCGTCAGACTCTTCTCGCACGTTAAGCCATCTCGTCAGACTCTTCTCGCACGTTAAGCCATCTCGTCAGACTCTTCTCGCACGTTAAGCCATCTCGTCAGACTCTTCTCGCACGTTAAGCCATCTCGTCAGACTCTTCTCGCACGTTAAGCCATCTCGTCAGACTCTTCTCGCACGTTAAGCCATCTCGTCAGACTCTTCTCGCACGTTAAGCCATCTCGTCAGACTCTTCTAGCATGTTAAGTCATCTCGATGAGAAGAAAATTCATCCTCTGACCAAATTAACAAGTTAAAATAATTGGAAAAACAGGTGCCCCTGTTTTCCGGTAAGGGGGAGGGGGGAGTACCCCGCTGCATGAGGTTGCAATCAGAGAATTTGTACCCCGCCGACAGAGGGAAAATTCAATAAATTAGAAATAAATAAATGTGAAGCTAACAAAAGAACTAGAAATTAAATTTAACCAAATTAATTTTTTTAAATATACAGAATAATAAGAACATGCTCTTGGCCTTTTTGGCTAGGAGCAAAGTGTAGTATCTGTTCTGATACTACACTTCATCTTGTTTGTCGTAGGAATCCCTTCTAGACCAAGGCAATTTTTATTTTTGTTCCAATCCAGAGTGCCTTTATTTGGGGAGCTGGATTTTCCCTACATTAAAAACCAACCTTGTGTCTAACTCTGTCCTCATGGGAAGGAGCAAGTAAATAGGAATAATAAGAATGAAAATCATAAAATCCTCTGGAACATGGAAGTACAAACGGACAAACTCATCCAAGCAAGGAGACCAGACGTGATAATAGTCAACAAGAAGTAGCCATTGACGTCTCTTTGTTTCGCTTCTTTACCACTGTTGTTAAGCCGTCGCTATAGTTGAAGTGACGATATCGCAACGGAAGTTTATGAAGATGCATGTGTGCGTTCACTGCACAGGCAGTCATCGTCCCGCTCGTTGTGCTGGTCCAAAGTTGTTGTTCGATTCAATCAGTGCTGCAACAAAGGAATCGTCCATCCAAACAAAACCACAACTCCAGTTCAAAAAAAAAAATTGACAGAGGTTTATTTTTAGGGTGAGGTTATAAATGGTACCCGTTCTCTGAACAACAGAATTGCAGCTGAAAGACTTTTGACCGACCAAATCAAAACCTAAGTCCAATGAACACAATCCTTTAGCTTCGAGCCCCCAAGGGCCCATCTTGCTTAGAGAGGCACACAGATCTAACTGACTCTCAGACATTCAATTCTAATTGAGTGCTCACGCCTCGGAGGGCCGATTCTAACTGGCCTCCCCTTCTCATCTCCTGGAAATACATGCACCTTCGACTGGAAATCCTAAACAGCTGGTCTTGATGAAAATGACATTTAAAATGCTATGCTTACCATTCGGACACTTTTTTCTAATTCTTGAGGGATAGCAAACGTTGGGAATCCACTTTGTCGAATCGGCCATGCTCCAGCCTGTTCAGAAAACATAAGTAAATAAAATAAAAAAATAAATGTAAGAACAAATAGAAAAAGAAACGCGAACATGTGATAAGCATCAGCTTTATGTGATTAACGATCTAGAATACATTGGGATGTAAGTAACAAACAGCAAAAATAAAAACAGAAATCAATATGAAAATCCAGACTTACCCTGCGCACTTGTAGATAAAAAATAAAAACAACTATAAATAACTAAAAAGACACAAAGGAGTAGAAAGTCATTTTTTTTTTATGAAACAAAAGTCATTTACCCCCCCCCCCCCCCCGTCCATGAATCATTTGAAGTTTGGACCTTCATGACAAAACTAACATTTTCAGTTTTCAGAAAAAACTGTCATAAGAGGGAAAAGGAAGGCAAGACAAGATGGAGAGAAGAGAAGAAAACAGAAAAAGAGAAAGAAAGATAAAGTGAGAGAGAAGAAATAAATAACATCTAGCTAAATAACGACAAAAAAAAAGAAGGAGGTAAAGCTCTAATGATCTGGCAGAAATCAGCTTTTTCTTGTTTAAAAAAAAAAGCGGATTTTGACCAAAAAGTGGAGAACTCACATCCATAGGAGCTCTTGCGATTTAAAAAAAAAAAAAAAAAAATTCCACTAGAAAGCAGAGAACTCACATCCCTGAATACAATCTTACATGTATATATGTTGGATAGTTGCGTCATCTGAGGTGAGTATGATCTTATTATGCACATCACGGCTGACAGCCCTCATCGTCATCTCTATCAATTCATACGGACACAAGACTTCTTTTAAATGGAGGATTTATTAACTTTAAGGACAGAGTGACAATACGGTCACAGATATAAGAGAAAGATGTACATTAAGAGATTGCCCATTGTGAGAGGGAGAGAGAGAGGAAGAGAGCTTGGGCCACCAGTTATGCTAACTCACAGTGTTCATCCGCCCTACCCACATTGAGGTTTTGGGGACAAGTAGTTTTTTTTTGCGATCGCTTCACTCAAAGGCTAGTAGAAAAGAAAGAAAAATGACTTTTTCAGAAATTATGTCATATTCTAAACTTCCACTTACCCAATGGGGTCATCTCTTGACACCTGATCCGTCAATCATTATAACGGCTCTATCGCTCATTCCCTCCACTCGAATTATGTAACATGTTTTAAATGGGGATTTGCAAACGATTCATTAATTGGTTCTGTTCGTCTGTTTTATGACATATCAACTTTATGGTAATTTCTTCATACCAGTCTCAGCAGTATTGAGGCATAATGGAACACGATATGTAATGAGGTTACCCGGGGTGATCCGAGAAGCAAGATAGTGAACAAGAATTATAATCGAGATGGTATAGAGATGTAGGTGAGGGGTGAGTAAGTAGAGATCGCATTTGGAATGCAACTGTGATTGTTTTGATAACTTCAAGTTTGAGAGGAAAATGAAAACATAAACATTTATTGTTTGAGTTATTTTGGATTGAGCAATGCGGGAAGAAAATTTTTTGGTGCTTGTGCATATCAACCCTGACATGTTAGACCGCTCTTAAAAATAAAATAGCTAAAGAAATTTATAAACTTTGTTATGTACTTACGTGGTAGATGAAAAAAAGACTGTACACCAAAAATTATGCAAATTCATCCAGTATTTATTTAATTATAAATAAAAAAACGATTTTATCACTCGGTAGATATTTCCACCCTTTTGTATCTTAGATTTTCCAGTGGTCAAGGACGATAACTCATATTTTCACGATTTCGGTGTTTGGGGGTCTCCATTGTTTGCAAAAATGTCAAAATGTACATAAAATCATTTTTTTTCTTTTTCTTATAATTTAATAACTACTGGATGAATTTGCGTAATTTTTTCTGCACAATCTTATTTTCAGCTAATACGTAAGTACATAATAAAGTTTATACATTCTTTAAATATTTCAATGTCAGGGTTGATATGCACAAGCACCAATTTTTTCTCCAAATAACGGTTACTCTGATCGAGAGAGAATTGGGGGAAAAAACAACAGAGCCAGACTCGAGATAGAGGTAAGCGGATGATGTCCCGCCTTTTGCTCTCTCCAGCAGGGGCTGGGGAGTTGATTGTATATATAAAGTGTTGTAAACTATGAAAACCCTTTCTTGTTTCGACTCTTAATTTTTGCTGAAGGAAAATGTGTCTACAAACAGCTTTCACATTTTGGGACCAGTAAAAGAACAGGGCATAACGCGATTGACAGATGCAATGTGATTTGAACTCTCCATCACCGATGATATAATCCATTAGGCTAATTACACCCCAAAACTAGAAGAGAGGTGAAGGAGTCGAGGTTTGGTTTGGCACTGATTATTCCAAGTAACAAACATTTTCTACAGAAAATGAAAGTCAAGTTTATTTTTTATTTTTTTAAATTTATTTATTTATTTAAAAAAATTAAGTAATCAACCTTTGTTCATTCCATTCATATTCAACCATCATCATATTCAGTTTAACTTCCATTTTACATGCTGGCATATGTTGGACGGCTTTTAGAAATTGACTTCCAAACTAACCTATCTCTGACCAGGTCTTTATTTATCCCTCTTTCTCTCAAATGCATCTTTATCACTTCCTCCCATGTTTTCATTGGCCTTCTCCTGTGAACTTAACTTGCTACCGCAATTGTTCTACATCTACTAACCTAAGAACTCTCATCCATTCTTTCAACGTGGCCATACCATCAAAGTCTACTCTTCTGCACACATTTCCTCTGAGGTCATCAGATCTAAGCCTGCCATTAACTCACATTAAACATACATTGTATCATTCTCATATCATTTCTCTTCATGCAACACATGTCCTCAACCCTAACTGGTCTGGTTTCACTTTCATACATCATCACATTGCATCCTCTTATAGTTTTCATCATTCAACTGACAATCCATCCATCTCACTAAGTATTGATAAGTGGTGAAAAACAAAACAAACAAAACAAAAAAAACAACGGCCATGCTTAAGCGTTGGAGAAAGCCTCTTATAGAGATGTGTGGACTCATCTAAAAATGTTATTTAAAACTTAGGCGAGACAGACGAAATAGAATGTTATTTCAAACATCAACATGACAGCCTAGCTGATAGACGAACTCTTTTTAGAGATGTGAGTGGCCAATAGAAAAAAATCTGAAATAGAGATGAATTTCCCAACCTGCACTCCATCCCTAATTTTTAAATTTGCCCCCTACCTGTACACTGTGTGAAATTTAACAGAATGATATTCCATTTCCTGACCATTTTAGTGTTTTTAGGACAGTGAACAAAAAACTCTTGTGAGATAAATTCTTTTTTTTTTTAGGGGGGGGGGGGGGACTAAACTTTAGTAAAAATAATAAAATAATGACTTACCCTACCACTAACCTAGGTCCAAGTGGTAAGCCCTCCTAAAAAATTTTTTCCATAAGTTTGACTGCCCCTTCCTCCCTTAACCCTAAGTTCTAGTGGAAAGCCCTCTCCACAAAATTACAAAAACAAAAAGCACAGCCTGTCTAAAACGCAAGAATGATCCGGAAATGGGGGATCATTCTATGTTAAATTCATATGCGAAACTGATTTCACATTCTAAATGCTAAAATAATTATTTCTTTTTTTCCAGGATGTTCACACAAAATCGCCTACAAAAGTAGAATCTCATATTTTTAAGGGTGGGGTGGGGTGGGGTGTAGAAAAATGTGTTAATCTACAATACCTTTTTTTTGGAATTCTGAAAGTATCAACTTATGTTTTAACTTCATTTTATGCATTTAAATTCAATTAAAATCAGCTTTTTTTGTAAAAAGGATGTTCAAAGTTTCTTTGTGTGTCAAAAAATTAAGAATATGTTTGGTCCAAAAAAATAAACAAGAAAAAATATTACGGGAAAGACACCAAGTGCGCTTGTAGGTGGGGTGAAATTTTTGACAAAACAAAAATCTTCGACCTCCCCATCATGAATCGTTTTAAGTATGCCAAATTAACATTTCCAGAGAGAGGGTAAAGGAAGTAAAATAAACAAGAGAAAGAGAAAGACAAATAAAATTGAGCCAAGGCAGAAATCAGCCTTTTATTTATTTAAAAGAAAAAAAATTTAAAAAAAAAAAAAAAATTCGGAATTCTGCTATTTCTAAATTATAAAAAGTGTGGATGACTGACAGACAAAGCCTCTTATAGAGAAATGAGGACACATCTAATCATAAGATTAGAAGTCAAGCTTGCTTTCTTACCTACTACTAGTACCATGTAAACAAATATTAACTGATCCATGGTCAGGCTGTCATTCCTATAAAGCAGGCATCTACTCGTTCGATGATGTGGGTCTGCTGTCCAGTCTTTTCAGAATTTCTAACCACATTCCTTTTAAAATATTTTTATAAAACTATATTTCTTCTCTTAGCTTGAAACCGGGATAACTTCGTCCGGGTTTTTAATTTGGGGCCTCGCCAAATTATTTTATATTGTTTGAAAAATGTAACATAACATAATAAACACCAAAGGAAAAATCCATCAGAGTTTTCCTTTGGTGTTTATTATTTTTGACAAAGGGAAGTTTCTTCTTCCTGAAATATTAAATAAATGATTTTTAATAATCATCCGGACAACCCACAAACACCACACTTGCTGTTATGTAAGATTTTAAGAAAAAATAAATAGTAAGTCTCATTTCGATTTATTATTTTTGTTCCTTCCAGCTTACAACCTACCCGGCACTTTGCATTGCCCTCAGCCTTTTTAAAACATACTACTAATATATATATATATATATATATATATACATACACACACACACACACACACACACACACACACACACACAAAGGTAAAATATTAAAAATAATTTAATATTATTATAATATATATATATATATATATATGAGAGAGAGAAAGATATTTGTCAAACTCACCTGTAGGACTAATATTGAAAATCCTACACCAATGTCCAAAGTTTTACTTCTGCAGAAGTCTTCAAACTTTTTATTTAAATCTCTGCTGATATTCATGTCGGTAAACATTTGGTGTAATTTATTGGTAAATTCATAGCCACATGCTTGCTGGAAATATAAAAAAGTTTTGATCAACAAAATAAAGATATCAATAACAAAAAAGAAGTAAATCATGTGGTCCCACCTCCTTGCAATCGTTATTACTTAAATAATATCAACAAATGCTCACCATGTCAGTGGATTTTGAGAAAAAACAACAACTTATGAATGCAATATAATAATACGCTATAGTACTTTCAGGTTTGTACATGCGTTATCACCTATCACCTCTTTTTTAAAAGATGGGATCGCCAAAAAAAAAATATTTAACTGTTATCAGTGGTGTGCAAACATTTAAATATTACCTAATGAATGGTCGTATAGTATGTTTTGTTCTCATAAGGGCATACTTCCGGACATTACCTACTCTTACAGGGGTGGGGGTGAAGATGAGGGGATATCTTCCCATGCATTACCTCCTCCTGTGGAGGGAAGGGGCAATGTAGTGCAGTATAAGTTCTTTTCTGTTGATGGAAATTCTGCCTGACACTAGACACAAGGAGGGAGAATGGAAAGTTTTTTCAATTATATTTTTTTTTATTATAATTTATTGTTTTCTATGTTTTTTAAAATTATTTTTATATCTTTTAAAAAAAATATTAATGAGTCACCTCTTATCAAGACTAAAATCCACTCGAGGATAAGAGTTAATTAGATGGTTGGATTGTCGCTTTAATGATGAAGAATATTATGAGAGGATTGAAAATGACTAATGGAATGAACCCAGTTTGATAACTTATGGGGGACGGTTTATGACGAGTATTTGTTGACATTGGATTTGAAGATGGCCACATTGCAGTCTGTAGGTAAGCAGTCCTGTGGTAACATATTCCACAGATGTAAAGTTCTAGGCAAGAAACTGTTTATAGAAATATTTGATTTTTGATGTGACAGGCCTGTTGATGGAAATTCTACTTGACACTGCGAACATGGAGGGAGAATGGAAAGTTCTTTTCAGTTGTTTTTTATGTTTTTATATTTTTTTTATTATGTTTTTATTATTTTTATGTTTTTATTATGTCAAGTGAAAACAAGAATGTATTTTTGCATGTTTGTGCGTGAAAGGTGTATATATTTTCTGGTATAGTAAATGTATTTTTAGGCATAATTGGGTGTGGAACAGTCATTACTTAAAAAGTATTTTCCTTATTAAATATCTTTTCAAAATGAGGCCAAGTTTAACCTTTTCAGGAAGTTCAAAGTTAAGATGTATAAAAAAAGTAGAAAAAAAACTTACTTTTAATTTGTTTATCATTGCTTCCTCGGCATCCATCGATGTCGACAGGTTATAAATTAATCTTTTTGCCAACATTCTAGAATAAAACTGAACAAAGAAATCGAAAATCAGAATAAAATCGATTAAAAAAAAAAAAGAGCAAAGAAATATAGAAAGAATTCAAATCTATTGGGGTGTTCTCTATTCCTGTAAAATGGACTTTCCCAAGAGATAAGTACTTCAAGAAACACCAACAGCGTAGATTGGGGGACTGGAAGTTGCACTTTTTTTTCTTCATTTTCTTCTTTTTACTTTCGAGGTCACTGCTTATCCAGGCCAAGAGCCACTCGAGGATAAGTGTTAATGAGGCGGGAATGAATCCTAGCTGAAAGATGAGGAACACTATGAGAGTACTAATGTTGATCAATAGTATGAACAACCCATGATAAGAATTTATTGACATTGGATTTGAAGATGACCAAGTTGCAATCAGCAGGGAAGCAGTCCTGTTGCAACGTGTTCCACAGGTGGAAAGTCCTTGCAAAGAAGCTCCGTCCATAGAAATTCCGCCTGACATCCTTCTGCGTTTAAGTGTCTTCTTCACGATTAAAGATTAGTAAACCATATCGCCAAATTATGTTATTTTCCATGACCGTTTTTCAAGGAGGCTGATAAGAATGGTTGATCCCCAGAACTGGTATGATTTGGGAGTTTTCCTTCCTAGACTAGTTGCTATTTGGCCTTTTTGGGTAGGAGCAAAGCGTAGTATCTGTTCTTATACTACACTTCATCTTTTCTGTCCTTGATCAATGAAAGAGTAATATTTCTAGACTGAGGCAATTTAAATTTTTATCCAAATCCAGAATGCCAAAATCGACCTTGTATTTAACTGTCCTCATGGGGAGGCAAATAAATAGGGAATAATTGTTATATCCCAAGACTTGAATCTAGTCTACCCTACTTTAACATATAGCTGGAAGGAGAGAAAATGTATTCATACCTTTTCTGAGAGTATTAATGAAAATGATGCAATAGCTCTGACAGAATGTGAACACAGCATGCCTCGTTCACATTCTGCACTAGTAACTACCACACCATTGACAAGTTTCATGTAGATTAAGAATATATGAAATTGGTGCCATTTATTATATTAGTGTTTTGTTTATGAAATCCCAAGAACTGACAAAAGAAAAAAACAAAACAAGATTAGCTAAAAAGGAAAAAAATGAAAAGAAAAAAAATCAAGAAAAAAAAAGTGAAGAAAGAAAGAAAAAAAGTGACGAAAGAAAAAAAAAGTGAAGAAAAATAAAGTGAAAATAAAAAGAAAAGTGAAGAAAGAAAAAAGTGAAGAAAAAAAATAAAAGTGAAAATAAAAATAAAAGTGAAAATAAAAATAAAAGTGAAAATAAAAAGTGAAAAAAAAAGGAAAAGTAAAGAAAAAAAGAAAATTAAAAAAAAAAAACGAAAATGAAAAAAGGATAAAGAAAAAAAGGATAAAAAGAAAAATACAAAAAAACAAGATCAACAGAAAAAGAATCCCCCTTCCCAAAATCCCAAGAATTGACCCTCCTCAAAAAACAAAATTTGCAAAACATTTTTACACCCCTCCCATAAAATCTCAAGAATAGAGCATTCCAGCTTGAAACGTGCTGTCGAAACACATCAAACGTTTCAGACACATTTCAGCTTGACTATTTGTGTGGTGTCTGTGGCAGAGCCTGTGTGTAGATGTCTGGTCTACTCAGTCAAATGTGATCCAATGGCATCAACTAATTATACAAGGGACAAACAAGGGAGGAACATTGGTATGTACAAACAGAAGCCAAAAGTCTTGTGTGTCATAGTAGGCAGCAAGAAAAATAAATTTGAGCTGATTATCTATTTGCGTGTCCATATTAGGGGCACAGCAACTCTGTAGGGATGATCTTCTGTAAAGAAATGACAATCATCATAAATATTTATTTATATTTATATATATATATATATATATATATATATATATATCACTTTTTTTTGTGTGTTGAAGAAATGCCTTCTAATATCGGTTATAATTTTAAAATTCATAAAAATAACAACTCTTATTGTTTATGTTGCCATTATATTACAAATATTATATATATATATGAGGAAAAATAGAAACAATGTTTCAGACAAAATGCAAAATAAAAATGGAATTTAGGATAAGCGAATCAACAAACTAACAAAAATATAAACTCAAACACATATAAAAGCTCTATCAAGATATTTCACTTGCTAGGAAGCGACCATCCTCGGTAAAAAAGCAACCATTCTCAGTTAGAAATCAGAACTTTAATGTTCTGATTTCCAACCAAGGATGGTTGCTTTCTAGCAACTGAAATATCTTGGTAGAGCTTTTATATGTGTTTGAGTTTATATTTTTGTTAGTTTGTTGATTCGCTATCCTAAATTCCATTTTCATTTTGCATATGCATATATATATATATATATATATATATATATATATATATATAATAACAATAATAATAGACTAACGATAAGTGAAGTATCGTAAAGTGATCTATCCTGATAAAGTAAAGCTCAATACGTTGAGTAGAGCAATCAATTTTAAAGGAAAGATGAAGATATAAAATTACATAAAATTTATACAAATTATATTACATCGAAAGTTCAGATGCAAGGAGTTACACTAATCCTTAAACCATGGTTTTTCAAAGATAAAAATATAAATATAAAATTTTATCCTCTGCCAAGAAGAGCTTTATCTTTGAAAAACCATGGTTTAAGGATTAGTGTAACTCCTTGCATCTGAACTTTCGATGTAATAGAATTTGTATCAATTTTATGTAAATTTATGTAATTTTATGCAATTTTTTATCTTTATCTTTCCTTCTTTAAAATATATATATATATATAAATATATATATTATTATTATTATTAGCAGGGGCGTAGAAATACCTTATATCGTACCCAGGCATGATGCTACCCTACTCGGTGAGATAGACATCTAGGAGACAGAAACTCTGATATAAAACCTGCGTTCTACATCGTCTTTCAGTTATCGTGCTTCGGCTTGTCACTGAAACCAGGCTTTGTAGAAAGAAAGCGTGCTCTGTGTGTCATACAAGCACACACCATGGCTATCTACATGTATAGATATTCCTACAAGACCTACGGCGATAAAGACTTGTAAAAATAAATCGGGTCTGCTGAACTATCTGCGTGACCATAACCGGACAATGCAATTTTTTAGGGATGGCCTTCTTCAGGTAAAGAAGTGTCTATCATCATATATGTATGTACGAAAGACAATGAAAAAACAATTAACCACAAGACGAATAAAAAACAAACAAATGCGTTTAATTGGTTTTTTAATTATGTCTTTCATACATTGTGTCTCCACGATTTTTCATTTTATATAGTGTATATATATATTTATGTTGTTTCATAGAATTATGATACAAATCAGACAGCGGCTTTTTTGCTGTTGGGTTGAGGTATGTTCTGTTCAGTTTTAGGAGGTCCATCCTCCCAGGCTTTACCTTCTCTCTGAGAAGGGGTTAGTTTATTGCTAATCGCCTGAGGTGCGCCCATCGTGGAATGCTGACGGGACTGCTCAGGCATGTTTTTGTAGGCCAGAGTGTGCTTATCCTAATGCGCTGATTTCTCAAAACAGCACCTGACCTTGTGCCTAAAGTTCTGGCAAGGAGGTGAATAATATATATATTCAATGATATCATAAAATAATTTTTTGAGATATTGTGAAAAAATCCTAATACAATAATAGATGCTCAATATTAAAAATAGAGCATATATATATATATATATATATAGAGAGAGAGAGCATTGGTATAGGGTATATAAGAGTTAAAAACGAAATATATAATTCAAGACTGAACATATTTATTTTCTTAAGATGTTGAACTAAGCATTATAGGTACCTTAAGTCAGAACTTTTCAAAAATGATTATTTTCTCATCAAACCATTTTGCTACCACATATGAACCTTCGAACTTATACATCCTTTCCAGCATGGAAGCAGAACTTTGATGTGTTCGGAATTTTACTTACTTAATCTATAAAATTTAATACATATCTTTCAAACTGTTTTATCACGGATATATGCCTGGATGTTTTCCTTATTTGCTGTTTTGTTTTGTTTTGCTTTTTGGAGTGTCTTTGGCCGTGGACTTTTGGCCGTTGAGTTGGAACGCTAAACATAAAAAAATACATTGATCTTAAAAAATACAAACAAATACATCAATTCTAAACTTTCTTTCAAGCTGAAAAAAAAAATTTTTTCTTACGCTATGGAAATATTACTTTTATAAATTCTGTATATAGGAATTTTTCATATGTTTTAATAACCCTTTTAAAAACTGCTTATAAAACTTAGGCAATTTTCAAAAATATTTGAAGATAAATTTAATAAATTATTTCTCTGATGAGAAACTACTCATTTTTGAAAATTTCGGACTTAAGGCACCTATAATGCTTAGTTGAACATCTGAAAAAAATAAATAGGTTTAATCTCGAATTATATAATTCGTTTTTTAACTTTATATATATAAGGTACAGAAATTTTTTAGGAAAATTGATTAGAGTGCTTAATTACCGAAGTAAATATCCAAAGGTGCGTACGGCAGAAAACCTAATTACGTACCAGTGGTTTCATAGCAAAAAACGGGGGCTCAAAATTGAAAAATTAATCCGTTGTTACTAGTCAGTGTTGTACCGTTATTGAATAAATCTATATTGTTTCCAGTTGTCGTGAACTTCTCCTTGCCACCGGAATCAAGACGTGCTGATTCAGGAGAGGTGTGGTCAGGGAATGTGCAACTCTTGCTTCACAATTACATGCGCAGTCACCCTTACAGAGGGTATCCATTATCTTTGAAAGACTGAACGGAGACCATAAAATTAATACATAGGTCCGAACTCTGTTTATATATAATTTTCCAATTTTTTAATTTTATTTTAGAATCTTTTCCAATTCTACTTCTAGACAGGTAATATTTGAAAAAAATAAAAAATACTCACTCGTTGATAAAGGTCTTTATCTTCTAAATATTTGAACACAGTTATGCAGTTATCGAGTTTCTCATCCAATTCACTTTCAGAAATTCCTTTAGAGCTTTTCTTAAGAAGATTATCATTATATTTTGCTAGCTGCAAAAAAAAAAAAATATATTAAACAAAAATA
The DNA here is from genome assembly GCA_963556195.1 of Sepiola atlantica. NCBI lineage: Eukaryota > Metazoa > Mollusca > Cephalopoda > Sepiida > Sepiolidae > Sepiola > Sepiola atlantica. The sequence goes on from OY744519.1 coordinate 184,546,614, forward strand.
TGGCTCATAACAATTTTGTTTTAACGTCTTCTTTCACAAGCATCGGATGTTTTTAATAACCTCGTTAAAAACATTTCTCCAGTCTTAATTCCAGAGAAAGGTTTTTAGTCAAGGATCCAGGCTTTCGAATCATCCTTGCAAGGTCTGTGAGCTCCTCCTTTCCCTGTGTAACAGAAGTCACATTGACGGATCCACACACCATCACATGTTCAAATCATTGAACTCTGTACGATCTGAAAACAGAGTTTCATTTTTGGTAGAGAGATGGTGGGGGTGGGGGGGTTTTAAATTAGGACACCAAATCTCTAGCGAATCATAGCATTTTCATTTTATTCCAGTTGCAATATGTGTTAAATTTATGGAAGCCACATTTTCGGCAGAAGGGTTTTAAAGGTCAGAGATCATATCTGGCTGAAGTTAAGGGGGGATCACGTGACTTCCGGTGAGACCTCTCTCATCCTCTTAGCTGGCGAGATTTCAACAAAGAAAGAAGCATTTGTGTGCTGTCCCCAAAATGGGGACAGTGAGCAAAAGATGGCCGGTTGTAGCAAGATGGGCTAGCTGCTGATTTCTCTCTCTCTCTCTCTCACACGTACACATACAAAGTTAACTGTTTTCTGTTTCTGTTCTTTTTTAGTAAACCCTGATAAAAAATAAATAACCAGATTTAAGCTACAATGGGAGGTGATGGTGGCTAAGTGGTTAACGACACGGACTGACAACCTGGGTATGGCAAGTACGAATCAAGTTTGTACACCAGAAAAACTTTCACTTAGGATGTTGGCAACCTTCACGTGGTGCCTTCTGTAAGTACTCAATGTCTTTCTAGAAATAATTCTAACTAGAAAGATATTGGGGAAACCAATGCCAACAACAAAATCATCCGATTCATACGAAATGAATTAAAGCTACAATCACAGATAAATGTGTAACTAGATGATAAGATGGACTGGGGCTCCCATTTTTAAAGTTTACATTTTAAGCCGAACGACAGTCTCCACCAGTTCCATTCGTGTCACCAAGATAGTAAAAACGGTCAATAAACATCAACATTGTGGATGCCAACAGAAACTCAAAATGACATAAAACTAACAGAGTACCTGTTCGACGACGGGTATTCTGAAAGATAATAAATAAACTTAATTCACCAAACAGAACAGATCTGCTCCACTTTTATGTTCCCTTATGAAAATTAAAATCAAGATACAGGGTGTTTGAGATAAATTTGACACTTTTTAGAAAAGAAAAGAAAAATGCCATATCTTGTCGAATAATTGATGGATTCTCAAAATTCAAAGTGCATCTTTTAGAAGATCTTTTGCCGAATATAGCTCACTCGAAGAAGCTGCCCTGAGCTTCCACTACAGTCCTTAGGCCAGACCTGAACCTGGAGTATATAGCTTTCACAACGTCCTTCGAGAGACACCTAAACACCAGTTTGATTATGGCAATCGACTTGACCTTAGTGTTGCAGATGGTACTATATTAGTGTCTTTCTCAACTGCGCTCCACACATAATAGTCCATGGGGTTGCAATCAAGTTTGGCAAAGCGGACAGCAACTAGCAAATATAGTCATCTGAATTGAGTCTGAGTCCCTTTTCAAAGACGTGAGACGGCATGATGGCCTTCACTAAAAACACACCCAAAGACCATAACAGGTTAAAGAAACTGGGTCTTCATGATGCATGGGACTTTGTGCAGACTGTAGGCAAGTCACCTGTTGTTCTGCGCGTTGTGCAACTGATCTTGACAGAATTTCTCATATAAGAAGAAGTAGAGCATTCCTGGCTCGACTGGGTGTTTGACCATGTTGAGGAGTTTCTTGGCTTTTGTAAGCCAGTTTTCTTGGGCCTTGGCTGTGAGTAGTTGGCGCTTGCATCTCTTGCGTGAAAAGTAGTGAAGATCCTCATTCAACGCTTTCTTCATTGTCGCCACTCCAACACCCATCACTCTAGCCACGGTCTGCATCTTACCACACTCCTCTTTTTTTCTTTTTTTTTTTGCAGCTACAACGAATTTAGTTGTACAAACACAGTCAGAACGTTTGCTATGATTTTTTCCTGCTAGCCACTGCTTCCACAATTCTCCAGCTCACATCTCACGGCTGTCAAGATATTCAAAAAGCACTGAGCTGCAGCTAAGATTTCTGAATATTTTATCCCAGTGCCAATCATCATCGTCACTCTCTTCCAACATTCTCATAATTTTCAGTCGTTCATGGTCTCTAACTCTCAACCCACCAATAGTACACAGAAACAACTATCCATTGCACTTTACCACTATTAAATACTTCATGTGGTTCTTAAATGAAACAATATCAAAAAGTTGATTTGAGAGCTGGCGACCATAGATGACTGGAAAGTACTGGAATTTCGGAAGAAAGTGACCTGCATTATGACGATTAGGGCTGGATTCAGAAATTCAAATTTTCAGTATTAAGTTAAGAATGTTCAATATCAAGGGATTAGCCTCATATATTATTATTACATTCTTAAAAAGATGTTTAAAAAAAGAAAATATGAACTCTCCCAATTTAATACACAACCGCGTGCATGCGCATCATCTTATTACAATCTGATACTCTTATGAAGCTAGGTATACTAGCGAAATGATTAGTCAAAGGACCAAAGTATAAAAAAAAAAAACTTTTTTGATTTTATTTTTATTAATAAAATATCACATCTAAACATGCTTTCAAGGCTTTTAGCCTCATTTATTATTAAATTCTTAAAAAGATGTTTAAAAAATAAATTTTTTTAAATAAAAAAAAAAAAAAAATATGAACTCCCCCAATTTAATATATATATATATATATATATATATATATATATATATATATATATATTACATGATGTTGTTTTGCTAGGTAACCAATAATAGAATAGGGATGCAAGGTTTCAGTTGTTTTAAAAGATGTTTGTGTTTTTTCCTTTTCTCTTTTTAATTTCAAGTTAATATTGACAAACTACAACTCCATTGAGAATAATACAAAATGAATAACTTACCAGTTCCGGAGACTTGCATTCACCTTTAATTTTGCTGTTAATGGCTGAAGCACATGCCTATAAATATAGAAGGGTGAAAAGAAATTCTCCAATTATACACTAGTCTCAGAAAACTGATTTAATATTGCATTATACAAACATATCTGCCTCTACCTGATTTATAATATTACACTAGACAATCAGTGACCCATTAAGTCAACGTTAGTACATTGTACATTAGGGTATATATTTAGTGCCCTGAACCGATTGTGAAGGTAAATAGATATCTTAAAAGTACATTTAATTATTTATAGTCTGTGGAACATGTATAAGATTTGAACAAATTCTAGAAGTATTTACAAAACTTTTTATCTATATAATAAAGTAAAATCAGTCAGCTTGTCAATTTACGTCATTGATACATTTCATCCTATAAAATCAATATTTGATTCTCACTAGCTAGTAAATTATGGCAATTATTAATCAGTCTATGTTCTCAAAAATTGAAATTCCAATTGATTTCATCAATTACATAATATATCCAACATATTTCCTTTAGTAACATACACTTCCTTATATACACCAGTAATTTTCATTAGCTAATTATCTATGTTAATTAGGCAATAAAATCGATGCGTTTGTTACAAATACAGAAATACAAATGGCATCCAAAATCGGATCGGTCGGTAAATACTTATACTAGCACAACTTGTGAGCCGTTGGGTCAATGTTGGTACATTAGTTTATACATTTGCACTCTTAACGTATTGGGAAGGTAAATAGATATATTAAAATTATATCCAGAAAGTTAGAATAAAGTTACCATCTGCTTTCAATTTGACAGATTTCATGAATAACCTTTCGTACAGTGTATCCAAGTGATGGAAAAAATGATTTTTTTTTTAAATCAGCTGATTGGCTATAAAGATATTATTTTCTCAAAATTTAGACTGATTGAGTGGGAGAGAAAAAAAAGTATTTTATGGCTATTTAAAGTTGAATAATACATCTGGAAATTAAACCATAGAATTTAAGGGACATTTTTTTTCAGGAAAATACAGTAAAATCAATGATTTTCAAACATTCATGACTCTTTCTATACATGTAGAACGCACAACATGTACTATTTTTCTTAAATCTATCGACATAAACAATATTTAAAATATTTTTCACAGCATAGAGACAAAAATTTAATTCCAAACAATAAAAATGCTCTAGCTATTTAAAAAATCCTAAGAATTTCAGATTTTCAAAGAAATAATAGTCCCTATCTACAAGTATAGGGAGATTTGTGCAGAACAGAAGACCTCGATGATATGGCCACGGTGAAAGAATGGATGAGAGTGCTTGGGTTAGTAGATGTAGAACAGTTGAGTCGGCAGAAGAAGGCCAAGGAAAACGTGGGAGGAAGTGATAAGGAAGGATGGATTTAAGAGAAAGAGAAATAAATAAAGACTTGGCCAGAGATAGGTATGGAAGTCAATTTCTAAAAGCCGTCCAATACATGCCAGCATGTAAACTGGATGTTAAACCAAATATGATGACGATGACAGCTCAACTAGTGATGGGACGATTCCAATATTTTCCCTGATTCTGATACAATTACTTTCTGTTCTAAATTCCTGATTCCAATTCTAAAAAAGTAAAATTTCATTTTTTTTCGGGGAGGGGGGGGGGGAGGGTGTAGCGGAGAGTCCTCATCTACTTTTAATTTTTTTTTTTTTTAATTTGACAAACTTCTTAATGTTTTCCCTTTATGCATTGTATCTAAGATTTTGATAAACTCATTATAAGATTTTCATCTATATTTGTTTAGTTGAACCATTTTTTCTCTATCAACTCGTGCCATTTTTATTTGTGCCATTTTACCGCTGATTTTATCCCTAAATTCATTATTATGATCTATAGATTTGAGTTTTATGGTAGTTTAAAATCAATAAATATTTATCATTTTATCATTAGTACCAGCAATAGAAAATTAAGTTTAAAACAACAAAAAAATTTTTTTTAATCGTTTCAGGAATCAGAAATTAGGCTAAAATTTTTCCCATTAATTGTCCCATTTTCGGGTGATAATTTTAACCAAGATATTGAATTTTTTATCTTTATTGGCTATCATGGGTATACTGTGTTTCGGAAATGTCAGTTGACAAAAATAAACTTCCTGTCCATGACGTTGTCCTGACACGTAAGTTCTCATTCTAATCTGTGGTTTCTAGTGGGATTTTGCGTTTTTCTACTTAATCCAACTTTGTGCAGAAAATTCTATTTGTAACATACAAGACTAAATGTTGCTACATCACAATTTCGTTTGAAATATTATTTTTAACGCAAAACATGTCCATAGAATAGACACCTCTTAAAAATATTCATTTTTTTCCAATTTTTATTTACCATTTTAGATAAATTTTTTTTTCAAAAACCCAATCAAGGTTTTAACGTAGACTGAAAAATGATTTTATATATATATATATATATATATGAAAAAGAATGGAAAGGAATTAGAGAAGCAAAAGCCAAATCAAAATTCAATTCAATTGCTCAGAGCAAGGTATATTCCGCAAAAAGGCAATTTATTCAAGTTAAATTTTCCTTAAGCCAGGCTTTTCAAAGATCAAAATCTTATCATCAGAGGAAGTCGCTGGGATAGATAAGTTGGCAAAGGCCAAGATTTAAAATTTGAAAAAATAAAATAAAAGTTGTAGGGAAAGAAACACAGGGCAAAACTCTGCCCGAATGCAAGCAAATGTCCGATTGCTAAAAAATTTAACTTGAATAAATTGCCTTTTTGCGGAATATACCTTGCTCTGAGCAATTGACTTGAATTTTGATTTGGCTTTTGCTTCTCTAATTCCTTTCTATTCTTCTTCATATCTACCTGCTCTATCCTGGATATTGAGCTGTATACTCTTCACAATAGGTTTTACCTTTCCTAAAAGTTCGCTTTTAGTACGCCACTTTATATATATATATATATATATATTATTTATTGACAATTTATACTTATACTGATTAGCGGGACCTTGTGGAAATTCCACGATGCTTTTTATATCAATCTGTATAATTTACTGTTAATAATAATATTTCTTTTGTTTTTTTCGAATTTTTATTTACCTTTTCAGATAATTTTTTTGAGATTCTACAGATTAACCCCTATATGTAATACTGCTCTTAAAAAAAATAGCAAAAAACTTTATTATGTAGGTTAAAAAAAAAAGACAGAACACTAAAAATTATGCAAATTTATCAAGTATTTTTGTTTTTAAAAAATAAAATTTTATTGGTGGAAGCTGTCAGACACCATTTTTGGCATTGTCACGGGTTAACTCCCCTTTAATTAGCTCTTCTTAAATAGAGAGTTTAAATCTCCTGTAAACATTGTAATAATCCCGGCTAGAAAGTATTTACCGGTGACAATATTGTCAACCAGCCGTCAGTTGGATTAAAACTCGAGACTTTGATTTTGCTTTTGGGGAATTTCAGATTTTTCTTTTTTATTTTTAACTTGACAAAAAAAAAAACATCTCCGATAAAGAGAGAAAAGAATTGTTTTCATCTTAGGAGTTGGTGGGTGAGAAATAACCTATGGTAGAGATACAAAGGGGATATCATCCATTACTGCCAGATGAGATTTCTCTTGTTGACATTTTGAGGAGATTAAAAGTTCTCAATATTGCAATTACAACAAGTAATGGCGACCCAGGAAGATAGAATCAGCTAAACAAGAGATAGCATAAGAACAAAATGTTTTTCTTAAATCGTTAATGCCAAAAAGAATTAAAGGATGGTTCTTGGAATGTTGTTATTGTCTCTACCGAAGAGAATTGGGGAGGGGGGGGGGGAATGAGCCATGTGGTCACTGTGACAGAGAGATGGACATGGATTTGTTTACATTCCCGACAGTTGAATGGACGAAGGTTAAGATAACGAGCGCACGGGAATGAACATGTATTTTGTAAACAGATAAGAATTGAATTGTTCTACGGGGACCCCTCATCCACATTGTCAGCCAGTGTGGTCGTGTGGGATGATGGGAGAGGTGAGGTGTCTACAGAATGATATTCCCCGTATTTATAGGTTAATGAAAATATATTTTCTTCTCGGTGAATGAGTTTCAAAGGAGGGGGTATCTCCTCCCTCCCACTCAGGTAACGGTGTGAGATGGAAACAGATGAAAAAGAAATGTTTTTCTGTGAATGAGTTTCAAAGGAGGGTGTATCTCCTCCTTCCCACTCAGGCAACAGTGAGAGACAGAGACGGATGAAGAGGAAGACGAAATGGGCGGTCTATGTGTGTGTGTGTGTGTGTGGGGGGGGGAGAGATTAAACATACACTTGGCAATTTCTGAGTTATAATAGTGAATTGGAAAATCCCGAATATGGAAGGTAATGCTAATGAGAATATATTTTTTTTATGTTGTTAAATTGAATTCTGTTGGATGAAAGGGGGGGGGGGGAGGTCCTGTCCAGTCTCAACACACCTAATTCTCAATAAAAGCAAAGTGTAACAGACATTCAAAGACTTGACTTTGCTCGCTCATCGAATGCGCGTCAGTGGGAGACGGACCCCCCAGACTTAGGGTTGGTGTCACCAGATTACGATTGCCCAAACTTAGTAATATTACCAGTCCAAAATGCAGACATTAAAAGTTAGAAGTTTTTGAGCAAATATAGTCTTGTATTTTACTCTAATAATTATTATTTTATACAAAAACACACATCCGAATATGTCCATTATTTTTTTTTACTTGAAATTGCCTTCGCTCCTCAGAGGTACAAACTTTGGAGACCAGCGGCAGCCAATTACCCTCTTGATCAAATCATAACATGAGGAGAGTGGTAATCGAAGGACCTTTCAACACCGACGGTCTTCATCAGTACAGCAACCTTTTCTGCAGACAGCTACCAAGTGACCAACCAAAGACCAGGAACATCCAACTTTGGGGATGTCACGAGAGACTGGGGTACATTTTAATGTCGTCATGACCAGGAATGCTGCATTTTAATGGTGCCCCATAGAAGGAGGTACAGTTTAATGATACTGTGCAGGGGTGGGGGTAGATACCGACAAAACTTAAATTTATTTTGTAAAAACCAAAATACTGGATGAATTTGCCTAAATTTTGGTGTACTGTATTTTTTTAACCTAACAGGTATGTACATCATTAAGTTTTTATGCAATTTTTTTTTTTTAGATATAGGGGTTAATCTGGAGAATCACCAATTTTTTTTTCACAAACCCAATCTAGGTTTCAACATAAACTGAAAAAGGATTTTATATAGGAAGTACTGACTTGTTTTTATTAACAATTTATAAAACTATACTTATACTGACTAGTGGGACCCTGCAGAAATTTCATGGTGTTTTTTTACATCAATGATGTTTAATAATGATGTTCCTTTTGAAATAATAAATGTCTGTCAGAGAACCAAAAAATTATTCTTTCTTCTTTTGTAATAATAATTGTCATTGTCAGCTAAATATTCTTTAAATAAATAAAACTAATGTCAGTTTTTTAAATTTATTTATTTAAAATTGTTGTTTTAGTCGACGGAGCAGTATAATTTGAGTTTAGAATAATTCATTTTAAACTGAGTAAAGTCGGAATATTTACCTAGCAGCATTCACCATCTTTGCTGATCGGACAATCTAATTTTTTTTTTAAATGTGTGTGAAAGATAACGTACGTACGAACATTAGATGCATTAGCGTATTATCATAATAGTATAGATACGAGACTAAGAAAACGCAGAAGTTATCTTACCTTATCCAAAGCTTGGATAAATTTCTGGTCATTATTAAAAACACTTTGTATCAATTCAGTGTATTTCTTGTGAACTTCTAACATAGATTCCACGAACATACAGGGTACCTAGAAAATAAATAAAGAAAAATAATAGAAACAGTTCATTGGCAACAGATTTTTAGGTACATCGTTGCAAGGGGCTCTGTACCAATATCAATTATCTAAAGAAATTCGGTGCTTATATAGATCAAGGTACATATGAAAAACGCAGTTACACAGGTGAAAATAACAGTTCTAAATAAATTAACCGGAAAAATCTATGATAAACTTATGTATCATGCAAAAATAGGTATCTACACTAAAAATTATCAAGTAGAATTTTAATTAAAAATAAAAATCAGTTTTATCGTATTCTGCTGAACTGCCATTGATACAAGCATATTCAGGGGCATAACATAGTCTGTCATATAAACAAGTAGTAAATGAATAGTGGTCAGCAAAATATGATAAAACTGATTTTTATTTTTACTTAAAATTCTACTCGATAATTTTTCCTACTTTTTGGTGATACACAAGTGTAAGCAATAGTTTTTATTTGAAAATGCGTTTTTCACATGAGTCCTGATCTATTTAATTACTGAAAATTCACATCACTTTCACTAAAAGACCCAGTTGCATGAACGCCAGGCCTGGAAAAGCCATCCCTATGGATGGCTTTTCCCCAAAAAAATTAACATTGTATAATTGCATCATTTTCTAGACTTGGTAAACCATTATTTTCATTTTTACTTACTCTTCACCATGTTCTTTTGGTCAAGATCAAAGTGTAGTATCTGTTCCGATGGATACTGCACTCCATAGACTGGTATCGTCTTGGCCTTATTTACGCCGGTCTATGGGACGGTCCTGTGCAATTCTAGGTCCACCCTCCCAGGCTTTGCCTCCCCTCTTTGGGGAGATGTAAGTTTATTGCTTACTGCCTGAGGCGCCCCTACCGGGGAATGCCGACGGGGCTGCTCAGGCAATTTTTAATGGCCAGAGTGCTCACCCTCTCGGGCACTGACTTTTCAAGTCCCACTTTTCCGACCCGACCTTGGGTCACATCTTACCTTGTGGGAGTAAGATAAAACTGGCCTTGTGCCTAACCTCCTGGAGAGGAGATAAATACTCTTCACCATGTTCTTATGCATCCAAAAGTTTTCTAAAAAAGGATGTTCTATGGAAGTGAGCATCAGAATATCAGTCCGTCTCTGTAACTTGTAACGGCATTCACCTGGGATGAGTTAAGCCGGCTCCAAATTAGTTCACTGCGCTCCACATCAAGGCAGTCCACTCACGTTGATCGGCAGCTCTCGGCATTCTCTAGTCATTCCCAGTTCCAGTGACGAATACCAAAACTGTAGGAGCCAGCTAGATGTCTATCTTCACTGTTTTAATGTATGTCTTCAGTTGCCCACTTCTGCTCTTCCTCCAGTCGCGGGTGTGAGTGGGGGCCACCAAACTGCAGATTGTAAAACCATTCAGTTGGCCAGAGAGATGTTCTTATCAAAACTTCTAAACATACACCAACATGCATCTAAAGATTCCGTCATTACTACAGTATCAGTGGAATCAGAAATTTCTTCAGTGCTTGCAACTACCTTGACGGATGAAGCCAGTGTTGACAAAAGCTGCATCAGCTTGCCACTTACCTGTTCGGATGAGGAGCTTAAACCCTTCTTCCATTGAAAAATCTTCATTTCCCTAATTTTGGGTGTAGGTATCTATTTTTACCTGATACGTAAGTATATCAAAGAGTTTTCCTGTTAATTTATTTTTAACTGCCATTTTTTACCTGTGTATTTATAATATAGTTGCACCAAAATTTTTTTAAGACAACAACTTACATTCTCCCCTTTGAGATCTTGCACAGCTTCAAGACCAGTTCGTCTGATGTAATTCTCGACCTTGTCAATTAGGTAGTTCAAACCATTTCGGATAGGTTTCAGTAAGACATACATATTAGATAGATCTGAAATAGCATAAAAAGAAGACATCAAAGTTTGTAAGATGAGAAAGAAACAGCGTTTTAGTCAAGTTTAATATCCTTTTTCAAAGTCATCAAAGTAAGTACTTTGCAACTTATCTAATAGATACAGTAAAGTTAGTCTCTTTATCGTTTTTCATTGTCATCAATAACTTTTTTCCTACTAAGTCAATATTTGATTCTGGTTTATCAGTTTTTCTTTTTCATCATCATCATCATCATCATCAACAACCGGTTTATTTGTTGAATCAGGCCACAATTAATCTTCTGTACACTTTCCTCCACATGAGGGCAGAGTTAGCGACAAGGTCGTTTTTTTTTAATGTTGGGAAAATTCAGCTCCCCCAAAAGGGGCACTCTGAATTGGGACAAATATAAACATTGCTTCAGTCTAGAAGGATTTCTCCTTCACTGACCGAGGACAGAAAAGATGTAGTGTAGTATCAGAACATATACTACACTTTGTTCCTAGCCAAAAAACCAAGGAAGGAGTACAAATACCATAGTCATCTCAGCAATCAAACTGATATTTTCTGAACATGGTATTTTTTCCCAGGGTAGTCAGTGACAATGGAAAACAATGTGGATCATTGCAGCATATTGTGCAGAAGAATAAAATATAATTTGATTTAATTTCTTGCAAAAAAATCTTTATCTGGGTCGTAATTATTTTCAAATAGCTGCCATCTTTATATATATAAAAAAGGGATGTTACTCTGTATTCGTTCAAATAGAGTCACTTCCTTTTGATTGGAACAAAAACATATTTAAAAGACATATATTTAAAAATTAAAAAAAAAACAACAAAGAACGGCATAGTTTAAAAAAAGAATAGCAAAATAAATTACAAGTAAATAAAATACATGGCAACACCGGGTATGTAGAGCTGGTTATGTATTAAAAAAAATCACCTTTTTACTTATGGAAGGCCCCAATTATTAGGTATATTTCCATAGTCAATATAAGTCAATGCCTTTTGTTTATTACTATTAGATGTGCCTGTGTTTGAAGTGAGATCAATCCATGAGCTCAATACAAGCCTAAGTTATTTCTACTAGACAGGTTTCTCCAACTTTCCTGAACACTAGCTCAGTCTAAAAATTACCAAACCAGCAATCACGATATATATGCCATACACTCAATATCCTATCCTTTTTTAATTTTTTTATGGAAATCGCTCCAGACAAGGCATGAAGCCACTTGATGTAAGGAAATAAAAAGAACAAATATGATTATCGCAAAGACAGGAGATGCCTATTGACCGTAGTCTTGAAAAGACCAAGATTATAGGTAAGAGGAAAACAGTCAGCAGGAAGAGAGTTCCACAAGCCTGCGGTTCTTGGAAAAAGGCTACTGGAATAGGAAGCTGTATTACAATGAGGTATCAAAACAGCGAATTAATGGAGACCACTAGACCAACGAGTTAAACAAGCTGGAACAAAAGAAGCAGGGAATAGATCACATAATTCTGAAGAACACATGTCATAATAGTATTTATAGAAAAGACTGAGACTAGCAAAATCACGTCTGTGAGAGAGGGGGTGTAGAGAACATAGGGTGGAGCTAATCAAATTACAGATACGTTTCTGCACGTTATCAAGAACCCTCAAATGGAACACAGATTCACCAGCCCAAATATGACAACAGTACTCCATACATGGTCTTGATTATGGATGTGTAGAAATAGAGAATAGTCTAGTTTCAACTGTCTCCAAATTCCGCTCTGTATGGTCTTGTCTAATCACTTACGTCCAAGTTTTACTTATCCTGCCAAACTTTCTGCGATTGAAGACATCTATGCTTCTGCAATGATTTATCCAAGAGGAAGAACCCTAACCCACATGACCATAAATCATCAAATTTATTCATACAAAACGGCGATTGCTCACTTTTCTTCATCGTCTACTTTTGCTTATTATTATTTTTTCTTTTTATCATTTATCTTTTTTTCTTCCATAATTACTAGCATGGTTACCCGCTGTTGCCCGGAGGCATGGACAACAAAATAGAAAGGTTACAATGTGTGTGCAACAGCTTTCTTTTAAAACTTCTCTCTCTATCTCCTTCTCCCTATCACCCCGTCCCCTTTTGCTTTCTCTGGCAACTGGAAAAGGATCGTTGACAGATTACTACATACTAACATAAAAAACTTTTGGTGCTTATAAATCTAAAAGCACATGTGAAAATTGCATTTCCAGATAAAAACTTTTTGATATACTTACGTATCAGGCAAAATTAGGTCTTGGCCTTTTGGCTAAGATCAAAGTGTAGTATCTGTTCCGATGGATACTGCACCCCATACTGGTGTTGTCTTGGCCTTCGGGTCTTGATTTATGCCGGTCAATGGGTCTGTCCTGTGCAGTTCTGGGAGGTCCACCTTCCCAGGCTTTGCCTCCCCTCTTTGGGGAGGAGTAAGTTTATTGCTTACTGCCTGAGGCGCCCTTATCGGGGAATGCCAACGGGGCTGCCCAGGCAATTTTTAAACCCCACTTTCCCAACCCGACCTTGGGTCACATCTTACTTGTGGGAGTAAGATAAAAACTGGCCTTGTGCCTAACTCCTTGAGAGGAGTAAATCAATACACAAAAAATTAGGAAAAATTATCGGGGAGAATTTTAATTTTGCTGATCCGCCATTCATTATTACTTGGTTAAATGACAGACCGACTTATCTTCCCCTGCTTTACGGCTATTTCAGCTGTTATCAATGGCAAATCGGCAATATATGATAAAACTGATTTTTATTTTTAATTAAAATTCAACTTAATAATTTTGATGTAGATACCTATTTTTGCCTGATACGTAAGTATATCAAAGAGTTTTCTTGTTAATTTATTTGTAACTGTCATTTTGACCTGTGCTTTTAGATGTATCAGCACCAAAATTTTTAATTCAAAAAAAATTAGAATCACGTTATCAGTCTAGAACTCCCATCTTGCTCGGAACATTTATCACCTTCAAACCTTTCAGAGACGTGCAACTAAGTGAATACCCTCCATCGGACACCTTGCTTCCCTAGAATCAGATTCATTGAAGCTTTGACATCTAACAACTTATTTGGTAAACACCAATAAATTATTAACCCTCTCGCCAACAACAAATTAGAGCAATTTTTTTATTTTCATGTGACTAACACATGTGAATATGCCTCCAAGGTCAGAAAAACAACACAGCTCCAAAACTTTTGAAAACATTTTTTCACGCTCAAGATTGTTGAAGGATCAAACAAACTGCCTGCATCAGTTGTTGGCTGTCAAGACACTGCATTATTAAAACCCTCAGGCTTCCTGAAATTTACCTAAACTACACCTGATGACCCCCACACATGTACATGCACTTTTGAAGAGTTGTAGAGCACTCGAGCACTGTACACAATGATTTCATTATCATTTTTATTATAAAGGCAATTCGTAAGTGGGAGGCCCGAGAGACAGGTAAACTCTGAAAATTATTTGTAGCCAAAGTGCTCACCCACCCTTATCCAAACTCAAATTTTACAGTTTCAAAGAAAGAATATGACTGACATTTATGCTACTCATAGGTTCTATCATTAAATAAATGATTCATTTAGTCCACGAGGCTGGGAATAAATAAAAATCACCAAGTGAAATATAAGACTCGTACAGGATTTAAATCTGTAGCTTAAAAGAGGGATGATCTAACGCAAGACTGCTTGACTAACGAACGGAACGGTTAGAAAAAGCTGAAATTTTACAAATAACTCATACTCGAAGATTTGCGATAAATTTTTGCTTACACTTTTACTATGTAACCATAATCTTCTTCTTGTTGTTGTTGTACCGAGCAAGTGAATGCGGTGAACTTGTTATATATTTAACATTGGAATTTATTTCTGACAGTATATTATGTTAAGGGTTTATAACTGACAAGGAAATGGCAAGACAGGAGAAGTGAGAGACAGAGAGACAAAAAGGGGGTAGAGGAACAGACCTTTCCTCCTTTCGGACTGTACCATCTCTTCACAAGCCGCATGGAGGAACTGAATATGATCAGCAACCATTCTCTCCTGGGTCTCATGAGTGACTTTCTCATATGACGAGGGATGCAGAAACTTTCGACTCCGCATATTTTCCTGACATAATTTCTGGATTACCTAAAAAAGACAAAGAAAGAAAAAAATTTTTTTTAGATGGGTGTTAGGACCTCAATCTAAAATAATATACAAAACAGAGTTATCTTCCTTGCACTACATGAAAGGGCGGAGTTATCTGCCCTCGAAGACAAGGTCGGCCGTGCAAACAATTGTGCCTGGGAGAACACTGATATCTAATGACTACGGATAAAATTAAATGCAAATCTGATATATTTGCATTTTCAAATGGAAGATTGTGCCTATTGTGCCCCTCCATTTTAAAAACGCTTTAAAATACTCCAAATTTTGGGAATATTTATTAACTGATGTAGAATTTGGAATATTAGGACTACTGTTCTCATCTTGGGTGTTTTTATCACAACGTTTTGGCCGTTGTAACCTCCGACCTTCTTCAGGTGTACTTTGTTGAACTTGGGGATCTTTCTGTCGAACTCGGGAATCTGGACGAAATTTCGATGACAGTCATCTGAAGGTTGAAGGTTCAATCCTCAGCGCGGGCGATACAAAGAATTGCGAATTACTGAAGACTTCTTCCCAGTCATGGCAGATGGAACAAGAGCATGCTACCCCCGTGGATTTAATAAAGGGTTCTGTTCGAAATTATGTTCAGATTCCCGAGTTCGACAGAAAGATTCCCAAGTTTGACAAAGTACACCTGAAGAAGGTCAGAGGTTATATCGGCCGAAACGTTGTGATAAAAACAACCAAGATGAGAACAGGAGTCTGAATATTTCAAATTCTACAAATTGTCAACCCTCATCTCAAAAATTCCGAAACATTATTAATTGATGTCTATTACTTATTGTCAAAATTTCACAAAAATCAGAGGTATCTGAATTTTCATGAAGGACTTCTAGCCCCTCTTTGTCCTTTTGCATAAAACTAAAACTAAATATAGCTCACATTATCCTACCTAACTCCTAGCAGCTGTGCTCCAAAATTCATAATATCCGGTTGATTAGTTTAGGAGTGAATCATGTACATACAGATATATAAACATATAGAAATACTTAAATTTATATAAATAGAAATTCACTTAGAAAAAAACAGTTGGCTTGTTTATAAATAAGATTAATACTTCAAGTTAGCTGTTGCTGATGCTTATATTTTATTTCGCTTGAATTACCTCCCTTAATGTTATATATATATATATATATATATATATATATATATATATATATGTGTGTACGAATTAAAAAGGAAGAGTGGAAGACCTAAAACACAATGCTTCACCCAGCTGTTGTGTGGGCTTGATCGAGAGTGAAAAAACTAAAAGTGACAACAAACGAGCAGATCTCTAATTTTTTGGAATATATATAGTGATAGGGTATAGTAAATTTAAATCTATGTAGAGAGGGAAGATATACACATATGTACATACATACATACATATATAATATATATATATATAAATAGAAAAAAAAACAATAAAAAACATATGCATATATATGTACTCGAAATATATATACAAAATATACATAGACGTCATATAAGCAAAAGGAAAGGAGAAGATAAGAGCAAAACAGAAAAGAAAAGGGAATCCAAAGGACCTTATTTAAAAACAAGGAATCATCCGGTGTCTAAGTTTATATGGGTTTTACTGATAATAGTTTTAGATAGATTGGAGAAGACATAATCTTTGTTTAATTGATTCAATTGTCTATAGGTTTAATTAAAGTGGCGTTTTTTAAAGTCAAAACGATGATCATATTCCATAGAATGAGAATATATATATATATACTAGCTGTACCCGGCCACGCGTTGCTGTGGCTGTTAGTTGAAATGAAGAGGTGGCCTTTTGGAGTTAATTTTGATCCAGTTCCTTAAGTTGCCATTTAATATGAATGGTTTAATTTTCCAATACTTGTGGATACACAATATTCTTAGTGGTTCCCGTTTCAGTGTAGATGAAGAGATTGTCCAGTTTTTAATGGTTCTGGTGGATCTGCCAGTTGAGGTAGTTTAATTTTCCCTGCGGCACAACACAATCCTTTAGTTTCTCCCTTAAATTTCAGAGCTTTGCAATAGGGACACACTTCAGTTATAGTGCCTATGTGAACATGGTGGCTTAAACTATAATCCTCATGAGGGTTGTAATGAAATGCTAGGCGATCCCAATCCAGGGATTGTTGAGCATGGAGCCTTGTTTGATGCCGATCTGCTAGTCTCAGCCTCTCGCGTTCGTTACGTTGTGAACGAAGCAGATCTGAAGATGCCTGACGGGATTGTTGTACCCGCAACCGTTCCTCTTCAAGTCTGGCTGCACGTCGCTGTGCTGATTCATTCGCACGTACTTGAATCATCCTTTGTCTAGCTTGTTGGTCTGCAGATGCCAGTTGTTCATGAGTTTGATTTGTAAGTAATCGACGCCTTGTTTCTGCATGGCGAGTATGACGACCTAAGTTTGATCTTCGGGGGGGGGGGGGGCATGTTTACCTGTATAAATGTAACAGTAGGAAAGAATAATTGTATAAAGGTAAATGGATTAAAAAAAACAATCAATTATAACCCGCTTCAGGGTTGTCGAAGAAATGCAAGTATGTTTTTTTATAGAGGAAACATGTTAAAAGTAAGAAAATGCGGAAGAAGGCAGGTTTAAAAAACAACGAAGTAGATACGAAATGAAATTAAAGCACATCTGTTAAGTATTAAATCGTACCTGAAGGATGGTTAAAGTCTAAAAAATGAGTAAATGCGAAATGAAATTAAAGCAAGTGGGTTATGTATTAAATCCTACCTGTAAAAATGAAACAGTAGGAATGAATAATTTTATAAAGATAACTGGTTTTAAAATAAACAATCAATTATAACGCGCGAGTAAGGGTTGTGTAAGAAATGCAAGTAGTGTTGTTTTTTTTTTTTAGAGATGAAGCATGATTAAAGGGAAGAAAATGATGAAGGAAGCAGGTTTTAAAAACATCGAAGTAGAGAGGAAATGAAATTAACGCACGTTTGTTAGGTAAGTATTAGTGTAAACGTTTGTTTAGGGAAACAAACAACGAATAAGGAAAACACTTTTTACGTATGAAGTAGATACGTGACAGCGGGAGGAGGAAGGTCAATCCGGAAGTGAAGTTGGACATGCAGGTTCGCAGAAACGGATTGTAAACCGGAAGTGCAACTTAGTAGGAACGAATTGTAATAAAAAGTGTTTTCTAATGTGTAAAGTAAAAATTATGTTAATAACATAAAAACATAGCTCGGATGTATGGATTTGCTATAAAAAAATTTCAGTGGTATAGTGAAAGTATATTTCCATGGGAAACGAACAAACCAATTTTACATTTTTATATATATAGATTTAAGGCGATTACATGTAAACAGCTTGAAAAAAATATCCGCAATAAAAGAATTTAAAAAATATTAGACCTTAGGGTACTTATCCAGATTAGGACCCAAGCTAACCCTAACCGACGCCAAGTCGATTTTAGCTTGGGTCCTAATCTGGATAAGTACCGACTTTAGAGTAGGGCATCACTTTCCTGTATCAATTTAACGTAAAATGATCACACCTTTCAGACCAGTTTGTGGTAAGAAGGGACATATGACCAATTTTCTTTTTTAATTTATGAAAAAAAAAATATATATATATATATTTCAAATCGTAAACTGCTTCGACCATTTTTGGGATTGCCTCGGGATTCTCCGTCAAAGTATTGAAATACTCTGGATGCTCATTCTTTATAAGAAACCCCTTTTGTTATAAAAACTGATTAATAAATTTAAACAAAAATAAACAGAAAACGCAGACAAAAAAAATGTTTAACAATTTTGTGTTTATTTTTAATAAAATATTTAACTTCACACAAAACAAAATAACATTCGTGTTTACTGTTTGGTGCTAGAAAAATATTTAATTCAGCCGACGAAAAAGAAAAAAATAATAATTTCCTTTTTGCCACCGAAATGTCAAAAAATCCATAACAGCTGTAAGTTACAGCCTGTAACTGTAGTAAACACACAAACAGAAAAGAAATTCTGTTTCGTTTTTATCAAGAAACATTACAATCTCATTACAATCATAAAAAGGGTGTACTATATTATATACTCATTCACGTGATGAGCAGGTTGAGATTGCGCAACACTTGCTTAACTGTAGACAGACACCCTTACAGGGGGTATCCATTGTCTTTCGAGACTGAAGAGGTCTTTATTACATATTTCATTATTTCTTGTGCGGTGAAGGAAAAAAAAGACAAATATTAACAACCAAAAACGAATTAACACATTTTTAACAAAAAAATTGACATTCACACAACTTCCTGTTTTTTTGTTTTGTTGTTGTTTAAAATAAAGATCGTCTCTCGAAGTTAGATTATTTAAAAATAAACACCAAACGCAGACAAAAAAAATGTTTAACAATTTTGTGTTTATTTTTAATAAAATATTTAACTTCACACAAAACAAAATAACATTCGTGTTTACTGTTTGGTGCTAGAAAAATATTTAATTCAGCCGACGAAAAAGAAAAAAATAATAATAACACTTTTTACGTACGAAGTAGATACGTGACAGCGGGAGGAGGAAGGTCAATCCAAAAGTGAAGTTGGACATGCAGGTTCGCAGAAACGGATTGTAAACCGTAAGTGCAACTTAGTAGGAACGAATTGTAATAAAAAGTGTTTTCTAATGTGTAAAGTAAAAATTATGTTAATAACATAAAAACATAGCTCGGATGTAAGGAATTGCTATAAAAAAATTTCAGTGGTAATGGTATAGTGGAAGTATATTTCCATGGGAAACGAACAAACCAACTTTACATTTTTATATATATATATATATATATATATATATATTACACACAGAAACAAAGTATATTTTTATTTTTTATTATATAATCCTCCAACATTTACATCAATAAAACTATCAGACAAGCTTTTGTGTTTCTCACCGATATGTAATTTTGACAAATATACATAAAAAATTATTATTTAACTAAAACAAATTAAAAAAATCCTTATTAAAAAAAAAAATTGTAAACGTGTCTATATCGTGAATTATATTTCTCTAAGCAACACTGAGTAAATACAGCTAGTTATGACTAAATCATAAGGGGAAACAAAGGTAAAGTCACGCAAAACCAAGAAGGGTGATCAAAGAGGTTAATACCTTTTCCATGTATTCTGAACAGTTGTATTCACTCTTGAGCTTGGAAGCTTCTTGCCGATAATATTCACCCGTTTCTTGAAGAAAACGACGTTCAAAGAGATTTCTGTAGAACTGAAAAATAAAAAATAAAAATAGTCGGCAATGTTATACTAAGTACTCCGAGAGAAATTGGACATGATGAAACCGTACGAAAGTCATTGTGTTACATTTCAACCATGTGTCACACATGCAGGAACCAAGTTGCCATAATTATTACAAAAACATTAAAGTGCATCATTTTTTTTTCCTTTCCTGAACTATAATTAAAATTTATTCAACAACAACAAATAGTTAATTAATAAAATGTCCTGTTTCAAAACCAATATGCCAATATCAGGAAGTTTCATCGGATGTCTTGCTGGCTTGACAGACCGAGAGCAGACTCAAAGCGTTTCCTCGAATAGTGGTGATGGAGAGGTGCTCATAAGGCCAAGTCAATTCAATTCACAATGATACCCAGTGTGGCATGACATTAATAGTATTGTATTTTAACTTGGTTGCTTCATCTTTTCTTTGTATGCGCTTCTGCGTGATCCTTCCCGATAGAGGGAACGCTACTGGCAAATAAGTTATTTCATATCTCAAAAAGGACTAACTCAAGACAAGGACCAATGGAAGATAGTGAACTTGACCTTTGTTTTAAATCATTGACCAGTGGGAGGTGGCAGAGAGAGAGAGAGAGAGAGAGAGAGAGAGAGAGCGATCAAAATCACTAATTAATTATATTTTGTCAGCCCATATCATTTTACACGTCGATGCGCTGCGTGCTCCCAAATGGACTAAAATCTTCTCTTTCACACTCTCTCTTTGAGTCATGTGACATCATATCCGTTTCTATCATTAGTCTAGTAATCCTCACTTTCGGTTCATTAAGTTGATCTTTTATTTCCTGTTATTCTCAACCAACTATTTTATATACTAGTTGGTATACTCACCCAATATCTAATAGTTGGATGGCATACAACATATGAGGCTCATTTACCAGTGGTGTTATTAGGACATTTCTTTTTTTAATGGCATCGATAGTATGATGTAGCATTTTTTATGTTAGTTAGGAGCAACTCAATTTTTTTGTGGTACATGTGGTATACAATAAAGGGTTCAGTTTGAAATTCCTTATAGTGCAGTGGAATAACAGCTAGATTAAGAGATGATATCCACTTTGTGTGTGTGTGTAAGAAGTGTAAGACAATTGAGAACTCAGATGCGGAGAAAGTATATTTGGATGGTGAGGCTATTGAGGTTGTTCAGAAGTTTTGTCACCTTGGTGATACTATTGGAGCACAGGGAGGAGCTCGTGTTAGTGTGATAGCAAGAATTAGGAGTGGATGGAGTAAGTTCAGAGAACTTACTCCATTACTATCCAGCAAAATGTTACTGCTGTCGACCAAGGAAAGAGTCTATCAGGCTTGTCTGCACAGTGTGATGATGTATGAAAGTGAAACCTGACCGATGAGGGTTGAGGATATGCGTTGCATGGAGAGAGAGAGATGATGAGAATGATAAGATGGATGTATAATGTGAGTTTTAAAGACAAGCTTAGTTCTGATGACCTCAGAGGAAGATTAAATCTGGACAGTATAGAGAGATGTGTGCAACACATGAGATTTCGATAGCATAGCCACATTGAAAGAATAGATCAAAGTTCTTGGGTTAAAAGATGTAGAACAGTTGAAGAAGCAGGAACAATTGGCAGGGGAAGGCCAAGGAAAACATGGGAGGAAGTGATAAGGATGGACTTAAGAGAAAGAGGTATAAATAAAGACTTGGGCAGAGATAGGTTAGTTTGGAGATCAATTTCTAAAAGCCGTCTAACCATGTAAACCAGCATGTAAAACAAATGTTAAACCGAATATGACAATGATGATATCTTATATCAAAGTTAAGAATTCCGTATCGTAACAGCTCTAATAGATACGAAAGAAAAAAGCAAAAACAAAAGACTGGTTTACTTACCTGTACTTGTTCTTTCTTCTTATATTCTTCTACATTAACAAAAGAATTCATCACGCCATGCAACACAGCCTGATTGACCGTGCCACCATTTCGATCCCTACACAAAAGAAAAACAGAAAACATTTTTTATTCCTAACTAGTGATTACAAAGACAAAGTCATCTGCGAGTTAAATCTTTTAAATAAATATTGCAATTATCTAAATATAAATCTAGTAGCAGGACTACCTGACGTCGCCCGGGGTACTAATTTCTGTAAATCATATATATTACAGAGAGAAATGAAAGTAAAACTAAACAATCAGCTTGAAATTGTAATTTTTGTGATGTTTACATTCATTTTTGCTAAGCAAAATAAAATATTGATTTGTCAGATGCAATGCTATGTATTGATTTACTCCTCTCCAGGAGTTAGGCACAAGGCCAGTTTTTATCTTACTCCCACAAGTAAGATGTGACCCAAGGTCGGGTCGGGAAAGTGGGGTTTAAAAATTGCCTGGGCAACCCCGACGGCATTCCCCGGTAGGGGCGCCTCAGGCAGTAAGCAATAAACTTACTCCTCCCCAAAGAGGGGAGGCGAAGCCTGGGAGGGTGGACCTCCTAGAACTGCACAGGACAGACCCATAGACCGGCGTAAATCAAGCCCCGAAGGCCAAGACAATACCAGTCTATGGGGTGTAGTATCCATCGGAACAGATACTACACTTTGATCTTAGCCAAAAGGCCAAAAACAATTGTAGGTATAATTTTGAGAAACAGACTAAATTTACTTTATATGCGCATATTGTTACCCAGTGTCAAAAATAGAAGAGTTAAACGTCTGTAAGATATTTCTTTTAAAACCTCACTCTTTTTCTACCCCTCCCCTCTCTCTTTCTCTGATAACCAAAAAAAAAAAAAATCATTAACGAATTACTAGATAATAACATTAAAAAATACGTTAAATGCCTGTTCCTGTTGAACCCCAATAGAATGAATATTACAAAAAAGTGTGCCTCTATTTTGTCTGAGCAATAGCGAAAAAAGTATATCAACTTTGTGGTGTGTCTTGTATAGTTTTGACTTTTAGCTGGACAAACACACAATATCTTTTATACAATAGATTAGATCAATGAGCATTTCTCTATCCCATGTGCTGTCACAGTATGACGGCATAGCAGAGAATTAAAGATACGTTTTATTCACTCTTGCTCCTCCTTTAAATTTCCCAACTTTCCTCCCTACACTGGTTTGGCCATGCTCTCCAGTATCAACGACACAAATTCATCAGAAAAGTCATCAATCTGGTTCCACTTTGGGGCTGGAAGAAGCAGCGTTGGTGGCCAACTCAAAGCGTGGCTCAAAACGATGAAGTAGGATGCAAAACTGATTATCGGTTCACATATCTACAGTGTTCATCGGTGGAATCAAGACTGGCTGTCGCTCGTCTCAATGTTGGCAATGGACCACCATGCTTTGGTCAGTCTTCATTCGGGATGTGGTGAATTCATTGGGAGAAGCCACTCAACCA
The DNA here is from genome assembly GCA_963556195.1 of Sepiola atlantica. NCBI lineage: Eukaryota > Metazoa > Mollusca > Cephalopoda > Sepiida > Sepiolidae > Sepiola > Sepiola atlantica. Next base: position 184,570,097 of record OY744519.1, read on the forward strand.
AGTTAAAAGTCAAAAGTGTTATTGATCGGTACCAACATGACTGGTGGACTAAAAGAACCTGGAATGTCAAGTACCATTGACCTTGGAATCTATATAGTATTTTGGTCATGTTACCATTCCTCTCCCCCTCTAGATTTGAAAAATAGAATTCAGTTTGGACTGCTGCCCCAGGAAGAACATGTTTGTCTTCAAGCTCCCAGCCTAGGAAAAATGGGTTGTCACAAAAAAACTTCACTGGTAAACATTCCTTTTATCCTTTTAATATTAAGGACATATTTTTATGAACAATTATATTTTTGTTTTATCACTGACCAAATTCAAGATATATATATATATATATATATATATATATATATATATATATATATATATATATATATATATTTATTTTTACTTATTGTACATATATACCACTTTCACCCAGATATTTGACCACCATAAAACAATATATTATATGTTACATTTTTATCCCTTCTAAAACAGTTTTCATATATTCCCCTTTAAGTAAACCTGAAGGAGATCAATTCTTATTTGGTTTAAAATCTTCTCTGCTTGTCTCTTAGTTCTTTTAAATCCTTTGTGTACGCGGATCACCCCGGCTGTAAATTTAGGCAGTTACAAATATAAAAAAGGAGATTTTTTTTTTACAGATGCTGCATGTTTAGAAACAAAATAAAAGATGTCTTACTTTTGGATTTCTTGCAAAATGAGCACGATCAATTGTTTGCGCAAAGGCTCAATCATATGACGCTTCCAGATATCAAGACATAACTAAAAGTACAAGAAATGAATACATTTTACATTCAGCTTTTAAATTGTCATAAGATGCGGGTACATCGAAAGAATTAACCAATATAGGGGGTAGTTGGAACAGTGGGTTCGTTGAAACATTGAAATTTTAGCTGAAATGAAAGAACTGATTAAAACTTTGCATTATTTGGATTACTTAATCTGTAGGGGTAGATTGTTCTCGTTCAGTCAGCCCTTTGTATTAAATAAAGGGTTCAGTTTGAAATTCCTTATAGTGTCCCGAGTTTGACAAACATTCCAGAGTTCAACAAGATGCATTTAAAAAAGGTCAGAGGTTACATCAGCTGCAGTGCTGTGAGAATAACAACCAGGATAGTCTGAATAATCTAAATAATACAAACTATAATCTTTAAATTCCCAATTTTTTTTTTTACTAATGAATCACCCGTTATCAAGGCCAAAGGCCACTCGAGGATAACGGTTAATCATATGCTTCCGGATATTAAGACATAACTAAAAATACAAGAAACAAATATATTTAGATTCAACTTTTAAATCATTTTAAGATGTAGATACATCAGAAGAGTTAAACAATATAGGGGGTAGTTGGAACAGTGGGTTTGTTGAAATATCGAAATTTTAGCTGAAATGAAAGAGCTGATTAGAACTTTGCTAACATGTGTACAGTACTCTTGTTATCACTTCTCACGTATATTCATGGCCTCCGCTTAGTCTTGAGAGACAATGGATACCCCCTGTAAGGGTGGCTGCACGTGTAATTGTGAAGCAAGGATTGTGCAATCTTCAACCACACCTCTCTTGAATCGGCACTGCTCGAATCCAGTGGCAAGGAGAAGTCCAAGACGACTGGAAACAATGCCGAGATAACTGGAGAGAACATACAGCATCTGGTATTCCCAAATGGTCACCCATTTAACACTGACCCGGCTCAATATCACTTAACTTCGGTGATCTAATGGGAACCAGTGTGTCAACGTGATTATTATATATATTAGTATCAAGTAAGTGCACAAGTCTGTTGTTTTGCTTATTCTTGTTACAGCATTCACCTCAGAATAGCCAATTCTATGGTCCGTAATGGTATACATTAGGTCAATCACAACCTCCTTCAGAGAGTAGGGCCAACAAGCGAGAAAGCTTTGTGTATACGCACACCACACAGTACCTTAATTATGAGAATAGTAGTTCAAAAGCATCAGATTACCTCCACACAAACAGTGGCCCCCAAAGACTAAATCTGTTTTCACTTGAGCAGATGAGGATACGAGGAGACTCGATTCTGGCATACAACATCATCAACGAGAATTTAAATCTACCTTTCGATGAACTTTTCATCCCAGTGCCAAGTCGCAGTGTCCGCGGGCAGCTGCAAAAAATATACCAATGTCGCTTTCAGCTCAATACAAGAAAGGCAGCATTCTCAGTCCGTGTTTTTGTTCCTTGAAACAACCTGCCAGAGGAGGCCATGGACGATGACTATCATATCCACGTTTAAAACGGTCTTGGCCAAACATTCAGACTATAGATGGATGTAAATAGCTTTTATCTGTCTTTTTACGTGGCTTGTTGCAACTTTGCTATTTTGGGGCAAATAAATTTAATTATCAATTCTATGAATTTTGTTCATGTGTCAGGTGAAGTGCTTGTGAACCTTGGTGGGCAATCAACTAGAGATGTAGTCTCTATATCAGGGGCGGGCAACCTTTCAGAGTGAGGGCCAGATGAGACTTTTGGAAGGAGATCGCGGGCCGGAGTGAAAAACGAAATCTCAGAACTACTATATTTTGTTTACATGAATAAATTGTACAAAAATTGCATTGAACACTCTACAAGTCTGATAATTTTTCTCAGGAGACTTCTGTATGTGATGTTATAAAAAGCGCCGACGAAGAGCCATTTTGGAATCATAAAAAAAGAAACGGGAGAAGTAGCAAGTTGATCCAGTATTCGTTTTGACACACCTCACATAGGTTCTCTGTTTTATGCCCTTTCCTCGTCTCACGTTTCCTCTCTCTTTCTCTTTTTCTATTTTTATCTCAGGCCAAGGATTTGAAATTAATAGTTAAAGAAAAATGAAATATACATGCATCATCGCTCGCTTATATTTATACATTTTTATCCCACTGTAAATCTTAATTGAAACCTACTTTTACGTCTATATCACAAAATGATATGAGTTTTACTGGGAGGTCCGCGGGCCGGATTACAATAATAAAGCATAGCAGGGTGGCGGGCCGGACGCTAAGCCTTCGCGGGCCGGAGGTTGCCCGCCCCTGCTCTATATAAACACTGGTCCCCATCAACTCATTGGGTTGACATCAGGAAGGGTATCCCATAATCATATATTTTTGCCTCAATTAATAAAATGTCATCCAAAGTAAATGTTTCACACTTCAGGCTGACTGTTAGAAGCTTGAAAGGAAGGTCTTGAGTCATTGTTGAGATTGTTGAGTGATTGTTGAGTTGTGTCCAAGAAACTTAATAGAGAATATGACGATGGATTGTTCATTGTGAAGAACAGTACTGCTCTGTCCACCAGGTACATAATAAATGTCAGGAAACTGCCTGATCACAACTGTTATTTCACAGTTCTCCTTCTGGACTAGTTGCCCTGTTGAGTTTTAAATCTAGTCTACCCTATTTCTCTCATAGCTAGGGGGGGGGGGGGAATACATTTTTCTCAGGGGTATTAGTGAAAGACAAAACACAAACACACATCTGTACTTATTAGTCCAACTAGCTGTACCTATCTGGCATAATGTTGTGATACTATGGATGCCCCCCCCCCCCTCCAGAGCCAAGACCCCAAACAATGGGAGGAAATGATTCACCAAGGCACACAAAAGTGATCGGCAGTAGGATGAATAGTCAGCAGGTGGGAGTAGCTGATAGATCGAGCGCGGAAGTAGTCTGTTCTATTGATCAGACATAGGACTTCTGGTATAAGTTAATATATTTAGGAGTCAGAGTTGTTCGAGGCAGTTTTAGTTTACGTTAGTTTTACGGCAGTTTGCAACTCGGGGAGGAGACAACCAGATCGGAGCAGATCGGTCCGAGCAAATGATGAGATGAGCTGATCAACTGAATGATAATGGTGGCCCTGACAATCTACGATGGTGTTACGCACCCCCAAAGTACAACTGACTTATACACAATGTATCGGAGTTTGTTTTTTCTTGTGAGTCTGCGTTGTTTTGTTTTTTCATACTTGTAAACCAGTGCTTGTGCCCTTGGCAGTCGCCAGAGCGAAAGACGACACAGCTACAACGAAGTAGTAGTTTAATTTTATTTTAATTAAAAATATAATAATGTCTAAGTCATGAAGAAATGGAAAAAGAAAGCTCAAAATGTGAGAGAGATAACTGATATTTTTACCTTTAAGCTAAAATAGGAATTATCTCCCTTACACTTTGAGCCTTTTAAGTCATTATTGTCTCCATTGTAGTAATCTTTCTTGCTGGAATAATTATTTTCAGAAAGAAACTGGAACGAATTACAATTTTTTTATTTTAAAAACATGCTGGCGCAATAAAAAAAACTGCTAGTCAGAATCAAATATCTATTTGTCAGATGCATTGCTATCTAGGTCCAACATGGAAAATCCTACAAGATAACTTTATATATTAGAAAGAAGAAAAGATAAATATTTGCCAACATAATAAATTTTGTGTTAGAACAAAAAATATACCAAAGAGAAATCTGAGAAACATCAAAATCATTTTACTCAACCATTTCTAACAAACAAGTGGCAGCAAATATTGTGGTTAATATTGTGAAGCGACACCATTTTTTTTTTTTATAGATATTATGTGTTATAAACAGTTACAGTGATACTCCAGAGCTCGACTGATCTACAAAGTTGAACACAACATCAGAAGAAATTAGATTTTATGTTTCGGAATTTTATTATTTGGATTATACTAAGAATACAATTACGAATTATGGAAGACTTCTACTCGGTTATGGCTGAACGAGAGCAAGCTACCCCCCCCCCCCCCCCGGATTAAATAAAGAGTTCAGTTCGAAATTCCGTACAGATTCCAGAGTTCGACACAGATTCCAGAGTTCGGCATACAGATTCCAGAGTTCGGCATACAGATTCCAGAGTTCGACATACAGATTCCAGAGTTCGGCATACAGATTCCAGAGTTCGACATACAGATTCCAGAGTTCGACATACAGATTCCAGAGTTCGACATACAGATTCCAGAGTTCGACATACAGATTCCAGAGTTCGACATACAGATTCCAGAGTTCGACACACAGATTCCAGAGTTCGACACACAGATTCCAGAGTTCGACATACAGATTCCAGAGTTTGACAAAGATTCCAAAGTTTGACGAAATGCACATGAAGAAGGTTGGAGGTAACATTGGCCTAAACGTTGTGAGAATAACATCCAAGATGAGAACAGTAGTCTAAATAATTCAATTTAGATTTTGATCCAGAATTTGAATGTTTCTTGGAATATGAACACAAACGACATGGGTTGTAAAATACAATATTGTATTGCATATTTTGATAAGGACAATGTCCTCTTTGATTAAAAAATTATTTTTTATCAAAATGTAAAAAGTAACTAGTTTTGCCATTATAAAAAATGTTACTTTAATGTGTACCAGCCCAGTTCCAAGAAAAGCGTGCAGAGAGTACGATCACCATTGGATTCATAGAAGTGAACATACAAATCCCTTAATAAAGGGCAATGATATCACATTTCAAAGAGAGGGGGTAAATAAAAATAAAAAGAAAAGGATACTTACTTCACCAATTTCAAGTTTCTGATCATTTGTTTCGTAATTGAATGGCCCATAGGCAAGGTCAGCATCTGACAATTTCTGTTTTTTTATGTAAGTTGTGTTTAAATAACTGCAAGAGAAAAGAGTCGGTAATGGTTATTGATTTAGTGATAAGTAATTGATAATGATTTTTATTCTAATAAACCGTTTTTATTACAATTTAAAGTAAAAACTGGAGAACAGAAAAATAGAAACTTGATATCAACAGGTACGCACAACTAGTGATAATATAATGCATTTAAATGTCTTTCTTTAAACGCCTGACTTGATTAACCTATTTTAGTTTTTTTTTCTTTTTTTTTTTCCTTCGTTTTGGTTGAATGTTAGGAATACATTGCAAATTTTCATACATGACAGAGTTATGGATTTAATATCTTTAACACAAATTCAGAAGAATGGCCCAAATCAGTGTTTAACAAAGTTTACAATCATAAACATACAGGAAATATTATCTGTGTCTCTGGATCAGAGAAAAAATAAAAAATAAAGTGGTCATTAGCTACTACACTGAGGTGTAGGGGAGAGCGCCACTTCTTTCCCAGAATTACTTAAATTACCCTTGATCCATCACCTTATAATGCTAAGTGTTCAGCAAGAGGGTATCAAGTACCATTTTTTTTAGTATTTTGTATGACTCAACCAAGGATTGAACCCCAGCCTTCCAGCCCATTAGCGAACACTAACCATTATATCAAATGGGCCGGTCGCATTTCATGGGTAACAAACTATTAAAAGATGCAATGTCAAACGGGCCTGTTTATGCTACTAAAATGGGTAAAAACAGTGAAGTTTCCATAAATTTAACTTACGATATCTCTGCTATTTTTCAGGTTATATGTACGAAATTAGTATGTAAATAAAATTAAATTTTTCCTCTTTCTAATGATAGCATTTTTTTTCTTGTACAATGATTAGTTTTATTTTATAGGTTGATTTGAATTATGTAACCATTGTAGAAGTGAAGGCTGAAAAAGCCACACACATGAACAAAAAAAAAAGTCTGACTCCTGAATTGTATTAACAATTCAACAAAACAACGACACCAACTCTCAAAAGAAATCTGACTCTTGACAATCGAGTAATCTGACACAAAGCGCCAATTCAATTTCTGTCTCCTTTTCTAGCTTAACACTCGACTTATCGTAATTTTATCGTCACACCCCCGGGGAGGAAAGTTTCTACTTTCTTCATTTCAATGAGAATGCACCCATGCAAAACAATGGCCATTTTCATAAGTGGACTCTTGTCTTTGCACAGAAATAACAAGATTCTATCTTGTAATCGGAACGCTCTGGGTTCAATCCCCGATGAACGACACATGGCGCGACTCACTTTTTTTACCTCGTGGACCCGCATGATGGCTACTACAACTATTTTAATGACAAATGCATTTAGTTCTGCTTTATTTCAACAACAGATTTTTAGTCCTGTTTTTTTAACGTCTGTGACGTTCACACTGTTAATGAATCCACTTTGAAAAATCATTCCATCTTATAAATAAAAGATGATTCTTCAATTTCGTAGGCGAAGTATAGAATTTTAAGTTAATTTTCAAAAAAGAAATTTCAAGTTGAAAACTTCAGTGAATAAAATTTTACAGAAATTTAAATTTACAAAGTATGCTTTTTATACTATTGGATAAAGCAGGGTTTCCCCAATAATAATCAATAGGATTCATATCGATCTTATTTAACATCGCAAATGGCGTAACCATGAAAGAGACATAGGTTTACATTTTTTTTTTTTTTCATTTTCGAGTAACTTTTTCAACGTGTGTGTAAACATGCCTTCTCCCCTCCTCCTCCTGTGTGTGTGTAAAAATAAACCTTCCTTTCATCTTCAATAACACGCATTATAATAGTAACAAAAGCAGAGTGTTCACTGTTTCTTGCCTCTCTCCCCACTTTCTCTATATTTTTGTGGCGGAATTGATGATCTTGAGCCAGAATCGAGCGGTGGAGATGGCCCGGACTTAGTTCTTCCCCGCAGTAAGAGGGTCCGCCTTTGCCTGGCTTGCAGATGGAAAGGGAAATAAGTTTTGGCTTACTAGTTTTCTAGTGAGGATTGAACTCACAACCTCGAAGTAACACATCTACTGGTTGCTGCACAATAATAATAGAATTACCATGACAAATAGTGAGCCAGCGCTATTATGTTTTTTCTGATTGGTTAAGCGGAAAATCTGCTAATAAAAAGACAAGAAAATCTGCTAATAAAAAAACAAGAAAATCAGAAGAAAAGGGCAACGAAAAACGTGAGTGTCGAGTGAGATTCTGCGGTGAGCCGAATTGTTTTTGTTCATTGGAACTCGAAGTTACACAGAAGGTTTTTGTGCTTCTACAGGAATTGAACCGAACTGAGTTTTTTTTTTTGGTTTGTTTAACGTTTGAAGTCTAGTCATAGACTTCTGAATTCCCAGTTATAATTTTCCTTTTTCTTTTCTCTCACTCACTTTCTTGTTTCTCAATGTCTCCTCTGTCCTTTCTTTCTTTCGCTCTCCCCTCTTTCTTTTTTCTCTCTCGCTCTCCCCTCTTTCTTTTTTCTCTCTCGCTCTCCCCTCTTTCTTTTTTCTCTCTCGCTCTCCCCTCTTTCTTTTTTCTCTCTCGCTCTCCCCTCTTTCTTTTTTCTCTCTCGCTCTCCCCTCTTTCTTTTTTCTCTCTCGCTCTCCCCTCTTTCTTTTTTCTCTCTCGCTCTCCCCTCTTTCTTTTTTCTCTCTCGCTCTCCCCTCTTTCTTTTTTCTCTCTCGCTCTCCCCTCTTTCTTTTTTCTCTCTCGCTCTCCCCTCTTTCTTTTTTCTCTCTCGCTCTCCCCTCTTTCTTTTTTCTCTCTCGCTCTCCCCTCTTTCTTTTTTCTCTCTCGCTCTGCCCTCTTTCTTTTTTCTCTCTCGCTCTCCCCTCTTTCTTTTTTCTCTCTCGCTCTCCCCTCTTTCTTTTTTCTCTCTCGCTCTCCCCTCTTTCTTTTTTCTCTCTCGCTCTCCCCTCTTTCTTTCTATGTTGTTTTTCTTTCTTTTTTCTGTCTTTTTCTTTATTTTCCTGTCTGTTTTTTATCACTTTTTTCTCTATCTTTTTCCCCTTTTTTTCTCTCTCTCTCTCGATGTTTCTCTCTCTCTCTCTCTCTCTGTCCTCTCACTTTCTTTTTGAATAAATATTTACAATTTCATGCTAACTTTTTTATGTATAAAAGAATTCTGTCAGACTTTTATTTTGAAAAATATTTAATTAAATGAAGTTCCTGTTCTATATTTGATAACCCGTAATTCTTCAGGTCATGGGTTGTCTATGATCTATTTTAATAGATGATGTCATCCCTTATGACGTCATAAAGGATCTTCCTGGTATCTTTAACCAAGTGATGGAAGAATATGACAAATCCCTTCTATATTGGCAATGACAGAAACATAACCAAATTAAAGCTACATAAAATGAGTGAAACTGCCAGTAAAATCTTCCATTATTCATTAAATATATTTTATCTTTACACATTTGAAATTTAGCATTAAAAAAATTTCAAAATTTAATTTAAAGCTTTATAAAAAGTCTTTGTTGAAAAATTGACTGATGATTTCTTTCATTAAGCAAATTTCAATGTTTTGATGTCTATCCCTTTTTATTTTTTTACATGCTAAAAGTTGGATCACTCCACAAAGGCTTCCAATATTATAAATAAATCAACTTTTTATTTTTTTAATTCTTCACCCAAATATTAGTCAAGTATAAAAGTTTTAGGCTTGTATCTTTAATAGCTAAATTTGTACAAAAGGTTTGGTAAAGTGTACATCTGACTCATTTTACTGGCCAACTGCCAAATTGGGCTTTGGGACGTGTTTACATGTTAGAAATAAGGGTTTTATGGATGTACTAATCAAGAACTTTTTTTTATCTCAATCTGTATGATTTCATGAATTATAATAAGTTTCAATGTATTAGCTTCTAAAATAAAACTTATATGAAAAGTCAAAGTTGTTTTTCTGTATTGCTTCCGCACAATTTTTGTGACGGCATGTGATTTTCACCAATTTTTAAGACCATGTATATCTAAGAATTATTAATTCCATCTAGATTATCTTTCTTTTAATGAACTATGGCATTATGTTTATAAAGAGTTTTCACTTATTTTAAGCTTTTATCTTCAGTTAGACACTGCTTAAGTTGGCCTTGTATTCAGTATCACACATTATGTTTGCATAAAAAGGGCAGTTTTTTTCCTAAACAACTTCAATCAATTTCAACTAAGAAAGTCAAAATTAAGAGAATGACACCAAGTGAAGCTAGAAGACAGGAAGTCATTCTTTGATGAAACAAAAAGTCCCCTAACTCCATCATAAATTGTTTGAAGTCTTAGCCTTCACAGAAAAATTAGCATTTTCAGTTTTCAGAGCAAACTGTCATAAAAGGGAAAAGGAAGGCTTGGCTATACAAGAGGAAGAGAGAAAAAAAGATAAAGCTAAAGAAAAAGATAGAAATCAAGTCCATCCAACTCGCAATGAAAGAATAAACGATTTGGCGGATTTCGACCAAAATGTGGGGAATTCAAACCCATGGAAGGCTCTAGCAGACTAAGCAGAAATTCGTTTTTTTCTGGATTTAAAAAGAAAAGAAAGCAGAATTCCGCTAAAAAGTGGAGAACTCAGATTCCTGCATACAGGAAATATTATCTGTGCCGATGAATCAGAGAAAAATGAAGAATTAGACTTTGAAACAACTTATGAGAAACAAAATCTTAAGGTTCAAAAAAAAGGTAACATCTTTTGCGTTTGTCCATTTTACGGCAAATCAACTCTTTTGGGGTAATGTAATGTCGAAACATGAAGCATAGGCGAGTGGTTTGTGAGAGAAATGATGAACTAGAACTGTGGTCTGGCAGCGGGGAAAAGTGTTTGTTTTTGTCTAGCTTGTTTTTGGCAGTTTGAGAGAAAGCAAGAGCATGCTGGGACGAGGACATTTATACGTGATGATCACGTAAAAGGCAGGCTCTGCAGAAATCATGAGAATATGTTTGGCAGTCGAACTTCCGTGTTCATCAAATCAGCATCCAATAAAAAAAAACTTATGGAAAAGAAAATAGGAAGTGGGGTTAGTTAGAATAGCCTATGAAGACGAGTTTCCAACACGACAAGACAGACTCTTTCAGTGGGAGCACGACAGACTAAAACACATTGAAGAACATGCACAAAAGCTGAAGCATTGGCAGGTGGTTACACCTGGTGATATCTGAAATCTATTGTCAAAGATCAGGGCAGATAACTCTTGTTAACGCACTTTACTGGCATGGAATAAATGAAATTAAGTGGTTACTGATAATTACAACTTGATAAGTAAAAGAATTGAAGGATTTTTATGTTTGGGGATTTTTTGAGATAAGGATTTATAATTTATATTATTCGGACAACTATTCTTATTTTGGTTGTTATACTCACAATGTTTCAGCCGATGTAACCTTCGACCTTCTTCAGGTGCATCTTATTGAACTCGGGAACCGGTACAAAATTATTTAATCCACGACCGGGTAGAAATGTTATGTTATTCTTAGTTATTATTGCCTGTAGTAAGGGTTGAACCTCAACCTCTAGAAGGCTGTCACTTTTAAGTATCAGGCCGTATGTCCATATGAACAATTCTAGTATGAACCATATCTTGCCTAGATGTGTAGTATTATTACTTATTACTATAAAATTATTATTATATATTTTGTTAATTATTACTACAGACAATAATAACTAAAAGAATAACAAACTAACACTTCTAACCAGTCATGGCCGATGGAATGAGAACAATCTACCTCCATGGATTAAATAAAAGGTTCATTCTCATTTGAAAATGGCAAATTATATGTATTATTTGGACTGTTATTCTCACAAAGTTTCAGACGATGTAACCTCCGACCTTCTTCAGGTTATCTTTTCAAACACGGGAAGCTTTATGTCGAACACATGGCGCAACGGATAAAGGTGTTGAGTAAAATCAGTTCTAAGTAATATCTGGGGGTTGAAGGTTCAATCCTCACTACAGTAGATACTAAGAATAAAATAAAAATAATAAACACTTCTAACCGGTCATGGATGATGGAACAAGAATAATATACCTTGTAGATTAAGTAAATGGTTCACTTTTAAATTCTGTATATGTTCATTAGTAAAACAAGAAAGTTCCTAAATTCGAAAAGGTGGAGGTTATATTGACCGAAATGTAGCAAATATAACAACCAAAGCGAAAATAATAGTCCGAATAATACGACTTGGAATCTTTTGTAGTACAAATCCTGAGCACCGTACAAAAGAGGAGGTTTTAAAAGTCTGATTACTTACCCAAAAAGTTGATTTAAATAAATTGATCCTTGACTGTATTGCTGCCAGTGTTTGTGATAGGCAGCCAATAAATTGTCATCATACAATACAGTCTGCAAGAGAAAAAGAAAGAAATTGAGAGTTAAAAGAAAAGTAGTGATACAACATGAAACAGGAGAGATGACAGATGTAAGAGCCGGCTTCTATCAGACACTTTCTGCACATCAGTAGTTAGCAAACGATGTAATCGTTTTCTATATCTCTCGCTTTTCCTCTCCATAAAGAATGTATCTGTGTTGGGATGATTAATCGGAATCAGAAAAATTAGAACTTTTTAGGGTATCGGAATCGGAAAAATTTGTGCCCAATGTTCGATTCCAAAAACGATTCTTTAAAAAAAATTTTAAAAAAACATTTTAAACTTAATTTTCCATTGCTGGTACTAATGATTAAATGATAAATATTTATTGTTTTTAAACTACTAGTAAAATAAAATCTATATATCATAATATCAAAAATACGACGTAAATATATTTTACTTGTGTAAAAAATGAAATATGGGTTTTTGTCCAGTCCTTCAGCATGTGTTCTTTCGGGTGCTTTTGTTATTGGTATCGAAATCAGGAATTTCGAACAGAATTGGTAATTATATCGGAATCGTGAAAAAATATTGGAATCATTCCATCACTAATCTGTATATAAAACTAAAATAAAACTATATTTGAAATGAAAATTTCATCACCATTTTATCAGGATTGCGGAGTCAAAGGTTTTGGAAGGCGTCAAAGTCACAGGTAGCTCCTTGAGAAGCTTCTCCATCAGCATTTGTTAAATGTCGGGGTATTCTCAAGTGCCATGTTTCACATTGAATGTGTGTCACTTGAAGTATTTCCGGCATGGATGACTGGGTCCGTCACTGCCATGCTAATGTTTCACCTTTAGGTTCGATTATTTTGCCTTTGAATTTATCACCGTCAGTTAAAAGACGACCTCGTTTTGAAGTGATTCTACCTTCCTCTCCCTTTTTGTTATTATGCAACTTAATCATCTTTCGTTCTTTTTAGCTCCTTACATCAAGTAGCTTCATGTCTTGTCTGGGTCGACTTTTATAAAAAAATAAATTTTAAAAATAAATAATAAATTCTTTTTTTTCTTTTTGCAAGTTGGACTCTTAAGAATGCTTGGAGTCAGAGTCATATATTTTCATCTCTGCACAATCAACAGACAGTCTGAATATTGGAGACTTTAAAATAAGGAATCGAAGTTCAATAGTTTGGAATACTAGGAATCAATGTCAAACCTTATACCTTCCAACTCTGCAATCCTGCATTCTATTCCGTGAATGACCAAGACGCACACCAAGATTTTGGACAAAAAAGTTGCAGGAACATAAGACGGTCGGAGAGATAAACTCAACTCGGTGCAGGAACAACATTCACCTTCTTGCTCCCATACATAACTTGAATATAATGTTGTCACCGTTTTTACATCAGAAAAGGGTTAAAAAGCTAAAAGTGTAACAACTTTTTAATATCTATATTAGCCTGTAAACGTTTATTTTCACAGGGTTAAATTACAATCATATAGTTTATTTTCCATTTCAAAATATATTTTTTAATTTATGTGACACTATACTTGGCCTTTTGGCTGGGAGTAAAGTGCAGCAGCTGTTCTGATACTGCACTTCATCTTTTCTGTCCTCGCTCAGTGAAAGAAAAATCCTTCAATTTTTATTTTTGTCCGAATCCAGAGTGCCACTTTTTGGAGAGCTGGATTACTCCACATTAAAAACCGACCTTGTGTCTAACTCTGTCCTCATGGGGAGGCAAGTAAACAGGGACTTAGTATAACACTAAAATTTTGTTCATGTAGGTAAACAAATATATATTAGTCCGTGTACATATGTATAAGCAACATATATGCAGTTACATTAAAAATGTTGTTTTTTTTTAAATTTCAGTACTACTTAAAATCTGTACTACATATTTATTGTGTCTTGTATGCACTTGTGGCATTCACCCCAGTCGGGTTGAGCCAGCTTCCTTCTTTGCATGCACCTTAAAATATAGTGGGGGGATTTCCTTTTCTCACAGAAGAGACATTGCTCGTCTTTCTCTACTCTATTGTTATTTACATTGTAGGTACTTGACTGAGCTCCAATCTCTGGTTCCTCTCCCTCACCTCTGTAAAACATTCACAGCATAAACCCATCTAGCTACAACCGTTGTAAATAATTTTCCTTTCTTTCTGTGTAGCTAAAACTAAACAGAACTTTCATGAACAAAGTTTCTTTCCAAGAGCTACCCGTCTGTCGAACAGAATGCCACGGGACTGCTTTCGATGGTCCTGGGCAAGGTGGCATGAAATAGGTAGCCACTCATGATTGCATCGTCTAAGACCAACCACTTCTGACAAAGAATCACCTTTCCAAAAATGTAAATATTTTCTTACAACAAATTAAGAAAAAAATTAATTAAAAAATAAATAAATTTAAAAAAATGGAGAATGTGAACAAGTGAAACAAAAAGGAAAATAAAAGAGATTCCTGGGCAACACCGGGTAGATAGAGTTAATAATAAATAAACATGAGACCAACAAACATTTACAGAAAATCTTTCAGCATATCTTATATCTGGGCAGACCAACACCTATCTGGAAATTGTCTAATTCACAACGGCAACACGTATTAACAGTTGAGCAGAGCATGTCCATATTCTTTTTTCTAGACATGCTCTATTAGTTGAGAGGTAGGGGGCATGGAGGGGGGGGGGGAAAAGAAATTAAAAAAAGGTCAAAGTGAATTCTTCATTCTAAAAATAAACCCTCAGATTTTCCATGTTTTGTTTTGAATATGGAAAAAAGGATAACAGGTTTTCGACTCGGATTAAAGACAAAAGGATTAAGTCAGATTAGTGAAATAAAATCTATAGAGATTAATACAAGGCCATATTTCCGACAATTAGAAGCTTTCAGCTCTATTAAACAAGTAGACTGTACGTAACATTTTTCTTGCGTATAATCCAACTAAGTATCACAAAGCAGCACATTTAGTGCGAGAAAAAAATAAAAAATAAATAAATAAAAAATAAATCGGTAAACATAGTGAAATTCCCTTAAATTTCAACTTGTGATAACTCGTTTATTTTTTGGGGGATTATTTTGATAAAGTTGCGATGTAAACAATTTAACCTGTTATCTCTTTATAAATCCACGATTCTTTCTCTTGTGTCATTAATAGTTTGTTTTTTTCCAGGTTATTTTTTAATGTTGATGTTTTTTTTTTAACTTAATGCAACACAATATGGTGTGCCTATGCATATGAAAAAAGTCCCATCTCAAACAAAAAGGGTCACTCGTCAATATTGTGGGTGTTATTACGCCCACAATATTGACGAGTGACTCTTTAGGGTTTTAAGTTGTCTTTCCCATTTAAAAAAAAAATTTTTTTTTAATTTTTGTCTTATCAAATTGTTTCCGTTTATTTTTACATGGTCCACATCTGAGTTTCTTTAATGGATTTACTATTAAAAGAAAATCAGCTGATCTTTACTATGCTATGAATCATATTACGAAGATTCAATGTGTGAGCTGATTAAATTAATCCAAGTCATTTTTGTACGTTTTCTTTTCGAGAATTTTGGATTTTGTCTATGTTTAGGCTGATTTCATCTAATAATTATTACTTCCATTATGATTCATTTTTATTTACCACAAGACGACATTACATTTGTAAGGATTTTTCATTTGTTCAAAGCCTGCACTTTAAGTTATACACAGTGAAATGTGGTTTCTGGACCAATAACACACAAGACAGCAAATTTTCTAATTTCCAACAAACTTTGAACGGTGGCTAATCACGCTACCAAAATAACTATGGTATCATTGTTTATGTCCACATTAAGGGTTTCTAGATTTAATAAAAATAAAATTTTGGTTTGGGATACCTAATACAACCCATTGTTTCTGAAACTTAAAAAAATAGAAAAGAACAGGAATATCTTATACAACCATTGTGTGTAAATAAAAGTTTAGAGCAATGTAGTATACGTACCAGTATCAGCAGGGCACAGCAATAAATTCTTCATTAAATTTTAAGTGGTGTTCGAAAATATAGGTGACTTAAAAAGCAGGATCATTCCAATTTTTTGCTACGACAATCCTCCACTTTATAATAAAGAGCTATGTGTATTTAGTTGTAAATAGATATTCGTCCCATCACACAAAAGTCTGCCCGATGAATAAAGAAAGCAGATCTATTTCCATAATCAGATGTTTACATTCTTTCTTTTTTTTGCTTTCTATACCAATTTATACGTTTTTTTTTGGTTTTTACTTTTAAGTTTAGAAATTTTTCTTTTTTATTTTATATACGAGCGACGACTTTCTTCTTTCAATTTTATTTCAAACTTCTGTTAACATCTTTGATGTCATTCAGCATCATTTTCTTAAAATTGTAGCCCCCCCCCCCTCTCCTAATAATCAAAGAAAGAAAATTAAAAAAAGCAAAATCAAGATTTTGGTTTTAGGTCATTAGAAATGACTCATTTTTTTTTCAACTTGCGATAGTTCAGTCCTATCCTATTGAAATTTAAAAAAAAAAAAAAAAGGAAATGGTAGTTTGCTAAAAGCATTGCTGGTAAACAAGTAAGCATGAAGGTGAGAATTCCGAGGAAGGAGCAATGCAATGTTGAAAACTGGAAGGTGGAATATGGGATGAACAAAAATAAATGATAGGAGACAGTATAAGTGTATAAATCTCGGATCAATTTATTTATATTTCAAAAAATGTTAAATATAAAGACAGTAAAGTGTAAAATGGGGGATTTACTGCTAAATATGTAACGGTCCGGAATGTTAGAAACTTTAATAATTTTGAGAGTAACAACTTCTCTTTTTCAAAAAGAGGTGAGAAAAACCAAGATGGATGCTGCTAAAAAAAACAAACATTTACATTGGAAAGCAAATAGCAAGTCAGACAATCCCCATTATTTGAAATGAATGGAGACTAGAAAGTGGACCATAGGTTTACTTTTGGCACCCTCGTAACTCTTGCTTCTCTTATTTTGCCATTTAGTCTTCACATTCCATGAGTGATGTTTCTGACAGAGGGGAAAAAATTGCTGCTTTCTGGGTCGGAATCTATCTGACTCTTATTGTAGGCCAGTTTTTAACCTTGAAGTAGTATTTTTTTACCTCCTTACATCAAGTGGCTTCATGTCTTGTCTGGAGCCATTTCCATAAAAAAAAAAATTTGGAAAGAAATCCTCCACTCTAAATAAAATGTCAACGGCAAGTGATTTTTCTTTTTTAGGTCATCAGAAATTATAATTTATATATGAAAAATAAATTACTGATGTAATCCTATGATTTTATATGACTATTACTGCGAACACCGGCAAAGCATAATTTTCTGTCATTTTTATGGCAGGTGTACACTAGACTATATAATAATTCGCCAAAAGTCTGCATCATCATATTTGGTTTAACACCTGTTTAACATGTTGGCATACGTTGGACAGCTTTTGGAAATTGACTTTCAAACTTATTTCTCTCTGGCCAGATTTTTATTTATCCCTCTTTCTCTCAAATCCAGCCTTATCACTTCCTCTGCAAACTGACCCTGTTACCTCAACTGTTCAAAATCTGCTAACCCAAGAACTCTCATCACTTCTTTCAATGTGACCAAACAAACAAAGTCTCCTCTTCTGCACACACAGGGCTGCCATCAAGTCCAATATCAACAAATACTTTTTTTTTTATTACTTTCATTCACCCCAAACAAGGCACTTTGCCACTGGGACGTAAGGGGCTACTATTAGGGACCATGCCTACAGGGACACTCTAAGGGAGTAGAGCAACGAGATGTCTGTTCGCATCACATTTAAAGTTCTGCATGTTAGTACAGTCAGGGAAACAGGAAGGGAATTCCAAAGTCTAGTGGTCTGAAGGAAGAAACTATTAGAGTAGAAAGCTTTCCGGCATTTGGGGACCTCTATGGTGAAGGGGTGAGAATTTGCTGCTTGTTGAGTCATCCTCTTAAGTAATAAAATTTTGCCCTTTCTGTTCATCGCTTTCAATCCTCTCCTAGTATAGTTCAGCAACCAACTGACAATTTCATTAATCCTTATCCTCGAGTGGCTTTCAACCGTAATAAGTGGTGACCCATTTGAATTATTAAAAAAAACTCCCTATACTGTCCAGATTTAATCTTCCTCTGAGGTCATCAGATCTAAACCTGTCTAAGACTCACATTACACATCCATCAGATCATTCTATCATTTCTCTCCATGCAACACATTCTCAAACCTCACTGCCCAACTTTCACTTCCATACACCATCACACATGTATTAAAAAAAATAAAAATAAGCAGGGTTAATTCAACTTTTTTTATAAAGCATTTGTCGTTATCTCGTTTTCTTGGTGGCGACGTCTAACATGGCTCTGGTTCTTTCTATCTCGCTCATATATTCACTATAAACAAGGCATATTGCCACTCAAGCGTAAGCGTCTACTATGGTAAGCTTCAAATTTAGGGAGGGAGGGAGGTTGGTATGAATGGGAAGCAAGATGGTATAAAAAGATTTTTTTTAATACTTAAGGATAAGTGTTAATGAAATTGTCAGTTGGATGCTATTATTTGGGCAGCAAGATGTTAGTTCACATTATATTTAAATTTCTGCATGTTAGTACAGTTGAGGAAACCGGGGGCAAGAAGGGAATTCGAAAGGCAAATGATCCAAGGAAATAAGCTATCAGAGCAGAAAATCTTTCGGCATCTGGGGACCTTTATGTGAAGGAGTGGGATTTAGCAGCAAGTCAGATGGGTGAGGGGTATTTTTGTTTAGGGGCTACAAGTGCAGTAGGTTCATCAGAGCATATTCCGTGGAAGTACTTCTAATACAATCACAGAGATGCGGCGATGCAACATGGGCTGAAGCTCGGCAGACAGTGCAGGACCTATTAGGTTAGAAATTCACCCTGTCCAAGAGGGAGAGGCTAGTGGTTGGTGCACCAGCCCCAAATGTGGCAACAGTACTCCATGCACAGGCAAATGGTGTCTTTGTAGAGATATAGGTTATTGACAGGTTTGAGAAGTTTTCTAGCCCAGTAGAGGGAGCCTACCTTCTTTGCAGCAGCTTTGGTAACACCTTCTAGGTACTTATTCCATTTCATGTTGCTTGAAAATGTCAGGCCGAGGTATTTGAATGTTGGACTTTTGAGACGGGTGCTATTGGCCATGACAATCGGTGGTTGGAAAGGTTTCATATAATTGTTAAACGAAAGGAGTTTTGTCTTGGTAAATTTGGTTGTTTTGTTTTACGGCATATCAACTCTTTTCGGGTTATTTAATGCTGAATCCGGTCATTTTGGTAGAAGTTCTTTATATGGTCAAGCATTTATTCATGGTGTTTGGTTGTTTTGCAGAGGAAAAATGTTTTTGTTTTTGGCTTTGCAGAACATGATTTTGTAAAGGGAAAGGAAAAACAAATAAACTGCCATAAATGATTTTCATTTTTATCAAAAAGATTGTTTAAAACCTGTATAATTATTTATAGATTGAAGAAAAAAAAAGAAAAAATATGGGTTAAATTTTTTTTTTTTTTAAATTAACAATTATTGTATATTTGGGTGAAGGAAGCAACTTGGAAATTACATCAAATCGCAAATACATCTCAAATCAAAACGATGTCTCTATGCAAAACAACACCGTAAGAATGGGCCAAAGTATTATCTGGGCCTTACTTCTTCATATTGTATAAAGTATTCCCAAAGTTATGCCATGGAAACATTGATAACTCAAAAACTATTTATCTGATCAGGCTAAAATTTTGCATGGTGGTTACTGTTACCAAAGAGCATCAGATTCACACATCAAATTCGTAAAAATTAGAAGTTGAAATTCCGTCAAAATTTCGACCTTTATTGAACTTTTCAAGATCAAAGTCGTATAAGATGAGGGACTTTATTGGCTACAATTTGGGCTGCGTAGTGAGTCTCTTATTACTTGTACTTGAAACAGCATTCATCCCCTGGAGTTGGTTTAGTCGATTTCATCTATCCTTGCCACTGCATCCCTCACGAAGGCTGACCAAGCCTAACGATTTGAAGTCAACAATTGGATAATCTCTGGGCACTCGCTGTTCTAATGTTGAACTCTGTGGATTCAGGGGCCCAGGTTAGGATTGAGGTCAGCTTTAACTGTCATCAGCGAAGTTTTCCATTGTCAATCACATCGCTTTTTCCAACCTTGTATAAGAGCTGGGGCAATTGCTTCGTAGAAGAAGTCTCCTGGTTGACGACGAAGAGCATGACCCAGCCAGCATAGACATCTCATGAGGATGACTTGTCGGAGAAAGTTACTTTTGCAGGAGAAACATACTGAAAGGAAGTGTTGCCATCGGACACGGAAGATGCAATGTAGGCAGTGATGATCAAAAGTTTTCAATCACCTCACGTCTTCCAATCTCATTGACCAGGACTCACTATCATAAAGGAGGATCATTCGTACCAGCGCTTGGTAGATCGATACTTTGGTGCTGCGCCTTATCTAAGATCTTGACCGGATCATAGAATTAAGACAGCAGAAGGCATGACGTGCAAGGTCAATTCGTGCTTTGATGTCAGCTCTACCTTGACCTGTGGCTGTGATGATGGTACCAAGATATTTGAAACTCCCAACCTCTTCAAGAACATCATCAAGAATGATGGGTGTCTTGTCTTTTGGGGCAAAGCCGGCAGCAAGTATTTTTGTCTTAGAGGCATTTATTTTCATCCCGATCTGCGATGCAACATGCTGAAGCTCATTAATAGCAGACTGGACATCAGCAAATGTTTCACTGAGTAGCGCGATATCATCTGCATAATTTAAGTGTTTGATGGCAAAGTTGCATCCAACAGTGACACCGAGAAACTCTTAAGGCATTTGAAGTGACCCAGTCAATGACGTAATTGAAAAGTGTTGATGAAAGAACACATCTTTGACGAACAACAAACTGTATTCCGAAACCTCATCGTACATGCATATGCAAGATAGTGTTGAGCAGTAGTACGTTTTAAGAAGACCGAGAAGTTTAGGCAGAATACCATCTGCTTGCATAACTTTCCAGAGGGTGGCGCGATCGACAGAGTCAAATGCAGCAGCGAAATCAATGAAACAGATTACTGTCCCTTGCTGGAATCACCACCGATGTTCGAGGATTCGTCTTAGGGTGAAGATTTGATCGGTCGGTGCATCCACGGCCCGGACGAAAACCACATTGGTTTGGCCTCGTTCTTAAGTCACGTTCTGATTGGAATTGTCTTAGAAGAATCAAAGCCAATATTTTAGCAGATAGCTGATACCGCAGTAGTCGCTGCAACAGCGCGTATCACCTTTCTTAAAGTCTTGGGAGAGTATGTCGGTCTCTACAATAAAGAAAACCCAAGTTATTGCCAAAATTGTGACTCACCTTTTCTGTGACTGCCATTTGACTCAAATTGTGACTCACCTTTTCTGTGACCAGCATTTGACTTAAATATCCCAAAATTAAATCGGTTCCAACTTGGATCATGACCAATATTTTGACCAAGTTTAATGATGATTGGTCAAGTTATGTGGATGCTAGGCTGTGCACAAATAACCAAACATCGTAATAAACTTGACCGAAAACGGAGGTAAGAACTTAAGAATAATTTTGTGTGACTAGTAATATTGGTAGAATATAAGTGCCTCTACATGAGAAATATCAAAATTTAACAAAAAATTTATTTTTAAGTTATACATATAAAATATTGTAGCAGTATCAAAGAAAATGTCTGGAAAAAAAAAAAAAAAAAAAAAAAAAAACTTTTTTTTCTACAAATATTCTTAACTCTGAAACAGACTATAGATATTAAGTCCAATATCTATATATTAAATGATGCAGAATTTAATTGGGAATAAAATGTGCTAAAAACTACACGTTTATTTATTGGTTTGGGTAAGTCCTCGTTCAATTTGAATGATTGCTGACTAACTTTAAATATGGGAGCCATTCTCACAAAAGCGCAACATTTATGCTTGCGAAGAAATGTATAATGTTCAGGAGTCTTGAGAAATTGGCCATTCCAAAATTTGATGTCCTAATAAGGGCAAACTGTCTTCGCTGGTTCGGACATGTTGAAAGAAGCAAGAGATGCAGAGACCTAAGACTTTTTTTTTTAAATAAAAGTAAAACGATTCAAAGTAAAAACTTTCGAAATGTAAACAAACTTTAAATCATGTATATTTCTGGTTCTACTTTACTACGAATGTTTTACTTAATTAAAAAAAAAAATTGCTGCATTTTCGTTTTTTACCCACCACTTGTTTTGGCATATTTTACAGACCAAATTTTTTTTCCTGTGTACACTTAACGATTATGTCACTAGAGAATTCTGTTTTTTATTTTTGTTTTTAACCAAATATTTTAGATTTTAGAATAAGGGAGCACTTTCCTATATAAATTTAATGCAAAATGATCACCCACTTCCTGACTATCACAAACTCCTGAAAAGTGAAAATTGTAGAAAAGAAGACGTGTAACCAAATTTTTCTTTAGTCTTTTTTATAACGATAAATTTAAAAAATTAGTTGTTTTTTACCGACCAATTTTTTTCTACAATTCCAGAGCACTTGCAGCAAACAGCATGCAAGCGATAGAATCATTATTTTTTTTTCTGGGACAATTTCCATAAAATAGTCAACTCACAACATTAGATTAGTTATGGCTGATCTTTTAAAAAGGAAAATTGGTTACTAATGCGCTTAATTCTGCACAAGTTCAGAAGTTGATGATAGTCAGAAAATGGATGATCATTTAAAGTTAAATTTATATAGAAAGTGATCCTAACTCTAAAATCTAAAATATTTGGGTTTAAAAGCAAAAAACAATCAAATGGTGCAGGGACTACGGGATCTGCCCTACAAAAGCCGACTCAAGAAGTTTAACCTTTTCCCCCTCAAGTGCCGACAATTATGTGATCTCATTTTGACCTACGATCTCCCTTAGAGCCTATTATTCCCCTTGCACCAGAAAGGGGTCTACGCGGGAATTAACAGAAATTGTTTCACCGCCAATTTCAATTGAACCGGAGTAGGGACGCTTTCTCAATCAGGATCAATGGACCTTAAAATGGATTTCTAGGTAAATGCACCAACGACGCAGCAATTGAAGGCAAAATTGGACAGGTGCTGGGCTACTGTATACTCTTCTGTGTAAATTTCTACCACCCTTTTTCTACATGGCAACTGAAGCAAACTTGTTTTATTTTTTGCAAAATTTAAGGAAAAGAATTGTTTCAACGATATCGAAAAGACAGTGAAAAATGATTATTGGAATAATTCAATAAAATAAGTTATAAAAATAAACATAAGAAAAATATGTTTGCATATTTGAGAAAAAATATTTTACTAGTTATGAAAAAAATAAAATGTTAATTTTCTGATTTTTGAGTTGACAATAAATTTATTTCAATTTTTTCACTTTTTTTTTCTGTCGCTTTATTCTAAAATGTATGGGCGTATGATTGAGAGGTAAAGAAATGTAATTAAATGAATATATTTTTTATAGGCATTAACTATTTTTCATGAAAAATAAAATTAGAAGTTGGTATGACAAACTAAAAAAATGAAAACTGAAACAAAACTATTTCTCTGACAAACTTTATCATTGAAAAGTTTTTTAAATGTTTAAAAAGAAAAAATTAAATTCCTAATATTATCTGTTTTATTTACTAATTTACTTCAAAACAGATCTGTATGGCAGATATCGGATTTAAAAAATATTTTTACAGTATTTATTTATCTATTATGTTTACAAACGGTTTGAAGGCCCCAGATATACAGGTTTAAAAAGGTAAATTTTTTTATTTTTATTATTTCAAAAATATTTAAAATTATTCAAGCATGTATTATTATTTATTTTTTTTAACCGATTAATATTAGGTTATAATATTTCAAATACAATCAAAATTAACCTAAAATTACATAATTTTCATTCGTTTTAAAGATTGAATTTCATGAAGTGTTTGGACATCAGTGGGAATAGATTATTTAACGTGCGCAAACAGGCTAAGATTCTCAAACACAGGGCAAATATACTAGGGCCTACCATCTATCACATTATCAAGTGGGTTTGGGAGACTGAAATACTCCCCCAAGACTGGAGCGATGCAACACTGGTACCATTCTTTAAGACAGGTGATAAGCGATGCTGCAGCAACTACCATGATATCAGCCTGATCGATATGTCTGCTAAAATATTCGCTTTGATTCTTCAAAGACAATTCCAATCCGATAGCAACACTTCATCTCAAACAACACAGTATGTTTCTGCTGCTGTGACAATGTTGAAGGGACCTACAGAAGATAAAAACTAAAATACATCGCTAGTATGAATAAAAATTGAGCCTATGAAGGTCGACGACCAGATACCACGCTAGTATGAATTAACAGGGAAAGACATGGATATTTTCATTAAACGAAAAATCGATAAGAGGAGATAGCCGGCCTGTTTTCTGTGTCCTAGCAGACGACGCGTCAAGCGATCCGGGTTGGACCAGATCGATTGTCACTCTTGTATAAAAATAACAGCCAATGTTGGCCGGAAAATAAGAATTTATGGAAGAAAAACGAATAAGTTGTTCTTTTTGATAACGAACAAAAGGGTTGTGGAGACAGGCGTCACAGTTTCTGGCTTGGTTAGGAAAAATGTTACTTGTCCGCACCAAGTCAGGACGTGTACATGAGACAGGTGTAGTCTGAACTGATAACAACAAACCAGATATTTCGTCGACAGATTGGCCTCGGTGGACATAAGTTATGGGGACTTATGGCCATTAGTGAAATTACATTTTCTCTGGTTTTGTGAATGAGTAGAGGAAGGAGGACTTCCCCTCCTTCTCTCACCAGGGAACTGTGGGGGATGGAAGCAGATGAATAACAAGAAAGAGGGGCAGAATGAAAATACGATTACCGTTCCCGAATTGGATGTGCGGATTAAGAATCCCAAATATGGCAGAGATAATGATAACGAGAAAAAATTTTCTTTTCTTTTGTTCTCTGACTAAATTCTATTAGGAGGGAGGTGGGGTCATGCCCATCTGATTTCAATATAAGGCGAA
Source organism: Sepiola atlantica (assembly GCA_963556195.1). Taxonomy (NCBI): domain Eukaryota; kingdom Metazoa; phylum Mollusca; class Cephalopoda; order Sepiida; family Sepiolidae; genus Sepiola; species Sepiola atlantica. The sequence goes on from OY744519.1 coordinate 184,595,073, forward strand.
GCGTAACAGGCTTCCAGGACTCAGTTTTGTTAGTCACCGGGGGTCCACGTCGGTGGGAGAGGGACCCCCTGGACCTGGGGTTGGTGTCACCAAATCATGATTGCCCTGAGCATGCTGGGACTTTGCCAGTCCGAGACACAAAGTTAGAAGAGACTTGACTCCATTTTGGTCGCCCACTGAATCCACGTCGCTCTGAGATCCCCCCCCCTCCCGGATTTGGGCTCAATCTCGCCAAAAACCTAAACATCGCACAGAAGTATTACGAACGTCGATCCAAAAACACAGTTAGAAATTCTACAGCTATCTTGCCTTGTAATTGTACAAGTATTTTTCTATCTTCTTTACCAAATAATTATTCTTCTAAATAAAAAAAAAAATTTAAAAAAAAAACCCACAGAGTTGAAGATTTTTATTTTTTATTTTAATTGTTTTGCTTGAAATGACCCTTCGCTTCGCAGTGGTACCAAGTTGCTGACACAATCCAGATAATTACCCACTGATCTATCAATCACAGCGTGGGAGTGGGATAATCGCTGGACCAGGCTTTTCGACATCTGCGGCCTTCATCGGAGCGGTAACTTTTCCCAAGCAGTACTAGGTGACCAACCGAACTCAGGAACGCCCAAATTGGTGACGTCACCGACGCTGCTAGCGACTGGGGTACACTGTGACAAGTCATCCTCACGAGACGTCTACGCTGGCTGGGTCATGCTCTTTGCCGTCAACCAGGAGAATTCATCTATGAAGCAATTGCCCTAGCTCCCCTACAAGGTTGGAAACGGCAATGTGGTGGACAAAGAAAAACATGGCTGATGACTGTTAAAGCTGACGTGGAACCCAACTTTGGCCCCGAAATCTACAAAGTCCGCCGTTGGAACAGGGAGGGGTTCGAGATCATCCAATCGTTGACTTCAAATCGTCAGGCTTGGTCAGCCTTCGTGAGGGATGCAGTAGCAAGGATGGATGGAGCCGGCTCAACCTACTCCAGGTGAATGCTGTTTTAAGTACAAGTAATATATATATATATATATATATATAGATATATAGATATATATATATAGTAAAGAATGAAAATATATTTATGGCAATTAAGCTACACAGAGGCGTCTGTGCTTCATCCTCGCAGGAATTGTCAGGCTATGTTCACAGATTTTTTGTTAATAATTTGAAAAAATGTTGAATTAGTGAAATATTAATCTTTGTTAAGAAAGTTAAAATTAACAGAAAAACACTGAGTGCTCATGTGGGGGGAAGGAGACAGACAGTCACTTTTTGATAAAATAAAAGTTTCCCCTACCCCCGTCATAAGTTGTTTGAAGTTTTCACAGTAAAATTAACATTTTCAGTTTTCATAGAGAACTGTCATAAAAGGGAAAATAGAACGCAAGACAAGATGGAGAGAAGTAGAGAAAAATAAAGATAAAGTGAAAGAGAGGAAGAAAGAGAAAATTAAGCCAAATAGAGACAAAAAAATAAGGAGCTATGGCTCTAGCGTTTTGGCAGAAATCAGCAGAAAACTCGCATCTTTTGGAGGCTCTAGTGATTTAAGCAGACATTCGCTTTTTCAGGATTTAAAAAAAAAAGCAGAAAAGTGGAGAACTCACATTACTAGTAAAGGCGTCAGAAGTAGTTTTTTTTTGATAACTATAAAATCAAATTAACACTTACCGGCTCCAATATCCTACAGGCAAATATTGCTTTAATGAAGCAATATTTATATACAGAATTATTCACTCTCAGACTGGCAGTCAATCAGAATCCATATAATGGAATTGCCCAACTTGGCATAGTGGAGCAGTCCAGCTTCCATATAAACTGCCTTTTTGGTTACTTGAGGTCTTACTTATCTTGCTGCTCAACTGGTTATACAGTTGAGCCCTAAGTATCAATTCGAGATATATAAATATTTCTATACCGACCAACTACCTGTTTTTAAAGAATAAAACAAAGTTGTTTATTATATGGTAATTGGTGTCGTTTGATTTGCCAACTCAACTTTCCTCCTGTCACCTCTTAATGAAAGAATAAAAGAAAGATATACTCACTTTGTACAGTTTTTCCACATGTTTTTCTGAAAACGTCTTTATTTCTTCATACAAACGATCGGAATAAGATTCTGGTACAGCCACACACAAGGCATAGACATCAGTAAGAAAGTGTTAAGGACAACAGATGACAGTTTATTGGATAAAAGCAATTTTATAAAATAAAGATCAGGCATGAACAAACTTTTTTGAGCAGCATCCAAGACAAGATAAAGTTTAGAAACTGACCACTTGACCAGAAACAGGTCGTTGACACCCAGCACGAGAATATGCTCAAAAACAGATCATCGACGCCCTGTGTGAGAGAATATGCTCAGCAACAGGCTGTCGACGCCCCGCACGGGAACTGTGCTCAGCAACATGCTGCCCGTACAGCTAAAAAGAATTTGTGATCATTTTTTTTTTTTTAAAGTACCTCAACCATTTTTGCTATGGAGGACTATACACACAAGTACATAATAAAAAGAAAAAAAGACCTTTTTTGAATAAAAGAATTAAAGTCTTGGTATATTATCACTGTTATAAACATACGCTGTTACCATTATATATTACAAACTAAAGTGAAAAAAAAAATTACTTTATTCAAGTATCCATTCATCGAAGATAAAATATATTCATAATCCATGAATCAATTTTTTTTAAAAATAATTTTCTTTAAATTAGATTCATATTCAACAAAAAATTGACAATTAAATAATTTCATTTGTCATTTTTAACTTAAATAATAAAAAGTTAATATAAAATAATGAAAAATTCATATAAAAATGTTATTTATTTGTATTATTTGAACGACTATTCTCATGTTTCGGTCGATGTAACCTCCAATCTTCTTCGGGTGCATCTATCTTTTTGAACTCGGAAATCTTCATGTCGAAAACGGGAACCTATACACAATTTCGAACAACCCGTTATTCAATCCACAGGAGTAGATTATTCTTGTTCCATGAGGTAGAAATTAATAATTAAGTAATTTTTATGTGCTTCTTCGTTAGTACAACTTGTACGGCATTCACCCTGGGCAGGTTACACAGGCTTCCTCCAAAGGCGGAAGTTTCATGAGAGTATCAAATTCACAAGCGGTCACCAGTCGCATGTATATCCTAGTTAGGGGAGATGACGACGTTAGGTTTTTGCAGGGAGGTGTCGATGTTCTCCTACATACAGCGCCTGGTATTTCCAAATGGTCACCCATCTGGTACTGACCAGGCTCAACGTTGCTTAACTTCGGTGATCTTACGAGAACCGATGTCTCAACGTGATTATGCCGTATGCATATAGCGAGTACTGCTTGTAGTGAGGATTGAACAATGAACCTCCAGAACTAGGAGCAAAGTTTAATATCTGTTGTGATACTACACTTCATCTTGTCTGTCTTCTTTCAGTGAAGGAGAAATCCTTCTAGACCGAGGTAATTTTTACTTTTGTCATAATTCAGAGTGTCCCTTTTTCGGGAGATGGATTTTCCCCACATTGTGAAGTGATCTTATGTAACTGCCCCTGTGAGGAGGCAAGTAAATAGGGACGGACTGTCTTCGGGTAAAATAAAATGCACTCTTAAAACATCTATTTCCACTTCATCCGTGATCTTGCCTGCAACTTGTAGAATTTCGTTCAAAAGAATTTCTAACAAAAGAAAATGTTTTTAAAAAGGCGGCGAAACGTAGAAAAATTAAAGTTCTTTGATTTTCATTCTTCTCCCGCTTTCTCTAAATAAAATGATTTTGTTTTACAGACATAAATAATTGGCCATTTAGTTTTTTTATTATGTTTTTGAATGACGGCCAAAAACTGTCATTCTTCTTATATATGAAGTAGAGATGATTCTTTTACTAATCTACAGAGACATGACATAAGTAAATAGCCTTCCTTATTATCAAGGTTGCGAAGTCTGAGTGAGTCGGAGGTTTTGGAAGGAGTCGGACACGTAAGAATGCTTACTTCAAGTTGGATTTTTAAATCACTGAAGAATTAACAGTCTGATTAGAAATAAGGAGTCAGAGTAGGATATTTTGGAACTGTCGGAATCAGACCTTATACCTTTCGATTCGCAACCCTGTTTCTAATGGTGAACATGAATTATATATTTCTGTTCTCGCTGGTAGATTTCAAAAACTAGATTTATTAACAAATTGACTCTTTTGCTAATCTACACAGGCTTGAAAAAAAAGAAATTGATATCGTTATCATTAATAATCAAGATTGCTGTCAGCGAGTCCTAACCGATTTAGGCGAGATGATATTGATTATTTTTTCACTCTGATGAATTGGACAATCACTCGGTATCGTTGGCTTCTCGTTGATCATCAAACAAGTTGGTTTTGACAGAGGGGATGGCAAACTGCCAGATGGCCTGACGGTGTTTCCCTTTGCAAACGGCAAATCACTTATATGGGATGCGACTTGTGTCGACACTTTTGCGCCCTCGTCTGTGACAGAATCAGCAACAAACCCTGGACATGCAGCAGCATCAGCAGAGAATCCCAAGCAATAAAAATATGCCGGTCTTTTCGACAGATTTGTGTTTCAGCCGATTGCTGTGAAGACAAGTGGAGCGATAGGCACCACCACGCATGACTTCCTCAACAGACTGGGTCTGTTAATGACACGCCACCCCGGGGACCATTGTAAATTAACTTGGCTTTACGAGCACCTCTCCATCGCCACTATTCGTTGAAATGCCTCGAGCCTGCTCTTGGCCTGCTAAGCTAGCAAAACATCCAATGAAATTTACTGATACTTGTATATTAAATATTGGTTTCGAAAAAGGACATTTTATTAGTTAACTCTTATTAGTTGCTATATTCCTGAAATATTATTGACGTTAGACATTTTCCCTCTTTTATATCAATTTTTTCCATTTCTAATATATTTCAATTTCTTTTTTCATTAATTATTTACTAATTGAACCTAAATATTTTCTGTGCAGATCAACTAACTAAATTTTTTTTTCTTGTTTAAATTAAGATTTTATCTGGGTACGTCGAACATTAAAATAAACGATTAAAACAAAAATCACTTGGTTAACAATGGAAAATTTAATTCAGGATTGTGGAGTCAGAGTTGGAATCAGAGGTTTTGAAAGAAGTCGGAGTCGGACGTTTAAAAATGCCAGGAGTCGTCGTCAGATTTGTTAATCTCCAAAGAATTAATAGACAGTCTGAATATCAGAAAATTTTAAAATAAAGAATCAGAGTTGGATATTTTGCCATTCTAGGAATCGGAGTCAGAGTCAGAATCTTTAGAATAGGCATAGACGAAGCTTATACCTAACGACTCTATAACCCTGGTTGAATCCAGAGGTTTACAGAAATTTAACACTGGTTAAGTCCACCTTCATATCAACTCATAATAAGGCTTCTCTGAAACTAAGAATTCTAATGCTTCTTTTTTTGGCCTGTGTCATACTTAACAGGTGATAGATGATATTAATATCTTACAGGCTTAGTTCTGATGACCTCAGAGGACGATTAAATCTTAATATAGGAAGATGTATGCAGAAGAAGAGACTTCAATGGTATGGCCACATTGAAAGAATGGATGAGAAATCTTGGGTTAGTAGATGTAGAACGGTTAAGGTGACACGTCTAGTTCACAGAGGAACGCCAAGCAAAACATTGGAAGAAGTGATAAAAATCGACCCGAGAGAAAGAGGGATAAATGAAGACCTGTCGAGAGATAGGTTAGTTTCAAAGTCAATTTCTTAAAGCTGTCTAATACATGCCAGCATGTGTTACGGACGTTATACCGAATATTAACATGATGAAGCACAAAAAAATGTCAATTAGTATAAAATATCAATGTTTCAAATTTTTAATGTTGCTTTGTACGGCTCCGAGTGGTTGCCGTTGGTGAAGGAAGCAGAAACTTTAAACATGAATGAATTATTTTTATGGGGGTATCTATTTACTTCTGCCATGTTTGTGTAAAATTATCAGACAAAATCTCCACGTGTGCTTCAACAATTATACATTGAATCATTTTAATTTTATTTAGTACGAATCAAATACTTATTGAAATTTAAAACAATGGCATATTTCAAGCCTCATTAATATTCATCTCTTCTCCCCTTCACTTGCACACAAAGCTGACACTACATAGTCAGTTTACCCCCCTCACTGCATTCGTCACATAATCAGCACTGCCCCCCCCCCCCTATCGTCCTGCTTGCTGACTGGCTCTTAGCTTATTATTATTTATAAATTTAAGAGTAAAAAAAAAAAAAAAAATTGAAACAAAAATTAAAATAAAGAGACCCCTGGAAACATTGAAAAAAGACATCATCCAATTACGATAAAACAATGAGGTAGTGAAATAATGTATCAGTAACCGGATGTAAGTCTCACAAAAACTAGTAAGAGTTATTTCTCTTACATTAGGAACTTTTAAACATACTAGCAAATATATGCTCCCTCCGATCATATATTTTTTGTTAGCCTGGGAGGGTAGTAGTATGATGAACAAACATATAGTACAGTATCGCTCCCCCCCCCCCTCAAGGAGGAGGTATAATGCTTGGGAGGATGGTATCATGGCAAAAGAACAGATATTATACTACCTCCACCCCCAGAGTTGAGCACTGAAAGATAGTACATTAGTCTAAAATAGTAAACTGAATTGAGCATTAAAAGATAGTACAAAAGTACATTGTTAGAAGTAATAGAGACACCCCAATGGAGTAAAACCTTTTCTCTCCCTGCTGAACAGTACGCAAATGAGGTAACTGAATGGGTCAAGGCAGGCATTGAAGCACATGTCCCCGTGCTAAAATTCTATAGCAAGCCTCCATCTTCACAACGGTTCACTTCGACCCGTGCAGCTGCTATTGCGCATAGGCAGCAAGCATTCCACCGATTCAACCGTTATAAGTCTAATGCAAATAGACAAAAATTTATAGCATTAATAAATTATTGCAAGAGTGCAATAACCACAACTAAGAGTAGGTATGGCCAGATGACCATCGCAGAAATTAGGAAATCGCAATTTCTGGAAAATATATAATAGTATGGTGAATAATGGACAATCAACAATTCCCCCACCATACCACCTGCACGACAACTGATAATGCTGAACTGCTTACCCAGCGATTCGCTTTGAACTCCACAAACCATCCACTCCTAAACTTCCCACTACGGACTGAAACCACACTAAATGATCTGATCATCACCCATTTCCAAGTCCAGGATATCATAAAAAACCTTGACACCTCCAAAGCATGCGGGCCTGATCTTATCCCTGCTATAGTCTTAAAGAAATGCTCTGCTGAGCTGGCCCGTCCTCTGCAACAAATGTCTTGCCGAATCTTGCTTCCCTGATAGCTGGAAAAATCGTCAGTGATCAAGAATTCTGATGAAAGAGCTGAGCCGCAAAATTATCGTCCTATCAGTCTGCTCCCTCTTCGCTAAAATCTTTGAATCATTAATCTAGTGATAGTCAACCACCTCGTTAATGCTGAACTTCTTTCTGACCAACAGCATGGATTTAGTCAAGCCCATTATACTACGGATATCTTAGCAGTCATCTCGGAACGCATTTACCGTACACTGGACAAAGTTGGTGAAGCTAGGATGGTAGCGCTTGATAAATCTAAAGTCTTTGACAAGGTCTGGCATGAAGGTCTTCTCATGAAAATTAATTTGTGCAGTATTACTGAACGGATATTTAATATCATCAGATCCCGTTTAGCCAAAAGAAAACTCCAGGTTGTCCTTTATGGTCGTACATCTAAACAACATAACATTAATACGGATGTGCCCCAAAGGTCAATCCTTGGACCATTATTATTCCTGATTTTTATAAACGACCTCCCTGATGCAATTGTGTTTGAGATGAGTACATTTGCTGACGACACCACACTATTCGACAAAGCGAACATACACATATCCAAGACAATGGCCGAATCCTTAGAAAATGACCTCCAGTCTGTAGTGGAATGAGGACATAAATGGAGTGTAACATTTAATGCTACTAAGACAAAAGATCCTTTCCTTTAATTATAAGAAACCTTTTCAACCACCGATTACCATGGCTAATAGCACCCTACCTGAGAGTCCATCATTCAAAATCCTCAGCCTAACATTTACAGGTAACATGAATTGGAACAATTACAAGGCTTCTGCAAAGAAAGTGGGCTCCCTCTACCGAGCTACCAGTATCCTATATCTCTACAATGTCACCATTCGCCCATGCATGGAGTAGTGTTGTCACATCTGGGCTGGTGCACACACCACTAGCCTCTCCCTCTTAGACAGAGTCCAAATAAGAGCCTCTAATCTAATAGGTCCCACACTATCTACCAAGCTCCAGCCCCATCGCCACAATGTTGCATCACTGTGATTGCTTTACAAGTACTTTAATGGAAGGTGCTCTGATGAACTTGACACAAATACCTCCGATGACCCGTCGGTCAGCAAAATCCCACCCCTTAACTGTAGAAGTACCCAGATGCCAGAGAGCTTTCTACTCTTATATCTTCTTTCCTCGAACTGCTAGCCTTTGGAATTACCTTCCTGTCCAGTTTCCTTGACCGTAGCAACGGGCAGAAGTTTAAATGTAACGTAAACAAACATCTCGCTGCACAACTCCCCACTTATGATGCCCCTGTAGGTATGACCCCTAATTCACAGTAGCCACTTAGTGCCAATTGCCTTGTTTGGGGCGAATGAAAGTAAAAAAAATTAAAGAAATAAATAAATAACATAGTATAAGTTTAGCTTCAGACAGACAGATACCAAATCTCCATTGGTAATAGATTTAAAAATAGGTTTAACCCATTAGCGCCCAGAATCTTTTTCTTTCAGGACCAGAAGGATAATTAACCATATTTCAAGAACATCTGTATTTTTATAAATATCTATAGTTAGTCATTAAGATTGGAGTGTCTTTCAAATATTACACCTGCTGTCTGATGTATATTGGCAACATTGATGTCTCAGTTTTCAGTATATTGTGAAAATCTAGTGGAAGGATACAATCAATTTCATCTATAATTCAATTAAAATTATTTTGGTAAGTAGTCTTTCTAATCAACCCTCACACATGCACACATATATATATATGTATATATATATATATATTGGGTTGACCAAAAAGTTTGTTCGCTTTTTGAATGTCATCTTTCTGGCCTACTGAAGATTGTTTTATATTCCTATTCTTCAAATCCTGTATTTGGTGTAGTATGTTGATCTCAGTGTGTAATAAGCCTCCGAGCAGAGGAGTTCTTACATTTTTGCTTGTATTTCAGACCTTGAAATGGAAGATCAAGCAGAGTACTACCAACATCTGATGCTTTTTTTACTACAGAAAAGGAAAAAAAGCTACAGAAACCTGCATAAAGATACGCCAGTTGTATGGAGAGAATACTGTTACAGAACGGGTGTGCTCAATTCCGAAAAGGAAATTTTTCATCGACAGACGCTCCTCGTTCTGGCTGGCCAAAGATGATCGTCAGTGACCAAGTGAAAGTTGTAGTTGAACAAGATTGCCATTTGACAACCAGACAAATCACAGACATTCTCAAGATTTTGAAATCTAGCGTGGAAAATGAATTGCATTAATATCCACTTTAAAACAATGAACAAACTTTTTGACCAACCCAATATATAGTATAAATGAATGCTCTATCTTATAAAGTCAAGTAAATCTTTGGAAGTAATTTTAGTATTAAATAATATTGTATTGACAAAAGATTTTTGGTAATAAATTAAAGAAAAAAAATGTGGGCACTAATGGGTTAAACAATGGGTTAGTATGTGCTGTCTGGCGGAGTGGGACGAAATATAACTTTCAATCAATGTGGTTTTGGACTGCATAGGACTTTAAGAGTTGAAGAGATCACTAGTAACAGTCTTTTTCTTTTTTTTAATTCAAAATTCAGAAGTTATGCATGAAAATGACAATATTCAGCCATGAAAGTGACAGCTTGAATTAAAATCAATAATCAATGAGTATTGATTTGGAAACATGAATTTTATAATTGTACAATAACTGGTCATTCAAAGAATTTTGAAGAGAAAACAAGTTTGGGGGTGGGGGAGAGTTCATTTACCGTCAATTATTAAAAAAGTTTTGATCAAATATACTTGAAGCACCCCAGAATGCGCAAGGACCAAAAGGACATATTTTGCTTTGACACAGAGTTTTAAAACTTTTACTTTCATGAATTATAAACAAAACAATACGCATATTCATAACTTTGTCATAGCAAATTTTTCATCTAAAAAAACAAAGTGTTTTATTTACAAAAAGTTTTAATAGCCTAAAAAATATATAATTTTATTGACAAGCACGTTTTGTTATACGCATATTCCTGTGGGACAAAAGGCACTCAAAAATACCTTTTTCAAATTGCGTGACACCATCTCTGCACAACATCCTTTTATTTAAATGTTTGTTTCGTTTGTTTATACATTTTGTTTAAATATAAAGTTTTGTAAATAAAGCTTTTTTTTTAAATTAATAATATGCATATAACAAAACATGCTTGGGTGCTTATACAGATAAAGGCATATATGAAAAACGCCTTTCCAAATAACAACTGTGTTTTATACATATATAGCAGGCAAAAATAAGCATCCTAAAAAAAATTTAGAAAAAGTTGAAGGGTAGATTTTTAATAAACGTATATATCAATTTTATCGTATTGTGTATTGGGCAAATCGTTCACATCCATTTTCGGAGAAGTTGTGATCTATGCCGAAATGACAGACCGATTTATTTCCCTTGTTACTTACTCTTCAAAATTACTTGCACTATGCTAGGGCCCATGAATTCAGAAAAATACGATAAAATTGATTTTTATGTTTATTAAAAATCTACTCGATAATTTCTCCTGATGTTCTTTAGGATACTTATTTTTGCCTGCTACATAAGTATAAACAACAGTTTTTATTTTGGAATGCGTTTTTCATATGTGCCTTCATCTGTATAAGCACCCATGCTTATAAATAAATGTAAAAAAAATTTTTTTTTAAATTAGGGTGTATTTTTACAGAAAGTTTTACTAATAGTCTATATTAGTAAAACTTTCTGTAAAAATACACCCTATTTTTTTTTTTTTAAATAAAAAATCTACAACAGTAAAGTTATAACTGTGCGTATTATTTTGTTTATGATTCAACCAAAAGTAAAAGTTTAAAAAAATTTAAAAAAAAAAAAAAAGTTTTACGGCAAAATGTGTTCTTTTGGTTGTTGCTCATTCTAGGGTGCCTCAAATCCATTTGATCCAAAAATTTGTATAAATCTGGAAATATATTTTTTCTTTAATTTAAAAAAAAAGTCAGATTTGGCATGTCCAGATCAAGATGAAACCTATAAGAAGCCTAGCAGCGACAGAACTAAAGTCTACATTACGCTTATCAAAATTACAGTCACCAGAATTACTTTCCATTTTTTTGTAAACAAATCAATCATTTTATTTCATTTTTTTCCCCAGGCAACAGCGGATAGGTACAGCTGATTATATATATATATATATATATATAATGTTCATGTGAACCAATTCCACAACAGGACGCTAGTCTGTCACCTGTCATACTCACAACTCAGCTGGTACCCATTTATACACCTGATTACAGCACTTAGTATTCCCAAACAATTACTCACCTAAGTACTAACAAGGCTCAATGTCATCTAACTTCAATGATCTGACGGGAACCGAGGTTGTCATTGTGATTTAGTCAAACTCTCAAACAGGTAGTTGGAGTATTCATGAAAGGAGAAAGACAATTTAAAATTATATATTTTATTTGCTTTAATAAACGAAAATTGTCTGTCTGTTTGGTTCTTTTCACATTTTCCCCAATCCAAGTACAAATTATAATTTATCATATGCTGAAGATTGTTTATCGCAAAAGCTACCCTTTGACTATTGATCGATTATCTCATAATTGAGCCATGACTTTATAACCCATCAAATAAGGGAGATAATTCTTTTTTACAAATATAAAGTTTCTTTTGTTTTAGTAAATAAAAATACTTTCCCTATTAAAATTTGTAAATTTACTTGATGGTTCAATTTGATAGTGAACAAAAGTAAATAATTAAAATCGGTAAATGTTACAAAGAAATGGAAGTGAACCAGCGTCTCCATTCTATTATTTGCATAAGTTGAATAATTTATTTATCTAGAAAATATTTCATCTTTTATATTAAAATTTTCAAATTTACGTTACAGTTCCATTTGAGAGTAAACAAAAATGTTAAAAGCCTAAAAAAAAACCTAAAAATTAAATACACCCAACACTTTTGCTCAGGCTGTAGTACAAATTAAATTTTTTTTTAAATTTAACAGAAACTTAAATTCTTGACAAATGCTATTCATTTAGAGACTAGCATGGCTACTCAGTGTTGCCCAGGGGCATGGATAACAAAATAGGAAAGTTAAAAAGTGTGTAACATCTTTCTTTTAAAACTTCTCTCTTTCTACCTCTCTCTATCAACCTTCAACTCTCTTATCTATCCTTCTCTCCAGTCAAGAAGGATTTCACCTTTTCCAATAGCACAGATATGATCCTAGGCCATGGTCAAGAAAGTGTATTTTAGTTTGAGTGTCGCATGGTTGATGGGGGAAAAAAAAAAACCAAAACGTTCTAAATGTAGACCACTTTCTCCGACTAATTCCTAAAGAATGAATATTACAAAAAAAATAAACGTGCACCGATATATTGTTCAAGACATTGCCGAAAAAAAATATATCAACTTTGTGGACGTCTTGCGTGGTTTCTAACTTTTAGCTAGACATACACACACACAGATATATATATATATATATATATAAAAATATAAAAACACGAAATTACATAATTATCGATGCAATAATTTATTTCAACCTTGTGGTTTTTTCAAACATCTAATCCAGACAATTACATTTTTGAGACTGAAAGGAAATAATTAAATTTACGCTCGACAATTCAAATACAATTAGAGAGAGAGGTGGTAACAACCCATCCAATACATCTTTTGAAAGAGGAGGAAATTGGCGACTATCTAATCCTTACATTTAGTTAAACCCTTCAATAAAGATAATCACACACCATCTTATATCAATACTAGATCTAACCACCCGAAGTGCATAATTAAACAAATACCTAAAACGATTAATACTAGAATTAATAAACTATCGGCTAACAAGTAAAATTTTTGAAACAAATAAATATTTATACAATAGAGCGCTAGATAAGAGTGGATACAGTGAAAAACTCGAATATACCGAGAAGGAAAATAAAAATAAATCCAGGAATAGAGGCCGGAAAATAATATGGTTCAATCCTCCTTACTGCCAACTATCTAACATCAGCATCGATAAAGTATTCTTGAACCTGGTAGACAAGCATTTTAACATGAACAATCCACTTAGTAAGATATTTAACAGAAAAACCATTAAAATTAGTTACTCTTGTACCAAGAACATGGATAGAATAATCAGCACCCATAATCGTAAATTACTAAACAATTCTAATAAAAATAAAGCTACAGCAGATAAATGTAATTCTCAAGTGAAAAATAATTGCCCACTAGACGGTAACTGCAAAGTTGAGTGCGTGGTTTATAAGGCCACTATTTATCCGGAAGATAACAACAGGGATAAGAAAGTTTACATCGGCATTACCGCGAGAAACTGGAAACAGCGTTTTTATGACCACAAACACTCTTTTAATAACCCAGAACTTAAGAACAAAACGGAGTTAGTGAAACAATGGTGGCTACTAAAAAATGATAACCGGTCCCCAGTGGTCTCTTGGTCAATCGTATGTTATTCTGATGTTCCAAATGGATTTAGGCAAAGATGCAATTTATGTTTGGAGGAAAAAATAAGAATCCTGAAATATGAACACAATAATCTTCTAAATAAACATGATGAACTAATGGCCAAATGCAGACATAAATGTAAATTTAAAATAACCAATGACTCGAAATCCGATGGACCTCTAGATTTGTAATGGTGGAGGTACTAAATTGAATACGACTAGATTATTATTTCCCTTAGACCTTCTTCATAAGTATTTATAATAGTATCTGTTATGGTCACATAATTATCGACTTGTTGAGATATATTATTGGTGTATTAGTGGCGTATATAATTGTGTTTGGAAATGTTTGTTTATTCAGTTAATTTAAAATAAGATAGCTTTAAGAAGTTTTTCTGCAGATAATACGCTAGTTAAACAAGTAGTAAATCGTATTTCTATAGATATAAATATTTGTGGATATATATATATTCGTAGTTATGTGTGTTTATGTATATATATGAGTATATGGGTATAGTTATATGTATTATTGTGTGTATATGTATATACGCATATGTGTATTTTATGTATGGTATGTGTATGTATGTTTAGGTGGGTATATACTTTGAGGTATAATTGTATGTGCGTATATGTGTATTGATGAATCGCTTCAGATATCCTTGGAGAATTGACAAGGCAAAAGTGTCGCTAAAGTGCTCAATATATAGTAGATATTTAGGTTCGGATAAGTATAATTTTGGGCTTTTTTCGCTTTTACTATGGGAGTGATAATTTGATATGGTCCGGCATGATCATAATTATAATGAAATCGGATAAAAGTAACTATTATATTTAAAATAAAATAATAAATTTCATTTTACCCAAATTATTAAATTAAAATAAGTAGAAATGCCTAATATACCACTAGACATTATTAGACATAAATTAAGTGATGACTAAAGATTGTCATAGATTATCAAATTAATCTAAAATAGAAAATAATATAAGACTAATTATAAAGAAAGTCATCGACGTAATTTCTTAATTCTTCTCATTAAATATATTTTTATAATTTATATTGTATTAATATTTGGCAATAAGAATATAGAGCGATGATGTGTATATGTGTGGTGTAAGTGTGTTTTCTGGTAGGTTTATATGCGTGTGTATAGGTAGTTTTATATATTATATGTATGTGTGTATATATGTATATATATATATAATTAACTTGTTACAAATATCCAGGGGGTATAAATCCGAAGGAAGTTGAAACCGGGTTTATGAGAGTGCTCAATGAAAATTCAGAGCAAAATATATTTTTTTTGTTGGTGATTTTATTATTCCATTATTGCGACAAAATATATGTTGTTTCATTAGCGTTCATAATGAACGCCAACTCTTCAAGCGTCAACGGAATCCAACTGCCTAAAATTTTAAATTCAACCCCAACCGGAAATTAAAGATGCATAAGAGGGAGGGGGGACGAAGATGGGGCTCAGCCTATAGCGAGGACAGGAAAGGCGGGGGGGAGACCCCCAACAGGTGATATTTCAGAAAGTTGAGTGGGGTGATATCTAGTGTCTGGGCCATCGTGACCTCAATTCCAACCAGGGCAGAGGGCAGGGTGGGTTTAATTTAATAATGAGAATAAAATTATAAAGTTATAACTGTCATTTCTGTTGTAATAGGTGATTATTGTGTAGATAAAAATATTTGATAATTTTAATTTAGGGTATTAATTGCTACTTTTGCATTCTATTTCAATATAATTATTTATGGCTTTTATAATGAGCTCAGTAACGGTAGTGAATTTTGTTGTGATAATATTTGTTAATTGTAATTATATTATACTAAAATTAATACTAGTGAAATTACTATATAAAAGAAGTTTAATGGTGTTACTATCTTTAGTATTAATAAAAACAATTATAATAACAATAATAATAATAAAGCCAATAGTACCTACGATAGTCGCAGTGACAATAGTATCAATAATAATAATAATAATAATAATAATAGTAATAATAATAATAATATTAATAATAATAATAATTATTATAATCCTGTTACTTGTGAAGTCATTGGGCGAAATAAGTCTACAAGTGATGGTAAGCGTTTATAGTTCTACTACCAATAATAAAGACTAAGCACCAGTCAATAATTAAGTGTTCAAGATAGTAATCGAAGGATTAAGTAATTGAGATTAGATTAATCTAAGTGATATCAGAGTTAATAGCTATCACAGTTATGGGTTTAGGTGGGAGATGATTTTGGTAGAATTGGTAGTATGACCGAGAGGCTTTTGAGGCTGAGAATTATAGGTAATACTTAGAGATTTGATGTTATTGATGGTTTAGTGGGGTGGTTATATATCTATAGATTCATCGAGACTTGTTGGGGGTGGGGTTGGATGGTAAATTTGGGTGGGTGGGTAGGGGGTTGTAATGGGTTTTGAAGTAGTGTATAATGGGGGGGGGGTAATGTAATTATTCATTTTTAAATTTTTAAATATGTGGGGGTTGGTGTAGGGTTAAGGTGGGGTATGTGGGTTGCTAAGGAGGTAGAGTTTACTGTGTTTGCAGTTGATAGATGTCTCTTGTTTTCTATTTCGGAGTTTATTTCTGTCTTTAAAACGGATAATTTCCAGTTTTTCATTTAAACATAATCTTGGTGAGTTCATTGATTTGCAGGTGCTAGATTTTTTAAAGATTTTCCACTTTATTATGGGAGTTTCTTTTTTTGTTTTTTAGTGTAGTGATAGTCCAGTTTGGCCAGGATGGTCAGGGTTGTTGAAGGAGAGTTTATGGTTGTAGAATCTTTCCTTGAAGTTGTTACCTGCCAGACCAATATAACATCAAATGTTAAACAGGCCAACTTCCTCGATATTACCTTCAACCTCACTAGCAATACTTATGAGCCCTATGCTAAAGATAATTCCTACCCCCTTTATGTCAACCCACTATCTAACCACCCTAGATCTGTAAGTAAACAGATCCCTGAATCAATTAGTCGAAGGATTAGCAACAACTCCTCTAATATAGATATATTCAATAAACATAAAAACTTTTATGATAAAGCACTAAAGGAGAGTGCATATAAAAATACCAAAATAGAGTATATTCCAACTACACAAAATAACCCTAATAAGAACAAAAATAGAAATAGGAAAATTATCTGGTATACACCTCCATTTAACAATTCAACTAAAACCAAATTAGGGAATAAATTCCTGAACTTAATAAATACTCATTTCCCCAATAATAACATACTCCATAAAATTTTTAATAAGAACACACTGAAACTCAGCTATTGTTGTGGTGACAACCTGGAAAAAATCATAAAAAAGCACAACAGTAAAATACTAAACACCTCAGTAACCTCAAATCCTAGAAGAACATGTAACTGTACTAACAAATCAAACTGCCCCCTAAACCAAAAGTGCCTATCAACCCAAGTGGTCTATGAGGCATCTATCTCCTCAACCGAAAACCCATCCCAGACTAACTATTATATTGGTCTGGCAGGTAACAACTTCAAGGAAAGATTCTACAACCATAAACTCTCCTTCAACAACTTTGACCATCCTGGCCAAACTGGACTATCACTACACTACCACAAAATAAAAACAAAAAAAGAAACTCCCATAATAAAGTGGAAAATCTTTAAAAAATCTAGCACCTGCAAATCAATGAACTCACCATGTAGATTATGTTTAAATGAAAAACTGGAAATTACCCGTTTTAAAGACAGAAATAAACTCCTAAATAGAAAACTAGAGACGTCTATCAACTATAAACATAGTAGACTCTACCTCCTTAGCAACCCACATACCCCACCTTAACCCTACACCAACCCCCCACATAATTAAAAATGAAAAAATTTAAAAATGAATAATTACATTAAACCCCCCCCCCCCATTATACACTACTTCAAAACACATTACAACCCCCTACCCACCCACTCAAATTTACCACCCAACCCCACCCCCAACAAGTCTCGATGAATCTATAGATATATAACCACCCCACTAAACCATCAAATCTCTAAGTATTACCTATAATTCTCAGCCTCAAAAGCCTCTCGGTCATACTACCAATTCTACCAAAATCATCTCCCACCTAAACCCATAACTGTGATAGCTATTAACTCTGATATCACTTAGATTAATCTAATCTCAATTACTTAATCCTTCGATTACTATCTTGAACACTTAATTATTGACTGGTGCTTAGTCTTTATTATTGGTAGTAGAACTATAAAAACTTACCATCACTTGTAGACTTATTTCGCCCAATGACTTCACAAGTAACAGGATTATAATAATTATTGTAGGTACTATTGGCTTTATTATTATTATTGTTATTATAATTGTTTTTATTAATACTAAAGATAGTAACACCATTAAACTTCTTTTATATAGTAATTTCACTAGTATTAATTTTAGTATAATATAATTACAATTAACAAATATTATCACAACAAAATTCACTACCGTTACTGAGCTCATTATAAAAGCCATAAATAATTATATTGAAATAGAATGCAAAAGTAGCAATTAATACCCTAAATTAAAATTATCAAATATTTTTATCTACACGATAATCACCTATTACAACAGAAATGACAGTTATAACTTTATAATTTTATTCTCATTATTAAATTAAACCCACCCTGCCCTCTGCCCCGGTTGGAATTGAGGTCACGATGGCCCAGACACTAGATATCACCCCACTCAACTTTCTGAAATATCACCTGTTGGGGTCCCCCCCCCCTTTCCTGTCCTCGCTATAGGCTGAGCCCCATCTTCGTCCCCCCCCTTTTCCTCTTATGCATCTTCAATTTCCGGTTGGGGTTGAATTTAAAATTTTAGGCAGTTGGATTCCATTGATGCTTGAAGAGTTGGCGTTCATTATGAACGCTAATGAAACAACATATATTTTGTCGCAATAATGGAATAATAAAATCACCAACAAAAAAATGTATATATATATATTTATTTATATGTGTGTGTGCGTATATATGATTACATGTGTATAATAGATTGTGTGTGTATGAGTATAATTTTTTATAATATTTAGGTCGTGGATCATTTTAAATAGATTCCCTTTCTTAGAATTCAGACGAATTGAAGATCTTTGACACGCATTTAATCGTTAGTTTTCTCTAAACTAAATGTGTGTTTAATAGATACATATATATGTGTATATGAGCATGCATGGTTATGATTATGTGTGGGTGGTGATGCATGTATGTATGTACATAAGATGTGTACATATTTATGCTTGCCTATGTATGCGTGTGAGTAAGATTGTGTCAGATTTCAATTTAGGTTTGCTCTTCTCTTGCAATATACATTTATCGCTAGCCAGGAAGTGTCATAATGCAATGAGAATTAACACTTAGCTTTGACACGACCCGATTTATTTGAAAAAAAGGGCCCCTCCTCCTCACTCCCCTTCGATGTTTGTAGTAAATTATGTAATTCCCCCCTCCCTAGCTAAACGTAAGGATTAGATAGTCGCCAATTTCCCCCTCTCTCAAAAGATGTATTGGATGGGTTGTTACCACCTCTCTCTCTAATTGTATTTGAATTGTTGAGCGTAAATTTAATTATTTCCTTTCAGTCTCAAAAATGTAATTGTCTGGATTAGATGCTTGAAAAAACCACAAGGTTGAAATAAATTATTGCATCGATAATTATGTAATTTCGTGTTATTATATTTTATTCTTGCTCTGTTTACCACATTGAGCTCTCATACCCAGATTTCCTCCTGGATTTATTCCATTATAACACAAATATATATATATATATATATATATATATATATATATATAGAGATAGATAGATAGATAGTTAGTTAGTTTGAATTACCTACTAGACACCATCCCTGAGTGTCTTCGGTCTCTCTGTACAAGGGTTTGTCAGGACAACCTGATATGAGGATACTTCCTCCTACAAGTAAACTCTGACCAAATATTCAAAATAACATAGTAGTCAAAGCCCAAATAAGATCCCTTTGACACGGCTATACACTGGCTAATACAAGGAATGGTGCACCTTCTCCAAATGATGTTGCCTCAAGTAACAGCACTTAGCTGGATACTCCACCAGACTAGATGAATTCTTGTCCGTGAATCCGGTAAGACCAAGAGACCACAAGAAAGATATACTATAAAATAGTTAACTGGTCAATTGGGGAGAGGAAAATTAATGTTCTTAATTTCTTTACTAACTCAACGTTTGAGAGATAAATGAGAACTTTAATAGCATATTCGAATATCTATCATATAGATATTAAGTATTAGCCCCAGGAAAGAGTACCTTGATTTCTGAGAACTTCAACTGAAGAAAAAGGAAATAAAGAGAGAAATATAACAGATAAGAATCTATAGTAAACTTATTTCTATAATACAAACATTTAAGATGACATTGTGTGTGTGGTTCTGTGTGGCAGCATTCGACCCAGTCAGGTTGAGCCGGCTTCCTTCCTGGTGTGCACCACATCTTGAACCATAACAGTCCATATGCTGCGGTCCTAGGCAAGGTCGCACGAAATGACTAGATACTCACAATACCACATCAGTCAATTTGTTTATCCTAAGTTGATTAAAAGTAAGAGTTGCAGAGTCGGAGGTTTCGGAAGGAGTCGGAGTTTGACTCGTAAGAATAGTCAGAGTCAGAATTTTTAATATCTGAAGAATAAACAGTTTGAATATTGGAAGACTTTTAAATAAGGAGTCTGAGTCAGAATTTTTTGAATCCTAAGAGTTGGAGTTAGAACTTATACCTTCTGTAAAAGTATATAAAATAAAATTTGTATAACAGCATACAAACTATTGTTTCTGAGATTAATTATATTTTTTTTTTGAAAGTATGTTGAAACTTAGGAGGAAAACTGAACATTTTATAAATCAAAGCTTGAACATACTTCGAAAATATATATAATTAATCTGAGAAACAATAGTTTGTATGTTGTTCAACAATTACTGGAAGTTACTATCAAATTCTGTTAAAAATGTTCTCAGTAATTGTTACTGAATAGTAATTAGGACCCCCACTTGCCTGCCTAGCCAACCCTCTAGCCTTGGCTGCCAGACCTGTTATGGGTATCACCTTTAATCCAATACAAAATCAGAGAGCAAACAAAACAACAACAAAAAGGATATGAGAAACGGTCGTTCCAAGTTGATCGAGCCACTTGTCCACACGTGATGACTCCATGTACAGTCTGTAATAGAATTTCCCAAGTAAATGCAAAATCAACCTTCCTAGGTTTCAGGGACATGATGCCGTGGCTTGGCGGGCTTGAAACAGCACTGTAAAGAAAGAAAAAAAATTTTTTAAAATAATTTTTCAATAAAAAAAAAAAATGAGAGCTCAATAAGAAACATAAAAGAGTAATATATTTCTTGACTATAAAAACAAATAATTTTAGAAGGTTACTTAAGTGTGATTGACAAAATTTAACACCAAGATTAGATCAAATATGAGAGTAGCATATGTCAAAAAAAGATGAAATCTAGATGAATTTCCCAACCTGAGGAGCCACGGCCCCCGTGTGTGTGTGTGTGTGTGTGTGTGTTTGTGTGTGCGTGTTTGGAGTCCCCCCCGCCTCCTAAACAACTCCCAATAAGTTTTAACTAAGAAAGTCAAAGAGAAAACTCACGGAGCGCGTATGTGGGAGGGAAGGAGACCGTATGAAATAAAAGTCATTTAACTACCCTTATCCATTCATGGCAAAATTAACATTTTTAGTTTGCAGAGAGAAAAAACAGGAAAAGAGAAAAAAAGATGAAGCGAGAGAGAAGAATAAAAAGAAAAAAAAGAGAAATAAAATCCAGCCAAATAGCGATGAAGAGGTTAAGCTCCAACAGAAATCAGCTACTTTTAAAAAAAAAAAAATCTCGATCAAAAAGCAGAGAACTCACATCCATGGAAAGCTAAAGCGATTTTTAAAAAAAGTGGCGTAAAAAAAATTTAAGCAGAGAAATCACATCCCTGTTAGATGTAGTTCCATGATACGAGAGCAATACAGCAGATTGACCAGTTTTAATCACTGGACAAGACATACGGCATAATCACGTTGACACACCGGTTCCCATTAGATCACCGAAGTTAGGCAATGTTGAGTCTGACCATTTGGAAATACCAGGTGCTGTATGTGGCCTGGAGAGGACATAGGCTCCACCAGGTTTTATCATGCCCACTGAAAATTATCTGCCTGATGGATAGATGGACCCGATAGAGATATTTGAAATTATATAGTTAAAAGTCAGTGGCAGCTTAAAACTGACTTTATAACCCATCAAATAAGAGAAATATTGTCATGTAAAGTTTAGATAAATAAGGGTGTATAGACCCCTCATATCCAACTTGATGGTTTAATTGAAAGTAACTCGTCGCAAAGAGAAATGGATTCAATAAGTTTAATAAAGCAGGGATAAAATCGAGATGAATTTCTCAAGCTGAGGGGGTCATGCCCCCTCCACCACTAATTTTCCAACCTAGAGTGTTCACTCATAATCGCCTAAAAAAAAAAAAAAAAAAAAGAGTAGGGGGAGGGGGTAGCGAAAGGTGTTAATTTAAAATACCTTCTTTCTTTCATACTGAAAGTATCGACGGATATGTTTTAAAGGAGACAGGAAGACATTCATTGATGAAACAAAAGTCTTCTACCTCCCCTACCAATGAATTGTTTGAAGTATGGCAAAATTAACATTTTCAGAGAATGATAGCAGAAAGGGGAACAAAGCAAGACAAGACAAAATGTGATGGAAAGAGGAAGAGAGAAAAACAAACAGGAAAAGAAAAAGAAGCATAGAGAAAGAGAAAGAAACAAAATCGAGCCAAATGGGGGAAAAATAAGGATGTAAAGCCTTTTCTTATATAAAAAAACAGCGGAATTCCGCTTATTCTGAATTACACAAAAAGTGGAATTCCACTCAAAAGCAGAGAAAGTAAGTTTAAAATAAAATTGTCTTGATTTCCTTCTTCTAAGAAATGTCCCAGCAACAGCTCTCGCCCCAAAAAGAAAATATCTATAATCCCCGCCCTATTAAGGTACCATTTAACAAATATACTAAAAACCCAAAATAAAATTATCTACAAACTGTCAAAAATAATCTTATATATACCAGTTACCTCTACCCGATGTTGACCGGGAGTTGCTTTACTTTCATTAATAATTTAAGTAACTATATAATAGGATTTCTTTACCAACAAAAAAGTTCATTGGGTTATAAAGAAATGTAAAAAGATGTTTTGCGTCCTCGTGACCATTTATTTTTACCACAATTTAAAAATAATAAATTCAAAACAGATTTTGCATCCTTTCCTGGCACTAGACTTGAAAAATGTCGATCAGGAGAAGGATGGTTGGGAGTTGTGCAATCCTTTCTTCACTACGAACTTCCCATCATGTAAACACCTTTTCACTTCAGAGAGTGTCCGTTGTCTCTTGAGCCAAAAGAACAAAAATAAAAATCTTTTTTTTCTAAACCACTCCAATAAGTTTTGATTAAGAAAGTCAAAATTTAAAAAAAGACAAGAGTGTGTATGTGGAGAGAAGGAGACAGTAAATCATTTTCTGATAAGAATAAAAGTCATTTAACTCCCCCTACCCAATCATGAATTGTTTTACAGCTTAGTCTTCACAGCAAAATTAACATATCAAATTGACCTTGTGTCACACTTTGCCCGAAATGGAAAAGTGGAAAATATCAGTTACAGAAATTTGTCAACAAGAGCTCCTATTTATTTTCCTCTATCCCCCCACCCTCCCACCTCCCGCGAGATCAAAGTTTAATACGTGTTTTTAATGTGGATGAAAATTCAGCTCCCCAAAAAAGAGGTACTCTGAATGGGAACAAAAATATGTCTTTTGTTCCATCGGTACTCACTCAGGATTGAGACCAGCTCAGGTGACGGAACACATACTACACTTTGATCCTAGCCCAGAGTGTCTCCTTAGATTAGTTAAAGAATAGTCTCCTCAGAAGATCTTTAAAATAACTTTCATCAGAGAAGTAACAGAAGTATGCAGAAATTTAAAACTAATGTAAACAGACATCTCGCTGCGCAGATCTCAATTTAGGTTGAACCCCCCCCCCACCTTCTCCCTTTTCTTTCTTCTCAGTAGCCCCTTACGTCTACAGTGGCGGCCTGCCTTGTCTGGGGTGAACTATGTTAAAAGAAATTTTTTTTAAAAGAGGGGCTGTACTTTCAGCAGGATAGGGCACAAGCCTGTTACGTTTCATTTGTCTGAGACTAGCTAGAGGAAAATTCAACCCGGTCGATGGATTAGCAGGCGTGGACCGCTTGAGTGCCCGTCTCATTCGATTTGACCACTACCGATTTTATCCTGTAGGGGCATTCTCAAAGACAAAGTCTACTCAGGAAAGTATCGAAACTTGTTGAACTTACGGAACAAATCCGAGCTGCCATTGCTCAAGTGTTGTTTGAGCTGTGTGTCAAAATATGTTGCAGATTAGCAAAGTACATTGAGCTCCACGGAGCTTTAAACATCGTGTTTTATGTCGAAAAAAAACTTAAGTGTTTTACCCTTTGTAAGTTTCTATATTATAGTTGCACATTTCTTTCATGTTACATTTATCATGTTGAAACAAAATTATATACTTACTTATTGGGAGTGGATGGAGCAAGTTCGGGGAACTTCTGCTATTACGAAGCAGCATAGCATTACCACTGTCGACCAAAGGACGAATCTATCAGGCATGTGTATGCAGTGTGATGATCAAACATCATGTGAGGGTTGAGGGCATGCGTTACATGGAGAGAAATGATACGAGAATGATATGGTGAATGTGTAATGTGAGTCTTAAACACAGGCTTAGATCTGATGACCTCAGAGGAAGATAAAATCTGGACAGTATAGGGAGACGTGCAAAGAACATCAGACTTTGATGGTATGGCCACATTGAAAGAATGGATGAGAGTTCTTGGATTAGTAGATGTAGAACAGTTGAGGTAGCAAGGTCAGTTGGTAGGGGAAGGTCAAGGAAAACGTGGGAGGAAGTAATAAGGATAGACTTGAGAGAAAGAGATAAATCAAGACCTGGCCAGAGATAGGTTAGGTAGAAGTCAATTTCTAAAAGCCGTCCAATGTATGCCAGCATGGAAAACTGACGTTAAACCGAATATGATGATGATCTAACTTATGGCGGACCTTGTACATTTAATGAAATCCTTATGTGCGTAAAAAATTCAGAAAATAAACAAATTACTTTTTCTACTTTTAAAAGTCGTTTAGATTTCCTACCAACAATGTTTGTCGTGTAAACAGAATAAATTTGTTTATTCTCTGACTCTTGTACAAACATAGGGGCAGCACTTTCTGCATCTGCCAATATCCTCTAGGATTTGTCTCACGTAACTCAAATGAACCAATCAATCGCAATCATTAAAAAATAGAGAATCGTCTTCATTATTAAAAATAAGCACCGAATTGTCATTTTATTTTCAATTATTTAAATCAAGACCAGACTTAGCAATGTGGAGAAAATCCATCATGGGGGTAGGAGGAAGCAATAAAATGACAATTTGGTGCTTATTTTTAATAATGAAGACGATTCTCTGTTTTTTAAATGATTGCGATTGATTGGTTCATTTGACTCACATGAGGCAGATAGTGGCAGATACAAAAAGTGCTGCTGCAAACATAGCAAGGATTTCATCGTTAGATTTCACTTAAATTCTAGCATTACTCCTCTGATGAATGTAAGTCCAGACCTGAAATGGAAGACTTACATCTAATTCGCTGCTACAAAAATAAATAAATAAACATCGCTGGATCATTCTACCGCTGCAGAAAGTACCTGACTCCTGATGCAATTCTCTACTTTTTATTTCAATTTTGAAAAAAAAATTTTTTTGTTTTTGCTGAGAATCGGGCATCCTACCAGATGCCAGACATTCACCCGCTATTTCAGAAACTTCAATCGAGAGATCTTTTAAGGATTCTAACCATCGCTTTAAGTGCAAATGTTTGGATCTTTTCTGCACTTGGTTCACCGGGTATATCGACCAGTTACAAAAACTACCTGCCAATCTACCTGTGTGAGAGTCAGATACGGCCCAAGATGGAGTACTGCTGTCACATTTGGGGAGGTGCCGCTCAGAGCACTCTTTCTTGCCTCAACAGAGTATAAAATCAAGTTCGCAATCTAGTGTGAGATGATCTCTTCTCTTCCCTACAGATGCTTTCTCATGTAAAAGATATTGCAGGTCTTTCTCTACTCTATCGATATTTCCATGTTAGGTACTCGACTGAGCTCCAATCTCTGGTCCCATCGCCAGCCCGTGAAACCTTCTCAGCAAGAACACTGCAAAGAACTCCTTTCTTCCTCTGTTTACCTAACTGTAAGTAAGTAAATAGAACTTCTATGAACAAGTTTTTTTCTCAGAACTTCCCACCTGTGGAGCATGGTACCACAAGACTACTACACTGCAGACTACAGCATGGTCATCTTCAAGCCCAATGTCAACAAATGTGTTGAGTCTTAGGATGAAGATTTGATCAGGACAGCCATGGCCCGGACGAAAACCACATTGGTTCGGCCTCGTTCGGGAGTCGCGTTCTGATTGGAATCGTTCTAGAATATTCCAGCAGACACGTCGATCAGACTGCTACCATGGTAGTTGTTGTAGCAGCACCCATCACCTTTCTTAAAGAATGGTACCAGTGTTGCATTGTTCCAATCTTCAGGAACAATTTCAGTCTCCCAGACCTCCTTGATAATGTGATGGATGGCAGACCCTAGTATGTTGGCACATCTCAGCAGGAGTGTTATCTTCACCTGCAGCTTTGTTATTTTTTAGACTTTTT
Organism: Sepiola atlantica; assembly: GCA_963556195.1. Lineage (NCBI taxonomy): Eukaryota > Metazoa > Mollusca > Cephalopoda > Sepiida > Sepiolidae > Sepiola > Sepiola atlantica. Next base: position 184,621,686 of record OY744519.1, read on the forward strand.
ATAACAGCAACAACCTTCACCCTAAGACGAATCCTCGAACATCATTGGTGCTTCCAGCAAAAGGACAGTCATCTGTTTCATTGATTTCACTGCTGCATTCGACCGTCAACTACAGCACTCTCTGGAAGGTTATCTAAGCAGATAGTATTCGGTTTAAACTGCTTAGTGTTCTTAAAGTATACTACTGCTCAACACGATTCCACATATGCATGTACAGTCAGGTTTTGGAACCCTTTGAAATACGGTCTAGCATTTGATAAGTATGTGTTCTTTCACTTTTCAATTACTTCATTGACTGGGTCACTTCGAATGCCTAAAAAGAATTTCCCTGATGTCACTATTATTCACAACTTTGTCATCAAGGATTGACTATGAAGATCATATCGCGCTACTCAGTGAAACATTTGCTATTAATGAGTTTCAGCATGTTGCATCGCAGATTGGAATGAAAATAAATGCCTAGAAAACAAAAAACTCACTGCCAGCTTCGCCCCAACAGACAAAACATCTATCGTCCTCAATGGTAATGTTCTTGAAGAGGTTGTGAGTTTCAAATATCTCGGCACCCTCATCACAGCCACGGGTCAAGGTGGAGTTGACACCAAAGCGTAAATTGACCTTGCACATCATGTCTTCTGCCAACTCAATTCCTGGCTTTGGTTATGAGCTGGCAAACGGCACAGAATCAAAGTAAGGAGCTATCAAGCACTGGTGCAAACGATCCTCCTTTATTGAAGTGAATCCTGGTCAATGAGAAAGAAAGAATTTCACAATTGGAAACTTCTGATTACCACTGCCTGCGTTGCATCCTCCATGTCCGATGGTAGCACTTTATTTCAAACAACACAATATGTTTCTACTGCAAAATTAACACCCTCTGACAAGTTATCCTCACGAGACGTCTATGTTGGCTGGGTTATACACCCTTCGCCGTCAACCAGGAGAGTTCATCTACAAAGCAATTGCCCCAGCTCCCCTACAGGGTTGGAAAAAGCGATGTAGTGGACACGGAAAAACCTGGCTGATGATGGTTAAAGCTGACCTGGAACCCAACCTGAGCCCCTGAATTTACAGAGTTCGTTGCTGGAACAGCGTGTGGCTAGAGATCACCTAATTGTTGATTTTAAATTGTCAGGCTTGGTAGGCCTTCATGAGGGACGCCGTGGCAAAGATCGATGGAGCTGGCTCAACCAACACCGGGTGAATGCTATTTCAAGCACAAAATATGTTGAGTCGTTTTCTGAATTAATCAAACATCGTTTTCAATCCTATCATAGTACTGTTCCATCATCTAACTGACAATCTCATAAACCCTTATCCTTGAGTGGCTTTTGACCTTGGGAAGTGGTGAACAATTAGTATAAAAAAAAAATTTAAGTTGAAATATGACCATCTTCAAAGACAATTTACTAAAAACAATGAACCGACTTTTATTAGTTATTTATAATTTTAGATAATACTAGATGACCTTTGACCTATTGGGTCAAAACGTTGGTACATTAGAATATACATTACATGCAGTAGATATCCCTCCTTTTTCTTATTTGTAAGGGTGGGTAATGTGGGCTATGATCAGTTTAATGCAAAGGGGAGGCTGGAAGCTTTTTGTGAAAATTTAGATCTCTCAAATTTTGATGAAATTCTAACCATAGGTACTGGACATTAATAAATATTCCCAAAATTTTAGTTTCTTTCGAGCATTTTAAAGGTAATAATATTGGCGCAAACTCCCATTTGAAAATCAAAATATTTCAGCTTTGCATTAAATTTGCTTCATAGTTGTTAGATACCAATTAAGCAAGATTACCTGAATTTCAATTTCTTATTAAGACCCCTTAAGCTCAAGCCTTAGATTTTAGACATTTTATAGAACAAAAATCATGTAATAGATTTTGATCAAAATTGAAATAAGGATTCTGGACATATCTTGTTGGCATCCGTCTGTCTCAGGAGACAATGGAGTTCTGTGCCTCAGATTTGTCCGTTGCTGAATTGCAACGTCTGCTGTGACTGTGCAAGCCTATCCTGGATCAACAGGCTCTGTTGCAGTTGCCACAGATGTAGGTAGTGTCTGGTTGCGAGAGCCATAAGGTTTAGCATTATTATATCTTGTTTTTAATCTTTTTAAGGGGACATAAAAGTGGTGCAAAACTTCTGTGAATTTTATTATTAAATAGCAGAATACTGGTTCTGGAATCGGTATTGTGTGTGTGTGTGTGATATATGACTGAATTTAAAACATGAAGTTAAATTTCAGACCAAATGGAAGGTTTAGTATTTGGAATGTGTGGATAAGCATAAAAACAGACTAGTAAAAAACATCCTCTCCTTTCACTCTTTCTGAATCATCTTCGACTGTTTGTTGTATAAAGGCATTCGTTTCTTTGCAATAAAGACATTCTACACCAAAGATTAAGGCAGTTTGAATCGACTGAAATATTAGTTAACTTTAGATGTGTCTATGTTATTATTTTTTTATTTTTACTAGTCTGTTACATGCTTATCCACTATTCTATATACTGAATAAGTATGTGTATATATATATATGTATGTATATGATTCATTCCTTAACTAATTACCCGATCATTATGAATTTGGGAACACAGCTGCTAGACATAAAGGATCGTAATGTGGACTAGATTTAGTTTAATCTAGTTTTATGCAAAGAAGGTGAAAAGGGTGTGGAAAACTTTATAAAATTAAGAGACCTCCGATTTCTGTGAAATTTTAACATTAGATATCAATAAATATTTCCCAAATTTGCATAATATGGGCACAACTTCCCATTTGAAAATTTAAATATTTCAGATTTGCATTGAATTTAAAAATCCATAGACATTAGACACCAATTAAGGAAGATTCCCTGAATTACAATTTCGTCTTAAATTTTAGAAACAAAAATCACAATGGATTCTGATCAAAATTGGAATAAGGATTCTAGACATAAGGTTTAGTATCATTATATCTTGATTTTAATCTTTATAAGAGGACATAAAATTGTTCAGGGAATGTTTACCTGTCTTGGGACGGGTATTCTTCTAGTAATATATATTTACTTCCTCTTTCTAGACAATGCGTGGTGGAGCATTGGTGTACGCCTCGGCTACAGAGTCAAACATGACTTTCGTATCAAGCTTCGAACCGTGTGGCCGGCAGGGATCGTCTCCTCCCATACTGACGATTGCAGGTTTGGCATGAAACATGTGCATATGGGTTTATTTTGAAAATTATATTTATTTATAAATATATATATATATATATATATATATATATTAGTAATAGTAGTAAGATAAAGTATACTTTAAGCAAGCTACACAAATGTTTGTGTTTCACTAAAAGTAGGAGTTCCTCAGGCTATTTATATATATTACTAGACCACCTGTGGAACCATTAGGTTAATATTTGTTATATATATTACTAGCATGGTTACTCGGCGTTCCCGGGGAGCATGGACAACCAAATATTAGAGTTAAAAAGTGTGTAGCATCTTTCTTTTTAAACTTCTTCCTCTATCCCCGTCCTTATCTCTCTCTATCCTCCCTCTCTCACTTTCTCTAGCAACTGGAAAAAATTGTTGATGAATTACATAAATAAATAAAAAATTTAAAAAGCTCAAAATGTCGACCCACCCCCACCCCACTAATTGTGTTCTTTGTAGCCCCCCCCCCTCCTCCCCATTGAATATTAAAAATAATTTGCCTATATTTTGACTGAGGTGATACAGAAAAAGAATATATCAGCTTTTTGGGTGTGTCTTGTGTAACTCCTGACTTTTAGCTGGACACACAGACAACTTTCCTTTATATAACAGATGATCAAAAATGTGATATAATCTATATTTATGCAAACCTTTTGGAATTTCCAAATATTTTTACTTACAATAATTTTCTGTATATATCCATTCGTAAGTTAATATGGTTAAACGATCGATGAAATATCAATGAATCAAGCAAAGTTCATTCAGGCCGGTTTAATGTGGAGGATATTCAGCTCTCCAAAAAGCCGCACTCTGGATGTGACAAAAATAAAAATCGCCTCAGTCGAGAAGAATTACTCCTCCTCTGACCGAGGACACAACAATTTACACTTCAATCCCAGCCCGAAGGCCAGGCAACTTCTGAATGAACTTAGCTCATTTGTGTATATATATTTACTTGAAAAAGTATGACGTCATAAAAGAATGAAGGTAGCTTTGTGACATCATCCGTTTTCTGCTGCTTTCAAACAAACATATACATTATGGTTGCAGCATAACTGTCGACCACAGGCCGTTAGAATTATATATAGCTCATCAGTAGACCCACTCCTCCTCTCCCTAAGTCCAACCCTTCCTCACCATGTGGTAGGAGCGATGGCAACGCGGTTGTATTAAAGCTGTCCGGCTAACAGGACTCTGGTGAAAATCCGATTCGTCGTCCGCTGCAAGTGGAAAGCAAGGACGTGCCAGTCAGGGAACTGCAAATCCATGAAGTGATGATAACGTTTCTGTGCATGCATCTGCATCCACCATTTCTTTGTGTGTTCTGAGACAAACCTTCCTGACTTCATATGCAACAGCTTCGCCTTGCTGCTCTGTGTGTCAGGGGTAAAATCTTGCAAGTATAACGAATAGCTGTGACTAATGAGGACTTCATGCAGACCAGACCATCCTTAAGCACAATCTTCGTGAGCTCTGTGCAGAAGTCTGATCCACTCAACAACAACAACAAAAAATCAGCAACAGCCAGCAGTTACGGCTGGTGCTTTGAAACAAACACGCGTTCAGACTGTTTATATTACATGGATCACCTCCTTCTCCCGAGTCCAACCCTTCCTCACTGTGAAAGTGGCAGTGAAAACGTAGTAGTCTCAGAACAACCCAGCTAACAGGGTTCTGGTGAAAATCCAGGAGGAGTCAACATCAGGATCCGTCATCTTCTGGTCATCTTCCTGTGTATGTAAAGCAAGGATGTGTCAGGCGCGAATGAGTATAACAATGTTGCTTCTGCGCATGTGCAACCGCCATTTCTATTGTGTGTTCTGGGCCGGACCTTCCTCGACTTCATATGCTACCACTGGGCCTTGCTACTCTGGGCGTTGGAGGTAAAATCATGCAATCTTGCAGGTTTCGAGAATAGCTACAACCAACGAGGAGGACTTCATGCAGACCAGACAATCTTGAGGCACGAACTTCGTGCCGAAGTTGAATTCACTCAACAACAAAAATCAAAAGCAGCCAGCAGTTACAACTGTTGCTAGCAGCAGCCAGCAGTTACGGCCGCTGCTTTCAAACAAATTTACACAAATTCATAATACAGACCTTAACGTATCGTGAAAGGAAGAAGATATAACAAATGACTATTTCCCCCACAGGTGAATCCAGCCATGTTGATTAAGCCAAGAAATGAAGTGACCAACAGACCCCTCCCTCATTCGAGAAAATTGAACGCACACATATCGAAGGCAATGACTGAATCGTATGAAAATATATTTATGGCAAGTAAGCTACACAGAAACGTTCACGTTTCATTCTTCGATATAATCATCAGGTTAATTGCAATTAGACTAATGATTTCCTCCGAGAATGAAACATGAATGTTTGTGTAGCTTACTTGCCATAAATATATATATATATATATATATACATGCCAGCCAAAATCTACCCGCCATCCGGTAGCTATTAATCTAGCTCTAAGTATTCTTGTTAAATGTATAAATTAAATACCCGTAATAAAAATCTATTGTAATTTTTTAAATGGTTGTTAGTTAAATTACCTCCCTTGAAAATTAAAGAACATACTTTTTTAAGAAATGTTTTGATAATTTATCCTTTTTTTTTATTTTTTTAAAAAATTAAATCACATTAATCAATTACTGTTAATATCGACGAAACTATTGCATATATATAGGGACAGTCATTTGTACTTTTATTGTCCTAACACAGATAATTAATTTCTTATAAACTGTTTAGAAATAATTATGCAAATTAGGCATACAAATAGCTGTGTTTGGGTCTTAGCGTTTTACTATATATACAGTATATTTCAAAAGTTTTATTTAAATAACAGTGGGCTGTTTTGATGATAATATAGGTGTGATAAATGAAAGACTTTCGCAATTATTCATTATAGAAATATTCATACTACTACTAAGCTCTACCCACGTATTGAACAGTTGAAGTAAATACTGAAATGTGTATACACATACAATAGTAAATTATATAATATATATTATGTAAGCCACGTGGTAAGTAAAAATACAGCTAAAAGTATTGATTTAAAAAGGAAGTAGATTTTTTTTTATATTGAAAATAAAACTTTGGTTCAATTGTAGCATAGGAACAGTTAAAATATCTCATAAAATTGGTGTGTCTTAATTGTATTTGCTGTTTAGCAATAGGGTTGTTACTCATACTTTGTTTTTAAGTTTATTTTCTTTATTTAAAGTTTTTTCCGACCATCTCATTTTTTGTTGTTGGCAATATTGTTAATAATTATCAGCTAGTTATATTTAACATCTTTATCGTAGCTTTTAAATTTGTTAAATTCTTTAAAAACTTTTTTTTTTACAAGTTCACGACTAAATCGCCGATTTGTTTTTTTTTAGTAAAAATATTTTTTGAATGCGAGAAAAACAAACAAAAAGAACGGTGCTTCTACAGAATTTGAACCGAACAAAACCAACTTTTGCCAAACTAAACTTAAAACTTAGTTCAGGGTTAGGTTAGGGTTAAAAAAAAAATTTTTAAACAGTTCGGTTCAACTTCTGTTGAAGTAAAGAACGAATAGCCGCCAGTGATCCAAACATTGAATCCAAGTTACATTTTTAACGTTTTAAAAGACAAATAACAATCTTGATCCAGGATTAAAAATATAATTTAAAGCCAACGATGGATTTTGTTCAAAATTTGGATGAAAACCGATCCAAATAGGCCAGATATTACAATGGTCTCAATACTACAATTGAACATAAAACTTTATATTGTTGAATTGGAAAGAAACATATAGCCGGAATTTATTTATTTATTTTTTTAGTGGCTTTAGTAGGTTTATTTTCTCTTTTAACTCCATGAAATAATAAAGTATCTTTAAAAAAGAGAATTAAATATTGTAATTTCGTAAAGTAAAAAAATAACCTTATTTATTTTGTGTATTTTATAAAAGAAACTTTATTTAAAATATTTGATTTCCATTAGGTACTTGGTGAATCAATGGAATCTCACTTTAGGTCCATTCTAGTAGCAGCCTAATTTAAACAAGTAAATAAACAATCAAGGTTGTCAGTTTTAAACAAGAAACAAAACAAAGGCCCATAGAATCAGTTAATCAACACAGAAACCGATAAACTTATATTTTTTCGGAGAAATCAGATGAAATATTTTTTTAAATGTCGATCTATATCTCTTGTTTGGGGTAGTTAGTTGGCATGTACATTATACAGATGGAAGGTAGCTTTTTTATTTTTTTCATTTTTTGGTGCGGATTACAGAGCGAATAAATTGCATAAAATGGCTATAACGGGTTTAATTCGTACGAAAAGTTCAGATCTGGACATTCACCTACCTGAGTTGAGCAGGAGAGTAACTGAAGCGAGGTTAGAAAGACTTAAATTTAAAATAATATCGGGGAAACCGTCCGTTTACAGGCCTCCGACGCCATAATACTTACTTAGCTATTCCAGTGCGAGATTTGTACGAGATCTCGCAATCAAGAGAATAACGGTGCAACGGAATAAACGTTCGATAATCGACTATTCTTAAAACTTGCAGATGAAATTTTACAAAAAATTATTAATTATTAAAAGATATTCGTTTACAAATAAAATAAATTAAAATAATACATTTGACTCTTCATTAAAAAAAAGTCACAGAAATTATATTTATTTTTTAGCATTCGTATTATTATTTTTATTTTTAAATTAAATTTTAAATTCAATAATATAACACAAAAAAAGAGATATAGTGAGTTCTGGTTTCCAAGTCCATTAGGTTTCATGGGTGTTTTTTTTTGGGGGGGGGGGGGGGGATACCGTCCTATTTCCACCGCAGGCACAACATACAAGGTGGTTACATTTCACCTGACGAGGATCGTATCAGCTCCACTACAGTTATTTTTAGAAATCATGGTGATCACGTCGTTTCCCATATAATTTTATCGGAAAGACGATATTCAGTAGCTCAAAAATTGTTTGTTTTTTTAATTCTGACATGCCAAACGTATTGGCGTTAAAATCAATTTAATATTAAGTATAAAATAGGAAAAACAATTTTTAAATTAGTAAATATACTGGCATAGATAAAAAAACAAAAACATTGTCGGTAATCGATATAAAAATGGAATTGGATAAGAGGTGAAACGAAAAGAAGCAAAGTCTTTTAGTAAGTTATATAAAATAATTTATTTAAAACGATTAAAATAATTATAAAAATATTTGTTTCACAACATAATTCTTTTGTTTTAAATAAATTATTTCTATATGAATCACTAAAAGACTTTACTTCTTTTCGTCTTACCTATTCTAGTTCCAAGTTTTATATATACTGGCGCCCATCTTAAAAATGTGCCAGTGTGTCGACTAATTTTAAAAAGTGTTTTTTTTTCCTATTTCATACGTAATACTGAATTGACTTTAACGGCAATACATTCAGCATGTCATAATCTTTTTTTAAAATACAATTTATTATGGGTGTTTTTTGTTTTGTTTTGTTTGAATGGTAGCAGAAGGATGTATCTGCGTGTTTAAAAGTAGCGGGGGCACCAAATAATAGGGACCATTTAATTGGTAAAGATGTTTAAAAGCCAGAGAAAACGGATAAGGCATGCATACGTTAAAGGAAGAATAAAACGTAATTTAAAAGTAACACAAAATATTTATATATGTACAAATCTTACATGGTAAAATGATAGTTTGAAATGTTTGTTGGAAGTTTCGAGAATAGTAGAAAGCCGTGTGTGCGACCATGTTTGTATGTGGGTATGTGTGTAGCCATGTGTGAGGCTTGGCGTTAGTACGTCGAAGTGTGTGAATGTGCGTGTCGCCTTTTGTTCGTGGTTGTATGAATGTGTGTGCGTGCATGTGAGTTGATAAGTTGTTTAGGCATTCATATGTGTGTGTGTCTTTGTCAGCAGTGTGTGGTTGTATGCGTTGAAGAATGATAGTAGTGTAAGCCTTTGTGTATGTGTGTGCATGTGTTAGTTGAAAGTAGCCGCTGTGCATGTGTGAGTTGAAATGTCCAGCAGCCTCCCTGCACCCGAAGCCCGGGGGGGGGGGGGAGTTGAAACGAAAACCCTGTTGCCTGCTCGCTCGAATGAAGAGGAAAGAAAAAAGAGAGAAGAGACAGATTTTGTCGCAAAGTCTGCTTTTATATTGTTTCACAGTGGTTTGGCCAACGTAGTTGAAAGTACCCCACGTAATCAACATTTTTGGCTTTTTTGTCCCTTTTTGTTAGACTGTCTTTGGGAGCTGGTTTTTATGGCCCCAGTGAATTCAGGTTGGTTTCTATTTTTGTGCCCACGCCGTTTGTTGATAAAATAGAGGATGTCAATCCGATAAATTTTTGAGCCACGACATATCGTCTTTCCAATAAAATTACATGTGTTGGAAAACGACGTGATTACCCATTTACTAACTATTTTTCGATTCGTCCTGGACCGCTTCTGTAGCAAGAGTGGTGGCACAGGTAACGATAGCCAGTATTCAATTCAAGTCAATTAATTTGGCAAGAAATAAAACAAGCATGTTTCAGTTGCCATGGAGAAAAAGAGAGGTAGAAATTTACACAGAAAAGGATACAGTAGCCCAGCACCTGTTAACATTCACCTTGAATTATTGCATTGTTGACACATTTATTATCTCTCTTGGGAGTCTATTCCAAGGTCCATGGATACTGATTGAGAAGATGGCTTCTTCCGATTCAAGCAAAATCAGCAGTGATATAGTTTCTTGTGGTGTCCGCGTAGACGTCTTTCTAGTGCATAATATGTCCTGAGGTATATCGTAATGACCATTGGGGAGATTGTAGGCCAAAATGAGATTACTGCGTAATCGTCGGAGCTCAAGGGAGAAAAGGTTAAGTTTCTTGAGTTGGCTTTCATAGAGCAGATCTAATAGACTGCACCATTCGAGTAGTCAGTCTTTGAACTCTCTCCAGATGCTGGATATCACATATTAGATATGGAGCAGAGGCCTGGACACCATACTCTAACAGTGGTCTGACGAGGGAGACATAAAGTGGAAGAAATATTTCAGAAGTGAGTTTGTCCTCATTCCGTCAGACATGACCGAGTAGAAGTGTTATGTTAATCTTAGTTATTATCACTTGTAGAACCTTCAAACTATTAAGCCATGTGAACATGTAGGATGGAAGTGACAAACTCTCATTCTAACATTTAATAACAACTTTATTGATTCGTCTTCGTTAGTACATGAACAAAAAGGAAAGAGGTTAGTATGTCCATAAGTATGGACGAAGACAAAAGTAAAGGAAGTCTATTACTATAATTTTCCATGAGTATTGATTTACTCCTCTCCAGGAGTTAGGCACACGGCCAGTTTTTATCTTACTCCCACAAGTAAGATGTGACCCAAGGTCGGGTCGGGAAAGTGGGGTTTAAAAATTGCCTGGGCAGCCCCGTCGGCATTCCCTGGTAGGGGCGCCTCAGGCAGTAAGCAATAAACTTATAGAATCTTTGTACACCGGCTATGGTGTCAGGACGTGTCCATGTGTGTATGTAAGTATGTGTGTGTGTTATATTAATTCCACATGTATGAGGCAGTAGTCATTTTGGATCCTTGTCTTCTTGTTAAAGTCGAACCCTAGGGCCAAAGGCCCGGGAAGATGTCTGTTGCATCCCCAGAGAGGGGTGACGTATGCATAGAAGAAAAAGAGAGATAGCACTCAAGTGTTTATATAGTTATGCTAGCCATCCGAGATTCGCCTAAGAGAAGGTCACTGATTGGTCAAGCCAAGGAGGAAGTAGATTGTTGAACTAATCAGCAGGCAGCTAAGAAGTCATTGATATTCAAACAATATGGCGGCTGTGCGCCGGCTTCTAGCAAACTGCTACAAACACTTCTAATATGAATTTTGGGAATCTTAAACCTAATCCCACCTAGATGTATTATATTACTACTTATTACTACAAAATTATTATTATTATATATGTTGTTAATTATTACTACAGGTGATAATAACTAAAAGAATAACACAAATTAACACTTCTAACCGGTTATGGCTGATGGAATGAGAACATGAATAATTTAATGGATTAAATAAAGGATTTAGTTTAGAATTTCGGGAGCCAGAGTACAATAAGGACCCCAGTTCATTAACACAACACGCGGAACATGTTCCAGAAGTCATCTGCGTCTTCCGGTTGACCTCGCAATACACGTGTCGGCTGACTTGTAATCTTTCGTTTTGCAATAAACAAAACAATTTATCGTTTTTTTGTTTTACTTTTATTTACTAAAAAAAACAACAAATTTTAAACGCAGAACATTCTATATTTCGTGTTGTGTATTTTAAGAAAAAGTGGAGGGCTATATGAAAATACTTTTTTTTCTTTTTGTATGGAGGTGAGTAAATAGTGAAGTTTTTTTTTTAATAAACGCAGTACATTCTATATATCGGAAAATTTATTTTTTTCTTTTAACATGTTAACATTTTTTTTGGAGGGGGGGGGGTATGTATTTTTAAAAATGTAGGGTCCATTTTCTTTTTTCCTTTTATTTACTAAATAAACAAATAAAATATTTACCGTTTTCTTTTAAAACATGTTAATATTTTATTTGGGTGGCAAATAAAACATTGAAACGTTTTCTTTTAAAACATTTTAATATTTATATTTTATTTGGGAGGGTATGTATCCTAATGTCTTTTTTTTTTACAATACGTTTTAAATTTTTTTTAAAGAAAAAAAAAATTCCGAAATATAGAATGTACTGCATTTATTAAAGTAAATCATTTTTTATTTACAAGTTGTTTTCTAAATAGCGACCACGTGTATTGCGAGGTCAACCGCATGTTGTGTTAATGAACTGGGGTCCTTATTGTACTCTTGCTCCAAATTTCGGTACACATCCTCCAGTTCGACATAAAGATACCTAAGTTCAACTAGAAAATTCTCAAGTTTGAAAAGATGCACCTGAGGAAGGTTGGAGGTTACATCGGCAGAAACGTTGTAAATGAGATAATAGTCCGAATAATCTAAATACTGATTCTTAAACTGTTAAAAGTAATTTATGGTTATAATTAAAGTCTATAGGCGAAGTCGAATATTATGGTTCATTTGTGTAACCAAACCCAAGTATTTCTCGGAGGAGCCTCTAGTCTAGAAAAGAACCCTTTCTTTTCATTGAAAAACTAATTCGAAACCAAAAGAAAACAAAATTCCCGAAGATAGAAACAAAAATTCCCCCACACGGAAGCTTTATTGGGATAAGCAGTGTAAACGTGACTGTGCAGCCCTGGAGATTACAAACTTAGATCCTTGTGACCGCTGAGCCTGGAGTGGAAAACTTTGATCAAGACTAACAAGCAGGCCCCACCCTCTGATAGAGGACTAATCAAAGGCCTGTTCAAAAATAAATCGGATGAAAAAGAAGAAGGAATTCCATCTCAGACTACGTTTGTAAAAATAAATGAAAAATAGCTTTAAAAAAATGAAAATCGAACAAACTTAAATATCTTTACAAAGAAATAAAAAAAAATTGTTTGAAACATTTAAAACCTGGAATAAAAAGTAGTGATCAACGGATGAATATTGAAAGAAATTTGAGTTCAGTAAATCAAAATCATCTTTTACCTTTGCTGTAGTTTCAATTAATGTGAAGCTTTTATATCTTTTAAATAAAAAGGTTATCTCATGATCAATTACCTGCCCTTAGTTATGATAGTGGTTCAGCTCAATTCAAACTAGGTGAAAGGATCACAAAATTGATGTTACATCGGCCAATATAACAACCGACATGAGAATAAATAACCTAAATAATCTAAACTATAAATCCTCATTCTAAAAATTCAACAACACTATGCTATTGAGTTTATTCAAGAAATCCCATTTTTTATGCCTATGTTTATTCAAAGTTACCTGTCTCTTCATTTCTAGGAATTCGTCAATAATTGTCAAATTTATCAATTAGCTCATTGTGGTTCTTATTATTTGGTATGTAAAACACATAAAAACATCAAACTAATCTCAGAGGGGAATTTTCCCTGTTTTAAACTACTATATCAATTATCTAAGAAAATTCATATTGCCTCCAGTAAAAAACCCGAGTTGCATGATCAGCTGGCCTGTTATAGGGATGGGCTTGGCCTTTCGAATTTGAAATTGTAAGTCTAATAATGTAAAAGTAGTTAATAAACAGACAGACAATTTTCATCTTTTATATATAGAAACTTAGCCTACTGACTTTTTATTTTCTGGTACATGTGTTACGATTTCACTTACTGGTGCATGTATAAACCATTATACACCTCCGCGTCGTCGTCATCGGAAACCCAGGTTCTTGCATGTCTATGGATACAATCACTCGGATGCTGATGTTTAGTCTTTAATAAACGTTTCTTACAAAGAGAGGAATAGTCACAGAAAACATCAGAGAAACGGATTACTTGCATGAGAGAGAGAAGGAGAGAGAAAAAGACAAAGAGATAGACAGACAGATAGCTCGCCTCACAACACCTAGTTACATTGGGGACGGCACCCTAGACACGATTTCCTGCTTGAAATATTGCTAGACTAGAGACAAAGTCTCTGTCCAGAAGTCACATGGTTTCATCAACTCCAGTTCTGGGGGTCACCTCTGACCTTTAAGGTGTCACTCCAACTTTTCCAGTCAAACAACTGCCCTTGTTATGTGACACCTGAAGTGGTATTCAAACTTACAATATTCGCTGATATCAGGCCTTTTCACTTTCCCCCACATGCAAGAACACAAGCATGCACATACGCACACACACACATATCGAAACATGTCCGCATGTTATATGCACACCTGGCCATGTGCACATCAGAGGAGAAGGTACAAACGAATACATCGATATAAAAGTACTAAACTGTAAATATAATTATATGATTAGATAATATATAGTTAGGTAGGTAAGTAGGTATGTTTAATGGTTGACATACACCAAAATATTATTTCAGTCAGGAAAAATAGAAAACTTATAATATGATGAGCACTGTCTCTGTGGTTGTGTATGTCTGCCTGTCTGTTTGTCTGTCAGTCAGCATTTTTTTTAACGAATATCTTAACTTCATTTAGAAATGGAGAATATTGCATTATTACTAAATAATAAATTCCCAACAAATAAATCGGACGCCATGACCAGAAATCGAAACCAAAACCGAAACCTTGAGACCTTCAGTCTGACTTTCTACCAACTGAGCTATTTGCATTTACTTAGGTCTTAAAACATTCCCTTAACAAAATGATTATAGCTTTGGTGTGACGTCATAGATTTATGAGTTACATCATGTTTCAAAACATGAATTCAAACATAAGCAATAATAAAAAAATAAAGAAATGGGTAAACATTATCAATAGCGTTGGAAATTATTTTAATAGTCTAAAACAATTCATTTTGCTTTAATTATGTATTGTATGTAATTTTTTTCATAACTAAATAATTCTAGACAAGTAAATAGGACACCCTCTTGCATACAGCGAGAAAGAGGGGGGGGGGGGGTAACACGGTAGCCTAGCAAAAATATGCGACTGGAGGGAGCTAGTCTCTACATATAAAGTCTGGTCTCTACATATAAAGTTGTCGTCCCTGTTTGTCTGTTTGTTTGATTGTTCATAAACTCCACCTACGGTTTTAGAGCCCCCCCCCCCCCCAACCGTATATTTTCTGAAGCTACATTACCTGGAGTACATGGATAAGTATATTTCATTTTGATCAAAGAGGATGCAAAATTATTGTACGGTCTACGTTCGCGCTTGACATCCATAAAAAGAAAATACAACGTATTACTTTATTTTATTTTATTTATAACTTGAAGAATATAAAAATTAAAAACCAAGAATAGAAATGTTTCTAAGGGGTGCAGGGCTTGCAGCAGAAATGGACATGGGTCCTCATTGGTTCCCAGGAAACGCCGGATGTGTCTCAGGGGGTAAAAGAACTATAAATTTACCGAAAATGATTTTTATAAATGTCACTTTACTTACAATCTATTTCACCCAATGAATGCGTAGTACATCTTTGTAGACCACCCAAAAAATTGAAAAAAATTGAATCTAGCCAGCTAGTATTTTATAAGATTTTTATAAGATTTTATAAGATTTTATAAGATTTTTCAAAAATATTTTTTTTTATTATATACTAGCTGGTTTTGCCAGCTCACTATCGCTTCGCAAAGTTCGCTACTTGAAATACTTACGACCCAAATTTTAAATAATAAACATTTCATTCATAAGTTTCTTGCAAACACAAGACTAAAACTTTCGAATTTATTGGTATAAATAGATATGGCATAAATACTATCATGGCATATGCTCTTCAGAAATGTCTGATCTATTCCCTGCTTCCTTTGTTTCAACTCGTTTGACTCGTTGGTCTAATGGGCTACATTAATTCACTGTTTTGATATCTCATTGTAATACAGCTTCCTATTGCAGTAGCTTCTTTCTAAGAACTGCAGGCTTGTGGAACTCTTTTCCTGCTGACTGTTTTCTTCATACCTATAACCGTGGTCTTTTCAAGACTAAAATTAATAGGTATTGTTGCATATGCATTTAATTTCTCGTACCTTCTCTTCCTCGTCGCATGGAGCGGTGTCATCTCGATGTCGTCTAGCGGTTGAGTTCCCTCTTCATTTCTGTACTGCCGTGAACATCACCGTCCACTGTGTCTACAACAAAAACCTTCCCAACAAAATTCATGAGGTAACAATCTTTTTGTTTTATTCAGGCGTCAGTCTACCGTCGATCTTGGAGATGTTTCACCAACGTTAAGGGAGAGGCCAAATTACTACTCTATCATAGTTAATTCCTAGCTTAAGTCCTTAGCCATTCAGGGAGGGGGAAGAAGGAATCTCATGCCTGTATTCTCTTAGGGAATTTAATTCCCCTAATCATTTGAAGACTACATAGAGAAATCGTCTGTTCGGCTTGCTTCCAAAATCCAGACTGGCAAAATACAGTTTCCCACACAAAAGCCCGTGATGTCACCGAACCCCCATGCACAGGTGCACCTTGACCCTTGACCTGAGGTCTCGTCAACGTGGTGGCCCTGTCAACGCTTGTGAGCTCCAACTGTGAGAACCAGTTCATTTTGCACTCGGTTGTATGGGTTCACCCACACTAAATCGCGCAAGCCAAACCAAACGATCGCCCACACATACGTCCACTTCAACATGCGTCCGGCCTCACAAGACCATTATCCAACAGTATCTCCTATCTTTGCGTTAATCATCTTTCGTACTTTAGCTTCTTACATCAAGTGGCTTCATGCCTTGTCTGAAGCTACTTCCATAAAAATAAATCAACAACAGTAACTTCGACTCTTCCTTCTACAACTCACTCCAGCCTACGTCAACAATGATAGAGATCGTAGAAGTAGCCAGACTCGCCACGGCGTCAATGATTACTACTAGAGCAGTAGCAGCAGAAGTTCCCATTCTCCGGTCATCTATGATCCTAGCATCATTATCACAGCATCTAAGGCGGTCTTGTTCCTTCTACCAGCAGCAGCAGCAGCTCTATCCTGTCCGCTATCATCATCATCCTTACCATCACAGCATCTACAGCAGCTCTGTTCCTAACATTCCTAGTAATAAGGTTAATAACCTTTTCTCCATACGAAACACTGCTGCACGAATCATCATCATCATTTCTGTTCCTATCTATAATTAGCAGCAGCGGTCGTGGCCCTCCTACAACTAGCAGCAGTTTCTGATCCTGCCATCATCATCATCATCATCATCATCATCATCATCATCATCATCATCATTTACTACTCTAACAGCCCTTTCTTAAAGATGTATTTTATTTCTCTCGAAAATAAAAATCCTCTAATTTTGTTGCACATTTTCCTTTTGTTGTTGTCGCATTAATTATTGTCATTATTTTTTACTTGTTGGTGGGAGTCATGGTACATTGGGCGACTGCCCATCGTTATCCGTGCCACCACTCCAGCTACAGCATCATTGCTTCATCTTGAGATCCTCTGCAGCCTCTTTCACACAGAATAGATATTGCTCGCCTTTCTCTACTGTATCGTTATGTTCATGGTAGGTGTTCGACTGAACTCCAATCCTTCGTCCCCCCTCTGTAAAATATTCACAGCAATAACTCACCTGGCGAAAACAACAGGAGAGAGCTTTCCTTCCTCTCTCTGTACTAAAGACCAAGCAGAACTTCCATGAACAAAGTTTCTTTCCAAGAGCGTCCCATTTGTGGAACAAAATAGCACAAAGCTTCTTCCCAGCCGACTACAACATGGTCGTCTTCAAGTTTAATGTAAACAAATACTTGTTTAACCGTCCTCTTGGATAATCAATTCCTCTTAAGAAATCTTCTGTCCATTCCACCAGTTGTCTCCAATCCTCACGTGATGGCATTCATCGTCCAACTGACAATCTTTTTAACTCTTATCCTCGAGTGGTCCCTAGGCCTTGATAGGCGGTGACCCATTAGTAAAAAAGAAACAAAACTCCTTTTTAGGTTTATACAAAGATTGAACATTGCCAATAAAGGTATCTCAAAGAAATCAAATTTCATAAAGTCTGTCTCTATTAGATGTAGTTTTAAAATTATCACAAATATCGAAAGATATAAGGATTTGCTTGAATCTCATTATACTCATAGTTTTAGGAAATACTAGATCACCTGTGACCTGATATGTCAGTATTTGATATATATACTAGCAAATATATGTTCTCTCCAGTCACATATTTTTGCTAACCTGGGAGGATGATATAATGACAAACGAATATTTACTAAACTTCCCCTCCCCCAAAGAAGGAAGTAATATTTGGGAAGATGGTATTATGACTAACGAACATATATTACACTACACTCCACTCCTATTAGATGTATTTTTAGAATTATCACAAATAAGAAAAAATGTAAGGATTTGCTTGAATCTCATTCAGCATCAATATTTTCTAAAGCTAAGTGTTGGTTGACCAATAATTTCTCGAATGTGATTTTTTTGTTTGTCCTGTTAGAATATAAGTTATTTTACTTCACAGCCCATGTATTAAACATATATACCAAACATATCCATCATCAGAACGAATAACAGATGAAGTTACAACCAAGTACGATAAACACATTTATTTAGAGTTTACATTTATGAAGAACAACAATGTAATATCATACAAGACAATAAAAGACATTAGTTTTTAAGATAGGAATATAGGTATCTAGAGAACTCAGATATTCTTGATTTCTGATCCTGCTACAGCAACATCATCATCACTATATACATCATCTACTCCAACAGCTCTTCCCTAGAAGACCACAGATATTCTTGATTATGTAAGGATTTGCTTGGATCTCATTCTGCTCATAGTTTAAGGAAATACTAGATCACCCATGACCCGATGAGCCAGTATTTGATATATATACTAGCAAATATATGCTCTTCCGGTCGCATATTTTAGCTAGCCTCGGAGGAAAGTATCATGACAAACCAATATATACTACACTACCTGCCTCCAAAGGAGGAAGTAATGCCTGGGAGGATGGTCTCATGACAACAGAACAGATACTACACTATCTCTCCTGAATTGAGCATAAAACATAGTACAATAGTACAATTAATAGAAGTAATAGTATAGTTTCGGCTTCAGACAGACATATACCAAATCTCCATTAGTAATATGTTAGATATAACAAAACTGATGAAATATGACACAGGATGAATTTAAAATGGCAGCCACTTGATCTTTTTCTCTCCTCCCATAGCTTTTTCCTCCCCTTTCATATCTGACCCACTATTTCCTCTCTCTGTTCCTTGCTGATACTAGTACCACTCCTAACCAAAGCACTCTTACTAACACCATCTACTACCCATCTCGCCCATGTTCCTACACACCAAATCAAATACATACCCTATTCTTGCTTTCTCCTCTCCTTTTATACCTACTCTCTCCCTTTTCTCCGTTTCTGTGAACTGAACACTGTGCCTCCACCCCCCCCCCCCCACATTAGATCTTCTTCAACGTTTTTCTGTATAAAAAGGCATTCTTTTCCAATAAAGCCCTTTTCTACCACAGATTAAGGTCGGTTACACGACCGAAATATCAGTTGGCTTTAGAGATGTATTGGTGTGATTATGGTACCTTTACAGAATTTGAACCGAACTGGTTTCTTTTAACCCTGACCTAGCACTAAGCTAAGTTTTAGGTTTAGTTCAGCAAAAGTCGATTTTGTTTGGTTCAAATTCTGTAGAAGCACCGTTATTATTTTAACTCGTCTGTTTATGTACTAACCATTC